>JAWNLJ010000133.1:1200000-2400000 GCA_035042365.1 Drosophila dives | reverse complement strand
CTTTCGGTTGCTTGATCTAAAAACCTGCGGATTTTTCCCTCGGAGTCACATCTTAATGGTTCCAATTCCAATAAACTGTTCAGCCGGTCAGCGAAAATCTTCCGATTATTTTCGTACCGCTTACAAACCAAATTCCATGCCTCTTTGTAGTTTGCAGCTGAGCCAATCAATAAGTGACTCACCATTGTAGCTGCATCGCCTTTCAGGCACGATCTTAAGTGGTTTAGTTTTATGGTGTCGCTGATATCTCCTCGTTTGTGTATCACCTCGGTAAATAGGCCATAAAAGTTTGGCCAATCCTTTGCATTGCCGTAGAATTGAGGTATATCCACCTTTGGAACTTCTTGCCTCATCGAGAGTGTGTCTTGTCTCGACGAAGATTGTAGATACGGTAGAGCATTACTGATCTTTTCCATCAAAATCTCGGCTTCCCATTTTAGCTCCTCCATTTCCTCCATATTAAATGCCCTTGAATCGCATTTTTCTTTGACCTCTAGGGTTGCTCTCAAGCGAATTTTTATCGTAGCCTTGATATCCAGCAGCTCTTCAAGCGATCGATTAGTCAAGTAGTTTTTGGCTAGATTCATTGCATCCTGTAGTTGGGTTACGCATCTGGACAAGAGACTGTCCGTTGGACTCACTGAACAGTCCCTTTGATCAGCCTCGTCCTTGGATGGCTCTAGCTCTCTTTTCTTCGATGTTCTTGTTTCCATCATTGATTTTTTTTTTTAAATGTTTTCTTTATCAAATTATTTTCAGATTCGATGTTTCAAATTCGAACTCTGAAACCGACACAACGTTAATAATATTTTCACAATATTTATTTTAGTCAGCACTTTTATTAAGTTGATATTTGGATTACTGATACACAACTAGCTTCGATTCACAGTGGAATTTTACCAGCAGCAGCCGCGCGTTCGTGTGTGTATATCTATATTTTACTGCGCAGCACCTTTTTACATATATATTTATGTGTATGTGTGTGTACACATTCAATTTATTTTTGATGCTCGCTTGGAAGTTGCCTATAATTTTGTATTGTTTTTTTTTCTTTTTGCACTTTTATTTTTCGACGCGCAGTTCAATTTAGATAGTTTACGATTGTAAAACTATTTTCAGATTCGAAATCTGAATCCGGCTCGAAGGACCAAAAATTGTATGAAACACGTATAGGGTGTAGTCAAACAAGCTGAGACGACGCTTAGAATCGAACTGATCTTTATTATACATAAAATCTTAAATCTAAGTACAGTCATAGCCGCCTACTACTATTCCATGTGTTGTAAAGTGAAGTTATGTGCTGTAAGTGCTGTAAGCCTTGTGCTTTCTGTTATTTAACAGTAGCTGAGCCTGCTGCGTCGCATGTTCAAAGTTGAACAATAGTCAAGCAGTAATTAACGCCGTAAAGGGTACGAAAATATCATCTAAAGTAGCCCACGATCTAACACGCAATAGGTTTACTCTAAGATGGGTTTCGGGCCACAGAAACTTAAGACTCAATTTTAACACTTTTATGCAAAAAGCGAAAAATCTGCTCTTAGCTTTTGGAATCTTCAGTGTTATAAATTCAAATATCACACAGAGCTGAATTAGATGGTACGAATGGTACTTGTTCATTGATGTGAACAACATTTGGCAATTTGCATCATTCAAAAACAGACAAAAATCAATAGATGAATTTCTCTAAGCTTTTGGATCGATTTGAAGTAAGTTTTCTCACCATTTAGAAATTATTAAGGTGTTTTTATTAAACTATTTTGTCCCTATAATAACGATGGAATTAAGGCTAATATGCTAGAATCAATTAAAGTGGATATATGAAGAAGTGTTGTTTAAATTTTGATTTACATTAATGTCTAGTTAAACGATTGTACATAATTAAAATTATCATTGGCCTAAAGAGATGTATTTTTTTACTTTCTTTTTTTTATATGAATAGTCCCAATATGATATTTTAAGGGAAAAACTTCTGTTACACTTTAGCTACATATCCATAACTTTAAGAAAAAGTAATAAAATAAACTAATACGATGTGGATCAGTTTGTCTGAGTCTGTATAAAAAGCACATTTAGCATTTAGAATTCACATGCCAAGCTATCTAATCTGCGATCCATGCTGAGAAGTTTCCGCAGCTTGGCCTGGCAATAAATGGCGGCCATAAGCGTCGTCAAATTGTAAGCTACTAAAATAGAATTAAATGCATTAAATACTAAAATAAAGCAATCAACGCTATAATCGGTTGCTAATATATAAATCGCCTGAAGGCAACAGCGATGAGCATCAAAAATTTGTGTAAAATCTATTCAATTATTTACGCACACCGCAGAGCGACAATTTACGGAACGGGTGGTAATTTTTCAATAAAATAAATCAAATAATATATTAAGCTCTTTGCACTGGACTTCCTAACATTGGGCACTACAGTATTTTGATTTAGGAACTGCAACTACTTATTCCGAAATGAATTTTCGGCACCGCAGAACCGGAGCATCGTCAATACTGATTATTGATTTGCATGATTTGGCTCTTTCTTATTCTCCTATAAGCATACAATTATAATTAAAATGATAATACTATAAATGAAATATTGTTCCAATGCTGCCTAGTACATTGAGGTCGATCTCCATCTGGTCGGATAGCTGGTGCATCCAATAGGCTGAACAGAATGTAATAAAATATGTTCATCCTAAAATTATTTGTTTACTCTGATACCGTATCGATGTATTCTGAGTATATTGGCTTTGGGCATTGTCCCTGTGTGAAAAATGTATAGGGTGTAGTCAACACGATAAGACGAAGTTTAGAATCGAACTGTCTGCTCTGACGAGAATTTCTTTATTTTACAGAAAAATCTTAAACCTAAACACATTTGCAACCGATTGTAACCTCATGTTATGTTTACTTATCTTAACGGAGTCGTTTGCAATGCGACTCCATGTGATGTGTATCTAAATGCAACCACTTGAAAGTCGACTAATAGAGATCTCCTTTGATATATGAAAACAGCTGAGTCTTGCAGCGTCTCATGATCATACTTGAACAGTCCCTCATGCTGTCTTCGCGACATCGTTAGAGATAGAGCCTTGAAACTCTGGGACATATACCGGTCTGTGCCCGCTTCCGACAAAGGGTCAACATCGATGATATTGACAATCGCCAATCGATAAACGACATAATAAGTTTTAACCAAATTTACAAGATATTTTCTTGACAACCTTCTTCATAGATCAGAATAAATATTTTCAGACCACTTCCATAATGCAAATGTTCTTCTGCAATTTGGAAGATAATCACCAGATATTGAAAGCATGTTGCTGGTAGATCCTATGAATATTCGATCACAAAGTTTGATGACCATGCCCTTTTTCCTATCAAAATCAATACATCTGATGGTGTAAATCGATAAAACCAAATTAAAGGGCACATTACTAGTAGCACTAGAAGCGAAAAAAACCTGCATCGCACTGAATTTAAGAGCTATAGCTCCCATATGCACAAGAATCAATTTAAGTGCAAATAACGCGCCATTAAAACTATGATTCCGCAGGTACCAAATTAAAGTCACTTCTGTTTGGTCGTGAACTTCCTCCTTGGTCGCCGCCTATCTAAACGACTTACGATCTTTGGGAACACGGCACCTTTTGAATACGCAACAACACGTCAAGTTAAAAGATCTATCCGCATCTGGGTATCAAACCACAGCCACCACGATACTCATCAAAGGTAAACCAGGACGGAATTAGGTTCCTTCTGATTACCTGTGGTGTCGAAAAGCAAATTTAAACAGTTGAGGGTTGGTGACCCTAATGTTGCACCCTTGCGGACAGAAAGTTCTCTTTTAAAGGCTGTCTTATGTGCACAGATGAAACTGAAGCTAAAAATCGAGATATGGCCATCAATCCGCTAGTAATCGAAGGCATTAGAAAACAACTTACTTAAATAGGTATTAAGTGTAGAATAATCTTTATTTAATATATTATCATTATTTATTATTTTATGATATAAGGTATAAGGCTTATGAGGTTTATTTATTATTATTATATTGTAATCTTACCTAACCGAAAAAACGGCCAGAAAAATGTAGCAAATTAGGGGTTTGTTTTTGTATGGGTTTTTGCACTTCTGGCTCCTCCATCAACTCCAGTTCCAGCACGAATGCTAGATCTTTGTTGGGTTGAGGGCTTCTGTCATTGAACTTGCTGGTACTACAAATATCCAGTTTGGATAGGTGGCATTTTCGTTTACAAGGTCCTGTCAGTAGTCAGGCAAGTATCCTAAGCCTATTCCTACCTGTGGATATTAATTGTTCAAATCGTTTTTTGATCATAGCCGCCCAAATGACATTTCGTCTGTAGTCGGCGTAGACTTGACATCGAATACCTTTGGTGAAAAGTCTGTTAAGTATTTATCTACTAATAGACGCCGGGCCTCTTCATGAGAGGGTGGCCTTAATCATTTCAAGGAAAACTGGCAATATACATAACGGGAGGAATGTACCAATTGCCCAATTTAATCTCTTCACGGTGACTTGGCGCATGTCTACTCGTCAGTCTACGTCCTATACTTACTCTCACTATTGACAACGCATCTTCTCTTTTCTGCACTACTCCACCAGTTCTTCTACTGCTGGTGGTGTGCAAGTTCCTGCAAAGTATGCAGACACTACTACCATAGAGACCGCATAACCAATGGCTTGCACCAATATTGGAACATAGTCTCTCGTCAGGAATTCTGAAAGAATAGTATAGTTAATACTCCTCCTCACTCAAATGCATGCTCTGCGTGCTGGATCCCTCCGATCCCTGATTACCTTTGAATCGGCCTTTCCTTCCACCTTTACACCTATGGGTTCTGTACCAGGGCTAGCTCAAGGTTTTTTTTGGTGAGCATCCTAGCAGATGGCCGAATCCGCCTTAGCGTGTTCACCTGGGCCAGACCGGTATTGATGACCTCAGTCGTCTTCTGGGTTTATTCCAGTTTACCCGACGATTTGGGCCTGGACTTGCTCGCTGGAGCTGGTGTTAGCCTTGCCTAGCCCTTCCACGTATTTATCTCAGTCCCGTTCTGGTTCCTAAGTAATATTAGCTGGCCCTATCCACGCTTCTTGGTATATCAACACCAACATTACAATCGGGATGGTCTGACCCCACATTCTCGCGCATCGAAGATGTGGCCTGCTATTCCTGCAGTACTCTAATATACGGTGCTGGAGGAGCACATTGTGGAGGATGGTCTACCACACGAATTGACCCCCACGTCCAGGACTCGGTCCTCCAAATGTCTTGCGACTTACTCCGCATTGAGATCCTGCGGTACTTTTGGCTTATTTCGACTTTTCATTTTTTCCTACGTGCTGCGGAGAAAAATATATCCGCCCGGGCTGAGATCCGCATTACCCGGGTTAAGCTAATTATAACAAACGGTCTCCATTTGCCTGATCCCACTTAGGTTTAAGATTTTTGTATAAAATATAGAAATGCTCATCAGAGCAAACACTGCGGACTCGAACATTCCTTGATTCTGTTATACAAATAAATAAAATTCAAAATTTTAAAGTCGAACTTTCATTTTAGTAAACAAACAACGGTTTTTTTTATTATTTCAAATAATATTTTAAAAAGAAACTTCAACCTTTTAGTCTTAGATTGATTGCCAAACATATATTATGTAATGTATATTTGTATTTTATATCGACATTTCGTCAAAAAAAAAAAATGGATTTTCTTTAAACATTTGTCTGTATTTTTGAGGCATTTTGTAGTTTTATGTACACAGTACACATCTAAATGCATGTTTCCTTAAGTATGTGTGGTATGTTTGTAAGTATTTATTTATGTAAAAGGTAATTATGCTGACAAAGTTTTTTACTTGGTCTTTACAGCCTCTGTAATACGAAATAGCAACATAATTTGATGTTTCTAAGAGTAAAATTTAAACGGTTCATTAAAATCTTATATCGAATTTAATCTGATGCTGCTAATCTTCTTATTATTATTAGTACAGAAACATTAACATAAATTCAAATTTAACAAAACAATGAAAAAAGGTCAGTTATTTCTTCGAATACTTCTTGTTTTGTTTGCAAATCAAAATCAATTTTTATCGAAACCAAATAACAATAAAAAAAAAAACTTTTAAAGTTGTGAAACAATGAATTCATTAATTTAATATAAGGGAAGAAGCAAATTCAATCTTTTAGATATTGAAATATATTTGATAAGCAAAATGGCAAACACGTCGTTGGACAAATTATCATGATGTAGCTTCATTGTGAAATCAATTACTTATAGCAACTTATAACATGTGGTGATAGAAGTCGGCGTAGTTAGTCGCTCAATGCTTCGTTTCTTACTGCCAAAGAAAAGAAATCAAGAAATTAAAAAATTCATCTTAGGTCAAGAACAAATCAAATACATACCTACTATCACCATACAGCGCATAAGATTCATCGGGATTCATGTCGACACCGGGACCCATTTTTTTTATGTTTACGCATACATAATTCTCACTTTCACCGTCAACGCGTGGTACCTCTAGCCAACGCTGAGGACAACGCATATAACGCATAAGCGGATCGCTATGAATCATTTGAAATACACGCTCATCATATAAATCCAGCCAATCATCGCTGTCAGCCATCAAACCCAACAGCTCCGGTTTACATCGCCGCACAATTTTCGAAAATAGATTACCAAGTGCCACAGCCTTGGGAATTTTATAGGCGTGCATATGTAAACTCCAACGTGCCACAAAAATCTTA
This sequence comes from Drosophila dives, assembly GCA_035042365.1. NCBI lineage: Eukaryota > Metazoa > Arthropoda > Insecta > Diptera > Drosophilidae > Drosophila > Drosophila dives. The sequence continues at coordinate 2,393,239 of JAWNLJ010000133.1, read as the reverse complement.
TATATGAGATGGTAGTCATCATAGCGATATTCAATGCGCTGACCGTCCGGCGCAATACGAGACTTCAGAAATATATCATCGAACTTCAGGTCTTCATCGCTTAGCACGTTCAGGCATTTGTTGTCGCGCCTTATGTAATCCCATTTGTCCACATCCAGACCGCAGCGACTGTTGTGCACAATATCAAAGATATAACCAAGTCCCATCATTGGATAGCTTAGCTGCTCCCGTTTTCCAACTATAATAGCCTTGATAAGCTGCACTGCACGTCCATTGTTTTCGTCACGCAAGCAACGCAGTTTCTTGCTCGTCATATCGGCAAAAATCTTATCCACACACGTTAATCCGTTCTCCTCATGCTGAACGAAGATTTATTTGTATATATAATTTTTAGTAAACTTTTATCAAATATATACTTTGTTATTTACATTAAAGCCATTCCCACATACTTGCTCCCAATTATGCGAAAATGGACCATGTCCTATATCATGCAGGAGCGCCGCAATCTCAACAGCCTGTCGACACCATTCCGGCAATTCTTTCTCGTTATTTGAATTACGCTTCAAGGCATTTAGATGCACCTGTGCACTCCTGTACGTTCTGCTCAATTAAATGGAATACAGTTAATTATTCGCACTGTCGCGTGGAATGTAGCTTACCCAATGCAGTGGTCAAATCGGGTATGAGTGCCTTCCGGTTTGCCATCCAAATAGAGCAATCCAAGCTGCTTAATTTTTTTGAGGCGCTGAAAAAGTCTGTGTTCCACGATCTCCCTAATGTGAGCTGGGATTTCAATAACTCCGTGCACTTCATCATTAATTAGCATCTTAAAGATCAAAGGTATAATTAATTCAGAATTTAGAAATGCACAAATATGTTCATTTTTTAAACTAAAACAATTAGGAAGCCTTTTTTCACTTATAAAAATACTTTGATTCTTTTGCCTGGGCACTTTCTAAGAGCGCAGCACAGACTGACAAATGCGAACTAAAAGATTTTGATGGGCAACTTCTAGAAGTAATCGATTGCAATCGAACAGTTTGCTCTGACGATCATTTCTTTATTTTATACAAAAATCTTATATCTTAAATACATATTAACTACAGCCACTTGAATGTCGACACTATGTGATATTTTGTTATTTAAAAATAGCTGAGCTTTGCAGCGTCTCATGTTCATACTTGAACAGAGCTTAACGGGGTTTGTTACCAGTATAAAACTTAATTCTTAGCTTGCAACGGGATACATAAGAGAAAATAGATCTACGTGTTTATTAGTATTTAGAACGTTTTAAAAATAAAATATATATAATATATATATATAAATATAAATATAAAAATTTTAAGTCAACGGATTTTGCTCACCACATTACAAACTCTATTTAAGTAGTGATATGCGAAAAAATTCATTTGGTGAACTGTAGGTGATAATCAGCTGTTGATGCCTTGCCAAACATAATTGTTTGGTCTGCGTTTGCGGCAGAGTTTTACTTACACATGGATTTGGTGGCTTATCCCTGGACGACTGTTGTTGTCGCAGTTGTGGCTGCTCCTGCTGAATTGGAAGCGAGGGTAACTCGGAACCCTGCTGCGTAATGTAATTTTTTGCACAGATATTACCTCTAGACATCTAAAACCGAAATATTCGACTTTTTTGTACCTTACAACAGCAAAGAGGAGTGGAAAGGCCACAATTCAACACGGAAAACGTTTTGAACTATTTGATTTACTGCCTATTGAAAGGTATTTCACGTTTGTAAACAAAATGTGCCAGTGTCAGCAGGAATACTATTGACATATAAAGTCAAACAGCTGTTTGCTCACAATCTTGTTCGGACTTGTTAGGGTTGCTTGTGTGCTACCAGGGCTACAGAGTATCTCTGCAGTAGCACTTTTTTCCGAGCTGTTTTTTATGAACACAAAATTAATCGTTCATATGAATCAACAAGAGCAATCGAAACATTTTTTGCAATTTGGAAAATTTTTTATTATAAAACCAATACATATTTTGTATTAAGTTTGTTTTAAAGCCTAAAACTATGATATATAAATATAATTTATTAAAAATAATTTACATGAAAAAGTTTAATTAGGAACTGTAAGAGATTGTAAGTTATTAAAGCTATATAATCTATAATATAAGAACAATATTAAGTCGTAATTAAATAAATCTCCCAACCCCAAATATATAAAAACAAAAACTCATATTTTATTTAAGTCTTTACGCTATTCTCCGAAAAATGTTATGTAAAAATTAAAGTTTTCAAGAGCACCGTCGCATTAAATTAATGTTAGGACTGGTTCAGAAGAGAAAACTAATATAAAAAAGAGAACACGTTAAGCAAAGAGAGATATACCGAATAACAAGAAAAATGTATTTGATTGAGTAATTGTGGGTTGTGAGCGAAATATGCTTGGCGTATAATACAAATACATGATTAATATATATACATGCATATATATATTTATATATATTGTAATTGCATATTGTTGCAAGCAGGCTAATTGCTGTCAACGCACCTTTGGATTAAATACAGTACAGCGAAATATATACAAGGTTAACATACTCTGTATACATATATTATATATATATTTATATATATATAAACAATTTTATGTATAATACAAAATGAACCAAGCAAAGCTAAGTGTTGCGTACAGATAACAATAATAAATGTATTTTATTGTATGTACAATGATAATTAAAACAAGCTGAAAACAATACACAAGCAGCGACAATTGTCGAAACACATTTTAAAGTGAAAACAATCATAAAACAAAACAATAACATTAAAAAAATATACCGGCTCCACTCTTGACTGTATGGAATGAGCGAAACTAGAAAGTAAAACAAAGAGAGAGATAAATATAGAGTGAGGAGGGAGCGAGATTTGGAGAGACCCATATACGGTTATGCTACAGTGGGACAAGAATTATGTGAAAACGCTTTTCAACTGTTCCAATTGTTTCGGATAATGCGGATATAGCATAGGTTAGCGTTGTTGAGTCCATTAGATAACCAGATAATTGTTAAGCTTTAGTATTTGTTGAGGTGCACATAAAAAAAGCAATTTATATTTATTTGTGTACTTATTTGTACTAAATTATTAATAATATTAAATTATATAAATAAATAATCTTATCACATTGGCCAAATACAAAATGAATATTTACGCAGCGGTCAAGTGAAAATCCAAGCAGCATTCAAATGATTTATTTAAATATGCGATGGAGACTGTTGATAATAATTTGCAAATTTCCTGCAGGGATTTTGTATCACTGTTCGCATATTTGAGTGTCTCTCTCTTCTATCTCCCTGGAAAGAGACCTAAGCCGGCTTATAGTGCGTTTGGAGAGCCGATATATGAATGAGAAAAGTGAGAGTTTTTACCGCATGCCACAAAGTTTGCAACACTCTTTGTTAGTTTCCACGCGACAGGACAGCCACACAGGCCGGCACTTCCCAATGCTGTTGGCCAAAGTTATCCAAAAATCTAGAAGAGCGCTTCGTGAGTTCAGGCTTATCTTGAAGATACACTCAGCAGCTGCGGATGGCAAATTAGTGCTAATTAAATTGCAGTGTGCGATCCTCTCTCACTCTCCCTTCAATTCTCTCCCTCCCACTCCCACTCACTGCGCTTTATTTGTACAAAGTTCTCTTTTGCAAAATGAGCTCATATCTTTATGTGTTTGCATCTCTCCATATATATATGTGTATGTGTGTGTATTTGTATATGAATGAGGCCCATGCCATTGCATACTCTCAGCAAACGAAGCCGACCGACAGTGGGCGAAAGACGCAACAGCCGACTGCCGACATCGAATGCTGTGCTGTGCTGCTATGACCTTGCAATGCCCTTGAGTGACACTCTTATTGAGACCAAGTTGCTGTTGCCGCCACTACAACTGGCGGTGCTGCCACGGCTGCCACGACGAGCGCTGGCAATATTCAGAATGGATTAAAATTGACGAAAATTTAACATTTTTATATAACATAGATTTGCCGTAAGTTTTTGTTGTTTCGCGTCACGACCACAAAAAGCAAGCAACAAGAAACCGAACGCGTAACTCCTTTTTTATAATCCCAACTTCGTCGCGTGTGCCAATGCAGAAACATCTGCAAAGATAAGCCTAAACATATCGTCCTCGAAAAAAACCCAAATAAAGTGAACACAATTTCATTACAAAAAGTGTAACCCAAGCAACCAGCGATAACTGTGAAACCTCAAAAAGTGCTTTTCCAACAGAGTCTGTGTGCGTTCGTATGCCTGTGTGTGTATGTGCATTAAAAGTGAAAGTTCAGGTCAGGCAAATCATCCGCTAGTCCCCACCGCATCCCACAATCCTTGGCACACTTTTAAGGCGGAAGCGGCTATGTTGAGAACGATATATAAACACGCAATACACACAATCCAAAGGTGTATATAATCACAATATATATATAAACCTACTCCAGTTTTGCACTACAACGTGAACGGGCCAGCTAGGAACTTGGAATAAAAAAAGGAAATCGCTTGGAACCCAATAACCTCTAGACAGGTTAGTCAAACTAATATAAATAAATAAAATATATGGAAACCTAAATCTCTGATATTTGTATTAACAAATAAAACCGCCAAGCCTAGCATATTAGTTAATTACTATGTTTTTATTTAATGGGCAATTTTAATTGTAATTCAACTTTGAACGAGCATCTGGCTACTTACTTTTGGTAATTAATTTATTTATTTGAGCTCAACAATCTTACTTGCAAATCCCTAATAGAATAGATGACAAATGTTCACAACACATTTGAACGATTTGGTATATTTAACTAAAATTGGAATATGGAATGCTAATCAAACTATGCTTGTTTATGTATCTAGCTGACCAAATTAAAACAAAGCTAAGCGCCGCCTTCAAAGCTCGGAGAATGTTTTGCCGGGCTCCGTTCGTAACCCATAACACTTACAGCACGAAGTGAAGCCAACGGAAAACGAAAGCATGTGAAAATCGAAATTATCTGTGTATCTTTAGCTGTGTATCTGTATCTGTGTGTGTTTGTCTGCTCCAAAACAGCATAATCGTTTTTCTTATTGTTGTTGTTGTTTTTGCTATGATTAATATTGTTGCGGTGCATGACATTTTTTGCTTTTGACATTTCGCTGGGTAGCAATGTCAAACAAATATAAAGAATATACACGCGCTGCCCCGCCACCCACTAAAGGAACCACCCACACAAAAAAATAAAAGTAAATACTCACTGACTGCTCGGTAAGCAGCAATGTATCTGCGAGATACTCGACTACTTAATGCTGTTCATTGGCAATTCAATAATTTATAATGTATTGATTATTGTTAACACTAGAAAAACACCGTCCAACCTGTCCAAAATTCTTACTTTGCCGCCGCTCCTAGACATCAATAATGTTGCAACTGACGACGCAAAAGCAGAAACATAAAAGACGTAAAATAAATTTGCCATATAAAAATATATATTATTATATGTATACATATATTCTAGTTTATTTATAAATAATATTATTATTTATATAAATAATATTATTGTTTATTATTATTTATATAAATGTTATTATTATTTATTATAAATAATAAAAGACGTAAAAAAAATTTGCCTATAAAAATATATATGTATACATATATTCTAGTTTATTTATAAATAACGAAAATCATTCAGCACCAACAAAGTCAGCTGTTGTGGCTTGTAGTATTTTTGGCCAAAATTTTCTTTTGTGGGTGGCACATGAGTGGACAGAAAAAAACAACCTAATTAAAGCAAGGAAAGCTTTAATATATTATGTACATAATGAATCTACAGACACCTAACTTATGTAGTAAATATTTATCTAAGGTCGGCCTGAGGGTAATTAAAGACGTAATGGCAACTTAGAATGAAGTAAGAAAAATACTAAATCAAGCACTTTCGTCTCGATAAATACTAATCTGGTTAATTATTGGAATGCACTTGAAGCTGAAATATATAGACAAGGACTACTATATTGTTGCGCTTTTTGCTATTAATTAATAACCAAATAGCAATTCAACCATATAACCATATCTCTTTTATCTCTCGCTACTGACATCAATTTGTTGAAAGCATACCTAATCCGATAACTGATAAAAATAATAGCCGAAAGTAGTGGATTACATGAAATCCGAGTCACAGCGGGACTGAATACAATACAACAAATACTTAGGTGACAATCATTAGTGTCGCTGATAAGTCTATCATAAATACTACGGGTAAAACATTGGACAGATACAGCACCTTAAATACCCTGTAATAAGGATGCTTATCATAAAATTAAGTGTATAAATCTATGCAATTTATATCTGCAAAAGTTCATAAATGATTTGTAAGGCAAGAAAAGTATGAGACTAATCATTGTTGCATTTCAAAAAATTTAATCATGAGCAGCTTAGCTGCACGCGCGAAAGTAATTCAAATTCTAAAGTATAAGTCGAGAGCGCTCGACTAGGAGATACCCCGATCCTAAGTCAAACGTTCTTACAAAATGTGTGTGCAGGTGCATAAAAACATGTTCGAGCTTGTTGGTGCGTTATTTAGTAAATATTCAACATGATCGCCTGATCAACTATTAATGCTGATGTAGAATGTATTTAGGTTATAAGTTCGAGAATACTACATTCCGCCCTCCCCTTATGAAATATTAATATCAATCATACAAAATACTTAATGCATATACATTAAACCTATTTTTTCTATCATTTGCTTGGTTGTTGTTGTTGTTGTTGTTGTTAATCCATCTTCTGTCTGTTCAATAATATCAATATTGAATTACACTCTCTTAACTGGGCAGAGTCATCTGTCGTCGGTAGTCATCTGAGTATTATGCCCTTTCTCTCTCTTGGAGGGTAGCAAACAACAACGCCGACGCTGATCACGAGCATTTCTCTATGCATGCGGCTGTCTAGCAATGCTAGCGAATATCTGACGGGGCAGAGGGCATTTGTCGCATTTGCCGCTGCTGCTCCCTGCTGCAGTTGTTTTACCTTTGGGTTGCAGCGATTACGATTATACATACATGTGTATATAGAGTGAGGCGCAGATACAGATACAGTTACTCTGGGTACGCAGAGGAATCACAGTTGCTGATCATCAGTGACAGGGCAGACACTGGCGGTGCGATTTGCTGCACTTCGATTTAGCTGCCTTATCAATCAGCGCAAGTTCGTTTAATGCCAAAAAAGAATCTTATTTCATTGCATGCTCGCCACAGTAATACTGCAGACGTGCCGTGAAGTAAAGTACAAGTACGTCTACCGCTTTTATCAAAGTTAATGCCTCAGGCAACAGATCGGGAACGGGTCAGACGCAACAGATCGGGAACGATCAGACCGCAGTTAGTGTCAATGAGTACGAGAGGAATATTGATTAAATTCAAATCGATTCGAATCGTTTTCAGTTCAACTCAATTCGGGTCAAAAAGTACGATCTGCTTGTAAATGACTGCTAAAAATAAATGCGAAATTTGTTATCAGCACTCATAATCGAGACGCCGGCGCGGCATGATTAACATCGCCCCTTCGAACCCTTGAAGTCATGTCAGTGGCATGTGAACTCGATGTATTTGTGCCGAGTGAATTAGTGTACACACATATAATAGCTTATTTTCTCGTTTAATCTTTAACAAAGAATTGTCATGCTGTTTTAAAGCACAATCTAAGCACTGACTTACATATATTTATATATGTGGATTCCCATTAAGAAGTGTATCTCAGGATGCTTGGGACTTGTGCATTTTTCGCTAACTAAACGGCTACACTGTGGAAACTAGTTGTATTGTGGCAAAACATCGGAATGCAAATAAACTTAATAGTGGAATTGTAATAAACAATTGATATAATGAACACAATATTTGTGAGGATTTGAATATTGTTGAAAAATTACTAACAAAAAAAAGAAAATATGTTTTAAAGTACTAAGTTTTAAAAAAATATATTATCACTAATGCAATATATACCTCATTTGTCACATGGCAATACACAACTGTATCTTTTGACATTAAATTGGGTTGTCAACAGCGCCTTTTGTTTGTTATTTGCGTGTGTGTCAGTTCAGTTTTTTTGACCACTGAAACATAAAATAATTTAATATAACTTTACCAAACCTCCACCCAAACGTGTACATACATATATATATATATATATATATATATATATATATATATCAATTGAAAAAAACGCCGGGCCACACATCTTTTCCAATTTAAGTCAATTAAGCTGCTTATGGGTGACATTATAAAATATCTTGAAAAACTTTGCAACTCACTTGACAGTGCGTGCCACTTTCTGCCCGACTATCTGCGCACTTGCAGGCAAGTTAGACGTGAAAATATGAGACACACCGTCAAAGACAAGAGAACGCTGTTAAATGCTCTTCTCTAAGCGTAGGAAAAACGATAGAAATAACGGAAATATTCCTTGTGGAAAATTTCGTAAATATGTATTTTGTATGTATTTATTGAAAACACATTTTTAGCAAATCTTATATTTCGCATGAAGGGAGACGTTTTCCATAAACCATTTGATCGATGAGCATCAAAAAACGAGTCGAAATAGACATGCCTTTTAGGAAAGCGTTTGGCTTATTCAAGTCATCTAAGCAAAATAAATAAAGAATAACTGTTATTACGATCTTAACATTTTGGCACTACTATATTCAATTCACTAAATAATCGGTCAGCTTTTTAAAAAATTATTTCGTTGTTGTTAGCAGAACAAATACAAGAGAAAATAAACAAATGAATTTGAGAACATTAGATTCAAGTTTGTTTAATTTATTGTACAAGCTCTACTATATTCTACTGTTATGGTGGGAATAATTTACTGAAACCTTCTGAGAGTTGAAGACCGTATCTATATTTTCTCCAAAATATATATCTACTAAAACCTACTTTGGCGGACTTATATGCTGTTTAAATGTTTGTTTTGAGGAATTCTTGTGTTGTTCAAAGAATCAACAGATTCCTCTATTCTTGACTTTCAGAAGTAACTTTGGCAGTGTATCTTTGATCGTTTGTTATTTCTTTCTGTTCTATGTTATAAAACAGTATTGACCCCAATAAGGCCATTTGGCAAACGTATAAACTGCCCATATCATTTATTTTTTTGGAATTATAACTATACTAAAGTACAGTTTTGAAATTACAATATTTTCTTCTATCAAGCACGAAATTAACTTGACTGTAGCTAACTGAACTTTTGATTGTCTGAACATGCGCAAAGCTGTTTAACAGCCATAACTGATCCCTTGCTGTCTCTTTTTCTCAATACAAATTTTTAATCTGCCGCCGCCCAAAACGCATTTAGACAACTGGCAATGGTCCAAAAACAATTTTAATTTGGCTATATGCAAAAGGGACTGAAACAAAGTGAATGTGAGGTCTTCTCTGACAATACTTCTGCAATACTTTGAAGCACCGAGCTACGGTTACAGAAAAAGGTGAAATATACTTCTGTATCTATACGAAGGAACACATATTAATTGACACTTGCAGAGTGATAAATATTTAAGCAATTGTATAAAAAATAGTCACAAATGACCTCCTTAATCGAGCCATTCCCAGGCGCCGTGCCTGTGTGAACTCGGTTGTTGCTATTGACAAATTTCAATTCAATTTGTTTAGTTAATTGCTCAATTGAGTTTCCCATTCAGACTGCCAAAAAGAAGCCAAGTACAAACAGAAGAAATTTAAATACAATAAAACAAATGAAATTAAATAAAAGAAAATATCGTTGATCTCCGCAAAGATCAATGTCAATTAACAAACAAGCGATTGGTGCATTCACTTTGCTCTCTTTAATAGGGCGCTAATCGAACGACTTAATTGGCTAACTAAGGTGGGCGTGTCTTTGCCACCTGACCACGTGCAACAGCAGCCTTGTGATAAAAACAAATCCCATTATTGCCCAAGTGATTTGCAGCACCTGATCAGAAGGTGAAAGTGTAACCGCAAAAAATAAAAATACGCTGATTAAATCAGTAGTCAACTATAATCACTTATTAGCTAATTCAAATCTGTTTTCTATTAGTATGCTAAACGTTTGTAGAATTAAATTAATATTAAATGCATAGAGGAAAATAAAGGCATTTATATAATATTTGTTTTTTATTGAGCTGGTAAATACTTTTCAACACACTTAATGTTTTAAGCAGTAGCACATAACTTTGTCAGCCGGACAAGTATTTTAGAAATCAAATGTATATTTTATAAACAACCTGTTAAAAATGAAAATATAATCGAAATATACAGAAAATGATATATGCCATCTTATATATATTGGCTAATTCTTGCTTATTGACAGGCAACTAATTAAATGCAGTCGGCATATAAAAAATGTGCTGCAAATTATAAAAAAATGAAATAAAATATTTTCCACCTTTTTTTTAGCATAGGAAAACAAGAAAAACGAGATAACTTAACATTTCATGTTTATTTATTTATTTACTTAAAAAAATCTTTACGAATTTCTTAGTACAGACTTAATAAACTAAATTAATATGAGCCACGTCATCTACAAATGTGTACGTATTTCACAGCATCGTTGCAGAAACCAACCAGCCAGTCAGCTAGCTATCCAGCTATCCGTGCTCATTGTTATTGAAGTGACGTAAATGAATGAGCCCGGCGATATACCATTGACACACAGTAGCACGCCGGACAACAGGCCGCCCTGCAGCATTGTCTCAATCATACCGAACATAGGGATGTCATCATGCCGTGGCCGTGCCGAGGCATTTGCAAGAAGTTTGTCCTCCAAGCTGCGCACCTTGGGCACACAGGTGAGTTGTTGCTCGAATCAAACGTAAAGCATAGATTTAAAATCTACAAACTTGTATCCAAGCAATCGTGTTAGTATTTCGAGTTGCCTCTGCCAGATTTTAGGCAGTAGTTTTTATGAATTCGAGTCACACACATCGCAGTCAAACATTACAATACAAAAATAATTATAAATGCGTTTACTACGCAAACAGGCACCTGAAATTCATTCCACAGCGGTGACTGCCGTCGGTTCTTTCAGACAGATGTCACTTGCCGAGTATCGTGGCAGATATGTATTACTTATATTTTATCCGGCAAACTTTTCGTTTGTTTGTCCAACGGAGCTGCAGAGCTTCAGCGACCGCGCCCAGGAATTCCGCAATATGGGCTGTGAGATTTTAGCCTGTTCTACGGACAGCCACTTTGCGCACTCCGCTTGGATGTTGCAGCCACGCAGAATGGGTGGGTTGGGCGAGATGGATATTGCCTTAATAGCGGATAAGTCCATGCAGATCTCACGCGACTATGACATGCTGGACGAGACCACTGGCCTGGCAAATCGTGGCATGTATATTATTGATCGTCTTGGCGTCGTCCGACATATCTCGGTGAATGACATTGGTGTGGGACGCAGTGTCGAGGAGGCTTTGCGCTTGGTTCAGGCCTTCCAATTTGCCGACGAGTTCGGTGAGGTTTGTCCCGTTAATTGGAGGCCGGGTGCTAAGACCATGAAGCCGAACGATGCCGGCAAGGAAGAATACTTTAAATACGCCAGCTAAAGCACACTATTCCTTATTGAGTTTAATTAAAGATTGCAAGTATGACTTGTATATGCATGAAATGAAATGTATTTTTCTGGATGGGAAAGCCAGACGGCTTATGCGGAAAAGCTTGTCATTTTAAAATGTCATTCTGTATTGTTTCCGCAATTTTACCTTAAAGCAAGCAAACGAAAAAAAAGATTATCTTTTCGGTTTCTATTTAACACATCAAATAAACCGACTTTTAGTCTTGTGAACTGAATTGATGTAATTCAGAACAATCCAAAACGGAATAATAGAATTTTTTGATATCGGAAACGTAATGTCTATATTGAAGAACGCATTATCCTTTTACAATTGATAAACATTAAAAATAAATCAAATGGTTAGCTGAACGCTGAATATTTGGAAAATAGGGTGTTGATGTTGAAAACAATGTTCATTTATTATACAAGTTCAATTATTAGACTAAACTAAGCATATATCATTTAACAAAATATATTTACATTTTTTTTATATTTTTTTGCTGCAGGCGAACGAGGATGCCGTAACAAATGCAGAGGATGAGCCAATTACAAATGGCTCCAATACCAACACGTGGGTGAACAATGCACATGAATCTGAACAGACAGTTACAGATCTGCAGCCGCTGCGTCATGAATCTGACTCATTCTTCGACTTTGACTGTGAGCTGGAATCGCCTGGAAGTCCGGCGGAAGAGTGCGAGTACCTGCGTCTCATCGAAACCGCCTCGAATACGCCGCACAACTCGACAGCCGAGTCGGGCTATGCGTGCGCCTCTGTTGCCAGCAGTCACAGTAGCACAGATGGCCCCTACTTTGACGCGACGGCCGGCGGCAGTCGCGGCAAAAACTGCAACAACCAAATACCAGATGATTTGCTGGTGACCACCTCACAGCCGCAGGCAGAGCGCAGCAAAATTCCCGCAACGGAGCTGAAAGAATATGTTGGCACGTTGCAAATAAATGGAACACACGAGCCTCTGACAAATGGTGATCAGACGGAGGAGGAGCAGCTGGAGCAGGAGCAGGAGCAGCTCGAGCAGGAAAAGCAGAAGACGCAGCACGAGGAGAAGAAGCAGCAGCTGGAGGAGGAGGTGCAGGTAATTAAAGTGGAACAGAAAAGAGAGATCGAGGATGAGACTCTGCTGCAAGCACAAATACTAAGTGAACTGCAATCGCACAGCGATAGTATCAATGGCGCAGCTTATACCATCAGTCAGGCGAAACCGGCAAGCGACGAGAATGCCCTGATGATCAATGGACACAGAGAACAGCCATCGGAACAGTTGCTCCATCTAAATGTTGAATTGGACGAGTCCCAAGTGCAGTTGAGTGGCATCGATGAGGTGGACAAATGCGTCCAAAGTCTAATCGTTGATGTCGACTTGACCCAGCTGGAGCAGGCCAAACACGATGCCGCCAAGGCGGTTGAGTGCACAGAGAAGACAGCGCACAGTCATGGCATCGATACTACAGACGACGAGGATGATTGCCGGCCGCAGCGAGTGCGACGATGTTCCTCCCTGAAAACTGGTAAAACGCCACCGGGCACGCCCGGCCGTAAAAAGATTGTGCGGTTTGCCGATGTGCTTGGCCTGGATTTGGCGGATGTGAAAACGTTCCTTGACGAAATACCGACCATACCGAAGTCAGCGTTTGAGGATCTGGAGATGTTAGACTCAGAGCCACCTTTACAGCTCGGTCCCAAGTCGGACAAACTGTTGATGCCGCTATTCCAGCAGCCGGGCGGACTGGCCACATTCCTTGATGCTGTGCGCGAGAAACAGGTGTCTCTGGAGAATGCCGCCGTCACCGATAGCATCAACCAGACCATCTCTGGTTCGGTGCGTGTCCGCAACCTGGACTATCATAAATCGGTGCATGTGCGCTACTCGCTGGACGGCTGGCGCAGCTATGCGGATCTGCAGGCCAACTATGTGGAGAACTCATGCGATGGCTTCTCCGATAAGTTTACGTTTGTTCTCTTCGGCAATTCACTGCATGTTGGTCAGCGTCTAGAGTTCGCCGTTCGGTTCCAATGCAAGGGCCAACAATTTTGGGATAGCAACTATGGCGCCAACTACTGCTTCCAGTGCTTGCCCAACTCAAACTCGAACCACCAGGCATCGCCAGCGTCTGTGGCGATTGGTGCCATCCAATCGCATCATGGCAGCAATTTGGTAGGCATGCTGAGCCCCACAGTGGGCGATGCCTGGTGCAGTTCGTTCTATTAAAACGCAATATTGTCATTTGTTGTTGGTGGTTGCTGGTTTTGCTGGTTTTGCTGGTAGGGGAGCTCTCCCAAGGAAGCAGAAGACGACGCCGACGCGGACGCGGGTCGTTGCAGTCAATGCCCAATTTAAAACAGAAACAAAAATTACGAAAATGCATACATTTATAAGAGACAAAGTTCCGTTAATGCTGATGTCCGCCTTGACGGCGCTGATCAGTAATGTAAAATCCCCAATGAGTTGTACGTGTAAGTGACGCAAATGTTAATATATTTGTATAGAGCTGGAGATGAAGAGAATGTGCAACAACTATAGCAGGTGTATCCGGCTGCACCAAGTTAAACGTTCAACTAGAATGATCAAAAACTCAAGTGAAAAGAGCCAGAGCAAAGTGCGATAGAATCCCAATGATAGTTATTAGTCCTAAGTTATAAGAAGAGCAAGTGATAACTGATGATGATGATGATGGTGATGATAATGATGATAAAGACGAATAATATAATTATCAAATTTTGCTTTATATAATGAACAGATTTTAAATGTCGACTAAAATTTTAATCTCCAAAATTGTTATTGTACTATATTGGTTAATGCTTTGTTCAGGCATATGATGGGGTCCACTGAAAACCGATTATTAATGTCATAGTTCCTCAAATCAGATCACTCGTTAAATCAACTAACTGACCAACTTCCTATTTCTAGTCAATTCAACTTTACCATAAGACTTTAAAAGGCAAATAAACACTACCTGCTACTATATAAAAGGAGTAGACTGCCTAGCCGGAATATCTTGCCACACCTCGTTAGAAATGTGCCAATAAATGGGCATTTAACAACTTAATAAAACCAAATGCTTGCCGATTCAAATAATTGTGGCCAGAGTCGGATAAGGAATTTCTTACCCCTACACATACTGAACATATGATTTTTGCTATGCCAAATATTAATTATTATATTATTTTTATGAAATGTTGACATTTTTCTTATTATTGTTTTACTTTTATTTTTGAGCTATTTTTTAATTTAATATGATTTAATTTACGATTTCGATACTTTGTATGTACATGTTGATGCATATTATTATTATATATATATATATATATATACAGATACATACATACGTACAACACAAAATAAATTATATATAATATACAAAATAAAAATATATTAAATTTTAGTTAATTTTGTGTGCTTTGTTTTCGTTTCTAACTTTATGTTTAAGATTGAGAATAGAATCATCACGTCTAAGGATTGGAGTTATCATAATACGTATAATACAAATATTATCTCGAGATACCACACAATTATCCAACACTTTTGAACCACACAATTGGTATATATGGTATTTAAATATATGTATTTATATAATTAATTTTTAAAAATTAAAATAAATGCAAAACGCAACTACCTCAAAATGTTTTCAATGCGAAAACTACGTTAAAGTTATACAACCAAAAATAAAATAAATTATGTTATATATGCAAAGCAAACATGTAAAGATACCAACCAAATAAAACCTAACTTTAAAAGTTACAATCAAATTTATACAAACTATTTCACAGAAATGGTGAACACCTTGGACGCCTCCAGAAAACCCCCATTGATTATTAGACTGAAGCCTGTATATAAAAAGAACAATCAAGATTATTTGTTATGCATGTGTAAATGTTTAAGGAATTTGCCTGTAAGGTTTCCTAGGGCATAACCTTCTGGTAGAGAATGTTAAAGTTTGTTTTTGCTGCGAGGCAAACGGATAAAAATCGGACAACAATAATTGCATGCTATAAATGGAAGAAATTATAAAATAAATATAATTTTCACTATACAAATTTAGTCTTACTTTTGCTGACAAAAAACAAATTGGAACATTAGTAGCTAACAGTAGGACAGCTTAAATGTTGGCAATTAGGTATTACCAACATCCCGCCATCTTGTTCATCTGTGGAGTGTTGCCACATAGTCTGACCAGTCATGCGCGTTAATTGCCTTAAAATATACAGCATTGTGCCCTTGCCAAAGCTCAATGATATGGCGACCATTGAAGTTTTGTAGAATTTAGCTATAAATTACATCTGCATACAACTGAAAAAAAAAACCCATCAAATTCAAAAGTGTCATTTAAAAATTTGTTTTGTATTATATCATAATATAGCGAATTTGAATACTTTTAGAAAGAAACAAACATCACCGACATGCCGAAGATAAAATAAGATGTGTTTGACTGATAATGCCTTAATTAAATAAGTAATTTAAAACATTTTTGAAATGGCAACTTTCTGCCGCATACTTGGAAGCATAATAATAACACTCCTATTTATTGCGTAAGGGAAGACATCTCGGAAGGAGAACTTTAGCTGAGCAATGAATCTTTACAATTATTTGATTACAATGTACGAAACCTTGCTTAGATTAAAATGTGTACAAATAATAATATAAATTCCCCATTTATAAAACGCGTATTACGCCCTTTCTGTAATAGTCAATGTTACAATATAGCTAAAGACAGCAATGTATTTTTTTAACTGGTGGAAAATATAAAATCTATTTAACATTAACAAGCATCATCGTCTATTGTTGGCTCCTCGTCGTCCTGCTGTGAGGTGCTGACGTCGGCAAAGTCATCCTCGGCGCTGTCCACAAAACTGGAAACTCTGTAACCAAAAACATAGTATTTTTTTTTGTAGGAAATTTAGTTGCATGGGGCATATCCGTTACTTCTCAAAATCGCATTGTGGCAGCAGACCCTCGTCCTTGAAGTGACTGGCTCCTCCTCCACTAAATCTAAGCAGAGTGCATAGACGGAACAGCGCCAGAAGCAGGAGAAACAGCCCAGCCACATAGCTCAGCCAGAGATTATGCGGATAGAGTATCAAAGTTACGCCCATGGCGAAATATATGGGCGCCGGTCGCCAGCTTCCGAGCAATGTGGTCAAACGCCAGCAGCCTAGGCAGGTGGATCTGTCGTAATTATCGCAAAAAATTAAAAAGTAAATACGCACAAAGACCTCTTTCTATTTGGTTAAGCAACTTACTCGCCGTAGTATCGAAGCTGCAGGAATATAGTTATCAGCCATTTTAACTCAATGAACAGCACAAGCAAAGCTGAAAAACTGGTCAAGCATTAAAATTGAACCAATCTAAGACTGGAGAAAATGTGTAGCACAGCTTACATTATAAAGAGACCAGCCGGATAACCGTGCATGTAGACATCCACGCCCACACCGCAGACAACTGAAAGATGAAAGATGACCACAAATTGACTATTGGATTCTCAAGAGGGCCAGGATGTGTTATGGGCATTTCGTGTTCAAGAATATGCGTATAAAAAAATATAATTGTGTCTACTCAAATAACATTTCTATGGTGTTTTTCGATGAGCCAGCAAGGGCAATAAAATATGCTAAATCACCACATTGATGAGACAAAGCTTAATGTGCGAGGGTGATTTGAATTGTTTGCAACTATACGACAGCTATCAATTACATCTAACAAAAAAATAAACTAAAAGATGACAAAAATAAATAAATAAATATTATATCGAATCGACAATATTTAAAAACCTCCAGCAAAAATATATGACAAGTTTCATAAAGATAACTTATACATCGTTTTTACAAATAATATTTTATTTTTAAAGTTCCTTACATATAATACTTCTCTTATCACAATTCTCTTCACAATTATCTGTATATATGCCCTTAAGCGCCTCATTTCAATGTGTAAAATATGACTACGATAATAAAAACAAATCTAACAAACAAGAACAAAATTGAGAGAAGAGAAAATCTACTCAAAACTCAATCTAATTAAGTTGTTATTGTCTGCGCCGGGAAAACAAATTCGATTAGACTGCAGATAAAAGGCAAATGAGGTTGCCCGAAATCCGCAACATTGACCAAAACTAAATCCGAACCAATTACATTAAAGGCTCCAAGTGCTCCAACTACTACAAAAACAGAAATAGTCGATAAGCCGTGCGTCCTCCAGAAATCAAATAAAAACCAAACAAAAATTATGCGCTCCTCTCTGTGCGATTAGGGGGGCGTTGGAATTGAAGATTGGGTATACCCAGCAGAACTATTTTTCGCTGTCTTTTTTTCTTTTGTCGCCATGTTTTGGTGGCTTCCAGCACACGAGTGGCGCCAGAGTGCTAACAACTAAAATCTTTGTACAGGGGTAAGAGGGGAGAAAGCGCTGCAGTTGGCAGGGAATTGCCAGCTGCAAAATAAAAGGGCCAATGCCTCGATAATGGCCCTGAGTGCATTTTTCTTTTTATCAGATGTTTGAACATCACGCAGCCCTGAGGTTTATGAACTGTGAGTTTTTTTGTTGTGCGCCCTGCATGCATAATGCAGACCCAGACGTGATTCAAGCAAAAAAAACTATATTGTTGGCAAATTGTTTTGAACTTGACCCAAGTTCTAGCTGCCACTGCGGACTTAAGTGTCGACCGTTTATCATAAGGCCCAGTTGGGGCTGGTCATGCACACTTGATGACTGTTGCATTATTGAACGCTGCTATTACAAGTGCATCAAGCGGGACAGTGGGTCTCGGACATATATGGTGCTCATGGGAATAATGGCATGATGAAAGAAAGGTAAAGCTATATTAAATATTTCTAGCATATGCACAGATTTTAAATAGATTTTAAAAGCGGAGCCATTAAACTGTCAGATAGAACCGTCATCTGCTGTCATTAAAACCATATATTAATTTTGTATTTTATTTTGTATAATATGTAATTAATTTAAAAAATAATAATGTATAATAATGTAATGTTTTTTTTTAGCTATTAACAGATGCCGCTGTTACAGATAATATTACTAACGGATATACTGGTGAGGCAATTACAATATAATTTCATTTGACTAATATACTTATAATTTAATTTATATACAAAGAACTTGTCCTCTTTTGGTATATACATAAATATTTCATTAAATACTCTGTTTAATGATTATGAAAAGACTTAATTTAATAATTCATGATGTAAAAAGCTATAATCAAATTAATACGGCCTGTTTAACTATATCTATCAAACCAAAAACAGATTTTGAACTGGCAATTTAAATCATTCCCTATAACCGGTTATTTGCGCCTCATTCTTACAATGTGTCACCTGCGATACAAGCAGGTAAATTTTTTCCACTTAATTCGCTTCCTATTAGGGATTTGCGTTTGTAATTGTGTGTGTGAGGGTGTGTGATTGTGTGTCCTTACCGAATGAAGTCAGCAGACCAAAAGCCCTTATCACAGGACGTAAACATTCGCATGGGTCGACTGGCTGGCGGCAACGTCGTCGAAGTCGTTGCAATTGTTCATGTTGTTGATGTGGTTGACTCATGGCTCACAATTATTGTATATCACTGTTGGCTCGTGTCAGTTGCACACTTCCACAATCAATTGGCAGCGTTTCGCAGTGGGTACTTTAATACATCAGCTAATACTGGAAGACCAGCAGAGCTTAGCTTAGAAGACAAATTGTGTTGTGCATTGAATATAAATCAAGTGAACTTTTACGGCAACGTATCCAGTTTCTTGGCAAGCAACTATCCGACGATTGCCAAGGATAGCGACACTCACAACAACATCGACAACAATAACGAACAAATAAACAAAAAGCAGCTCGTTACGCGTTTAAGTTTCAACATCAACTTAAGAACAGCATACGCTGCGTATGCGTAATGGGCCGAACTTTCTGCGTTTTAAACGTTTAATTCGCTTTCCTTTCTAACGCAGCATTTAATCACCGTGCCATTTTGTACATATAAATATATACATATAGTGTGTGTGGTTGTGTGTGCCGCAACTAATGGCTGCAAATTACCGTTAACATGCAGCATACAGCACTTCCCCCCAAAATCCAGCCCGCACCGCACAGCGACACACACAAATCGTCAACAATTGAGTAGAATTTTTTAAAATGTCCGCCAAGTTTGTGCAGGTGCCACTTGCCACTTGACTTTAGAGCCAAAAGACGAACCGAACCGAAGCCGAAACCGAGGCGAAGCAGATTCAGAGTGCTCTAAACAACGTCCGCACGCTGCTGCCAGCGCCAAGTGAATGAATGGAACAATCGTCCTCAGTCGCCGCACAGGCTGCTTGAATATGTGGCAAGAAGCAGCCAACAAGTCAACGAAATGCCCTACTTTTTTTATTAAATACTTGATTTCAGTTGATTTAGCAACTATTTTAGAATGATTAAACTATATAAATTAAAATTTTATTTACAAATAACATGAAAACGGTATCATATTTCATATTACTGCTTTCGAAAATACCCGTAAAATTTGAATATATATCAATTTATCTTTTTTTTTTGTCTATTATAATAATAATTTGTATTCAATGACTTTGAGCTTGCCGAACTGTCTGCTTAATGAAATATTTTGAAGCTTTTAATTCTAGAATATTGCCGACCCCACCAAATGCATATGAAGGACAAGTACACAATAAAAAATCCTTGTGATTGAACACAATATGCTAGCCATTATACCGGGGAGCCTTAGGGTGCTAAGTACACATTTCTTAGCTAACAGCCGATTAATGACCCTATCACCTGAATAAGAATCTGACCCATTTCTGCTTTATAAGCTCTGTAAGAATTGTAGCTGAAACAAAAAAAACTATAAGTAATATAAGCAAATAACTTGCCTTGTTAAAAAAAAAGAAATTAAAAAAATTTAAAAAAAATTTTTATAAGGCAATAAAATTATCTACTATATTTAATTATTTTAAAACCTATACGATATCAACCAAGTTGTAATAAAAGTATAATTGTATAAATATTTAGCGCATAAATACTGAGTGTTTTTATAGGCGTATTCAATTAACTGAAAGTCTAAAAGCTGACGATGAAGTATTTCACGGAAACATATCTTAAGCCGTACACACCCTCAACCTGTAAAAAATTCTTAGAATTCGTAGAAAAAATAAGCAATGATGGCAGAACTGCACCCTCAGAGGGTGAATCTTTAGATCTAACTTATCTAATACCTTCCTCATCTCCTTTTTACACTATTGGCCTAGCGCTTAGCAAGTATTTTTGTCTTACACCTTGACTTCAGGCTGTAGTCATTCAGAGGACGCTCTTGCTCAAAGTCTTCAATGCCGAATACAAATTCCATTGTTGATTCGCTTTTATTTGTCACGTTGCCTTGTGTGTTGTTGGTATGTTTTACCCCGGATCTTCAGCACTAGCCCTTGCTCTTGCCCCACAATTTGTATGTTTGTTGGCGTCGTTTCAGTTATTTTCATAACAGGCAGTTTGCGTGGCCTGCGTGGGGAGAGCTACTCCTCCCCGAAGTATTTGACAATTCCGCCATCTTCTCTGATTGTCGAAAAAAACATTTTCGCCTGTGAAAAACCGACCCTCCCATATATTAAACACAGGAGTAGTTGAGGAGCAAATATTTTTTTGGCCAGCTTCTGGTTTGCTTGAGCGCTGTTAGCATTATGCGCCTTTAATGGCATCTTTGCGGGTGTATCGCTTGCGTAATGCTAATGATGCTTCTGCATTGAGACCACCTCATTTGGCGTAGTCCTTTCGCCGTCTCATTATCTTGCTAATGCCAGCCACCATGGCGACCTCCGGCAGCGACAACTTGGCATCCTCCTGAAAATCGCAGCGACGCATCAGATGCAGCCATGTCCGCTCCGGATTCAAGGAGAGCGGCACTTGCAGCCAGCTAACGTAGTCAATCTTTAGCGAGCCAGTCAGCAGCTGGTCAAAAGGCGTGTTACCAATAAAAAACATGGACTTCAGCACAGAGGTTTTACCTTCCCTAATGTTTTGGCCCAGTACGCCCTGAAACGGACTGGGCTCGTTATCACCCGTGCCCAGCTGCTCCAGCAGCCAATCCTTGTTGAATTTCAGATAATTATAGATCACTTTCAGCGCCTGCTTGCCAATGTTTGTGGTCAGCACATCGCTTGCCAGCACCTCGGCTATATAATCAGCAATGCCCACATCCAGCTCCATAGCATAATTGGCCGGTGGACTGTGACTCAAACGCTCCGATTCGGCATTAGTCATCGCCAGGTCATCCATTTTAACTGTGCTCACAGCGCTCATGCCGCCAACGCCACGACCACAGCTGTTGCTAAAATCCGTGTCCAGGTTGATGCTGTCCTTGGCCTGCTTGAGAAACAGTTCGATTTGGTCCGTATGTTTATCGTCCTCGTCTGCGGAGCAAATCGCCTCTGATAACGAGTAGCAAATGGCGGCCTTTTCCTCGTTTTTAGCTGAAAGGTAAATTTTTGAAATATAATTATAAGTTTAATATAAATTTTAATGCAATTTTAGGATTGATATTGTACAAAACCAATGTAATAACTTCGTGGCGGGGACCCAAATAGAAGTAGGGAAAGAGTGCCTTTAAATGCATTCAAAATGTGAAACTATTTTCTAAAATAGTCAACAACAAGATACAGGGTACAAGAGAATTGGAGCTACAGGCTTGCGAAAAAAAATCATCTTTGAAAATCCAAGTTAATTACAAATATTTAATTTTAAATGTATGAGCTGAATTGCCTCAGAAGCATTTGTTATCAAAACTTTTTGACAAATTTTTGGTGGATTTCTTTAAGCGAGGTAATAATAATTATACCCGTATATGAGTATTTGAATTTGAGATAAGCATGCAGGATCAACTATGCTACTTCTTTCATTCACTGACAACTTGTCTATAGGTTTTAAAATTAAATAAAAATACACAGAAGATCATCAGACATCCTTGTATTTTGTATATTCTCTCGATATAACAAAATCATAATTTTCTCGCATTAATGTCCACAAAATCTACGCATAAACCAATTAAATAATCATATTGAAAGCTCTTCAACAAAAGGCCCATTAAACTAATTAAAGAGGATTACAAAAAGTAATTCGAACGGCTTTTAACTTCAGAAATTCAAGCCGTGTTTAAGTCCATGTACACTTCTTTTAGAACATAATTCTAAAATTAATTCAAGTTATTTTGTCAAATATTAATTAAAATAAAAGCAGTTAGGTAAATTTTCATTAGGCCTTTCTATGGAAATGCCTTTATAAATACACTCAAAACAAAATTGCCTTTAAATTCAGAAAAACACCATAAAATAGCAATGACCTTGAAAAAATATACACATTAACTTATGGAAATAATATAGTCACACTAATCAAATTAAATTGGATGAATTTATAAAATATCCAAATGTTTGTGTAAGCGAACTATTCATATAATTATGTTGAATAAAAGTATAAATTTTTTATAAAAATTATAATGTAAAAGATCTGTGCACACAAAAAGAATACCCCAAAAACAATAAAATAATAATAAATTCACAAAAATAAGATGTACACTGGAATTAATAAAATAAAAAGCTTAACTTTAGAGAGAAACATCATAGCCATTTGAAACTATACTTTCTGATTACCAGTTACTATTTGCGTCAAAAGTATGAACATTTTCTAAATTTCACATAGTTGTTTTTTTTTAGATAAATTATCCGAAACTTACCCTGTTCCTGCAGTTCAGCCGTTTTAATAAGCTCTGTGTAGAGAGCTGCGAAAACCACTTGGAGCAGCACAGAGTCACCCAGCGGACGTGTCGACACTGGTATTACGTCCTGGAGTAGGGATGTAATCTTGTACAAGCCCTCTGGCATGCAATCCCAAATCTCTGAGACACAAGTCAAGGCTAAGGACATGGCCTGATACATGCTGGCGCCATTCTCTACGGCATTGATGAGCATCTCGACAACACAGTTGAGCACTGGGTAAACAAAATGCATTATGGCTTCCAGCCAAGGGGTGCGCTTCTGATTCCACACCTGGCGCTTGTCCAAGCAATCGCTCCAGCCGCTCACAGCATGCTCCTCCAGGGTCTTAATCAGGCACGACTTAATATCAACAGCCTTACCGACGGCAACAATCAGATAGGTAAGGGATAAAACAATCTGGTAATTCGACTGCCCAACGGGATCTGTTAGTCAATTTTTACGATATGATTTTGATTATTTGCTTGAGAGCTTAATTATTTTATGGACTCACCTATATCTGCAGCAATGGAGTCGGTGACATTAAAGCACTCGCCTCGACATAGAAATGCCTCGCATTTCAATGGTGCACCCTCCGCACTAGTAAACGAATGTTTCGCTACATTTTTAAAGTTCTCTGACGAGGGTAAATGTTGCATCAGATGACGCATTATAATGTTAGTCAGATAGGCATCTCTCATCAACAGAATCTTCAGCAGATACGACCAATGCGCCTCGGGAAAGGCCAGCAGCACACGCAAATCCAATGAGATGGCTGTGTTTGTCGTTAGATCCGCAAATTCAGTTACCCACTGGCAGGACTGCTCCTTGGGAAAGTATCGGGGCAGCGCAAAAATGATCCAAGCGCTAGGCAGACCATGACGCGAACTAAACATTTCCATGTTATCCAGTCCTTTGCGAAAGACCTTTTAAATCGAATTGTTAATCAAATAAAGTAGTTTTTTTTTAAATAATTTGAAGAATCGACTTGGAAACTAAAATAATTTTCTTGCATTTGTTTTCATTAATTTAATAATGAATTTTCTTTAAATTATGAAGTTTATTTTTTAGAAATATTTCATGTTTTTAAGAAATCGATTTCTACAAAATATAAATAAAAAAAAACACATGTTTTTGGGGAAAAAAATAGTGCAAATTCTGTCTCAGGTTTAGTGTTCGAGTTTAGCTGTTGTCCCAGCGAGTAACTCATGGAGCGAACGAATGACCACTAGATCGAAACTACAACAAAAATTTAAATTAAATTAAATTAATTTATTAACTATGTAAAATATTTGTGTACGTGGAATAAAAATACGAATTCTGTGCTGCATTAAGTATTAGTAGTAGTAGTAAGTAATTTTTTCCACATTTTAGAATATATAATATAGAATCTATACTTTAAAAAAAAAATTAGGTAAGGTATTCTTTCTGGTTTTTTTTAATTTCGATTTTTCTTGGTTTTATATTTATTTATTTGATATGTTTAATTTTTTTTTAATTTTTTCTTAAAATGGATTGTGTTTTTCGCTGGTCGTCAGTCAGCATAAAACTGTTTTTTTTTTTTATTTGGATGTATATTGATTTTAAATATTTATAAATAAGCAATTAAACAGTTTTTTACATACCTTGGAAAGAACGCCCAATGGTGCACCACGAAGCAAAAGGCAGTAAAAGAGCTCTCTGCACTTGGCATGGATATCGCGGACGATGACACTCTGGTTGCTTAACTGGAGGCCCACATAGGCCTCGCCACTTTCGCAGATGTGGGGCAGGAGCTCGGCGATGCACATCAGCATGTTGGTTATGTCCACAAGATGCAGTTGCGACCTGGCAACGCTTGCGACGATCTGCGTGTAGCGAACGGTGAGAACACTGAGTGTCTCGTTAAGCATGCCAGCGAAGATTTTTTGTGCCATTTTCGGAGGCACCGAGTTCCAGAGATCTGTCTTGGTGCCACGCATATAGTGCCACCACATTTGCACTGTGTATGATCCCCGTTCCGATTCGAAGAAGGGCTGAGTGTCCTCCCAGTGCAGGCAGTCCGCATCCTGGATGATGTACAACAACAGTAGACGGCAGTGGAGATCCAGGAGACGCTCAGCCAATGCCTCCGACATCTGTGAGTACTGCTTAAAGCTGAGCTTCAAGGCACCACCCTTCTCATCACCCTTAGGCGGGCAGATTGTTGTTGTGGCTGCCTGCATATAGACACTCAAGGAATTCTTCACCAGGGCCGCAGCTCCGATGGTAGCTGTGAGCACTGAGAGATCTGCGTGATCCAATGACTCCTGCGACAAGCGATGCACGTGCTCCAAGAGAAGATCCGCTGACTTGGTCACCAAACTCACAAACTTATCCGGATCAGAGGTTTTGACCGTACTGCTGCCCTGCATCAGATGGTGACAGAGATTAAGAAACCACAATCATATTCATCAACTTACAAAGTCGCCCTCGTTTAGCTCCTTTTCAGTATGCAGCAAGCCCGAGTGCTTGCGATAAGAAGCAAAGTATTCATCCTCCCACCTGAAGAAAACTCAATTGTGTTACAAACAACACCTTGGGGCATTCTCGCCTACCAGTGTATTAGTTTTATCGAAGCAAACGAAGCATAGCGCGGAAAGTCCAGCTTGCCACCAACAACACCAGGACAAATGGGCTCCTGCAGGACTCGCTGATGCGTCTGTTGAGAGAATGCGAATAGAAGCGATTTGTGTTAACGAGTTTTTTTTATTTAAAGTGCTTCTTTTCGCAATGCAGTCATCTCGCATTAGCCCTTCGGCACCTGATAAAATTCCAAATCACGTTGCAGCAAAATGGGAACGCGGTCCATTAAATTTCCTTCCTCGAGCACCTCCATTTTCACTTTATCTAATCCTTTTCAGCTGCAACTGCAAAACTCATTAGCCAACTGGCATGTGTCTATCGAATAAACAGCCCACAGGGTCTCTGATGTTGCTAGGACAACAAGTCAAGCTAATGATTCATGTTCTAGCATATATAATAGAAATAAATTTTAGATTACATAAATAAACAAATCTACTATGATACGACATATTAGATTAACATATTTTAAAAAGTATAGTAAATATATATTTTATTTAAAATTTTTTAAATATGATAGATTTATTTCCAGTTGATCAAACAACAAAGAAAAACTATGCCATTTCTAAGATTGTTTAGTGAACCAATAGAATTGTTCAGATATATATAAACATTTTATTTCAAGAAATATGTATATTTTATGTATTTCATTAATACATTTAAAATTCGATTTTTTAAAAAACTAATTTAAGTCGATTTAAATATATCTTATTATATATATATATATATAATTATAAATAAATACTAATTTATTTTTTCTTAATATTTTTTTAGCAAAAATTTTTAATTTATAAATGTTGAAATAATGAAATGCTTTAATATTAATATTATGAGTCAAGCAGCCTTCAATGTTGAATCGCATTGTCGGCAATTGGGATGGACAATCAAAATTAGTGTCAGATCGGATGACTAGAAACAATTAGTTGTTATACAACATATCTGATTGATTAACAAGTTAACCCATATAAACTGACCAGTTATGTGGGTTAATATGCTCCTCAAATTTGGCCCGAAAGCAGTTAATAGAAAAAATGTGTTTGAGTTTATAGTGTAATTTAGCAGTTTGAACTATTTTTTATTTTCAGCCCACCAGCAATCGGGTAGCAGTCTCCCTCGTAAGATCAGCTGTATTATAATGTACAGTTGCCGAGAGAGAACATTGATAAAGACCAATTTTCACTCTCCATATATATATTATATATATTTAGTATGCGATAAGCGGGTTCTGCTTTGACTGCCTCTGCTTGGGATATTCAGTTGCTCAGATCATAATTGAGCGGCGCAGGGAGCACAACGGCAATCTGCGGACTTAAGTGGAGAACAAAAAAAAAAAACGTGAGTGGCTTCAATTTAAACGGCTGTAGATGCAGTGCTAATCAGCGAGCCATTCCCATACCCATTTCCAGTACACATCTGACGCCCGTAAACCAGCAAAAATATAGCTCTTATCTGGTGATACGGCTGGCCTATCAGGCGTATCAGTAATCTATAAATCTTATTGTTGTTTTAATTCTTCGTTGGGCACAGCATGATCGCACATTTGAGACATTTGACGGGAAGGCTGCCTGTGCAGCGTGCCCAACTACTGCAGTTGCAGCAGCTGCGCAGCGTTTCCTATTTGATTGACCAGCCCGAGTACAGTTTTCTCAAGGATATCGGCCTGGAGCGCGACAATCCCGGCGTCTTTTCCGGCAACTGGAAGGGCCGCGCAAAAAGCATTACCAGCTACGATCCGGGCAGTGGTCAGGCCATCGCCACAGTGCGTCAGGGCAACGTCCAGGAGCTGCAGGAGTGCATCGGTCTGGGCGTGGAGGCCTACAAGCAGTGGCGCCAGGTGCCCGCCCCTGTGCGTGGCGAGATTGTGCGCCAAATCGGCGATGAGCTGCGTAAATACAAGGAGCCGCTTGGCAAGCTGGTCTCCCTCGAGGTGGGAAAGATCTACAGCGAGGGTCAGGGCGAGGTACAGGAGTTCATTGACATCTGTGATTATGCGGTGGGTCTCTCCCGCATCTATGCCGGCCAGTTGATCAACTCGGAACGTGCCGAACACTCAATTCTCGAGACCTGGCGTCCATTGGGCCTAGTGGGCGTCATATCGGCCTACAATTTCCCGAACGCTGTGTTCGGCTGGAATGCAGCAATTGCTTTGACAACTGGCAACAGTGTGCTCTGGAAGGGTGCACCCAGCACACCGCTGGTCTCTGTCGCCACCACTCGCATTGTGGCCGAGGTGCTGCGACGCAACAACGTGCCAGCGGTAGTCGGCCTCTGTCAGGGCGGCACCGATGTGGGTGCTGCCCTCGTCGCCGATAAGAGAGTAAATCTGCTGAGCTTCACGGGCAGCTGCCAGACTGGCCGGGAAGTGGGCGTGGAGGTGCAGCGTCGCTTCGGCAAGGTCATTCTGGAGCTGGGCGGCAACAATGCGCTGATTGTCGACGCGTCGGCCAACATGAAAATGGCCTTGGATGCGGCACTCTTTGGATGCATCGGCACCACTGGTCAGCGATGCACCACCACCAGGCGCATCATTGTTCACGAGCAACTGCATGATAGCTTTGTGGAAGCCTTGACAAAGAAGTATGCGCAACTGTTACCTCGTATTGGCCACCAGTTGGAGGCACAAACGCTGGTGGGACCCGTACATACACAGCAGAACGTAGACAGCTACAAGGCGACCATAGAAGAGGCAAAACTTCTGGGCGGAACTGTGGCCTTTGGCGGAGGCGTGCTGTCGCGTCATGGCCATTATGTGGAGCCGACCATCATCACCGGGTTGCCGCATGATGCGAGCGTTGTGCACCGCGAAACATTTGCCCCCATTGTCTATGTGTTGAAGGCGCGCAATGTGGACGAGGCTATTGCTTGGAACAATGAGGTGGAGCAGGGCCTGTCCTCGGCCATCTTTACGGAGAATATCGGACAGGCGTTCAAATGGATTGGCCCACAGGGCTCCGATTGCGGTATCGTTAACATAAACACCACCACAAACGGTGCCGAGATTGGCGGCGCCTTCGGTGGCGAGAAGGCAACTGGCGGTGGACGCGAGTCCGGCTCAGATGCATGGAAACAGTACTGCAAGCGGGCCACTATCACCGTGAATCATTCGGGCGAACTTGCCTGCGCACAGGGTGTTGTCTTCAGCGTAGAGTAAACAAAGATGTTTCTATTAAATTTCAATGTGCTTCGTTATTGTTACGGTTATTCTTTGTCGTATTATTAAAGGGTCTAAATAGAAATGCATTCGGCTTATTAGTTATAGGCTAGTCACAGGTCGCTGACATCAAAGCGCCAAAAGTCCACCTCAATATCCTTGGAATTCTGCTTGTGGAATTTGTAGCTGGCCTCGATGTTATAGCGCAGCTCGGCAACAACATTGCCCCGAGCACCCCACTCCTTGGACTTTTTCTGGATATATGTGCTGCAAGGGAGAGAACATAAGCAGTGATTAAGCTTGCTACCAAATTGTCAATACTTGGTCAGAAAATAACAGACAAATGCAATATATAATGAATTAGATATAATAATTCAACAATTAGAAATACATTTTTATGAATTCAATTTTATTTTTATTTTGTATTCTCTGCAGAGACATGTGAGGTGTATATAGAATGTAAATACTATTCTAATACCAACAGTAATGGTGTTTAAATAAATGTTAAAATGAATATTTACGAAATACAAAAAGGTATTTATAAATTATTATTTACATTTATTAAAAAAATATGTATAAAATGGATTGGTAACCTTTTCGGTCTCGAAAAACAATTAAAAAAATAATTTAAATTTGTTCAGAAATATATAAGTTGTTTATAAACTATAGACATTTTAAACGCAAAAATAAAATGATTTAATTTTGTTTAGTCGTCAATATTTAAATAGTTACTGTATTTTGCATTTCACAACTGCCAACAACTTACCGCGTGGAGGTTTTGTGTAGGGAGTAGACAGCGCCAGTGGCCAGTCGCATGCCCACTTCGAGGAAGCGCATATCTATGCCAGCATTGTGCTTGGTGCCGAAGGGCGGGTTCATGAGCACCGTGTCGAAAACATTGTCCCATTTGCTGCCGCCCAAGTGCAGCACATTGGCACGCACACCATCAACACCTGGTAGTTCCATATCGATCACGTTCTGACGGTAAATATCCAGAGCACCATCATCTAACTCAAAGCCAACAGTCAGTTGCGCTCCAAGGAGAGCAGCGCCAATGCTCAGCATGCCGCAACCGCAGCCCAGATCAGCGACAAACTTGCCCTCGATGTCGTCGTGCTGCGCCTGCATGTGGTGCGTCATACAAGCAGCTATGTGCGGCGGAGTCGGATATTGCTCCAGCAGAATTTTTGGCTGCTCAAAGTGATTGACACACTGCAGATACTCCTCCAGCTTCTTCATCTTTAGGCGAGCCATACTGTGAGGGACTTGTTGACTTGACTTTACTTGACGTTCGGTGCTGAAGCCGTCGGTACAGGCTCCAAGCGCGGTAGTACGGGTATGAAACTGTTGCCGAAGTACGAGTCCTGCGGTATAAAAAAGCCTAGCGTTGTTGAGCTCGTCGGATTAAAGGCGGAGCGAGGAGCGGCGATTCCGCTTGCAGCATTGGGCGCAACGCTTACGACTTGTGCAAATTCAGTTGTTACTGTCGACTGAGCAAGCAGCTGCGGAGCAGGCATCTTCAAAGCAAAATAGCATTTAGCTGGAATTCATTGAAAAGAGATGACATTGTACCTGATTCGTTGCACTGCCGAGTCCAATAAGCAGCTGCTTCTTGGTCTGTATTTCCTCGAGTATTTTGCGGTTGGTTTCGGCTTGCTGTGCACTCGACGTGGGAAAAGCCATCAAAAAAATGCCAAATTTTTGTTTTAACTAATAAGCGGAAAACAAATCAAACCAAATTAAATCAAAAATTACAAACGATTCAACACGCGAAAAAAAACGTTTGGAATTAGTTCTATTGAACTACTCATAGAATTGATCAAACGAGCGAAGATTTCAGCTCGCTTAAATAGTTCCTTTTAGAATTTCAACAGCACGTGCAAAATTTTAAACATACAAAGTAGTTTGACTTAATTCTTTTTAACTTAATTTGCAAAAAAAATGTTAAGCTATTTTATATTTATTAGTTATAACAAACAATATGGTAATTATTTTGAAAATTTGCATCATGATATTGCGCACAGCGTGTAATCAAATCTGGTATTTTATTTATAAGTCGCGTTTTTGGTATGATTGTGCATGTAGTTCGCTGTCACACTTTACTAAGCAAAACGTGCGTTGGCAAACAAAATAAATAAATATCAAACAAACAGACATAAATTATCAACAACAAAGTGCCAAAAATTAATTTATGCACAGTTAAATTGCAAAGAAAACAAAAGCTGCAACATGAGTATGAGCGATGACGACAGAGATATCGATATCGAGAGTGACGTAAGCAGAGTCCCCAAAACACAATTGACGTAACAAACACTATACAATTTATTTATTAAAAAAAATGTACTAATTTAAGGACGATGTGGACTCGGATAACGGTCTCGGCTCCTCGCGCAACACAAGCACAGCTAATTTTACGCAGGTGGGAAAAAAACCCGCTAACTCTGAGCAAAGAAAACAATAACAAGAGACTCGCACGTTGTCTTTGTTTACAAACACACGCAAGGAATATCAATTCTTGTGGTTGTTGTTGCAGCAAATCTGAGAGTTTTTTTATTTTCTTTTGTTTCAAGGCCGAAAAACGAGCGCATCACAACGCATTGGAACGACGACGACGAGATCACATCAAGGAGAGCTTCACCAATCTACGCGAAGCGGTGCCCACACTCAAGGGTGAAAAGGTAAAATAAAAAGAGTTAAAATTGATAATCATGCCATTTTTTATGGATTTTAGTGAAACCTTACAATTTAGACCTAACGCAAAACATTTCAACATCACAATTTTTAACACATTTGTATAAAATTAGGAAACTACTAGATCATTAAAATTACAATCAGTATTTATAATTGTATATTTTCTTATTTAATTCTGTGTTAAGATTATGTTAGACACTATGTCTAAACTAAAACAGAATTCGTTGGAGAAATGAACGCACGTAATTTTAGATTGATTTGCATTGATGTCATTTCTTAAGACAATTTTAATTGAAGTATATATCTCCTATTTATTTACAGGCCAGTCGCGCTCAGATACTTAAAAAGACCACGGAGTGCATTCAAACGTTGCGACGAAAAATAAGTGAAAACCAAAAGGATATCGAGGACATCAAGAAACAGAACAGCCGCCTAGACGAACAGAGTAAGATTAAAAATAAAGTATGAATATTTATGCTAAAATATAAAAATTCTTAAATGTAGTACGTCGCCTGGAGGGTGGCAACCCTTCAAACGGAGCTGATTTTCTCAGCGATGACGAACTGGGCAGCGATGCTGAGGATGCATTGGATCAATCCGACTTCAGCCGGCGCAGTAAAAAGCTGAAAACATTTCATGCATAGCCCACTCATGGACATATATATATATATACATATACGGTTATATATGTACTTGTATGTGTTCTGTTTGGGACACAAATCAAAGTTGTTAATTCAAAAGCGCTATTTGAATCATTACAATTTAAGTCCAAATTACTTCCATTCTGTCTACCCTGTTTGTGTTGCGTGTGTTGTTTTATTCTTCCAAATGCTAATAAAAATATGTATCTATTTTGTATATAAGCTAATAACACACTTTTCTAATCTTAATAACATGATAACTATTTATATTAAAATGAATGCATTTGATGTGTGTAAAGATTTTTACTTTCAGTTTATAATTGTATACTTTTTATTTTAAAATCACTAATACTCAATTTTTGTAATGAAAAATGTTATTCAGAAATTAGAGTCAAATGCGATCCGATTTCCAAAATAGACCTGACCCAAATGCCAACCGATTAAGCTAATAACCTAAAATTTTCGATATCTAAAAATATGTTATATTTAAGACCAGCAGAAGCAACTATTTGAACTTAAGCGTCAGCCAGAGTAGCACAAAGACAAAGAGGACAAAAAGGAACATGTAACACATTTGTTTGGAGCCGCCGCCTTGTTTGGCAAGTCGCACGACGCGCGTCATTGTGTTGCCCAGGAAGCCGCCTGTGCGATCCATGTCGTCATCGATGCCCCTCAGTAGCTTGTCCTGGTAGCGCACCTCATTACCAATGTCGATGGTTAGCGATTTAAGTGCGCCAATCTTCTGTTGCAGCTCCTCCGCGGCGCGTTCATTTTCTGCTTCGAGTGCATCGGGTGCTGGATTCAGTGGCTGGTATGGATAGTTGTTGCGCCGCATGCTGCTGCCAATGCTGCTGCCGTTGTGTGCCAGCTTTGCATCAATTCAACTCCAATTGCTAAGAAAAATAAGTCCAAAATTTTAAATCTGTTTGACACGTAAACCAAATAAATTTCATACTCGATAGACACAAAACAAGCTGATGTTTTGTGCGTTGCTTTATTCGTCAGATGTTCGCTTGGTTCGAACAGTTAATCATTCAGTTGGAGCTTATTAACTGTACTCAATAATAATTAAATTGATTGATAATATTTTATTTGATATATTAATGGGAAATTTGTTGAATGTAATGTTTACTAGAGTTGAGCTTTTCCATTGTGAATCAGTTCGATAGCTAAACTGTGGGGGAATGACACTTGTTTAAATATAGGAAACGCGAAATTTGTTTCTAAATTTCTAAATGTAAGCTGAACAAATTGAAGTAAACAACTAAACTGAGTTAAATAATCATTAAATTATTATTGCAATTGTAGAACTTGTTAATAATATGCAATATAAGACTTAGGTATAAGAGAAAATTGATGAACTTAACTAAATTATAAAATCGAACTAGTGCTATCGTGAACAGCTGACAGAGGCATAACCTAACCGGAGTGTTTTTGCATCAGTTGATTCATTTTCCATTACAACTTTTGGTTTACATATATTTAGAATTATGTGAAGTGCTAAATTTAAAAGTTTAGTCATTTGATTTATTGATGTACAAAACTTAATGAGCTCTCGCATGTCATTGCATAATTAATCTGTACATTTCTTAGGTAACTAGCGCAACAAAAACCACAAAAACCTGATTAAAATATGTATATACATTTGCTTTAATATTTATGATTGTGTGACCAACTCAGTCGATACATTTTAAATATTAAGCAACTCACTCACACAGTTAATATTGACAAAACACAAACACAAGCACGCACTATAAGGTTGGCAGTAACGAACTTGAGTGTGACCCAGTGGGTTAACTTTTGACCCTGAGTCGAGTGTAAGACATAATAATTTTGGTACAGTGCAGCAAATTAACTGCTTGTTTCGCTCTTCTACTTAAGTCTGAAATAGATAAGCGGGCCCATCAAATCAGCGCACATTAATTCGCAGCAAATAGCACATGTACAGATAATGATACACTTCTAACCTCGCCACGCAGAATATACACAACGAAATCGAACATGGAAGTGCCTCAGTTGCTGGCCACGAAGTTTGGCGTATCTGTGGAGGCATTGCGCCTGCTGCTCACCCTGCTGGCCGGTAAGTGCATAATAATCGATATTATTATTATTATGAATAGAGCAATTTCATTGATTAGCCTTACTCCACAGGCTATCCGATTGCGGCGATTTATCACAGAGTTGTTGCGGATTTGGCTGTGAAACCGTTGCATCATTTGTACTTTGCATTTTGTGGCATGAGCTTGTGCTACTTTAACTATGGCATGGAAACATATCACTCACTCCTGGGCATTGGAGTCACCTATCTGCTCGTGCTCCTACTGCGCGGAGCGCCACTTCTTTTACTGGTAACAAATTTCATATTCAATATGGGCTACCTGATGCTGGGCTACTATTTTACGGCCAGCAATGATTACGACATTTTGTGGACGATGCCGCATTGCATTCTGACGCTGCGCATGATTGGCTTTGGCTTTGATGTCACCGATGGCCTGAAGCCGGAGGAGGTCCTTTCAAAGGATCAGAAGGAGACGGCGCTGCGGAAGTTACCATCGTTCCTGGAGTTATTGGCATTTTCCTACTTCCCGAGCAGCTTTCTAGTGGGACCTCAGTTTCCCTATCGCCGATATCAAAAGTTCACCAATGGCGAGTTTCGTATGCACGATGGATGCGTGCATGCGGGCCTGAAGCGCTTGAGCGCTGGTGTTTTCTACCTGTTTGTCTGCCAAGTGGGTTTGTCATATCTTCCGGACAACTACTTTCTGTCAGAGGAGTTTGCAGCGCAATCATTCATCAAGCGGATATACTTCCTGGGATTCTGGGCCAAATTCTCGCTCTACAAGTACATCGCGTGTTGGCTGTTCGCCGAGGGTGGTCTCATGTGCCTAGGCTTCACGTACAGGGGCAACGATGAGTTCGGCAACCCAGACTGGTCGGGTTGTAGTAATGTCAAGCTGATGGTACTCGAGTCGGGACACACCATGCAGAGTTATGTGCTCAGCTTCAATGTGAACACCAATCAATGGGTTGCCCACTATATTTTCAAACGCCTGAAGTTCCTCAACAATCGCAACATCAGCTATGGGGCTACTTTGGCTTTTCTGGCCGTCTGGCATGGTTTTCACTGTGGCTACTACATGACATTTCTCTTGGAATATATGATTGTCAGCACTGAGAAGCAGGTGAGTCCCTGTCATCCATTATAATACATTTCATTATATTAACTCTTGTTGACAGATTGATAGCTTCTATACCAAATACGTGCTGCCAAAATACGGCGAGACGTTAAACAATTCGAAGATCTATGGAGTGATTTATTTTTTTTGCTTGAAATCGTACAATATCGTATACATGGGCTGGTGCCTCACCGCCTTTGTTTTCCTTAAGTATGACCGCTGGATTACGGTCTTTAGTGCCGTCGACTATTTTGGTTTTACTTACATGCTCATCTGGGCGATATTCTATAGGGGCTTTCGTTACTATCGCAGCACACAGCCCAAGGAGCTAGCAACTTCAAAAGAAGCTACAAATTAATTGGCCAGCAATGAAGCAGAAGAGAGTAAAGAACATGTTTTATTTACGAACAATGCAAACATTTACCAAATCACGTTCAATACATTCATATGGAATGTAAAAAATAAATGTTAAACTAAATGTAACTCTAAATTGCGACTAGTTAATAATTTAAATCGTTTTAATCAGAAAAAGCAATGCCTAGTCAATGCTCTTGAAAGTCCAAATGGAAAATGGCCTCGAGACTTATCTAACTATAAAGACAATTATATATTTTACATTAGGACATAATACATAATATATTTTGATATGCTCACGATATAATGTCTAACTACACATGGAATGTGGAAAAATAAATAATGTAAAAACAAATATATTGGGTATACAAATATTTTCAAAGTTCTTCAACCCCAATGATCACTGTAAAGATTCTTCAACAATTATAATCTCCACGAATATAAAAACCAAACTATTCCTTTTTATATGTATATAAAAGCTATTCGTCAACTAGCGTATAAATCGAATATCTCGCTAATGAATAAAAACAAGTAAGAAATTGAAAATATTCTACTCCATATATAAATTTATTTCTTTCGAATGAAAAAAAAACTTTTTATTTTTATTATGTTTTAGTATTCACTATATGTATGAAAATTACATTTGCCCCTTTTCAATATATTTTTATATATACACACTTTTTTTTTCATTTAAGGTGACAATTTTCTTTTAAAAAAAAAATTATTTAAATTTATATCAAATTAAACGGTAAATACAATTATTTAATTTTATCATTCTCATTTCTCAAAACGCATTTCTGAGTCCCTCAAACTTACAAATTTCAAAATGACACCTTGAAAATGTTTCTTGTGGGATGGGGCTATTTTTTGGTTCGCAATTGTGTTAAATTCTCCGAAGATTACCATCAAAATGTAATCAAATAGTGAGTGGAAATTGCCCAATAAATTCAAATATAACCACTGTACAGGTTTTTGTATTTATTTATTTATATTGTATTTTATTATTTTTATTGGGACTCAGAAATTGACGAGGATGTATTATCTACTACTAATGATCCATGGGCTCGGCATCGCCATCGCCCGTCTCCACACGACGCTTGGCGCCACCAGCAGCGGCAGCAGCAGTGCTATCCTCCTCGTGCTCAGTGATCTCGCTGAACATGTAGTCGTCTTGGTACTCCTTTAGTATTTTACTCGAGCGATTTTCGTCCAGGAACAGAGAATACACCTTCTTGACATCCTCTGTATTAACTTCGGTTTCCTTTCGACGACGACAAACCAAATTGGCTGTGGTAATCAGCTGAATGGCATAGCGTAGACTGGTGTCTGTGGCGATGCGTGTAAGGATAGTCAAGGCATCGGGGTGCATGATGCAATCCTCCTCCTCACAGCGAATCTTGAGTATCTCCTTGACTTCCTTCTCGGTGTAGGCAACAGTGCGTATGATGATCATGCGATCGAGCAGATCGATCGGAATGCCGTGCGGACTGCGATAGTTGGTTCCGCGGATGCGTGTAATGCCACGATTGGTGGCCATGACCACTACCGGTGCCATGTCGGACTCTAAAGCGCGATTCAAAAAGGAGAAACACTCAATGTCCAGCATGTGCACCTCATCAATGAAAAGGACGCCCGGATTGATCTCAGCTTTGCCCTCCTCTCGCCACTCCAGCACCTTATTGTTGATCTGCTCACGCACCTCCTGCTTGATCTCGCCGGTATCCCCGGAGAAGAGCGCTAGGAAGCCGTGAGTGCGACTGTTGATCACATCAATCTCGTGCAGAGTGACGGTGTGCACCACTTCCTTGCGCTTCTGCAGCTCGCCCTCTGGGCACTGCACGAAACGAGTCTGTGCTCCAGTGGCATCATAGTCACGAGCACGTGTAAAGCTGCGACCCAACTTATTCACCTTTCCTGAAGCTTTATCGATGGTGACAACATCGCCCGCTTGAATCTTTTCCTTCATAAAGCATTCGATGATCTTGTTGCCAAGATCATAATTCGTTTCCATTTCGGTGGTCTTTAGTGTGACCTTGCCCACCTTCTGTCCCGTGCCGGTTGCAGGACGTTCGATTTGAATTTCGACTACCTCGCCCTCAATTATCTCCGTCTCCTCCTTGATGCGCACACCGATGCTCTTGCGCAGTGCCTGCGAAAGCGCCTCCGTTTTGCTCATCTCAAGCGAGTAGATCTCCGAGCCGGACATGCTCGTAAATGGTGTCTCAGTGCCCAGGGCCTGTGCCATGCCCACAGCAATGGCCGTTTTGCCGGTGCTCGGCTCACCCGCCAGTAAAATGCAACGACCAGCGATTTTGCCTTCGCGCACCATTTGTACGACAACGCCGGCGGCGCGCCTAGCATCCTTCTGCCCGACCATGCCTTGCGAGACGGCACGCGCCTCCAGCACATCGTCCAGGCCGAGTCCGCGAATGTGGGAATGGGCGCCAATTCGTTCGATGCGCGTTATATCGCGCACCTCGATTTTCTCGGTTTCGGTCATGATTTTCTGATATTGTGATTATCAAATTTCAACAAAGATTTTTTTACAAATCCCTCTGACTGTTACTAGAAGTTGTTTGGAATGATTCAATAAATTAATGTTTTAGACTTTGTTGCTTGGCAACATAAAACAAAACGCCGACTCGATTCGGCTTACACATGTGTTTCAGAGTCGAAATCTTATTGCCACATACAAATTATCGATGAATCGCTTCGTGCGATATTTCTTTTCGCATTTGTAATCGGTGAGTAGTGTGGAGCCGAAAAATTCAAATAATTATATTCTAAAATTATATAATATATAAATAATTAGTATCGAGTAGCGACCAACAACTGACAACTGGCACAGCACTATATTTTGAACAGAAGAACCACAACTTGTTAAAGTGCAAATATACTTTAAACTACTAGTCTGTAAAGAAACAGAGTGAAAATTATTGGTTTTTCGGCTTGGAACTGGCTGATTAAATCAGAAGAATCAATCTCACAATTGATTAGCTTATGTAAAAAGATTACACCAAGAATAGTTCTAATTATTGTAAATAATATAATTCTAGCTAAAAATATTCTATCTAATTCTGATGAAACTTGTAGGAAGGCCATATACAAGAATTGTATATCAAAGAAAAGAATTTCTTAAACTTAAGTTTCGGATCTACAAGAATAAACAAATCATGCACACATTTAATGACATTAAAAACTATTTTTAAAAAGGGACATTTTTCTGAAAACAGTCTTAAAATAGTTTCAGTCGACAAAATGCAAAGTTTTACATAATCGGAATGATGACATGCTGCGATACTCCGAAGTAAATTAAGCAGACTAGATTATTTAACTTTCTGAGTTTTATGTTTTTAAAATCTACAGAGCTAGCTTGTTTGGAAATCCAAGAGGATGAAGTTTGGGAATTAAATAAAGTGATTTAAAAAACAAATCCATATGTATATAGGTATTTTTATGTATTTATAAATTGCAATATTGTAATAGAGTAGAGTGAATAAAATACCCGATGTGGTATGTCTTGGTTTTTTTTTTATTTTTATTTTTATTTATTGTTTATTATTAAATATTAATTGCAATTGAAATTTGTGCACGAAGTGTGTGAAATGGCAGTGATACGTAAAATTATTAGCAAAAACTTAAATGCTGCTTACAAATATGCGGCAAATACAAACAGGTGGAAAGTTAACTACATTTATTTGATTACGAATGAGCCCCAATTTATCGGCTGACTTATTCGGCATTCTTAGCACTTGCCATTCGTCTGCGCCTTGGGGCGACATAATTTTTTGGGTCCATTTTCGCCGTAGAC
This sequence comes from Drosophila dives, assembly GCA_035042365.1. NCBI lineage: Eukaryota > Metazoa > Arthropoda > Insecta > Diptera > Drosophilidae > Drosophila > Drosophila dives. The sequence goes on along the minus strand of JAWNLJ010000133.1, from coordinate 2,353,493 downwards.
AATGTTGCAGGAGAATGAAAAATAACCGCAAGTTGATGACTTTGTGTAGTATGTGGACTGAAAGTTTTTGTTCTCATGCGGCGGGTTCTTTGAGTTGTCGATGCTGCCCGTCACCGATTTGGTGACTGTCACAAAACTGTCTGGGGCACGTGGCTTTTGGGCAGCCACGCTTGTTGGATTCGCTTCACCATCCTCCTCGGCACTGATGTTAACCTTCTGCTTCTTTGTGTTGTGCAGCTCGAGCGCCTTTGTGTGGAATTTCTTCTCCACATTGACGGTGCCACGGAAACCGCTGGGCACAGACTCTTTGGTTGTGCGCAAAGGGTAAGAATTGTTGCGACCGTTCTGGTTCTGCAGCACTGTATTCGGACCTGCGTTCGGATTAGCTACCACCGCTTGTTGATTTTGAGCAGGCGATGATTGCGTATTGGTCAGCGGAGCTGGTGTCGGGCTAGCAGACTTGGGACTCTCTTCGAGTTTGACGGGCTTCTCATTAAAGAAATCGTCATCCTGAACGTCATCGTGAACGTCGTCATCTTCATATTCATAATCTACCTCCAGGTCATCATGTAGGGGAATTGAGGGTTGTTGCGGGTCACCCAGCTTGGGACTGTCGCTGTTGTCAATTTCTTCCATGCTGCTCTTTGAAGACCTGAGCTGCGATTCCGGTATATATAATTTGGGTGCATCAGCTTGAACACCGCCAATTAAATGCTGTGTTCTATATCCAGGTTGACTACTGCCAATTCCAGGCTGCCTACCAGCTACAGCACCAGCTGGCTGAAATCCGTAGCCATGTTGAGCAGCGCCTAACTCAGCTGTACTAGCTCCCACTCTTCTTAAGAAAGTATCAGCACTCTCGGTGACTCTATACAAAAGAATACGTCACTTGTCAGCTTTATAATGCTCTCAGTTACATTTGAAATTGAATACTAACGCGTTGGGCGTGTTGCCAAACTGACTGATTGTGTTGAAGAGCTCTCTGTTCAGCTCGCGATACGTTGCCACCTGTTCCTTGGTTCCCGATGCTGATTGCGCAGCACCATGATAGGAGACACCAAAGCTGAAAAGCGATTTATGTTTGGAACTAAGTTAAAGTAAATTGAGCTCACCTGGATGTGCCGTGTATCTGAGACTGGCTCTGACCAGAGTGGCTGCCGGATTGCGCTGAAGCTTGTCCGCCACCGGAAGCTGTGGCCACATTATTGTCCTGACCCGGACGGAAGCCGATTTGCGCTTGAGATGAAGTTTGCCCGGGACCACTGGACTGTGCATCAGCCAGACCGCCCTTATCATTGGCCGTCACTTCGCTCTGACTCTGATGTTGAATGCCACCGCTCTGTGAAGAAGCCTTCGTACCGCCGTTCTTACCATTGAGTTGGACTTGCGCTTGAGACTGAGAGGGACCGCCAGAGCCTTGTGACTGACTCATTGCACCATTCTCATTGCCGGTGACTTGAGCACTTGCTGCCCGATCCGCATCCGAGGTCATCGCGTTGGCACTGAAGGAACTACCCTTAGTGTAGCTGCCAGATACCTCCGTCTTTGCAGTACCTCCATTCTTTTTGCCCTGAGCGGTGGCCGAAGCTTGTCCATCGCCAATAGAAGATTCTGCCTGCGAGAAGGCATCAGCAACTCCGCCGACACCCGCAGCTCCAGGTACTCCTATAAAAGGCAAATCAATCAAGTTGTACATTATATATTATATTTTACGTTATATATTATATTTTACTTACCCTGAGTACCGCCAGTAATAAGACCAACTCCTGCATCTGTGTAGAGTCCGGCGACAGGTTGGCCACCTCCAACTCCAGGCTGGCCTCCAGCTCCAGGCTGTGTTAAGTATCCAGGTTGGCCACCTCCAACTCCAGGTTGGACTCCAACTATAGGCTGTTTTCCATATCCAGGTTGACCACCGCCAATTCCAGGCTGACCTCCAGCTCCAGGCTGTGTTAAGTATCCAGGTTGGCCACCTCCAACTCCAGGCTGGACTCCAACTATAGGCTGTGTTAAGTATCCGGGTTGGCCACCTCCAACTCCAGGCTGGACTCCAGCTCCAGGCTGTGTTAAGTATCCAGGTTGGCCACCGCCAATTCCAGGCTGTCCTCCAGCTCCAGGCTGTGTTCCATATCCAGGTTGGCCACCTCCAACCCCAGGCTGGACTCCAGCTACAAGCTGTGTTAAGTATGCAGGTTGGCCACCTCCAATTCCAGGCTGGACTCCAACTATAGGCTGTGTTAAGTATCCAGGTTGGCCACCGCCAATTCCAGGCTGTCCTCCAGCTCCAGGCTGTGTTCCATATCCAGGTTGGCCACCTCCAACCCCAGGCTGGACTCCAGCTCCAGGCTGTGTTAAGTATCCAGGTAGGCCACCTCCAACTCCAGGCTGGCCTCCAGCTCCAGGCTGTGTTAAGTATCCAGGTTGGCCACCTCCAACTCCGGGTTGGACTCCAACTATAGGCTGTTTTCCATATCCAGGTTGACCACCGCCGATTCCAGGCTGTCCTCCAGCTCCAGGCTGTGTTAAGTATCCAGGTTGGCCACCTCCAACTCCTGGCTGGACTCTAGCTCCAGGCTGTGTTAAGTATCCAGGTTGGCCACCTCCAACTCCGGGTTGGACTCCAACTATAGGCTGTTTTCCATATCCAGGTTGACCACCGCCAATTCCAGGCTGTCCTCCAGCTCCAGGCTGTGTTAAGTATCCAGGTAGACCACCGCCAATTCCAGGCTGTCCTCCAGCTCCAGGCTGTGTTAAGTATCCAGGTTGGCCACCTCCAACTCCAGGCTGTCCTCCAGCTCCAGGCTGTGTTAAGTATCCAGGTTGGCCACCGCCAACTCCAGGCTGGACTCCAAATATAGGCTGTGTTAAGTATCCAGGTTGGCCACCTCCAACTCCAGGCTGTCCTCCTGCTCCAGGCTGTGTTAAGTATCCAGGTTGGCCACCTCCAACTCCAGGCTGGACTCCAACTATAGGCTGTGTTAAGTATCCAGGTTGACCACCGCCAATTCCAGGCTGTCCTCCAGCTCCAGGCTGTGTTAAGTATCCAGGTTGGCCACCTCCAACTCCAGGCTGTCCTCCAGCTCCAGGCTGTGTTAAGTATCCAGGATGGCCACCTCCAACTCCAGGCTGTCCTCCAGCTCCAGGCTGTGTTAAGTATCCAGGTTGGCCACCGCCAACTCCAGGCTGGACTCCAACTATAGGCTGTGTTCCATATCCAGGTTGACCACCGCCAATTCCAGGCTGTCCTCCAGCTCCAGGCTGTGTTAAGTATCCAGGTTGGCCACCGCCAATTCCAGGCTGTCCTCCAACTCCAGGCTGGGTTAAGTATCCAGGTTGGCCACCTCCAACTCCAGGCTGTCCTCCAGCTCCAGGCTGTGTTAAGTATCCAGGTTGGCCACCGCCAACTCCAGGCTGGACTCCAACTATAGGCTGTGTTAAGTATCCAGGTAGACCACCGCCAATTCCAGGCTGTCCTCCAGCTCCAGGCTGTGTTAAGTATCCAGGTTGGCCACCTCCAACTCCAGGCTGTCCTCCAGCTGCAGGCTGTGTTAAGTATCCAGGTTGACCACCGCCAATTCCAGGCTGTCCTCCAGCTCCAGGCTGTGTTAAGTATCCAGGTTGGCCACCTCCAACTCCAGGCTGTCCTCCAGCTCCAGGCTGTGTTAAGTATCCAGGTTGGCTACCGCCAACTCCAGGCTGGACTCCAACTATAGGCTGTGTTCCATATACAGGTTGACCACCGCCAATTCCAGGCTGTCCTCCTGCTCCAGGCTGTGTTAAGTATCCAGGTTGGCCACCTCCAACTCCAGGCTGTCCTCCAGCTCCAGGCTGTGTTAAGTATCCAGGTTGGCCACCTCCAACTCCAGGCTGGACTCCAACTATAGGCTGTGTTCCGAATCCAGGTTGACCACCGCCAGTTCTAGGCTGTCCACCAGCTCCAGCACCAGCTGGCTGAACTCCGTAGCCATGTTGAGCAACTTGTAATTCAGTCTGTATAATAACACTTTGATGGGATCCATAAACTCCGCCAGTTCCAGGCAAAACTTGTGAACCGGGCTGTCTGTCGAATCCAGGTTGACCAATCGCAGTCTGTCCTCCAGTTTCTGTCGGAACTACATATGCATGTTGTCCACCTCCAGCATGTCCTCCAACGCCAGAAACAGTTTGTCCCACAAATATAGGTTGAGCTCCACCACCACCAAATTCAGGCTGCACTCCTACTTCAGGCTGTCTACCAGTTTTCGCTCCGACGCCGGGCTGAACTCCAACACCTGGTGTGAGCCAGGGTTGTCTTCCTCCAACGCCAGGTATCCCTCCGGGTGGCGAGCTGCCAGCACCAGTGTCACCACCAATTTGACCTCCTATTCCGAGCTGATCCCCGACTATTCCAAGCCTTCTATCTACCCCCGGCTGTGTTCCAAGTCCTGTAGCTCCAGGTTGATATGCGTATATCGGTACTCCACCATTACCAATTCCAGGCTCCCCTTCTGCTCCAGGCTGTCTACCAGTTTGTGCTCCGACGCCGGGCTGAACTCTAACACCTGGTGTGAACCAGGGTTGTCTACCTCCAACTCCAGGTATCCCTCCGGGTGGCGAGCTGACAGCACCAGGTTGACCACCAAATTGACCCCCTATTCCGAGATGATCCCCGACTATTCCAAGCCTTCTATCTACTCCCGGCTGTGTTCCAAGTCCTGGAAGCCCTACTGCGGTAGCTCCAGTTCCATCTGATGATTATTTAAGTAGCTTGGAATGTATTGTGCTGTAGCTTTCATTTCTGAATTCATAATTCACCTGGTAGTCTAGTTATGGGACTAGAAATATAAGAATGACGTCCATCTACACTGGGACCACTTGGATATATTGCATCCGTCACTGGGTGTTCAGTGTGATATCCAGAACATTCACCACAATCTCCTGCAGAGAATTGACTCTGCGCTTGACCCATGCCATTAGTACCGGCTAAATAATACACCATGTGTAATAAATTAATCAATTTAGCAATTGGGTTTCTTTAGACTTACTAACTGTTGCCCGCGAGCCACCTTCATTGGCCTGGGCCTCAGCTTTGCCATCTTGTTCGGGCTTGCCAAAGTTTAAGTATTGAGACTGTGTTTGTCCACTGCAATTGCAATATTAGGTCGAAAGAGTTCCAGGTCTGTATGGGTTCTTTTAATTACTTACTAGCCCCTGCCGCTTCTTTTGGTTCGCTCTAGTTCTGTGAAGGGATTAAGCTCGACATCATCATCCACAGATGATTGATCCTGAAATTATCACAAAATAATTATGTTCGATGCGAATTGCATTCTATTCTTAATTCAATACAAAAAATACCAAATGATGGTTAAGTGAAAATTAATTAATTAATTTTAGTTCGTCTTGCTTCTAAAACTGACCTTGGTCACAAGTAAGCCGATGATTGGGTCTTATCTCGATTTATTTGGGCCGAGTTCATGAGCATTGAACTACTCTACTTTCATGAATATGCTATAAAATTTGTGTTTCTATTTGTAAGTATCTCTATTTATTTCCCTCTCTCTCTTCCCCTCTTATTCTCACTCTGTCTTACGTGCTCTTAATTTATGATTTTATATTAACTTATTTAATACTTACAACAGCCGCTCCATTTGCGTATGCCACAAGCAAAACCACGCCAAGCAAAATGCCCCATCGCAAGGGCAACATTTCAATAGATCTAATTTGAATCCAATGGAAACGCGTGCTCTCGAGTAAGACACAACTAGCAAGCTGCAAAATTAAATGGAATTGTATTATCACCACAATTTTACTTGATTATGTTTTTTTTTTTGTATTCTTTATGATTAGTTGTTGCTTATGCTTAAAGTGTGGATTGTTGCTCTCCACGGTATCTGTCACAAGGGGTTATCACCAAAGAAACTTTGTCAAATGCCAAAAATATAAACTTTGTATGTAAATCGAATCAATTTAGATTTAGGATGACGCAACGATGTTCGCTGGCAAATTTTTAGCAAGCCTTCAAAAACATATAAAACACCATAATCTCAAAGTGAGCTTTAATTCTGTTCAAAAACTATTCTCTACAAATACGTCATCCTTTTATACTTTTTTTTTTAGCGGGGCGAGCAAAATAATAAAATGTTTTTACATCAAATACAATTCTATACCACTTTCACATTGTGTTGTAAAAGTATTTTTTTTATTATTTTTAAACACATCAATAATCAAATATAATCGGTGTTTTCCCCCGATATTCAATTTAAATCAGCGCCTTATTGAGAACTTGGATGTATTCTTGATACAGTTCACGCACGAATAATCACTGATAATATCGTTTAGAATATCACTTGGATTCACATATCCTTATTATGTACAAGTTGTTCAAGTAAACAACACATTTACACATACTTTGCCTTGTGGTTAGGATCCAAATTAAAGTTCCGATCTGCAGCCGAATGCGACAACTGCTGGATTGCGAATAACGTAGAGTCTTCAGAGCATGGAAACGTTAAGTTCTCGAGCTGTAGTTCAATTCATTGAAAGCGGGAAATTTCACTACATTTGCATCTGACGGCATGAATATTTATTGAGGATTTACACACACATAAAGAGCTCTAACTCTGCCTTATCGTACACTCACACACACACACACACACACATACATATATATATATATATAATTGTACACAGAGCACAGAGACAAACCACTTAGCTCGTTATGAGTGCGATTCATTTGGTGGATCTATCTATGTATTCCATTCCATTACACACATATCAACACTTTGATCGTGTCAATCGATCACTTTGGCTCTGTGGTGCCCCATTGCATTCGTCTCCGTTTGCGTTGCAACATCGTCGTCGCAGTTGGGGGACACTTTTGACCCATTTTAGGGAAATGTGCTGCCATTTATTAGCATATAAAGATACTCAATTGTGTATACAACTATTCCTATTCTCCTTCCTCATCTGGCAATTCCATTTTCAAGTGTATCACCGCAACCGGCTCATTAACTATGGATGTGGCTAAGAGTGTTGTGTGTGTGTGTGCTGAAATTTTTGTTATTAAGTAGACACTTCGTTTGATCCAGGGCTATGTTTTGGTTTGGGTTATTTTAGCGAAAACAATTTGGGCCTGATAACCCCTGAGCTTTCCTGATGGAAGCGTCATATCTATTAATAAAGTAAGCTAGGCTCCATCTATTAATGACCAATGTTATACACGACATTTTGTCTTATCTGTCGCCAAAAAGTGTTTAACATTTTTTTTTAAATTTAAATTGTTGAGCTGAACGACACACATCCATACAATCTGTTGTAAGCTTTTGCACACTAGTAAATTTAATCATTGGCTGAGCTTGCTTGTTTCAAGGGTAGACATATTTTTAATTAAAACGTGCTCGGGCGCAGCTCCAACATAGTTTGATTTAATCTACAAGACACAAACTTTTCATTAATAACAAATTGCCTGGGCCTATTGAAATAAATTTGCAATACAAATAAAATCTATTAAGAGCATCTGTAAATGTTAATTGAATATTTTTCAGTTTAGAATGTTAAAATTGACCCTATGCCCATTTTTATTGAGTGCAAGTAATAATAGCCAATATGAGCTTTTTAATGGCTAGGCTTGCCGAAATATTTTAATTTATGTATGTATTTTATTTGAAATTTAGCGCCTTGCTCGAATCACCCTGTGCGGTACTCATTTAATACCAACAGAGACACATCGAACACACTGATTATCAGTATTTTGTTCCAGTCGATTACTTGGTCACACTTTCGAAATGCTGCATTGTTTTGTTTACATATTTAAATAAAAGTTTATTTTAACTCATAAAATCACATTGTTCAATCACAATGGCCAACGGCGACTGGATGCCATTGCTATTGTGTAGCCTCTCCATACCTATCTCAGTGTTCATGTGGCTGGGCAACGTGACATTCTCGAAGTTTTGGCGCTACGACTTTGAAGGTGAACAGAGAGCGATTAATTTCACATCAATTAAAATCTTTAAATTCCAATTTTCATTTTGATTGATCGGCTAGTAGAACCACTGGTAATTCCACCCACTCGCTGGTTGTTCTCCACGCTGGCCCCGTTGGCTTTGATGACGGTGGCATTGCGTCGTCGCTCTGTGAGCAAATCTGGAGCGGCTCTTGGTGCGATTGTTGCCTTCACGCTCTCAATTGCGAGTCATCCGTTCTTCGGCAGCTTGGTCGTATTCTTCTTCAGCTCGTCGCGTGCAACAAAGTTTCGTGCGCAATTTAAACAAAAATTCGAGGACGATTTCAAGGAGGGCGAAGGCCAACGCAATTGGGTGCAGGTGCTCTGCAATGGCGGCATGGCCACGCAGCTGGCGATGCTCTATCTGCTGGACTGTGGATGTGGAGAGCGTGCCATTGATTTTGGCAAGGAGTATCGCTCCAGCTGGTTGGGCATTGCTGTGATGAGCTCTTTTGCCTGCTGCAACGGCGACACCTGGAGCAGTGAGCTGGGCAGTGTTCTCTCTACACGCGATCCCGTCTCCATCATTAGTTGGCGCCGTGTGCCACGTGGCACAAATGGCGGGGTTTCGCTCATTGGCATTGTGGTCAGCCTGCTGGGTGGCCTGCTCGTTGGCTTTGGCTATTTTGTGACCGTTCGCTATACGGTGGATGCCAAAATAATGCTCGTCAGTCCACCCCAGTGGCCCATCATTTTGTTTGGTGGCTTGTCGGGACTCTTTGGCTCAATGCTGGACTCGGTGCTGGGCGGCATGCTGCAGTTCTCCGGCATCAATGCTCAAGGTAAGATTGTGGATGCGCCCGGTAAAGGGGTTCGTCATGTAAGCGGACTGCGCATTCTGGACAATCACAGCGTTAATCTCATTTCCAGCATTACAATCGGGGTGACAATGCCACTGCTGGCCCTCAAGTTTTGGCCAGGGCGCTAGAAGCAGCTCTGGCTGAACGTGTGGCTGCTTTACTATGCCCTACTATGCATAAGCGCTTTGACTATTTTTGTGATGCTTCCAAGCGCAAAGCGAACAAATTGACTTTTATCAGTGTAATGCAAAAGATTAACTCAAACACAACTATCTGGCCAATGACGCAATCCTACTAATGGCATAAGTAACTTCGCCTTTGTTTATCGAAAGTTAACATAATATTTCAGACATTTGTGTGTGTAAAAATTTTTGTAAAGCTGTAAGATTACTCAGCTTAATTTTCATTTTTTTACATTTGTGCCAGACTGCAAGCAAATAATACATATCAATTTCGTATCTTATGGTATACTTTAAGTACAGAAATGTGGATATTCGAAATTCCAATATACTTAATTTGTCTAAAGTTATCTGTTGCGAATGGCTTCTAATCCTTGGGTCCACTGAATACACTTAATTAATGTCATAAGCTACAATAGACTTTTTAGTTTTGCTCAGAATTAAAAATGATCGTTTCAATATATTGTACTAATATAAAAAATTGTATTAATCTATTTAGATTTTGTTGACTCGCTTAAGCTTCTGAAATTCTATGTTACGCAGCCAGTTCTGGGAGAGGAGACGCAAAGCCTCATTGGAGGGCATTACTCCACTCGACGCTGGCTTGGCAAAGCCGATGGAGAACCTGATCATCAGATCTCCGATGGGAGAGTTGACAAACTGCGATCCTGTTGAGATGGTCTTGAAAACAATACGTCGATTGTGCTGATAGATTTGCTGATCTGGTGGTAGACTGTTGCTGGGAGCAGGACGTTTAGTATGATGCACTGGCTTGTTGCTTAATAAGTCAGTGTGAGTTGCAGCGCCTTGCGTTGGTTTTAAATGAGAGCCGGTTTTAGCTCGAGTGGTTCTTGGCAATGCTGTGGTGGTGGTGGTTCGTCTTCGTTGGGGACGATGGCTGCTGGGAGTAATTGTGCCGGTGCTGTAACTCAGTTGTGGCGGCGTGTGGAAACCAGCCGCAACTTCTGATTTCTCTACATAAGTCTGCCCCGCATCTGTCATAGTCGCATCCACATAGTCATCATCCGCATCAGCTCCGTTGCTAACGGTAAAGAGTGGTTTTTTGGGCGGTTGTTGAACGCGGTTCGGCTTAGAATTGTCCTTCTCGTAGATGTGCATTTCCGATGCGGCACCCGCCAGCACTTGCGCCATTTGCTTTTGCAGTAGTTCGTAGAGTGGCGATTTCTGTTCGTCATCCGCAACACCAATGGGTTCGCTGGGTACAAACTGATTGTTGATATACGCACTGCGCGCGTTCAAATCATCGACATCCAAGAAGTCGCCCTCCTGATCCTGATCCTTTGCCTGAGCACGTGCCTCAGCCAGCGGCATCTCAGTTGTAACATCTGATGCTACATCAGTTGGAGACGCATTGATGCTGCTCAGTGCTGAAAGAGACAAATCTTAAGTTCCAGCCTTATCTAGTTCAGGTTTTAAGTTTTACTTACCACCCAGGAGCAGTATCAGAAGAAACTTAAAGGACACAGCTCCAGCTCCGCCAGTTCTGTCACCCATTGCAGTCGTTTGGCTTCTGCATGCAGTGGGTGCATTTGTCGCATCTTTTATAGGTAGTTGCCAGAGAGACAACGTGGTGCATTGTCCCTCATCTCGCAGCTTTTTCGAATGCTGATATATCTGTATCTTTTGCTGTAAATCAGCTCATATAAAGAACGTAAACGTTCTTAAAATAGGCAAGCCCGACGTATTTTGAGGTCTTTTATTCTCCTTCGCCCACATTTCATCATAAAAAAATAGATTAATCTTTCTGGTAGTAAAGAAAAACCGTTAAAGAAATTTTCAAGCATGTTTAGATTAATTTTATAGAAAAAAAGAAAAAATAAAAAAAAACTTTAAAAGTTATTTAACAAATTTAAATATATATTTATATTTTAATCCGTCTTTTTGAATAGGATTACATTAAAATATTTATCAGAAACAAATTTAAAATTTTTTTTACAAAACATCTTAAGACATATTTTTTATTTAAGCTATGTATTTAATTGTATTTAAAAAATTTTAATATTAATGGGTTGGTTCGTCTCAAATCTCAGATTCATTGGTGTTTTGACAATAATATTGTAATTTTTGAGATTACATGTTAGATTTCTGCAATGAAGTTTTTTTTACGATACTCGAAAATATCAAAAACGTAAACTTACGCCGAATGTGATTGCCTCTTCATTGGACGAAAATCTCTGTCCTCCGAGCGCAATTTTCAGGTGAGGGAACAAAAAGAAGTTCCTTGGGTCTAGATCTGGTGAGTAAGGCGGGTGGTCCAGCAGTTCAAACCGTAATTCGTGGATTTTGGCCATGGCAACCGCTGTGGTGTAAGACGGTGCGCTGTCTTGATGAAACAGGATTTTCTTTTTCTGTAAATGTGGTCGTTTTTCCGCAAGTTCTGCCTTCAGCTTGTCAGCTCGTAAAGTTCTTGAAAGTTCTCATAAAAAAAAGGGCTAATGGGAAACTTTAGTCTCGAAAGATGATATACTAGATCTAAGTTGGACATTATTGGCTCCTTTATAATCATAAATACATTTCAACAATAGTTTTTGTTGATTTTTTTATTTATTTATATTTATTTTTAACTGGTAAATAAGTAATTGTAAAATTTAGGTACTACTGATATATGAGATACAACGTACTTAAGTTTATTCTTATCAGACACAGATTTTTCCTGCTCCTTGTGTGTTTCCAAGGACTCGGCAGTTTTCTCCGCCTCGCTATAGCAATGGGAGCCTGGCAATGCCCTCGATAGGAACGGATGCTGCTTGTGGCACTGGCACTACAGTTTCCACAGGCTGTCCCTTAACAGTCAGCAAAAGGGGCTCCACACGTGCTGTCTTGCTCTTATTGTAGGGTTTATCCTGATCCTTTTTCTCCTCGCTACTTTCATTGTTGCCTTTGTCCTTCTCCTTAACTGCTACATTAGTTGTTGTGGAATTGTCGCGGAAGAAGGGCGATGACTTGAACTTCTTGTCGGTGTAACAAGTTTCCTTCGGATAGGCTTGCTGGCACTGCTCATAGGGTAGATCTGTCCACAGTCCATACGTGCGACACTTGGCCACATTCAACTTGCATTTGTTGTAAAAGACAGCCACCTCGCTGGGGGTTTGGCCGCAGATGGGCTCATAGCCCTCCACACAATCATCGTCGCAGAGGTAGCCCTCACTCAGTGCATTCGCCATGCCGTTAATGGCACCCGAATTGCTGGCGTGCTGGCAGCCCGTTTTGCCTGGCTCACAGCCAAACCAGGCAATCGGTATGGCTAGGAAGGGGGGACTTTGGCGTTTGCCATCGCTCCCCGCCAGGGGTGTGTAGGTGCGTTTGACATAGTAGCCATGCTCCTCCATGGCCACTTGACCGCTGTTGCCGCGCAGTTCCGTTGAACTGGACCACTTTGTCTTGGTCTTGGCTCTGTGTGAATCATCGCCTTTGTGCTTGCGTCGCTTCGCCTCAATGAAAGCAGGTGCCAGGAGCAGCAGAGCGGCGACTGCAACAGTTGAGAGAAAAGCGGAAACGGGTTGGACTTGGGGTCGCTTTCTTTTACCTGAGCTATCGCTGGCACAACTTACCTATGACGCAGGCAGCCTGGTATGGTCTCATCTTTATTGGTTTGATTTGTGCTAACTCGATCTTAACAGCTGCTCACTGGGACTTGAACTGATCGCATCTTGTTGTCTGCAGCGTCTTAAGTATCTCACCTCTCAGCTGGGTTGGGGAGTTCTATTTCTTCTTTACCGGTTTTCTTAGTAATCTTTAAAAGTTGCTTTCAGTTTTTATTTGTTTGTAGCAAAAAGTACGCAAAGTTTGACTTTTCTTATGTTTTGGTGAAATTTTTATGCAAGCTCATGTTGTCTTCATTTATCAGCGACGTGCCCGTGTACCCTTTTAGCTGTTTATCGATAGTCATCTAGAATGTTGGTTTCCAACTGGTTCTCTGCTTAACACTTAAGCCACCTCACCAGTACGACTGTCCGTCCCTCCCTCCCCCCCCCCCCCCCACCGTTCAGCACTGCTTGCGTCCAAAGCCGGTTTGAAATTGGGTCAATCTGAAAGGTTTAGTGATCTCGTTTTATGGGCACATACTGTTCTACTTACTCGCTTTAGGAGATTGTCGTGGGTTACAACTGTCTCTTCAGCAACTGTGCCTGCTTACTTCAAATTATCATCCAATCAAGCTTCTTGTTATCACCATTTAAAAGTGGTCGGGACTTCAGAAATATCTGGGTAAGCAGCGTAACCGATGCTCTAAGTATGGAACTTTGTGTAGTTTACATAGTAGTTGATATAAATTCGGTAATTTGATTACTTAGAATGCCGGGAATGGCAGATTAAAAACATGTCTGCAGGTAACAAAAACGATAACCGGTTTTATATATTTAGATTCTATCTTTCATTTAACATTTGATACGTTAATATTGCATTTTGCCTATAATAATAATAATAATGTTTAAGTAATAGTAGAATAATTTTTTAATATGTAGTGTAGTGTTGCTAAGAGTTAATTAATTAAAAAGTTGTATAATATAATAATAAACACAAGTGAAACCAAAAACTATAATTTTGTTCATAATGTACAAATAGATCATGTTTCTTAACTGCCATTTGAACTTTCTACAAATGTTTTTTTTTTAGATGATTACCTTTTTTTTACTAATGCAATATATACTATATTATACTTATACAATAATTATTATTATGAATGTATGCAAACAATTTTGTTAAAGGTATTTAATTCGAAAATAAAGAAAGATTTAAATTGGAATGATATTAGGATAATCACTTAGTTTCTCTCAATAATGACTCATTTTGTTTGTGATCACTTATTGCTTTCATATTTTAAGAAGCGTTTGACTCTGACAAAAAAAAAAAAACAAGAAAATCATAAGGGCAGATAAATTCGATGGTGTGGGATCTAATCAACCGAGGACCTCTAATAATTACATAAGTAAGTATGCAGAGCAATGACTGATAGCCAAAATAAATTTAAGCAGACAATGAAGAGCGTCATGCTGTTGTACAAGAAATCTCTTTTAAATCAAAGCCTGGTGGAACTCGGGCATTTGCATAAGACTAACAAACGAGAAGAGCTTGCCTCAAAACGCCCGCAACTGAAATATGGCTGTTAATGCTTTAGCCAAATAGACGAGAGGCTTGAGCGTAAATAAACAAATTTATGAAAGAAGTGACCAGAAACCGAATTTTGAATAAATGATTTCGGTTTCTTTTGTTGTGTAGAAATAAACAAAGTAAACCAAAAACCAAAAATACAAAGAAAAAAAAAAAAACAAAACAAAAAAAAAAAGTAAAAAGAAAGAGCGTTGAGAGCTCGTTGCAGTAAAAGCGGCTATTTGGATGTGATGGTCTGCCGCAGAGACCAGAGACCAGGTCCCCCAGTACTAAAAGAGTGCCTGCCTGCCTGACTGGGCCTCATTTATACTTTCATTTTAGAAAACAACAACAAGAGAAAAACCACAGCCGTCGTATGGCTATAAAAAGCGAAAGCAACGCGCTGGATTCGCTCATAAAGACCGCAAAACTGAAAAAGTCAACTGTGCCCCGTTCCCGTAACCATAACCGTAAGAAGGATACCCCATAATAAGCAGCAAAAATGGTTAAGCACATTTATATGACAATGGGTAAATGTCAGGTACCAGATAACTAGACCTTAAAGTAATTTTTACTTATTATCTCCTAAGCTGCCTTGCTCATCTTGGTGATTGCTGTGAGCGCCGCGCCCGCCAAAATTGATCAACAACTAGTTGAGGACACTGATGTCCCAGCCTCGAGCAAAGTCGAAGACGTGCCCAACTCTAGCGCGGATAGCAACGAAGATGAGGAGGATGGTAGTGAAATCGTACAGAAGCAAATAACAGATAAGAAATCGAACGAGGACGTCAATGATGATGATGATGACGATGACGATGATGATTCGTTTATCCGAAGGCGCCGCGAAACTGTCGAAGAACTAGCCAAGGCACCAGCTAAATCTGAAGCTGCACCAGCTGAACCCGAAGCTGCGCCAGCTGAAGCCTTTGTACCAGCCGCAGTTGAGCAGAGTGTTGAGAGCTCCACAACAATTCCCACCGCCGCCGGAACCACCCGTAAACCAGTACTCGTCCTCATACGCGATGCACTTAAGAAAGTCACCACAGGGCTGCCCACAGAGCAGGTGGCCAACAATGCGTTGCAATATTTCCAGCTATTCGAGCACTTTATCCAGCAGACCATCGAGCAGGTTATTGATGCCGCCGATGACGAGGAGGAGGAAACGCCACCAGCTGCCATCGCTGAATCTGTGGTCGCCGAAGATGATAAGAAACCAGAGTCGGCTGAGAAACTACCTGAGGAGACTTCAGTTTTAGCTTCAGCTTCAGCTCCAGTACCAATTCCAATTTCAATAGAACATGCAGCGGAAGCAGTTGTAGCCAGCAATGCAGTTTAGATATGCGTAACGCCAACCTCAACTATTTATTGTCTCTATTTATTGTTTAGCTGTAAAATTTAAAAATACATTGAATTTGCTAGAAAAATGTTCAGCTTTTTTATTACTATTTGGCCTTATCCAAAGATAATGCCTATTCATTGAGCTAGGAAATATTGTAATCCCGATACAATTGGATCTTGCTACGACTCTGACTGCGATGACGATTCGTAGTACGCCTCCTGAGTGGATCAATCTGCGCCATGGAGTATTGCTGATCCGTGTGGGTTGAACTGTTCTTCACCCGCTGCAGCGTCAAATCCTGTGCACCAACAGTCAAGCTGAGCGGCAATGTGCCAGATGTATTGATGTAGATCGGTATGATGATGTTAATAGTTGCTCCTGCAACGGATTTATCTTGGCTTTCCTTAACGTATGAAATTAATTCAATGAAAGTCGGAAAATAGTACTATGAATAGTTTTTAATATAAATAATTTGAACAAGGTTAGAAAAAAAAACAAATAACATAAATATTGTATATATATATACTGGAAATATTTCTTTCGTTTTTAATTTTGAATAATTTACTAATATTTTAAATTTTATGTAAACACAAAAACCTGATTTATTATTAAAGTTCATATTTTCCAAATAGAGAAATTAAAAACTAAACGGATAATTTGAATATCAAATGAATTGAATACTAATTTGGAAATAAGATTTAGATTAATTTAAAGTTCAACGCTCTCAGCTGATTAGAGATATTTTCTTGATTAGTATATAAATAATAGTATGGATAAAGAAAGTGAGAAATATCCACAACTTCATCAAAATTCAAATATCAAATTGAATATAAGAACTTAAAGGTTTAAACTTAAAACGACTGGAGTAATTTTATCGTTTTTGAATGTTAGCTACCTGCTCCTGGGTTGATTCAGTTATGTCTGCCTTAGGATTCACTGGTTCGGTCAGAGTTTTGTCCGGGTCAGCACTGTTTTCCTTTGCCAGCTGCTTGAGAAAGTGCAACGGATTGGCATCGTGACTCAAACTGTTGAAATCATCGTCTGTTAGGTGGGGCAGTCGATCAGTTAGAAAATTATAGTCATGATCCTCCAGATGATCGTCGCTGGCCAAGCCGGTCTTGGCCTTCGCTGTGGATGTGCCATCCGGTTTCACAGTTGTGATTTTCCGGGAGTTTTTGAGCAAGGCCTCGAACCTATGTGCCTCATTGTCATTGGGATTGGGTTGGTTCGGGATTTGGTTCTGGGCCAACTTTTCGCTTGCACAGAGAGTGCAGCAGAGTAGGACAGCTATTCATATTCAAATTCAAATCAATGCTAATGTTATATTTTATTTTATAAAATATTACACTTAAATAGATAAAAGTAAACTTAAGCTAATGCCCAGCCCTAGCCTAAAAATCGAATTTAAACAAAATCATGGCGTTCTACAGCGCCGTCTTCTTGCCATTGAGCACCACATCGGTGAGGCCGAGCTCCTGGAACTGTTCCAGGCGCTCCACCTGGGTGGACAGCCGCTTTTTGAACTGCACCTCTCGACTGAGCATCTTGAGATCATCCACGGTACACAGCTCACTCCATTTGCCCATACTTTTGGCTATTAGATCAGACGTCAACATGATCTTGGCCCTGGACAATCGCAGATAGGAGAAGTCAGTTTTGACCCGTCGCATCTCCTGACGGTATAAAAATAGCTGATAGTGAATGCTTATTTTGCCGGAGGACTTCTTGATTCGCTTCCTTGGATACTTCTTAACTTTATCCTGTTGCTTTTTCATTGCTTTTAACTGTTTCTTGAGCTGTTTCTGTTGCTTCCTTTCCGCTTTGATGCTCAGACTCTGGTTACTCATCTTGATTCACGCTTATTCACGTTTCAGTGTTTCGAGTGCGTTTAATGCCAGCACCAGTACAGTCCATCCTTATATAGGAAG
The DNA here is from genome assembly GCA_035042365.1 of Drosophila dives. Classification (NCBI taxonomy): domain Eukaryota; kingdom Metazoa; phylum Arthropoda; class Insecta; order Diptera; family Drosophilidae; genus Drosophila; species Drosophila dives. The sequence goes on along the minus strand of JAWNLJ010000133.1, from coordinate 2,336,154 downwards.
CAGGCAGCCTCCTATCGAATTTTCTGGGCCTGACCAGGTAGCTAATTTCATTAGCGCGTCTTACCGGGCGCGTGTGGGTCATAAAAATGGTTTTCATATTTTCAGATATTTCATTTGGTTTTTGACTTTCTTCCCTAGCGTCTGACTGGGTATTTCCACTATTTATTTATGGTTTTATGACTGGGATATTGGGTACCGTAACCATACCCATAGTAGAATACCCAAAGCACCGCCGGCTGTGTCTAGACTTAAGCCTCAATTAAGGTTTCCAACTTATTGCCGATCCCTTAAAAGCGGCTCAAAATTCTGCTGTTCGTCGCAACGATGGGTTTTGTGGCGTTTGTTGGATTTGACATTTCCGAAAACACCCTGGGATACGTTTCACGGAACTATGCGAATAGTTCTGGTAAACACATTCCATGGGTAAATCGCGAGAAGAACTAACTAACGTTAGCCTTACCCCCCCCCCCCCACCATTTCATATATTGTTTAGAATATCGAATACTTTGTTAGTATTAATAATGTTTTTCCTTACTGCATTTCACTGCTGATGGTTGGGATCGTATGACCAGTTTTTAAAATGATCGACCATAGCTTAATCATAATATGAGTATTTAATTTACATAAATATTAAGTAAATTAGTTCAGATATTTTCATTAACTAAATGATAATTAAAAGTATAATTTATTAAGTTCAAGCCCATAACATATGTACGAAACTAATTTAAGTATCCGTGACACAGATCACAAAAGTAAGCCTCATCCTATTTATTTAATCTTGTGAAAGATGTCGAAATCTTTCAGCTATTAGTTTTACGAATTGTTAAGCTGCTTGGATTAAAGACTTTTTCTACTCACTCTCCTATTTGAGTTTTATATTTCATGGTTTTCACAATATATCTTTATACAAAATTTCTTATTTGGAAATAACTCTGCTCTTGTACAAATTCCTAATTTGCAGAGGCTTCTAAATAATTTAAAAAACTTTCGTAAACGCACCTCCACACAGAAGACTTAAAGACCGCTTCATGTTCGTTCCAAAAAAATTACTAAAACTGTTTCTGGTCAGTCATTTCCATTTTATAGCAAAAAAAATAGTTTGCAAATCAAGAAATTTCACTGGATGAGGGAATCCAGCTGAAATGCTCTCTTGGCAGCTTTTTTGCATATTAATTTTTGAATAGTAAGGCAGTCGCTTATCTGTTATGTAAATTTATACTGAAAAAGTTAAAAATCATCGTCATTGATTTTGTTTTATTGTTGGGGTCGGATAACCGGCCGCATAACTAATGATGCACCAATTCTTTTTGCTCATTTCAAGCATTTCATTATTTAATTTTGCATGCATTTTATAAATTTGGAAACATCTTTCGTGGTTGGCCATTCCATGGGAAATTTGCGCAGCTGGAAAAGTTGCACAATGCCTTAGTCAATAGGAATTAGCCCAAGCAGAAATCACAGTCATCGATGGGTTTTATTTAAAGTTGAGTGTATTTATTTTGCATTGGCTGACAGCACAGCAGCATAGTGGCAAAGTCAGAGGCAAAGTCAGTGGCCATGACAAGACAGGACTAGACTCGAGTCGAGTCTGGAGGACATTTCCATTTGACTTGGCGCTGACTGACTTGCATAACATTTGCAGACGTCGTCTTTTGTGGTTTGCGTTTGTCATTAAACAGCGTCTAGACCAAATTTTGGAAGTCAGCCACAGTCATTGATAGCTATGGCAGATGCATGTTCTGAGTGTCCTCGCACAAGTATTTGGCAACACAATTCGGCCTTAGGAAAATACATATTGAAATTGGCAACGTTTGTGAATGCGACTGACTGAATGCCGACATCCATCTTCCTCCTCTGCCGGTTATTGACTTACTTTTATGGTAAAATTATCGAATATTTTACAAGCATATTTGTATAATCGATTCCTTGAGATTTTCCACATTTACTTTACTAACTGATCAAATTGTAAATAAACTTATGTTTTTTAAAAAGACTATCAGAAATATGTTGTAATTTTTTTTTTCATTATGACTCTATGCTGTCCAGCCTCCTGTATCAAAATAAATGCACTTAATTTACACTTGTTCAATTTTCTTACAAAATTTGTGGCACCAATTCTAGGTTGATCATAAACTTATTTAACTATCGATACAGAAATCTAAGTTATTATGCTATCGGATTAATGTAGGACATTGTTACAGAGTATGACCTATGCGGGCCCACTCGATTAGATTGATTAAATGTGCAATGAATTAAAGGAGAACCGAATTGATATAGGCATGCTGCACTTTCTTCTATCCGAATTTTATTTTCTTATGTGAATAGAATTCAAATTTAAAGATAAAATTTAAAAAATAAGGTATCTGTCTTTTTGCTCATCTATTAAGTCGATGGTAGACGCATCCAAGAACTTTAAATATATTTATCTGTCATTTAAATTTTTTTGCCGGAGATATGTCTTAGCTTTAAATATTCACATTTTCCAAAAATATCACATTAACACATATATTATTCGTTTTTATCGTTCTCACATTTGGAAAATATAACCTCTTCATATCTCATGGAATAATTGATAGTAAGATAAGTATTACTATGTAGGTTTAATAAATGCGTAAAAATACGTCTCACATTTTCAGATATAAAAAAAACTACAGAAATGTGGAATATTCAGTTCACAGCCAGAAGAAAAAGAGAAATATATAAATCAAATTGAAGACTTACACAAAACTTACCTGCAAACATGAAACAGATTTTGGTCTGATTAAGGTTTTTTTGGTTTTCACCAATCCGTACAAAATAAGTTGGGCTGTTTTCAATTTTAATACACCTAGATTTATTATATTCTCGGAGTAATTAAATTTTATTTTCTTAACGACTATTTCATATTATTAAAATCCTTTAAGGTTAAAACATTTAATAAACACATATAATAGCTCCGTTTTACAAAGTTATGTAATATTCCGCATATCAAACGGTTCTTTCATGTTTTTATACTTTTGTATGAAGGTATTGGTTTTGTGCAATGTCCGTCTGATGAACGCAACATTTTTCACACCCTTAGAGATAGATACTTGCAAAAGAGTTCAGTAAAATCATTAATCGGATATTGATATCTCCTACAATTCTAAGTCTAAGGTCAGCTAATTTGCAACATCTTCTAATTTCCCCCCAAAACTCACAAATTTTAAAAGCAAACTTGTTTGGTAGGTTACTAAAAAGCTCAATCAAGAATCGGTCCTAGATACCTCTCAGCAGCTGGTATTACTTATGGTATCAGAGTAGTTTGCAGGCAGTTACACTCAACTGCAACCTTCTCTATTATATTTTATTTGTATATATTTTAACTGCATTCACGATGACGTTGACGACGTCGTCGAGGCTATTATTTTCCGACATTGTGTTCGCAATTTGTTAGCCATGAGGCCAATAAATTTTGCCAAATATGCGCCATAAAAAAGAGAAAAAGCATAGAGCAAAGGGGGATGTGTGATCCAAAAACCTATGCACTTTATAATGAAATAAATTGACTTTCATGAAGGCGGCATCAATATGGAAGAAAAAGCAAATAAATCGCAACTTTGAATTAAAATGGTTTGAAACGGTTCGGTGGGACTCATTGATGGAATTAAGAAGGAGTGGGATAAAAGGGCAAACGCTATGGTTCGCCGCTCAATTTGCAATAATGCCACACAGCCAGTTTCATTTCAATTGCAACAATTTTGGACAACGGCAACAAAAAAAAGAAATTAAAAAAAAGTATACGTATAAAATAAATAGGAGTCTGTATATTTATGTATGCGTATTTGGGGCTACTCGTAGTATTCTCGTGGCTGAACACGAGTTCGGTCGATGGTGCGCAATATTTGTGTATGTTTTTGTTGTCTGGGTTTGAGCTGTAAAATGCATTTCACATTTTATTGCGCACTCAATCAAAAATCCATTTCCGTTTGCCGTTTGTGCGGACTCCGGTATCCCAAATCCCGACTCCAACCCGCGGAGTCCAGACTACCGATTCCGAGCACCGATACGGTTTACTTTTATGCCAAAAATATGCCAGCACGTGTGAGTTGCCGGGGGCTGGATGAGTGAACAGCTGAACAGACGAACGGTGGAGCTGAACTGGAATTGGCATCCAAAGTTTGATAATTGAGTTGGAGCTGCTCGCACATTGAAGTCGTGTCATCACCGACGACTTTTACCAATATTACAATAACAGAGCACTACAGATATATGCGATTGCACCGGCGTCCCTTCGAATTTCCAATCCCCTTCTCATTCCCCTTCTCATTCCCAATCCGGTTCCCATTCGCGTTGCACGTGCAAAAGCCAGCCGAGCCAAGCCAAACGGCGATTGTCAGACATTTTTGAGTTTGATAAAACACGGCCTGTGGGCCCATTCCGGATTATGGGTGTCAAAGTGTAGGCTAAAAACGTTGTCCTGTCAGGTACTGGGACTGGGACGAGGACGAGGACGAGAACTCGTTTTGTAGTCAGTGATAACCCAGCGAAATGCCTGAATTGTCGATTAGTTTATTACTAGCAGCGAGAAGAAAGAGATCCACCAACCCATTCAGTTTATGGGCTAGAATTGTGTTGGTAGCTGATGTATAAATTTATGTTTGACATTCCATGTCAACGTAAGTGAATGTTCACTTTTCTGTTTTCTGTGAATCAGAGTGTCAAACTAAAAAGATTTTATGCTTCGATTCGGAAAAGCGCATTAAAATTCCAAAATTTGATCAAACTTTGTATAATATATGGTAGTACTTGGCATAAATATTTGATTTGACAATTAATGCGGAATTCCATGATTAGGAGCCAGATAAGGCATGCAACGTACAATTAAAAGCTCGTTTAGGCCAATTTAAGGCTCTCTGACGGATTCCATTATACACAAGCACCTATACAAGTAATATGCGGTTCTTATTTCAATTCCGATACAGGTTGACACCCTACTGCGGAGCAACGTAAATTAGTAGGCCAATAAATAATGTAGATTACATTTAACATTAATAATATAATAATAATATTATGCTGTATAATTTAATTGTTTGCTACCGAATCCAACTACTTAAATGATGCAAGTCACTAAATCAGTCAGTAATCCAACGCAGACACTCAAATTATTCGGTTATTTGGCGCTTAAATGTAAGAAATATAGTATATTTCAATTTGTGCCAGTCTGTAAAAATTAACTGACTTATAGAACTCATTAAATTAATTACCCACATCTGTAGAGCTAGGCGCATTTTTACTAGCTCTTTATTTTTGTTTTGTTTTGTTTCCTTTTTTTTCATTCCGTGTCGTTTATTTTCTCTTGTTTGTTCTGCCCTCTGCCCAATTTCATTTTTGGCAGTTTGCTGGTTGCTTCTCTTGTTGCTGACATGACATGAACTGTAGTTTATTTATTATTTGGTCTGATGTTGTTTCTTTTCTATCTTTATTTCTGTTTTTCTGCTTGCCTCTCTTAATTTTATTTATTTCACTAGCACATGCAACTCTCTTTCTCTCTCTCTCTCTCTTTCTCTCTCTCTCTATATATATATATATATACATATATATACATTTGTTATATATGCCTATAGAAGTATGTCAGCTTGATTATATACATGTCGTGCAGTTTATTGTCAATTGTTTGTGGCATTTATTTTGCAATTGCTATTAATTTCTCTCACTGTAGACTGCTTGTGTTCCTTTGTTTATTTGATTAGTTTTTGTTGCATGACAAATTTTACTCATATAATACGAGTTCACAAGAAATTTTCATCTCGAACCGACTGCATTGCAGTTGAATTTTATAGTAAAGTGACAATAAAAACAAAGTTCTGAATCAAGCTTTCACGCAAATTGCAAAGAAAATAATTAATGTCTTTATATATGCATGTGTATATGTGCTATTTTTCAATTATAATAAGCTAAGCTATTCCATGCAGTTTTGAATTGCTCTTAAGGCGACAATTTTAAAATGAAATTTGTGCACATTTAAATACATAGCTAAACTTATATTTGCTTACAATATTGATTTTAAAGCAAACACACATTCGATCAGTCGTTAACGATAAGTAAAAGTTTGTCCTTTTTGTATTCTTTTTATGTTATTGATTTTCCCGATAATTTATGTTGAGTGGTTGAATTTTGAAGTTCGTGTAATCTATATTTAAGTTCAAATCAATAATTCGGCTGAATGAAATGATTTTATACTAAATGTGTCAAAGTGACAATCTATCATAATATTCAAATGTGAATCTGACACTCTGATGAAATTATATTTTAAATTGAACGTGTAGATTTTATTCTAAATCTGACTAGTATCTGAGGGGTAATAAGTATAGAATTAAGTTACCACTTCGACGTTATACTATTGAAGATATTTTCAAAAAATTTTAATATATATCGAGATGATAGAATTGGAAATCTTTAGGGAAAATGATAGGTTATATTTAATTAAGAGGGTTTATAATTTAATTCAAGTGAAACAAATATTAGATTTTTAGTATCAGTACGAAAGTCTGTTTTGGATTCATATCAAAATTCTCTTGAAAGGGATGGAGACTTTAGCAAAAAATTACAAGTACACTTCTGACTGAAGAAAGAAAAAGTATTTAAAAAAATAATGAAAGATAAATGTTGAAGTGCAACAAATAAATTATTTCAATTAATTCTCGCTTACCATTTGCAAATCAATTTAATTTCTGACTCTAAAATTTAACCGCCTTTGGGCTTATTGTTTTTTTTTTTTTTTTAATTTTCAATGAATGTAATCTTCTTGATTATAGGAACCCAGTAAAACAACACCTTTTTGTATGTGCATGCTCATTTTGTCCCACAATTCACGCACAGCTTCTCCGACGCCAAGAGTTTGCTAAAGACTTGTCGTTTATTTGCCCATAAATTTTACGTAGTACAGTGAATTAACTGTACAGTGAACACGCGTCTCCCTTTCATGCATGAGTCATGCTCATGGGGTGCTTGTCTTCCTCACTCTCGCACTCTAGCTCTCTCGCTCTCTCACTCTCTCGCTCCCTTTGTCCTTTTTAATTTCTGTTACGTTTATCTGTGAATCTGATGGTGCACAAATCGAAATACTCGTTTAAATCCTTCGAGTGTAGATGGAACTGGAAATAGAGATGGAGATGGAGCTGGAGCTGGAGCTGGGGCTCGTGTTTCCGCCAATGAGTAGCTAGCTTCATTTGGCCGCTTATCTATGTATGTAATGGGGAAATTGAATTTGGCCACAGCGCGAGGCACACACATGGGCGAAACGACGCAGAGACGAGTCTGTAGATAATTGCATGATAACAGGCTAATTTTCAATTAGCGCCATTTTGATAAGCGCACATAAATTGGGCATTCTTTTCTCATGCCCTTGCCAACAAATTGCGAATGAGCTTTTGTTTGTAGCAAGACCGGACCGCTTCCGGCTTCAGCATTGTTTCCGGCTTGATTCTCAAACGTGACTAGTTTATTGATTTGATCGAACTACGCCATACATAAATTAATAATAATACGAGCATTGGCCAAGTAACAATTTGCTATACTCTGCAAAATGCTTTTAAGCAGCCCCCAAAACGCAAACCCAACCAACTAAAAGTCAAACACTTGAACCGACTCAACGCAACTCAACTCAACTAAACTCAACTCGACTCCTGCCTGCTGACTGCCTTCTGCCTTCAGCCTTAAGCCTGCTGCGACGTGTTGGCCATTTTGACGTCGTCGTTCTCATCATCGTTGAAGTCCTTCGAACCTGCGTCATATAAAATTCCAATCATACTTGACCAAAAGCAAAATACTGGAGAATTACATATGCCTGCCCCCCCCCCCCCAAAGAAGAAGAAAAAGAAATAAGAAAAAGTTAAGTGAAGTGGGACGCTTAGGCCAAAGGCATTGAACGCTAGCTGCTCACTTTGGGGCGAGATTGGGGATCGCAGTCAGCAAAATGTGTGCTACACTTTTGCCAATAAGTTGCCGTTGCTCAACGCTACAAAGTTTCCTGATACACTAGCCAAAAAGAGTTGTGAAAGCGGTTAAAACAATCTGATACACTTTCATTTACTCATAAAGGTCACAGTTAATATATCGTTAACTTAGATTAGCAAGCTGCTTAATAAAAGATATTTAAAATATATTTTCTTACATGTTTGATGTAAACTATGAACTTAACGCAAATAAAATTAGGCTACAGTTTTCTCCTATTTTTTTGTGCCTAGTATAAGCATAAGCCCTACTTATGTCAAATAAATCTATTATCGTATTATCGTATTAAGCATATTCATAATCAAAATTATAAAAACCCTTTAATAGAGTATCCAAGCAGCAACATGTTTCTGAACTCATTTTTATCGGTCAGATGTTCAAAGCTTAGACCAAACACTTGACTGCCAAATTGGCCTGAACCGCATCGGTGCATTTATTTGTGTGCTGGGGCTTATTTCCAGTGCACAATTTTCGTCAGATTTGGAAATAGTTTCCGCTGCATAGGTAAAATGCAGCTCAGGGCCTGGACTACCAAGTCTTCGTCTTCACAATATTTGTGGTTGGCTTTTGGGGAGGGGATGATTTGGTGTAAAATTCTTTTCACTTTCCAAACGTTAACCTTAAACACTTTGCGAAGGACGCTGGGTCGTTCAGGTTGTCACAGCTTAATCGATTTCGAAAAAGTTTTATGTCGTTTTCTCTGCCTCCTCTACCTCCTCTGCCTCCTCTGTTTGCTACTTTATTTTTACGCCCCATTTACTTGGAAGCGCTTTCGGAAAATTGCAAAGGAAAATCCGTTGTTGTCGTTCTCGTTGTTGTTGTTGTTGAAGTTGTTGTTGTTGCTGCTGTTGCTGTTACTGTCGCTTCGCGTTGTTAGTGTTATTGGCTGTCCCGGCAGCAATGATAAACTTTCGACACATTTTTCATTTATTTTCAACACCTTTGATTGATATATTGAACACTTGGCGCACAACTTAAGCAAGAGTCTTCGGCTCTCGAGTAGCTTCTTTCCTCCGTTCCCGTGTAAGCTGTTTATACAACGGAAACTCGACCCAGCTGGCAGGCATTGTGCGAGCATTTCCGCCGGATCTCAGCCACTAGCTGTAAGGCGGGCCCAAGCGAGTCAAGGCAAGCCAGCCTCGCACAGCTGAGGTGATTCCAAGTCAAATGCTGTGACAAAGGTGATAACTTTGCTTAGAAATGCTACTTCCTTTTCTATAAGCTCAAGTGTACCATAGTTTCAATTGTGTCCCTTTGTGTTTTTTTCTTTTTAGTGAGCTACCGTCATCTTGAAAACAGATAACTGAGAGTTAATTGCAATATAATAGTTAAGACTGGGTTTCATTAACGAGTCGGCTTCGAATATAATTTTATCATTACTATTATAAGAATTATTATTACTAATTAACATCATAATTTTGCATGCATTAATGGCATCATAACAAACTCAGCCATAAATGCAAATTTTTTTATCAGCTTTCCACAACCCAATTATCCATACAAAAAATAATGAATAAAAAAAATTTGCAGAAACATATCCTAAAATTGTATTTATAATTTATAAATTATTTATTCTTAATTTAATTTTAATATATTGTTTACAACTAGCATTTTTCTGTAATAAACAATATTAATCGACAAAAAATAATAAAAGTTTTTAATCAAAATTTAACAACTTATTTACAAAAAAGATATACTATCCCGAGAAGTGAACTAACCAATTTGTTATAAGAAGAAATCTTATTGTCACATAACAGTCAGTAAGTAAATTATCTTTTAAAAAATATCTGTATGTGTTGTTGTCCCATAGATTTAAAAAGGATTTCAGAAAAATGTTTGATGTATTATAGAGTGTCCAATGTAACAATACAGTCATAACACTCAGTTTTCCTGGACCGGTTCGCTTCCACTTGTTCAATTTATTTCGAGAAGCACAAACTTTCCCTTAAATTATTATATTGAGTCAAAAGGGAGATCTGCTAATACGTCAAAATACACACATAATATAATCATACCAATAAGTTGTACTTTCTTAACATAAACAAATACCATTAAACTTAAGCGAATGACTTGCGCTTTTCACGGCTTATACCTGCATCTGGTCCCAGTTCCGATGCCAAGACAAATATAAAATGTTTGCCATACAAGGCATTTGCCAAACTAGCAACAAAGAACAAAACAACAACAACCGCAATTGCCACCGGTAACAGGCCAAAAAGGAAATAAGACAGTCAACTAAACAAAACGCAAAGATGAGCCAAGCTATAGAAAATGTGGTTGCCGAAGAGGGGTAGATAGATAGAGGGGTGGAGGGGGCAAAGGGGAAACTTCATAAACATTATTAACAATTATTGTTGTTAGCAGAAGTTGGCTGAATGTCTGGCTGGTGTTGCTTGTCGCGTGCAGCCAACAAAGTCCTTTAGGACTCACACAAACACATACACATACACACACACCATTACCCATATATATACCCGCACAGAGGATTGGAGCTGGCCAAGTTATAAGCACGGCCAAAAGTTGATAAGAATGAGCCATAGACGTCGTAAGGCAGCCACTCTTAGTAGAAAGTTAGTTCTTAACACGGCAGCTCTCTGCATTTTTAATAAACTAACGCGTCCAAGACGAAGTCGGTGAATCCAGAATTTGTTGCAACTTTCTTCTTCTTACAAATATCCGAAACTCGAAATGTACAAAAAGCATATTAGCTACAGAGTATACATAAAAGATAAATATATATTTATTGAAATGTACAAAATTGATGTGCCCAGGAAAGATTTAGTCGGGCATATTTGTCAATATATATTTATAATCAATACCATTTAAAATGCACAAAACCATTGACGGATCGACCAAGCCATAACCTGTCAATCTGCTCTTTATAATTTATTAACTTATTTAATGTCACATGCGCATCATGGCAATAAATGAGGAACGAGAAAGGGCATCTCCGCTAATTGAACTGAGCAGAGGCACTAAGTCTAAGGCAGGCCACTTGTCAGCTATAATCAGAGCAAAAATAGAAGTAGCGGAATCTGCCGATTTTGGACAATGAGAAGGATATCAGGATAAGCTCGGAAATATAGAATAGCTTAGCTCGACAATATATCTTGAATACATGCAAGAATTGGGGTTAATCAAGCGGCTATGGGCTCAGAAAGGGGCATTAAGCTGCACAATATAATACATTCATATAAAATTCAAAAAAAAAAAAAAAAAGAAAAGACCTATTAAATGAATTCAAACTATAAAAAATTTTAATTTTGCAAAAATAAACTACTTCAATGCGGACAAGACTATATAAGAAATACACTCTAAATATACTAATTATTCGATAACAAGACCCAAATCCACATTAAGTATATTTAATTTTTATCAAAACTTTCAAAAATCGCCGATTATTTGTAATTGATTGTACTAAAATTAAAATTATTCACAATACAATTTTATGATTCCCTAAAAACATATATTCGGCTGAAGTTAAATATAATTGATTCAAATTAACAAAGCACAGAACAAATTTTGGAAGTTTACAGAATTTATTGATTTAAGTTTATTGAATTAAGTTTAATATCTACGTTAACAATTTCTGAGGGAAAGGACTTGGGTACTGGATATCTCCAAGTCGAGTGACCTCGACCGAGGCTCATTTTCTTGTAAAAAAAAGGCAGCTTGAGATTGCTGTTGTTATTGTTTTTTCCTGGTTTTGTTTGCTGGTGTTCGCTGGCAGCAAATGCTTCAAGGAGGCTTAAAGAACCCGTTTTTAAGTTCATAAACTTGCAGCAAAAAACGCACACAGGTTGGCCACGTTCAGCGAAGGTTTTTGTATCCATTGCTCATACGCAACGTTGGACGAGTAGCATGAGACTGAGACTGAGATACATATATATGAAGTAGATACATAGATATAGATTGAGCAAAACTTGGTGAGTGTGTATGTGTTTTTTTACTTTTTGTTTTTTTTTTTTTTGCCCCAGCTGGCGACTGCGAGGCCAAGTTGAAAGCATTGCAGGAAAGTTTAATTGAGAAAGTTAAGGAATTTCAATTAACTGAGGATATTTGTTATTTTTATTTCAGCATCGCCAGTGACGTCGGCCTCAGTTTACTCCGAGCTCCCCAGCCCAGCCTTATCACTATATCCCAAGTATTTCGTGTGTTGAGTCATGTGTGCTATTGGCTGGCTCCCATTTTTTTTGCTTCCCGGCAGTCCCAGCTCAATATCCCATTGGACAGCAGCACCAGCAGACGCAGTATATTAGCTGCGAGCATTTAAATCATTTAACATCAAATTGCGGTTATACGAAAGAGAGCAACTAACTAAATTTGGGGCAGTGTGCTCTTCGAATACTCTATATTCAGTCTGGGTCAGAAGCTATCGTATCACCGAATGAATAGTCGACATTAAATAAATAAATAAACAATCGTATTATATATTATACTAAAGTGTGTATAATTCACAACATATAACACTCAGCTCAGAAAAATACAAAAAAAATATTACAAGTAGAAGTAAATTAGAAATTTAAATTTAAAATGTACGACAGCTTTTTAAAGATTTGTTTTGTATATTATGTATTTTATTATATGGAAGTTTTGTTTTTTATATTTAAATTGCACAACATTCAATAGCTAATTTCTATACCAAATTAGTCTTTGTTTTGTTATGTTGTCGACTGAATCAAACGTCTGCAGACAATGGGTTAAATTTGTAATTAGTCGGCGCTTTAGTTAATCGCATTAATTTATGTTGATTGAAACTACGAGTTGTCAGAATTGTAATAAATGGTTGGGCAATCTGTGCATACGGGGAACGACCAAGATTTGTGGCAGCCAACATTTAATCATCATTCAATCAATCACTTGCAAATGGGGCGTCTGCTGCCTGTGGCAAGTACACCTGATTTGCTTGGCCATTTGCGTATGTGTGTGTGTTCGTGTGTGTGAGTGTGTTGTTGACAAGTCATGTAAGTCGTGTGTTGTTTAATTATTGTACGCCGCGTGTCTGTTGGCTTACCAATATAGCGTTTACCGCTAACGAGTTAAGTGCTTTTGAATGCCCGCTAAGCCACGACCATAGCCAAGATTCGGAGGGGGAAGGAGTGCAGCGAGCGAGCATCTGAACAAACATATCCTTGATGAATTGTTGACCGTAGTCATTAAATGAAGGGCTGAGATTGTGGCCATTGCGAATGCATCGTTTGACCTGAATCAAAATTGAGTGCTCTTTAAGTTGTCATATATAAATACATGTGTGTGGGTGAATGTGTGCGTGTGTGGTGGTGTGTGTGGTGGTGTGTGTGGGGGGGGGGGGGGTGGGGGGTTGGTGTGCGGTTTGTTGTGGCATTGCAAAGTGATCGGTGATGAGAATCAATTCAATTGAATTGATAAGCGCTTAAAATGCAAATGCATTTGCTTAACTGGTAACAAGCCGTCTGCTTAAATCAGTGATATATATCATGAAATTAAATGAAATGAAATGCTTAAATAATTGACACCATTAGCTTAAATTGATTGACCAACACACAGCTCATTAAATTGAAACGATTATATGATTGAAATGCCACAAAATGACGCAAATAAAACCATTAACATTCTCCGAAAAATAACTGTGATTTGTACTTAAAACTATTTGGTGACATTTGGAATTAGTTAGAGCCGTGCACAACAATGCAAGGCGACTATAGTTTCAAATGGAATATTTCAATTCATTAGCTAATGTAATTAGTGATGCACACTAGACCCACAAACACACTCATAATTAGATTAACTTGGCCCATGTTATACGTGTTGAATTATTTAATGCAAACAAACAAAGTCATTTTACAATGAAAATAACACAAATTCATTTGAGACCAATACCACAACTGAGACCGTTACAATCGGGCGTATCTGACTACGTGTCCTCTAACTCCAACTTTAAACTTTTTTCGATTATCAATTATCGATTTTTTACGAAATATTGGCATATTAATATACCCTTGTACCTTCGGTGTTAGATCTTAAGAGCGTAGGAAAAACGTCGATAAGCCTTGAGCTTAATTAATTTTCAAATGCTGGTATATTACAAGAGTCGTATACTTGATAAGCCTGGGAGAGGGCGAGACAACGCATGTTTCTACATGTGTAATTCAATAAACGGCATAAAGTGTGTCGTGCCACAGAGCGAATGACGTCAAAATCGCACAGCCCCTGGCTCTGGGATAGGGACGGCGATTGTCTAATTGGGTGGCTCCTATGTCGCTTGTCACGTTTGTTTGCTTTGTTTGGTTTTGATTTGTTTGCCTGGCATTGCATTTTGCATAGTTTGCATAATTGCATAATAAATGCAAACGATATGGACGAGTAGAGATTGAACTGAGTCTCGATTTTGTGAGATGCATGAAGCAAGTCTTTTTAAGAAATACACAAAGATTTTATATTCTAGTATACATATATTGGAGCTATTTGGGGAATGTGAATACAACAAAGTGTAAATACGTTGAATATATACGAATATATGTATTTATATATATCTATATACATATATATATACTGACGACTGTCCCATTGTTCCTCAGTAATTTCGAGCGGGCCCATTACAATCCATCCGGCTCCCGGTAAGCCATATTAGTCATTCAAACTAACAATTAACCAAATTACTAAGAGTTATAAAATAATATATTTACTCTGGATATACTTAACATGACCACAGACTTCATAATCAAAATATGTAAATTGCTAAAATACACTTTTACTATTACTAACTGCTAAGTCGGTATCATCGAGTTTGATTTTGGCGTTTATTGTGGACAAAAAAATAAATATAATACTTTTTGAGCTATTTTGGGATACCTAACCTAGAATAATAATAGTGAAAAACCTGTAGTCGAGTAATCTCCACTACGTTATCCCCTGAACCAAGTTGTTTCTTTAAAAAACTTTGCACCCAGATATGAGCCGGATAAGTCATTACCTATGGCAAGCAGAACAAGTGTAAAAAATACAAATTTGAAGCTTTACACCAAGAGCAAGATGCAACAATGTATGCTATGATAGTTTTCCTACTACAAAGGGACAAATTTATTCAAAGCAGAAAGATATCGAATAAGATCGGTGTTCTGATATATATATATTAAATTGAAAAATTTTTTATTTGGAAATGTAGTAAAAGAAGACAATGGCTTTAATACGAAAAACAGTTGCTTACTGTCAACTTGACTCCATTTTGCCGCAAATGTGGGAGAACGACATAAACAGAGAGCGTGAGAGAGAGAAACAGAGAGAGATAGATGGGTAGATATTGCTGCTATGCAATCACGTTGACAGACTCTGTTAAGTAGAAAATGTGCAGTTAAAGAAGAGAAAATAATCCCAGTAGAGTCAGTGCAAGTTTTAAGTAGAGCGTGCACACACACATGCACGCACACACCTGATAACGAGGCACAAACAAATTCACATACAAACATTCATACATATTACTTGATCCGTGCTACTTAAGAAAAACTAAGTGAAGCACATAAGTAGCAACTAATTTTCAAGCTGATGAAACAGCAGCGACGGCGAAGACGCTGCCAACGGCAATCACAAAACAGTTGATGACGAAGAGAGGAGGGCGCAGAGAGTGTTGACTGCAGCAACCATCAACAGCTGTCTCTTTATGTCTCTTGCTCTGTCGGTCTGGCTGTGTGCACTTGTCCATCCCCTTTGTAGTTACGTTTCTGCTTCAATCGCTGCTTTGTAGGTGTGTGCATCTGTGCTTGTGTGTGCTGCCAGCTGCGCTTAATTCCAGCGAAGTATATACACACACATACATATAGATGGAAAGAAACGAAGAATTGTCAAAGTCGACAAACGAGCTGCAAAAGTAAAAGGTAAAGTTCGAAGGAAAAGGCAAAGGAGAGGCTGACTGCTGTAAAGCTGCTGTTGAGTAAATGTGATACAATAAGTTGCCTAAAACAATTTAAAATTACCTCACGTAGTACGTGCGAAATTGCAAACGTTGAGTGGGCGTGGCAGTCGATGCAGGCCACTTCTCACTCTCATCTCACCAGCTCTCAACAATAAATGGCAGCTTATAAGTCAAGTAAAAAGCAGAGTAAACAGAAGAAAAGAAAGCTAAACTTTGTTAAAAAAAACAAATGAAAAAAAAGAAAAAAAAAAATAGTAACTGATTGCAAAATGTTTCATTTTTAGGGACTAGACGTGGCACATGAGTGGGCGGGTGCTCGCAGCATTCGCATTTTAAGTAAAACTATATAGAGCATACCTAACGGCTTATTCCGTCAGTTACTATAAGAAAAAGAAAGATAGAGAGAAAAAGAGAGAGAGAGCGAAAGCTGCACTCTAGTACTCTCTTCTGATGACAACGAACGAAGTATTGTCCGTTGTTTTTGCTTTTGTTGCTTTTGTTGTGCACATTGCATGTGCAACGAGGCGAACTACATTTTAAGTATAGGCGACAGAAAGAGTCACAAGTAATTTGACTTCTTCAGTAACCAACTATTCATCTGGTAGCTGCATCGATACAAAAGACTTACTATAAATATGAGTCGATTTTATAAATAGAAAAATATATAGTTTTATACAAAAGTCATACTAAATACACCTACGTTTTATATCTAAGAAGGAGTTTAAGGTACATATATTTTTTTTTTAAGTTTGGTCTTAGTTGTAGTATTTATTCGTATTAAAGCATATAAAGAGTGAAACTTTGTCGCCTTTTCACAGAGTTAGTTTTTTATTTGTTAGATTCTTGCTGTGCGATGTATTTGTGCTACATCTTTAATAGAGGAAATGCATTATCCACTTAAAAGTCTAGCAGGAAGGACTTTGCCTGCTGAGTTGTGTTAACAGTAAGCAGTTAGTAAAGCTTTCAGATGCAGAGCTTGCGTTGCAGACAATTATAGTCAGACAATTGAAGTGACAAGCTGGAGTGTCCTTGGGCTGACCACCGTTGACAGGCTTAATTAAGTTAGTTAATCTGCGACACCATTTAGGCCCATAAAATGAGATTGGCAGTGCATGCCAGCTACAGATTTGGGTCATATCCCAAAAACATAAAAAACACTTCAACTCTCATAAGACAACTTTGAATGTGCTAAAATTGCACCTGGAGTGGGCAATTTGCCGTGTCTCTGTATCTGTATCTTATGTGATTTGAGCCGTAAAGATAAAACACACGGTGAATGCAGAGAGATGTCCACAGAGATACAAGTTTGTGGCTTTATTGGGAGCTGGGTTGGTGGGGGGTTTGATATCAGATGCCGGAATGAGCAGAGTTTAGCGGCAATCACTTTGGCAGTCACGTGCAGCTGCTTAGCATTGACCTCCAGCTCCAGCAAACAGGAGGACACGCGTCATTTAGACCAATATCAATAGAAGCCGATGCGATATCAAACGACTTCGGAATTTGGACTCCAATCTCAGTGATCGACATGCGGGTTGCAGGCATTCGAGCCATTCAACTACTCGAGACCCAATCAATAGGGGTATGATTGGCTTTAATATGCGAAGATTGAAGTTTAAGCCTCGAAAAAACTAAAGTGTTGTTTTGCCTGTTTTACACGTATTTTTACCATACAATTGTTGGTAATCGCAATAATATAAGAATGAAAATATGTAATATGCGCAAATAAATCAGCATTCCAAGTAAAAGAAAGCAATTAATTCAAAAATTATTCCTTGTTATATCGTATAGCAGCACTTTAAAGGACATATAAAATTCCGTTACGTGTATTACACAAAATATATCCTTGATCTACTACTCATATTATTAACTACTATTATTATCATACTACTCATTATATTAAATAGATTTTATTATTCAATCCATTTAGATTACTCAATTTTAATCTCTTTGCCTTATGCAATTTTATATTTTGTTTGCTGTCTGGAAATGTTCGATTACTGTTAAAGTGCTATAAAATATAAATGGTATGCGATGTCTCTCGTTCTCTACATAAAGCCCTCGATGCGTTAGGACAATTCAAGAAGCAGCCACAAATATTCATATTATTATGATGGAAAAGTCTTGGCTGTTAGTCTGTCTGGGATCAACAAACAAAATAAAATTGTATTTATATATATATTTGCTCGCAGAATATTGTATTTTCATTGACGGGCGAAATGAAAAATAAGTAATCAAATCATATAAAAAGTCAAATCGAAGGCGAAATCGAAAGGCGACTTCGATTTGCAGTTTGAAAAAGCTATAAAAGTCTTAGCATACTTTGAGGGCTGGCGGCTTTGCGCAACTAATGCGCCTGTTGTTGTTTGTGGCTTGTCAATGGTTATTGATTGTCTGGTGTCATGTGTGCAAGCTGGGAGAGGGGTGATGGGGCGGGGAGTTACGTCTTAGCCGGCATGTAATGCAAGACGGAAGCTTTTAAGGCATTTTATTCTCCTTCTGCTCTGCTCCACACATTTGAATTGTGAGAGGAACGTGTGTGTGCATGTATGTGTGTCTGTATGTGAGTGGGTGTGTGTGTGCCCTCCACACTTACATTACGACAAAAAAAAGGCTTTCATTTTTATTTTTCAAATCTGTGCATGAAAAGCAAGCGCATTTGCAAATATTCAAACATGAAAACGGCTTGGCAAATCCTCAATAGCTAAGCAGCGTATCACAAACAGCTCAGCGCTCGAGCCACGAAGAAGAGGAGGATGCAATAGAGATGGTAATGCCACCACCCGGTGGCAGTTAGTTGACAGTTGGACATACGGGACCGAGAAAACTTTAACAAAACTTTGTCATAACTTGCTGAATTAAATTTGTACAATTCAAGCATTGAACACGCACCGACTGAAGCTTTATCCTTCCACTCCTCCTCGTTTTTCTAAAAAGTTTGCCAAATGAGCATTGCATAGTTTTGGGCGTCGATTGCGATTTGACAGCGCAGTTTGCTACACTTTTTGGCTTGAGTTGTTGCTGGTAAACAGTTGTTTCCCAAAACTATAGAAGCTTTCACTCTCACTCCCTTTCACTGGGTGAATGCGGAACTGGATCTGGGAGGAAGTATTGCATAGTTCTCGACTTACTTTGTAAAAACTGAAAGCTGCAATGTAAGCTCGAAATAATAATCACATATGCTGCTTGCACAAAACATGGAAACTTAACGTTTGACCGTTGTTTGCTAATAAATAAACTAAAGAAAAACAATATTCTTTTCTGTTGTAAGATAAGATAAAGATAAAGATAAAGTCAACCAATTTAGAAAAACATGTTTTAAAAGGTAGAAAGGAAAATAATAAATTCATTTTAAAATTCGGTGACATAAAATTTAATTAATATTAAATTTTTTTTCTTTTTATATATTTGTGATTTTTTAACAAAAATAAAAAAATGTTTTATTTTTACACTTAAGTAATATTATTAATGTACCAAGACAAGGGAATAATACAAAAATCAAGAATAAGCAGATATATTCTTATTGATACTATCTTAAAAGGGAATCATCATTTTACATCAATTATTACTTGTGTTTTCATTAGGATCATACAAAATTGGATTTTATATTTTAATACCGTATTTTATACATCACTTTTCTACTCTGATACCCCTGGCCGTCCTTATCACAGGCATAGACTCTTGAAACTCTGGAACTTTTATTGATTTCTACCCTCGTCAACCAAAGTGGATAGAAAATCGAAAACCTTTCATGCTCCTAATAATTTACCGCCTTTTACCTTAAAATTTTTATAGTTACGCCAAGGCGGTATTTTAGAAAGTGTAAATCGATTCTACCTTTTTTTACATCATTTGAAAAACACTGTCACCAAACTTGAAGGGTAAATTGCTAGTCATCTCCTTCAAAGAACGGAACTTCGGATCTTCACCAGCTTTTAAAAGTGAGTTGCTTGTAGCTACCCGATTAAAAAATTGGATGGCCACGTTCTCCCGAAATCTGATACACATATATTTGGGTAAATCGATAAAAACATATATCTCACACAATTTGAAACCTATATTGCTAATAACACCCTTCAAAATACAGGAAAATTGTTGCACCACCTCCACTCCCGCCATCAAGAGTGATAAGCTCCTGAATCTCCCGCAAATTAGAAAACTTGGAAGTTTTTTTTTTAATTTTCCATTTATCCATCTCTCCCGTAATTTAAGAAGTTAACTCCGCTAACATTTCATTTGGCCACGACCACTTCCGCCCACAAAAATATCAATTGCTTATATCTAAAGCAATTTTAGATCCAAGGTTACAAAACTAGGATGAAAGATTACTAGGAATCTACTCCAACTAGGAGGATAGATTCAAAAATTAGCATTTGATACATCCACCTCGTTCTGAATGTGATATTAATTTCAAAATACCCAGTAAGCATATTCAGAGAATTTTTTTGAGATATATATGTAATTTTCTTAAACATTTGAATTCTTCATTTTGTTTAATAAATGTTTGCCTTTCATCTTTCATAAGTTTGAAAGATATTTGATATGATTTTGGAAGCATATCTATCTTCATGAATAATGTTTCGTTAACTTATGGGTTGTCGGGGATATTTGAAAACTGAGGTTCCCAATTCAGTAAATACTTAACAGTGTATGCTGAAATGGCCTAAATAAAAAATCAGAAAGTCACTCTAATTTCTGAATGCCACTTAATTATATTCCCGGTATTTTAAGCACAAAAACAAGAAGAAGGAAAACGCATATTTAATTTTCAGAATTTTACAAATGGTTTTGCTGACTTTTTAAATTCTAGATTAGGTAGTGCATGGCCTAAATCTAAATGGTTGGATAACGCCAAGGTTGTCAACCTATTGAGCTAAGGGTACTCCGGCTCTGAGCTGGCAAGTGTCTTTGAGTGTGCGTTGATTTGGAGTCGTGCAATGACAATGACAATGCCAATGCCAATGGCTGTGGCAGTGGCAGTGGCTGTGGCAGTAACTGGCAGCTGCTGCGCGGTTGGGTTGCTCTGCTGCTGTTTTTGAATGAATATGCATGAGCAGTTACAAACCATCAAAACATGCCACACTTGCAACCTAGACAAGGAACAAGGATAAAAACCAAAAACTGTAGCTGAGTGAACTGAATCAGCTTTAAGACCGAAAGATGGCTGAGGGCATTGCCATATGTAATTTAACCGCGTAACTAACGAGGATATCGTTAGAAGCGACCAAGCCACTCCACTCCTCATCACATCACAACATATGAACACCACAACCAGCATGACGTATACTTGATGTCTGATATTCAACGTTCAACGGCGAAGTCCTTGCTGCTGTTGTTGTTTGACGTGTTGAGTTTAATTGGAACACTCGACGACGTTGGTCATGGCGACGTAGCTTTGATGTTATCATTTCTATATATAGCTCGCCACTTCTGCTGCTGCTGCTGCGGCTGCTGCATCGTTGCGACCGTGCTGTTGCATTAATTCATGCAGTTTCAAAAGCCCCAACACAACACACCACACTTATTCATTTACATTTTTTTGTGCTCAACAAAAAAAAAGGGCAACTCTGGTATTTAGTTAACGCAGGTGCTGCTCAGTATCCTTTTTCGTGGTACCCTTTAAAAAACGCCAGAGCGAAACATCATTAAAGCTGATTGGGAGCTGCCACAGACCGTTGCACTGCGTTCAAATCAAAAGTTCATTGGAACCCCTTGGGGCTGTGCACTTTGTTGAGCACGCTGATAAACTGCATGTGGTGGCATGCACATAATGAGAATTAAAGTCGTTCAACAAAATATGCAACAGCAATGTTATTTAGTTATTTTAAACTTTTAGTGTTAGCCTTGAGCTTTACTACATTTAATCAGTAATAATGTGCAACTTTATTATATTACACATCGGTCAAAGAAACCAAAATATTTATTTTATTATATCTTCTCTTCATGTATATATAAATTATTGAACATTAACCAGTTATTTAAAAATTATAATCCGTCTCAAATAAAATTTTTTTTTCAAATTTACAACTACGAAATACAATTTAAATTTTTAACTCTTCTTCTTAAGTGAAAAAATTCTATTATTCTACTCTATCTGTTTGGCATCAAATTACACCTATTATGTATATCAAAAATGCGTAGGATATCCAATTATTTCGGTTTTATTTCGAGCTACGCAAAAACACATTTTTATTCTACAAACATTAAAGCTACAAATGATTTACTTTGTTACAGTGTCTTTTTTTTGGTTCAACGTGTTTTGGTAATGTATGTATAAATATCTAATAGATATTTCCTACTATTGTAAGCTATTGTCTGTGGATAAGAAATAAATTTTGTGTTGCATGTATTAAAATGCACTATAAAGCACAGAAAGCACGTAGAAACAGAAAACTTAAATACTTGTCATAGCAAATACTTTGCTGATGTATTTGTTATTGTTGTTGCAATTGCTATTCTCATTGTTGTCTGGAAGCGCCAGCAAATGGCTGCCTCTTTCCTTGCAGCATTCGTTGCTGTTGTTCTTGTTGTTGTTGTTTTGCATTATGTTGCATTTGCATTGCAAATGCTTTGTACTTTTTGTTGCTGTCGGTGACAACGACGCGTCGCGACGACAGAAACAGCAGCAAAAGCGGCAACAACAATGATGAGCACAAGGCTTATGTTTATGCAACTCTTGTTGCTGTTGTTGCTTTTGTTTAGCCTTTTATTTCTATATTGCGGTTTATATAGGTATTTTAGAGGATGTGTATAACTGTGTAAGTGTGTGTGCTTGTGTGCGTATGCGTTTTCTTTCTGCTTTTTATATTTCTAATAAAAATGTTACATAATTTTATGCATCGATGCACAAACAGTCCTTTGTATATATATATAAAAGTAGAACTTGGATGAGTAGACAACATAAGGATGGAAGCCTTGCAGAAAACTTGTTTTTGACAGACGGAATTTCTTACTTGGAAATATGCAATAATAAATACATTTATTTATTATTGTTTTTAATACCCTGAACCCATTCAAAACGCGTAAAAGTAAATACTAGTCAGAAGGAAGAATATTAGACCTTGTTAAGAATATATAGTGAGATATCCAGATCATGCACATCTCTCATGTCCACACTCACTGCGACAACGCCAGATCCCTTATGCAAACGTCAGCATAAACAACCAAACCCAACTGCATATTTCCACAATCACTACGACAACGCCTTATGCAACATCATCATAAGCAAGCGTACTGGAAACAAGATGCTTTCATGGGCCAATAGTGAAATAAGACGCAAATGCGAGATTTCATTGTCAATTAAACTAGTAGCATAAGTCAGAATTATTTTGTACACCAAACTGAACAGACGTGTTTTGATGAATAAAGAATTTTATTTTTTAAATCAAATACCGTAATCAGATATTTAATTATATATATATATTGGTAGGTTAATAATTTCGTTGAATAATAAAAATTGAAAAAGGTAAATGGACCGATGATGGGTACCAGATGACTTTAAAATAAATATAAAAATATGCTGTTGAGCCAAAAAACGAACAATATAGGTCACATTTAGCATATAGCTGGATAAGTATTTTAATCTGATAATAATTGTAATAGGGAGTTTATAAAAATGTATATATATATATATATATATATATATATATATATATGTATATATGTTCTTTTTGTTTCTGTATGACAAATAATATCAGTTTTGGTATGTGGGTTTTAAGAAAATGTTGAATATAGCTTAAAATTTTCGATTCTATGTTTCAGAATACGGTTTCGATTCCGGTTTAGATTTAGCACACTGAAATTCTTAATTATACGCACGTCGAGTTTATTTAAAATATATATTATTTGTATTAACAATATGTTATTGTGGTGTAAGCAAAATATAATATAATATTCGGCTAGGTTAGGGGTATAGGGAATTTGTAATTATCTATAGTTAGTTTTATCTTTTCCCGCATCGTGTACATTTCCGCTCATCAAAGTGTGAATTGTATTTTCCCCGACCTAATTCTTACTGTGCTCATTTCTGTGTCTTATATTTTTTCTTTTACAAACTTTAGAGTTTTTCTGAAATCTCTAAGTTATATAAACAGACAAAACCGATTGTGGATAAGTAAAAACGTTCTGCTCAGTTTGATAGGGGATTTTTTGCTAGGGAATATGTTTTGTTGCCAATGTTTTGGTTAGCGTCTCTAGCAGATAAACATTCAATGCAACACAACACAAACAACAGCTTTAAAATAGCTACTACTGCAGTTGCAAGTTGTTGGTTTTGTTGTTGTTGTTTCTGCGTTGCCGTTGCATTCCATTAACATTACAAATGTATTCATTGTTCGCAACTGCAGCAAAAGCAACACAAACAAAAACAATAATGCTATTTTACGCCGCATTATGCAAAAATGTGACAAGTGATAGAAAATATAATGCTCGCTCTATGAGAGTATGCCACAAGCTCGAGCTACAACAGCTGCAACCACAACACTAGCAACAAGAGCAATAAAACCAACAACAACAATGCTTCCACGCACAACAGCATGCAAAACTATTTTTTTTTCCGATGCGCAAGTGGCTTTATTATTTGCTGTTGTACACGCTACGCTAATATGCGAGCTGTGTGTGTGTGTGTGTGTGTGTGGGTGTGTGGGTGTGTGCGTGGGGTTATGTGTCTGGGTTTTTGTGTTGCTGTATCGACGTTGACAGTTTGTCTAGCTGGCGTATGGCGTATGGCTATCACCCTCAAGCCGAAGACTTGACACTCTTTTAGTCGAATTTGACCATTAACATTTTTAACATTCCTCAATTTTGGCAGTATTTAATTTGTTGGCTGTACAATTTCCCAGAAGCGATAATATTCTGTGCAATCCACATTCGTAAATGGGAATGTTTCAATCTCGACTCGAGTATTTGGGGTTATAAGAACTAATGAAAGTCTTGCAATACAAATGTCTCAAACAATTATTTCAAGATAATTGAGATCATTTTTTAAAATACAGTTATATTTTAAATAATTTTATTTATTTTTAAAAATATATTACCATTTAGTATCAGTAGAAAATTATAAAAGAAATCATTTTTTATTTTTCAATTAGTTACTGAATGTTTGCCGTAAAGCAATAATTACGTGTCTTAAGTTTAAATTCATTGTATTATTAGATCTTCCCGAAGATAAATTCGGATTATTTGATCAGTTGTTAGCTGAATCCAGCGGAACTCATGCCACTTATGAGTAAAGGACATTGGAAATGGGAAGTATTAGGAATATAAATGTATAAAATGTTTAGAATTATTGAAAACTGATTTTACACGACTTTGATTTCTGAAGCGTTTTCAAGAATTTCCGCTTTAAAATGAAAACCAAACTAATAACTTTCAAAGATTTTTTCTTAAACTTTATTGCCTTTCGACTTTAAGAAGTGGCACAGAAAAATGGTTGAGTTGGATAACAACTGCTTATATGAAAATGAGCATGGCCCTATTTAACGACTAGCTTAGGTTACTCAATGTTACAGGGAGGGTTACCATTTAATAGGACTTAATCATAGAAAGTGTATATGCCGTTACGACGTTGGAAAATCACCGCATGTGAAATTGTTTTCCTATTATTGTAGCCATTGTTGTCGTTGCCATCATCATGTGAGTTGGTGTTTTCGTTGATGTTGCTCCAAACGCTGTTGCTAGTGGTGTTGGTCTTATCTTTATTTAAATTAGCATTACACAAAATACACACACTCGCACACACATACACACGAATCGCTTGTCTGCCATATTGTTTTGAAAGGGGGCGTTGTAATTGTTGATTCTGTTTTTATTTGAAGGCAACAATAAAGTAGGTTACGCTTTTGTCTGCATCTTTCCCCTTAATTAAATACAAGTTGCAGTACAGGCGATTGACGAGCAGTCAAAAAAATACCTCCGCACATCCAGGGGTATGTGTGATTTATCTTGACAACTGCGTTGCATGTTCCATTGCAACTACCAAATGCATTGCTCGAGCATAAATTAAGCATTCAATTCAGGCAAATATCTGCAAATAACAGCAAAACTGGTGTCTCAAGAAATGTTTGTAAAGTCGTTAAAAATATTACAAAAAAATTATACAGATAGCTTTTTTTTAACATAAGTTATCCTGAATAGTATTTCTTGAGATGATTATTGCATCTAATATGTGGAAACTACTCAGAATAGGGCCACATGCAAGAACCTTAATTTTTTAAAATAAGATTTGGTGGTGAATGGAAATGAGTTAAGCAAACTAAATGTTTAAGAATAAAAATAATATATTAAAATATTGAGATTGAGGAACTTAAGCAAATTTTTTAGGTAATCTGAAGATTTCTTACATCTAAAATCAACGTAAAGAAATTTGAAAAATCTGCAAATTACTCCTATGGCAGCTATATAATAGAGTGATCTGGTAATCATACTACCTGTTACAAAAGACTAATTCTAACTATTTACTGAAAGCACCTTTTAAAACCGATAAAAAATATGATAGCCATTCCCACACCTGCAACCATTATCGCCGCCCCCAGGAACTCGGCCCTAGAAAACTTAAATGAGATTACTAGCGTATACCTACCCCAATTTTAAAGACACAGACACACAAAGTATTTCGAAGTCGGTAACGCCTAACAGCACATTTCTGGTTATACTCTGAATCCATTAAAAATGGATAAATGGTTTATAGGTTTTGTTAAAAAGGTAGACAAAGGTATTCTTGATCAGGATCAATGGACGAGTCGATCTAGCCATTTCTGTGTGTTCGTCCGTATCTCCGAATCTCAGAGATCAAGTTTTCCTTTTTTATTTATCGATAACTGCAATTTTTAGTGTGCATTCTGAAGATTCACGTTACGTTCGATTGCGTATACGTGTATATGTATGTGTTTCTAGCCAGCCAATTAGGGATCAGTTGGGGCTTGTGAGATCACTCGACTACAGCTTTCTTAATTGTTATATAAGAGGAACAGATTCTTATTTCGGCGTTTAGTGTAAGTGGCTGAGGGGGTCTTTTCTCAAATACGACAAGGAGGATGATATACAATATTATCACTTTACTCGGATTACTGTTTAACTGTTATAATAAAATACCACACTAATGAGTGCATTCCAGAAAGAAAGTACGTTGTAGCTTACGAAAAATCAAATTTCTCGGTTGGTGCCTTTTGATTTTGATGAATTCAGTTTAGGAGTATACAAATCTTTCAAGCGATACGCTTGAACGGGAAGTAAGAATCATCTTTTATGTTGTGCAATAGTGCGAAGAAGAGCAGAATGGTCGACATTGATGCTGCAAGCATACAAACACCCACACACACACACATATGTAAAGTGTTCGTACATTAGTCATGTTTTGGCCATGGCATTTACCTTGCTCGCTGTGCAGACAGGTGTGTAAAATAACTGGCAAATATTTTACAGCTGTCGCTTTTTTGTGCATGTAATTTTACACTTGTTTGTTTTCTTTTGAAAAAATAACAGCGACATACGGGCGGAAAAGCTGAACATCTTAAAAACACTTGGCTTTTGTAGTTACTAACAATATCCCTTTCAAATCTGTTGATTCTTGCTTTCAAATTGGTGTATCGATTTAGATCACTTGGGGTGTTCTGACAAGGACTTTAAAATACGTATTGGCCATGTCGCAATAGTTGCAAGTTGCTTAATTCAAATTCCAAATGTAAAAACTGCTATTGAATGGCGCAAGCCACACTCACAGCCATCTGCCATCCACACAAGATACATCTCTGCCTTTTCTAAATGATTTGCAAATTGTTTGAGAAAACAGGAGGTTTGAAATTTATATTTGACTTTGCTCGCTGATTCACATATCTATGTCCTTAAATTCTACATATAAATATGTTTATATATTTTCAACTCAACACCGGTAAATGGGAACATTGTTCCCAAATGCTAATTTGTTAATAAAATAATGTACAACTGATGAAATGAACTTTGTTCTTAAAAACCTTACTTTTGCATACCAAAGCATAAAGGGCAATTGTCACAGCTGCACTTGACTAGAAGATAATCCGAACCTAGGTCGGAATTCTGCAATATATTTTGAATAAAATAAAATGGCTACAGCTTTGTTTTTTGACTTAACCTATTTTTTTATGTGTAATAAAAGGTGTATATAATTATTGGTGAGTATAATTGAATTGGTTGGAGACGGATATAGGGCTTTGGCGCCTGGTTGTGGCATGTCTAGCAAACAGATATCAGAGATATCAGACATCACAATCTGTGCTATCCACCATCTGTCCCTACTACAAGTTGACTATGGAATGCAAACAGTTGCCCAATTATCTTAAGATCAAGTGTTCATCATGATTTGTATATACAAGTTTTGATGAGAAGGCTGCATTGCCAATTGCTAACAATTATTTTGACAGAGGAGGGAGGCATAAAACCCCATTCTTCTACTTAACAAATATAATAAGTTTCCGGTGAACCTACTTGTGCACTAACTAAGGTAAACCTCTAGTCTTGAGTTGGTGTTCTTTGCGGCCCAAGCAGTGTTGGATGTGGAGTCACAGCTGAGTGAGAGAATTATTCTAGGATCGAGATGCGCATTTGGATGATGAATCTCAACTGATTAACGGAAATGCAAATTGGGAGTTGTTGTTAATTACATATTCACAAAACTATGATGTCCTTTTTACCCATTTTCAATGGCTAAAAACAGATAATTGTTTTAGGCTATGAAGAGGCATAGGGCATGTCGACATAAGGATATTAGAAATTATTTTGAGTATTTTGAATTTTTATTTGTTCCATGGCTTTAGACTTCTGTTTTTCTTTATCTACCGCATTTTATTAAACAAAGTAGAAATGCATTTTTTTTCATTGTACACAAATAATTAACTTTATTTGGTATTCAATTTCTCCATGAAATTGTCAAACAACTTCTTGGAATCCGCACTTAACTTTTCGACACCATTCTTGACTTCGTCAGAAGTCAAAGTGTTTTTAAAAGAATCAAAAAGTTCCTGTAACTTTTCGGTTATTTGACCTAAATCCGGCTTTGTTTCTTCGGCGCAGCAAAACTAAAAATATAAAATAACACATTGGCGTCTGAGCATACATGTTTTACGTAGCTTTATTAATTAATTTCAACATACCACAAACATTGCGACGAGCAGGAAAACCAGAGCGATCTTTGCCATTTTGTTCAGATTAAATTGAAATTAGCTCTACACAGTTAAGCAGTGAATTGAGTACTGATTGAACTGGAGGCAACCGGCGGAAATTTATAGCTCGCTTGCTGGTTTTCATGATGTTAACAGTCCAGAAAGCAGCGCTGCTCACACTTGCTGTTCTCTTATCAGCTCTTATATATATATATATATATACATATATATATTTATAATATTTTAATGTATTACTAAGTCGCGGTTGAAATTATCTGTACAATATTCTTATGCGTATTGTGAAGTACCAAGTATTTTAATAATTTAAAAGTTATGAAAGAATAAAGTTTTTTTTTTTTTTTTATGGGCTGTAGATAATAAAATTAGAATACTTACTGATAGGGTAGATCAAATATTTACTTGCTACAAGCAAAAATTTGAATTACTTCATTTATATTGTCTTATTCGAAATACTTTATCTATTTTAATTTTTAGCAGCATTCTTTAGTGATGTGTATTTTTTTTACTATTGTTCGAGGTCAACCTTGAGTACACATTTTCAAATGTACAGTGCCTCAAAACACACGCGATTAATTCTGTCATTCCTCATTAGATTGTTGTATTATTTACTCATTCTTCTTGCTCAAAGTTTGTGTATTGGCTATGATCAGTTTGCCATGTTCGGCGAATTCCTCGGCAATATATTTCAGTTTGTCCTGAAATGATTTACTCCTTGACTTCATTGGCGCGGGCTTCAATATTGGCGATGAGTTCTTCCATAGCAGTCTTCTACTTCTTAGTGACATTATTTTTTTAAAAAAATACTTTAACTTACGACAACCAAAGCGCACAGTAGAAAAATTCAAAACAAATTTCTCGAGAGACTTAAAATTTGCAACGACTAGAAGTAATAATCGGAAAGTGCATTGTGCTCATTCTGATTACGAGTGCATATAGGTTAAAGGAGGTAAAGATTGCAAGCTATTTGGTCAATATTGTTTTTATCAGCAACAGATTATGCATTCGAATTTGAATAAATGACTTAATATAATGACTTATTTAGGGGTATCCTAAAGAAAAATATATATACATATATGTATATAGATACATATCGGTAATAACTTAAGAATAGATTTATTATTTAGCCTGAACTAAAGATAAGATTTTGATATTTAGTAAATACAAAAAAAAATATATATTTTGCAACAAAAGATTTGGACATCTAAGCTCTATTGAATATATACTATTATATAGTTCCTAGTGAAATAATCATAATTGGTATATCTCTCATAGGAATAAATGTAGATTAATTAATTTTACTTAGTTGTAATCGGGTCTGTAAGGGTGTTTAATCTTTGGCTTTCCAAAGATAGACTTCATTTTATGTATTTGTCTTGTTATGATCTCAGCTTAGAGACAGTTACGTCAACGAATAACTCTTGGAGCATATAAATTTAATTTTGATAAGGTGCTCCAAATATATAATCCAATTATTTTTAAAACGTAAACCAAAGGTCAATCATTTAAATTGCCCAACTAAATTTATTCCACAACGAGGTGTTTTATTTATATAGTTCTTATCATTTATGTACAAGTAAAATCCAATTATTGTAAATAACCTATTCTAATTACCTATTTTTTGTATATATAACAAAATTTGCTGATTAAAGATCTTTATATTTATACATAAACACATGTGTACATAAATTATACACACTTAGTTTTTGAAAATGTACACAAGATTATTTTTTGTCAAATCACTGTTTGAGTTCAACTAACAGGTCAGGCGTCAAACAGTAGACATTTGATACACCCTTACCGAGGGTATAAGAACTATGGTATGTCTAAACTGAAAAATAGCAGTTATATCAATAAACATCTTTATATCAAAATATACTCATATATTCTTAAAGCAATAAATATTTTAGGGCATAACATGTGAAAAGTTACGCTAATCTCTGGAAGGGTATTAGGAATTCGGTACTAATCACATCGTGTTTGTGTTTTAAATAATCTTTTAATAAATAGCAATTTAAAATAAAGACACTGAATACACAAAAAGTACAGTTTGGCACATTGAGCATGCATTTACTAACTTATGGAAAACTACTGATAACAATTGAAAACATGAAGTAATCGAAGTAGTTGTCTGGTTCTGTAGATCATTGCTTCAATTTAAAATTTGTAAATATTGTAAAAGCATTTATAGCTTGCCATAGATAACTGTCTGCTGTTTGTTTGCATTGAGTAAAGCCAATTATTTATTATTTTAAGCTATTTATGCAATTAATAATTTTATTTATGTTTTAGCATTGCTAAAAAAAAAGTGTGAATGCAGACGATGTTGAACGAAATTTGTGTAAAAATGTATATATTAATATTTATAAATAAATATACAATACATATTTTAAGTCTTTCAGCCAGTTGACCAATTTCGATAAATATGCATGTATATATATATTTCTATATATGTATAGATGAAAGCCACGCGAAAGACAGGACAGACAAAAATCGTGTTTGTTGCTATTCGACGCTTAGTTTTAAGTGCAATCCATTTAAACAATTTTATGTAAAATTGCGTGGCAGAAATTACGCTCTGCGTCAGAAACCGGATGTTTACTTATTGGCTTCATCTGGCTCCATCTTTCGGTCTCGCTATGTCTGTGTCCATGTCTGTATCTGGGTTCGTGTTGATGTTAAGCTGTGCAAATTTTGCACAAAAAGTTTATTTTCCACTTCGGAGCAACAAGCAGAGAAATTATCAACGCGTATAACAGATAGACGATGCTATTATGCCCTGTCCTAGACACTTGCCCAGATACATGCAAATAAAATAAAGTGGCGACAGAAGTAAAACGCAAAACAGAAATCTGAAAACTGAAAACTGACAACCAAAACGCACATTAAGAACCCAAAACACAGACATCAAGCTGGCAAGCTAAGGTAATGCAAAATATATGCAGACTCGGTTAAACCAAAAACCACTAATAAATTTACCGCAATGAAAATATTTTATTTTCATCTTGCAACCGTCGTAAACTTTTCCCGCTCAAAGGGAAAACATTCAAAGGGAGAAACTGTCTGCGGTAGTCGCTCGGCTAATTTAAATTGAAGGTGTTGAAAATCAATTGACTTGAGTTTTCTGGACCAGGCGGTGAAAAGTGGTTGGAATCTGCCTGGGTATGTAGCTCATTATCCGAGGACTACTCTTTCGTTTAACCTTGCCGTTCAAGTGAAGCGAACGGTTCACAGGTCGTTTTCTAAATTGTTTCAGCGTGGCTCAGAATTAACTCAAGTAACTTTAAATAAATAATTGTAGTCGAGTAATCTACCTGAACGCAGTTGGTAAAAATATTCGAATTTAATCAAAAACGTCCAATGTGAACAGCGTGTGGTGATAGTGGTGATTATAATTATTTATTT
Source organism: Drosophila dives (assembly GCA_035042365.1). Classification (NCBI taxonomy): domain Eukaryota; kingdom Metazoa; phylum Arthropoda; class Insecta; order Diptera; family Drosophilidae; genus Drosophila; species Drosophila dives. The sequence continues at coordinate 2,303,739 of JAWNLJ010000133.1, read as the reverse complement.
TTTATAATATCTAAATTTGTATTATTGATATTCTTGGCTAGATTCTTATGTTCATAAATAGTATATGGCTTGAGAACGGTTGCTTGCTTTGTACTTCTTAATTCTACGAGAACTCTATATCTATGGTACAGAGTTGAGTATATGCTCTGGTACAGGAGGATGACACTGGGGCAACGGTGGTCCCAAGGTTGGGTATGTGCGCAGCCGTAGCAGCTCTAATATCGTTTGCAATTCCAAGACATGAGAATAGTGTTTACGCACATTGTCCAATAGGTGGCGATGGGTCTTGATCTGTTCCATGCTGCAAGTTGATTATTTGCGTAATATTATTATTAGTTATAGATTAGTTATATGGTCAATATTTGTAGCTTACCGCTCACGTTGCTCCCGATCCCGACGCTGCTCCATCATCACATCGCGCTGTGAGTTCTGAAGAGTGACGGTAACTTTGAGGCGTTCAATTTTGGAATCAATCATGTGATTTTGGCGTTTGGTTTCCAGTGTCTTTAGCTTGACACCATCAATTTTGATGTTGCTTTAATAAATATTTACTTAGTTTAAAACAGATGCTTATATTGAGAACTTACACGCGACCGATTTGTTTCCTAAAGACTGCAATTTTTTGCTCGACAATTCGTTCGATGGCACCAGCTGCCATGTATTTCTGGCGTTCGACTTTCACCTTCTCCCAGTTGCGTAAAATGTTAAGGAACTCTATGGTTACTTTGCATTTCTCGATGGCATCCAGCATGTATTTAAGATAGGCTATATTAGCCTTGTATAGCTTGTGTTCCCATTCCTTAAAGATCACCTGACGTCGGAACACGGCCACGCGCTGCATGGCTTTGATCTTCTTGTTTCCTGCGTCCTGTGTCCAAATGGGTAAACGGTCATATATAAAAAAGATGTCGTCTTGAATATGGCATAGATATTCACCTTTATCGTGCGGTTAACATCATTGATGTCATCCACGTGCATTAGCACACTGTTCGAAAGTGACTTGGTAGAGCCATGGACCCGAACCTCTACCTGACCCAGCGTCAATGTCAACTGTAAGGTCATATTCCTCATTGCCTCCAACTGAATATCAAAAATGATTTGCATTAGACTAAAGAATAATAATTAATTGATTATTTTGGTTTGTGTAACGTTTAAGAGAAGGTGATTTAACTAACTTAATGACTGAATGAAAGAAAACGCAAAATTTAGCAGAAGCTAAACATACTATTATAGTATATTATTATTATGGTATAGTACTATTATAGTACATTACTATTAAAGCATATTATTATTATAGTTTAAACATTTATTAACCTTTAAACATTGCGAGGAGCAGACAATATCTTCAGTTGGTGCTTAGATGGCGTTTGCCTGTTGGGGATGTTTCTAAATAATTTTGTTGCAATCAATGTACTATCAGAATTCACAAAGAAAATATAAGCAAAACCAATCGAAATAACTAAAATTAAAAATCAAAATTAATAATTATAGTTATAATAATTATAACTCATAATAAGTAATAATTTGTTCAAGATCATTATATTAATTTTATTTAGCTATATTTATAAGCAACAAGCTGTTGCACTGACTAGACTCCAGATCTTGAAAACTCACTGATTAATAATAATAATAATAATAACTCATTTGCATTTTTTCATTTGAAAAATTTAAATGAAATTTTAACAACTATAGCTAAGACATTTGTTCGTTATTCGCCAATACAACATCCAATAAATTTATGTTGATGTTGCTGATTTCGCATCTTTGAAAATTGTCTTTCGCCCAGCAAGATGTGAAATTGTGTGATTCACCAATACGCGTGGACAACGCGCAGTGAAGATGGTGGTAAAGGATCGCAGATGTGCAAACACACAATAATAGTGAGACAAGTTGAGTTGACAGTCAATGAAAGTATGTTTAATGAGAGTGTTTTTAATGAACTTACATAAGTCTGAATTGTGTCCTCCATTTCTCGCTGTGTGTGAACCTTGGTCTCCTTAAGACCCGCGATCTCTTTGGTGAAGCCGTTCAAGGCGCTCTGGCTATCCACCAACTGGTGGCTAATGCCCTTGAGTCGCAACTCGCTCTCGATCTTCTGCCGGCGCAGCTTGACAAATGCATCCCAGGCCTTGGCATCCACCAACGCCGGACAATTTTTGGGCGTATCATTGTCGGCGATGTAGGCCAAGAATTCGATAACTTCGTTGGGCAAGGGAAAAGCTCCGCGTTGTAACTGTTTGGGGTTAAGTCGCTGTGCGGCTTCACTGCATATCAACGATGAGTTGAATATCTTGTTCGGTAACTTGGGGCGCTTTTTGAACAGCTTTGTCATCTCATGCGCGGCATGTGGCACAGAGTTCAGAAAGTTGCTGCGAAACTGGCGATCGCAGGCGCGATCCCTGGTCTGTTGTGCCTCGAGTCGTGTACGGACATCTTGCTGGCCCCGTTCCCAAGAGTCGAAAAGATTCGTATAGCGTTTGATGTACTCGCTCAGCTTGTCAATGTCACTGCGTAATCTTCGGATCTTATCGCGCAGTTGTCCGCGTATGTTGCTGGTGGTGATCTTGTTCAGCATTCGGACACGGCATTGCTTCTGGGCAAAATCGTACCTAAGTTTGAGAAGCATTAGCTCCGCGACGCGTTGGTTCAATTTGAGGATTTGCTTGGTCTTCTGTAAGAGTGTTTTGGCCTCGTTTTCGTTTAGAATGCGCAAATACTTGCGACGATCCTGCTCGAGCATATACACAGCATCCTCATAGGCGCGAAAGATCTTCTGGTCCTCCAGCGAGTACTCGTGCGGTTGCTTCTTGAGCATGAATTCCGGAATGGCTATATCCTTTTTGATTTCTTCCTCCCACAGCTTCTCAATAACGCCATCCATCATGACGATCAAGGCTCGTGCCCAGAACTCCACAGACCACAGCAAAAGTCGACCTCTTTTGCCGCCCGTGTCTATTGCTTTGGGCTTGCGCCGATTGATCGCCTTCACTTCGGAGTCATCCACCTCCAGTATGGACTTAACGGCCTCATCCTTGGCCAGGCTGGGCAACGTTTGCTCTGGCGGCTCAAAAGAGTCCATCCAGAGAAGTCTTAGCATGCAATTCATGTTCTCGTAGATTTGAGTAAGCACACCATTTGTGGTTAGCACATTGTCAATGGTATCCCGCTTCAGCTGCTGCGCCTCGTGGAAATACTTGTTGAACTCCTGCTTCATGGGATCGACCAAATAGTATCGGTACTTGCAGTCATCATTGAATACTTGATTGGATGAGATTATTTCCTTAGACTGTAGCTGGAATTGTGGTGCCATCATGTGATCATATACACTGGGTCCTTCCACCACATACAGTTTCAGGACACGGCCTGCTGGCTTGCCATCGCCATCGATGGCCTCCACGTCCCCGTGGGAGAAGTCTTCTTGCAATTCTTCCAGGGAAAGTACAGAGAGACGCATATGATCCTGCAGATCGTAGAAGCGATATTTATCGAATAATCTCATATTTGATTTGCGCACAACAGAAAAACTCTCGAAGTTGGCATCGGCAAATATTGAGCGCACTTTATAATTAATATTGACAGCTCGGCTTGTTACCAGCTGCAGAATCCAATCCCGTATCCTCGACTGATCCTGAATGGCACGCATCAGTGACTCTCGTTCCAAGTCGCACAGCTTGTGCGCCTCCTCCGTTAGTGCTTCCAGCCATTTGTAGTGGTAGCAAAACTTTTTGAAAATTCCCTTCGATTTGCCCGTTACGGAAATATCGTAATCGATCAAAGCCGTCACCTTGGCCGAGAAATCCTGAATCATATGGAGTATCTTGTCGCGCTTAGCCATATCTGCGACCGTGTATTCCTCCTTCACCTCCAATTTGACTGTGGCTGCCACAAATGCTCGTGACACCATCCCCGTCTGTGGAACGATGTATTTCTCAGGCACTGTAATTTCTCTGTTCTCCCGCACATAATCGGCAAGGGAGGGCAGGCGACTCACTAAGAATACATTGTTGGCGTCCAATACTAATAGGTATCTGCAAAGGCAATCCCAACAGGAGCACAGTTAGCTTTTCAGTTATAACATACAAATAAAAATATACTTTCAAGACAATTCCATCTACTTAGTGAACTCGTCTTGTACTCCAGATTGTAAACGCATATGTTATCTATGACAATATATATATATATATATATATATATATATATATATACTTCAATTGAGAGTCTATATAGACCATGATATATATATATATATATATATAAGTATATATATATCGAATACGGAATTTTAAGAGGAGTGTAGATGAAAGTGTGCCAAATATATATGTTTGCAGGATGAGAATTGGATAAACTAATTTTTTTTTTTTCAGCTAGGGAAAGTATATCAGGACAAGAGGTCTTAACAGATACCTACTTGGAATTGTAGCACTCTTTGGCGCACAGCACAAATTGGGGCCGAAAGAAGAGTGAGAGGAAGCGTGACATCATGAATGCCTTCTTGGAACGCTTGTGCTGCCGAAAGTGGACCATGATGCCATCGACGCCCCAGGTGAGCAGATGTCTCGACATGTTGACGTCAATGATGTCTCCGAAGTGGGCTGATTGTATCGATGCAGCCCACTGGAGTTCGCTACTTTCATTTAGCACAAACTGATTAAATACGGCGCTATCCTTGACCACGCCCACAATTTCAATGAGCACCCAGCGACCCATGGGCGGCTGTACGGTGAATGCCACATATGAGTTGGGCAGCGGCAATTCACGTCTATGCAGCCGCTTGTCCTTGCCCCAATTGTATATCCACATCTCATCCGCATGGCCCGGTTTGTGGACGCTCTTGTCGCGTGATATCATCACCAGGAGACGCGGCCCCTCCACGAGGAGGAAGCTGTGCACAAACACTTCCTTTACCAGCTGTGTATCCTTGATGCCAAAATAGTAAGTCATCTTGGGAGGTCGGTACTCAATATTCACAATATGCAGAGTTTTGGCCTGATCCTGAAAGACGGCGCAGCTGTCGTGATAGTCCATGGCAGAGACAGCTGCCGAATCGCACGTTAGCTCATAGACGATGTTCGGCACCGAAGGCTTCTCGAAATGGATGAGCACCAGGACGCCGTCCACGGTGCCGACAATTAAGTACGGATTGCTGCGGTGCGAACAGATGTCGCAGGCCAAATCAATGGGCACCGTGGCGATCGTTTTGCCGGAAGGTAAGTCCACCATGGCAATTCCGTCGTTGTGCAACAGCACGGCGCACTCATCTTTAAAGCCAGAGAGGATTCGAAAGGCCAGCACTTTTTTACGGGCAACAATTACCGGGTTCAGTTTAACCTCACTCTCCTCGACCATCACCTGGTCAATGCTTCCCAGTTCGCTCGAGCCATAAAGCTCCCCATTCTGATTGCTAACGAAAGTGGTGACACTTGCCAAGCTGTCATCAATCGTCCACTCGACGGCAAAGCTGCCACCCTTCTTCTTAATGTAGAACGCCCTGCTGCTGGTCCAAATGAGGAATCCCATTCGGTGGAACAGCAGAGCATGTGGACGAGCAAAGTCCTCGTCGGCAAGCTCGTTTAGACTACCGGTTGACCAACGCTGCTTGATGGTGAAACAGGCAATGTCGATCTGGGAGAACTCGCCATAGTCGTTGATCACATAGAGCCCATCGTCGCTAAAGCTCATGAAATTGCGTTCGGATTTCAGATAGTTTCTGCCCATCTCCACCTGGGACACCTGATGCAGGAACACGTCTTTCTCCGCGTAGCACATCTCGTAGCATAAAATGCGCATTTCTATCTTGTCGTACTGGACTATTACAGGAAAACTCCCTGTACCCAATGCTACCGAAAATGGTCGTGTATCAATATATGTTGGATGCTCTAGAATAGTTGTGTTTGTCCGAAAGTTAAAAACACAAATTGAATAATTCGGATATCCACCGATTCCAATGAGTAGATCGAGATCCGAAAATCGTATCATGGTAAGATTCATTATGGAAGCTAAAGGCCATTAAGAGATGGGCTAGTTAGTGGGGGTTAATACTATTGATACTTAATTATGGTACGGGTTTCACTTTGATTTTAAAAGATGTTTCGCTTCGCACTTACATGACAGAGTTGAGTATCTGGTCAACTCTGGATACTTGTAGACGGATATGTTGGGGCACAGAACACTTTCGGCGAATCCAAAAAGCGGAAAGCGATTGTGACCGGCAAACACACTTATGTCCAGCCCTGTGGCAACGGTTTCTGCCCTGAAATAGCTGACTGCAAGCGTTGACATTTGTGTAAATTTGATCAAATTGGCTTGCCGAAGAGCGATAACATCGGGACCCACATTTGCAATACTCCCGCCATCATAGTTGTTGCACCAACTAAATTGATCAGTTCCAATTCATTAATCTATAAAATGTGGTATATACTGAGAGATATTCCTCACCAAATCGTTGAGCTTATATTCATTGTGCTGATTATTCGACTCTGGTGTTTGCTTCCATTTGCCAAATGCCTTTTCTTCCAGTCAACAAACCAAACGGTTGCTAAGATATCAACAATTAGTCATGGCAACTAAAATTAAATTCAAACAAACTGCTAAATAATTCAGTTGTTCATTGTCGTCATGCGTCTCAGCTGCAACAACAGGTGGCATCATCAAATAACACCAAAATACGCAAGAATTGAATAAAAAGCGACTATGTAAAAGATACTTAAAATTATCTTACATTTGTGTTTTATTGCACTGCTTTCACTTATCGATTGAGTATTGCTATTTTATCTCCTTTATATTATCGATAATGTCTGCTACTATCCCTTTGCGAAATCTTCTATGCGAATGCGTTTTTTTTAACTGAAGCAGTCATCATTAACTTTCGAAGTAAGAACCATTACTAGAAATTTGAATACATAAGTTGAATTTAAAATTAATATTTATAATAAATTTTAAAGGTTTTGGAGATTCCAATGCAATAAGCGAATATTCTTCGTTGACAACAAAAATTGAAAATTTTGCACAAACGGTTCACAACAAGACTTATAAAATACAGACTCATTGAATACTTTACTAGAGTCACGGGATTAATATTTAAATTAATGTCATAATGTTAATGTTTTTATAACATATTTTTCATTACCATCATCAGCCGATCGATAAGCAAACTGGTTAAACTCTATTCTAAGACTATCCTGTTTTAAATAGATTTATACTATGTGTACATATTTTGAGATAGGCTTACATTAAAGTTCATCCACTCTCATAGAACACAACTACTGAAAACAGAAGACATATAAGAGAACCTCTTTTAAATCGTACAAAATCATAATACTTTTATTTCTGAACCATAATTTAAATGTCAGCGGATTAAATCTGTCTTCAAGGGAATGTAACCTTCGACTTGCTTATGATAAACATTCCCACTCTTAAATACGATAGATTATATTTTATGCTTCAATTATAATTTTGTAGCTTTTACTTAAATAATAACTCGCTCCATCTCAAAAAGGTCATGCGTCATTTAAGATATAGCGTTTAATTCCACATTTTATAAATGAATTGTGCTTTGCTTTCTTGTTTTGAACAGAAATTAATTTCGCTAGATATATTAGACTTTGCTTGTAGTACATTTCTGTAAATATTCTTCAACACTTAATTTATATATAAACTGTAATAGAAATAAAATATGTTGTGCTGTGTACAGGGAAATTAACTTGAGGTTTGGCATTGAAGTGTCCATTTGCATTTGGAATCAAATTACTGGCGAGCTGAGTCAGTTGCTCGTACATTTAAGTGCTGCCCACAGAATTGGCATAACTAATCAGCTGGCATCTACACTCCAAGCCATTTTTCACATTCGCCAGCAGCACCTGCAGACGAGAAGTTTCTTGCCTACTTTGGGGCGCCACTCAATTATTTATGTGCCCCTGCAGTGCAGGCAGTTAAAGGGGGTTGGGCAGGGGTTTGAGGCTGCAGGGGATTGCAGACTTCATGTAGCACTTTTGCACATGTTCCGCCTCGCTGTGGGAAACGTTGGCGCACAGCTAGAGGAGTCTGAAATTCAGGCACGGAATCTCTTTAATGTTAATGACTGAGTGCAGAAAAAGTTTTGCAGGGCTTAAGGCGGCTTTGTGGCAAGACGTCGTCACCAGGCTCGGGATTGCAACTTTGTCGTTGTGTTTGTGCCGCCAAATCTCTGGCGACAAGTTTCCGTTGCATACTTGGAGGAGCGCACAACTTTTCTTCTGCATTTATACGACACTCATTAAAAACGCATTAACAATGTATTGTAAATCATTGCTGTGCAATATGTTGCACACATGCAGCTGCAGCTGCCGCAGCCGTTCTGCGCCCATGGCTTACATGAGTTAGCACCGATGTTTCTACTATATATAATACTATTTACCTTCAACATATGCTCAAATATGGACGACATTTTTGTTTTGGTATGGTTGTTCTGGTATTATATCCACATGATTTTAATTTAAATTACAATTAAAAAAAAAAATGGAAAATAATTGGAGAGTATTTTGGAAGTGAAATAAATGTGTTTGCCAATATCAGTCGACATTAAATAACCTACAAGCACACATTTATTTTCTTAACCAAACACATTTTTCATAAATTCTGTTTTCAAACATCTTAAAAGAAGCGCTCTTCGAGCATTACTATATAATCATTTTACTAAATAATTTATACGCTGGACAATGGCAACAACAACAAAAAACAGCCGAGTGTGTTGCCATCACACAAATTTAAGTTTAAGTAAAAAAAATAACTGGCGCGGCTCAGATGTGTTGAAAATTTCCAAGCTCAACCTGGGTTGCACAATTGGCTGGCAAATGGCTAAGTGCTGTCTGTCAACCAACCAGTTTGGGTCGTTCCTTTTTGTGCTCCAGGTTCCTGTGTGAGGCGTCATTCAAAATGTATGTTAAAATATTGTAGCATATCCTTGGGGAAGTTGAGCTAGCTGGGTGTGTTGTGTGTGTTTTGTTTTGTTGTGTTTGCTTTGTTGTGGGGCAATACTTAATATTTTCTTTATGCATTGCCATTTTGCATTTTGTGCTTTCCTTGAACGGAAATGCTACATTAATATTAACATTGTCTTAAGGCTTATTGGTGTTGCTCTTGTTGCTGTTGTTATTGTCCTGTTAAGCGAATTTGTCTGCTGAAAAATACTTGACAAATTTTAAAATGGAGTTTAATTTTGCATAAGCGCACAGACATTAATAATTGGTTGTGTGCTGTGTGTGTGGTAAAGCCCATTTAGAGGGTATTTCCGCTTTAGGGCTAATTAAACGTGCTGCATACAAATTGAGCGGCTTTTAGCGCACTTTAATGCATTTAATGCTTAACGCATTTGCATTACAACTGATTTTTATTTACTTATGCAAATGGCAAGGCTTAAATTGAACGCATGCCAAACTTGTGGCTAATGCAAGCGGTAAATTGGTCTAATTGCATGTATTGCATATATGTCTAGTTCTAATTTATGATTCTGCTGTGTCGTTTTAAATAAATATTAAAATAAATTACATCTCCCAAATGAGCTTTTAGAAATTAATAATTCCGATAATTGGACACAGGTTTGCTACCTAAATTATTAATTATTTAGTACACAAAGTTAATCATAAATAGTTTTACCATAAATTATCATCTAAATTGCTCATCATCAGTATTAAAATATATAATGAAAATTAAACATATAATACAGATTAATTGTTTGCCATAGTTAGATCAGTTACTATTTTCTGTAGCGTAATTGAATGTTTTGAAGTAGAAAAGATAAGGATATCAATATAAACAATACATTAGGACATCAATACATCGAAAGCGATCTATAAATTTCATAGGAATCTTTGGATGGGTTCCGTTCTTGTTTACCTTCCTGTTCGGGTATTTGTTATCGGACCGACATCTGATTATAATGGGCTGTGTATTGCAGTATCCTGCCCTGCCCACTTTATGCGTATAGTTCCGCTATCGTACTACTCGTTAAATTTCCATCAGTGTGCGTTGTGCGCCATATTGGCCCAAAGTGTCACACAGAGCGAAACTTAAGCAATGAACTCTGATGTCCTCACGTATTTGTGTAATATCGATTTAACTCACAAAAGCCACACACTCATGTGGCACGGTGCACACTACGAGTGTGTGTGTGTGCGTGTGTGGATATGTGTTTGTGTGTGAGTCGCTTAGCTGCCACACATGTACGTAATTGATATTTTATGAATGAAATGTAAATACTTTTTTATGTGCCAAGCGACTGGCCAGCTCCAAATGTGAGCATAAAACTTTGACATGATGTGCCACATGCACCCTCCACTTTTTTATGTGCGTGGTTCAACAGCAATCATTTACATTGTCTGGATAAATTAAGGCACTTATGTCTCAAATTTAATTTATATAGTGAAATATGCTTAAGTACAGTTGCCTATTTAAAAAATATACATTTTTTGTGAGTCTTAACGATGAGAATAAGTTAGGTACAGAAAGTTTTGCTAATCAATTTTTATTAATTTTATTTTGTACAACGGACATTACTTTTATTAATTTATTTCAGTTTAAATTTAAATATTCAATTTTACTCAAACTCTAATTTAGTTTTCATTTATGTATTTTATATGTGATTTACTCATTTAATTACTAATTTTTTGTTAGCTCATCTAAGCTTCGCTGTGACCGACAGCAACACTGAGAACATTGTCGGTCACCGGCTCTTTAAGAGCTCGGGGACACAATAAAATGGCAACAGAGTGTCTAGCAAAAGCAGCTTCATAAAAGTATTTTCAAGTACTTTTTATACACAAAAAAAAGGCATTAAATGCACTAACCCATAGCAAATAGCTTGAGCTTGAGCTTGAGTCGGTCATAAATTAAAATTTTAACTATAATATTTTCTTCTGAACACACATTCTTTTATATCTACACAAATGCATAGATTCTTTTCTCCACTTTGTTTTTATTTCATTTGCAATTGAGAGCAAAGCTGAACAAAAAAATGTTTGGATAATAATTACAAAAGCATTTTATTGGCGATGATTTTTTAATTGTTCGCAACGTGTTTATCCAGTTGCCTGACTTGTTTTCCCTGAAACTGATGAGTTTAATAATTTTAATTGTATGCATGGATATGCTGGAGGAGCTTCGACTGATTGGCCGTTCTGTTGGGGATGGGATATTTGCTTTAGCTAGCAAAAAAATTGTTGTTGTAATGAAAATCGCAAAGTGCACATTTCACTTCACATGCTTTTTGTTGTTATAAAAAACTTCAGCTCAAGTGCTGTCTGTTATGAATGTGGAAAGTTATCTGCTGATGCCAACAGTGCGTATGATTGATGTACCGTCATGGATGGATAATTTATTTGCATTATGTTTAATTCAATCGTGTGATTTTTATTGCTGAACATGCACACAGAGAGCGAAAGATCCTTATTAGGAAATGTCTGGACATTGTTAATTTATTTCTCTTTCAATTTATTTTTTGCATATGAAAATACACAATGCAAAATATACAATGCAGTCTTCTAAAATCAAAGTGCTCCAGTTTCAGTTTTCATTTCCACAAATGTGATAGACATGGACTCAAGTAGTCGGCTCTGACATTTGCGGTTTCTTACGGACATCTGGCAGCCATGCTGCTGTGCCTAGGCAGAGGGCGTGGCATGTATCCCTGCCAACCGCAGACATATCCGCAGAAAGTAGCGCCTAAACGGAGCTGTTGTTGGCATATGCAAGCCGCACTACAAAATGATATATTTGTCACCACAACAGCCCAGAAATTTGAACAGTTAGTCATTTTGTTGTGTGCTGGCAAACTCGATAAATCATTCGATGAGTGTACCACGCGTGTTTGTCATTAGCTTCTCCAAGATGCTCTAATCTTGAGAATTGATATTGATACCATGAGATTGCTGAAAGCAAGTTGTGGATAATGCTCACATATATATTTCAGTGAAACGTACTTTATTGTTAATTTTGATTTATGTTTTTCTGTGTTAGTAAGTGCAGGGTATATTTACTTACAGTGTATTTATTGTCTAGTCAAATCTAGTTTTGCATATATTTTTATTTTTTTATTACATGTAAGGTTCTTGAAATTATTGTTTTCAAAATTTACCGAATATAAGTAGGCTAAGTAACATAACTATAGATATTTATATATAAATACAAATATATATAAAGACATTATGAAAAGGCTTAAAAGTATTTGAATAGTATAGTAAATATTATGGATTTTATTTAACTAAGTATTAAGTGATAACTATGTGATTAAGTTTAAGCTTATGGACATAAGTTAGAAACTGCACAATTTTATTACTAGCTCCCAGTTTGCAACCGAAATAATGCATGTCGTATGCGTAATATTTGTCAAAGGCATAAAATAGTCACAGAGGCACACGTACATCATACGCAGACAGGGAAACATCAGCAGATGATCAAGGGGGAAATGCCTTCACACAGATTTGCATATTTTGAATGCGACACACACACTAACACAGGTGTATACCGGCAGACTGGAACAAACAGAGCCAGCCAAATACCCAAATTCCATGCTCAATTTCAGATTTGTGATGGCAACATACCTGAGCACAGCCACGCCCAGTTCCTCATCACATTCATGCCCCACGCGGCTTACGTGCCGCCGCAGAGTAGATTTTGGGTGCCGTTGTGTTTTGTTTCATTTGGGCGACTTCTGTTGTAGGAGAATCTTCCCAGAGTTGCCAAGCGATGCCCATAACAACAACGTGTGGCAATTGACAGCTTTGCAGCATATCAAACATTTTTGTCAGTAGTCAATAATGAAGATTCCCTTGTGAGCACACAACTGCTTTTTGTGGCAACATTTTGTAATATATTTTCAAACACCATGTAAATGTCGATCGACATTTTTGATGAAACATTCGCCTGAGGAATATAAATTGTAATACAACAGCAGGTAAATAAATCAAAATATGCCAGAAGAGGGAACAATATAAGAAGTGTTTTCGTATTTAGTTAGTGTTCAAGTATGACCATGAGGCGTTGCAAGTCTCAGCTATTTTTAAACAACAAAATATCACAAGGAATCGACTTTCAAGCGGCTATTTAGGCTTAAGATTTTTGTATTAAATATAGAAATGCTCGTCAGAGCAAACAGTTCGATCCTAAACCTAAATATAAATATACCTATAAATAAAAGTGATTATATTGTTACCATAGCATCTTAATGCTAATTCTAATTTGCGTAAAATTAGTTGTTGACAATACTCGAAAATTTATTTATTGTGCTCAAAAGTTATTTTTAACATTCACAATTTGATTTTAGTATTATTATAAATTCGGTTGATTTTATTTCTCTGATACTAAAATTTTAGGTGAACGCTAATTAAATTATTAATAAGTTTAGCTTCTTAAAGAGAAACATTTGGTTGTGACTAAATTATATAAATATGTTTATGTGTTATATTTTATCTGGTTTTGAAGCTTAAGCTTAAATATCTTGACTGAAAACTTGGCAGAAAATTCATTCATTCATTATATTTATTCACAGATTTAGCTTTCTAAATCTCTTTTTTTTAGGCGTTTATTTTTTGTTATTTTTTGTAATGTCTGTTTATAATATTATAATTTTGTTTTAAAAAATGTTTAATACTTTGAAGCTGAAATCTCCGATAAAGTATATATCTTATTGCCCCCTATCATTAACCGAATAGATTTCTTTTCCTTAAAAAACATACATATTTTAGAAATGACAAAATTGGTTTTCCACTTATTTTATGACTGTAAAAATGCTATAAAATTTTATATTGAACTCTTTTTTTTTTGTGCATACCAGCAAGTATATCGAGTGGAATCTGTCCAATTTAGTCAAACCTTAGTATAGCCTAGTTTAGCCAATATTTGGTAATGTTGAATTAACTACTCTCAATACTCGACTCATTCGTATGAATTTAGCGCACATTGCCTCCGCTTGTGGAAACCACGTACATACGTTAGCTGCCCTGTCGTGTTTCGTCTGGCACGGAAATGAACTTAATTTATTGCGCTAAAAAGGATTTGAGATGGTGGCCTTCTCTTCTTCTCTTCTTCTCTCCTTCTTCCTTCACCCTCTCTGCCCGCAGAATCGTTTTGCGTCGGTCGTTTTTCCTGGTTTTATACTGTTTTGTTTTGCTTTGTTTGGGTCCTTTTTTAAAAGCAAGCACAAACTGCGATTCTCGCAATCTTGGCTATAATGATTTGTGCGCTTAGCGCGGCGCCGTCGACGTCGACGCTAAATTATAAACTATCTACAGAGAACGGAACTTTGCAGCAAACATTCTCACATATTTTGGCACACACAACACTTGCCTGCAAGTGTGTGTAGTGTTTGCGCCTTAGAGTGCTGCTTTTGCTTAATTTGTGGCCAAAAGTTGTAATCATTTCCAGTGAAAAGTTGCGTGTTTCGTGTTTCGAGTTTTGCAGGACCTGCTGCTGCGAACTGCCCTCTTGCTAAATACAATTTCCTTTAACAATAATTAGCATGTCAGTTTTATGGCAAATGGCTTTTAATTTCGCCTCCAGTCAATGGCATTGAGAATGGCCTTGTGTTATATTTGCCAAGCCAATAGATATGCAAAGCAGCTGCCCACATTGAGTGCTAGTTAAGCCATTTGCAAGGCACGCAAGGAAAGAGAATTATTTGAATTATGTGAAGATGAGGCCTTACATTTTCAATGTAAGTGAATTAAGGAAAGGCCTTAGTTAGGAGCATTTAAGTTGATTCTAGCATTATATATTAAACACAGTCACAGCACACATATGTTGATCAAATGTGTACTCGCGTTTCAGTAATAGATGGCTACAAAAATTGTTTCGATCAATTTAGGTTGAAGTTTTATTACAAAATTTTCCTAAATCTTCTGGGCTTCTGATATTTAATTATATGTAGAAATTTGTTAGAAGAAAATCATGGCCACAAAATATTTAAATTACAAATAGAAATTACCAATCACGATATACTTCATATTATATATTTCTTTAATTTAATATTAAATATATATCGTTCAATTTGGTCCTCTCATAATCATAGATCAAATTTTATTCTTGTGTGCAATATTGTTTATATTCTTTTCAATGTGTTGAAATATAATTTTAATACAAAAATTTCTATTTTATTACCTGAATTCTTGTTAGGCTTTACGTATTTTTTCTTCATTTTATATTTTCCATTTATCCTCTTTAGTCAATATGTGTGGATTTTGGATTGAATTTCACGGATCTACTATCTATAGGTTTTTGACACCACTGTCTATCAATGCCCTGGTAGACTTTCATTATCTTGTCAGTGTGGCTTTCGAAACTGTCAGGCGACAACAGCATCCACGGAATTGGTGGGTTTTGCGTGGCCGACAATGTAAAGGGTATTTCTCCAAAAGTTTGTTATTTTCGCAACGGCATTGTTTTTTTTTTTTTTGTCACATATTCGTGGAGCAGTCTGCATCTGATAAATGCGTCAGGTAGACTGACACTCAGAGGTTTCGGGGTAGACACGGGTTCAATTTACGGCCTTTGAGATGTCTGCAACGCACTGAACCGCAAGTCGAATTTATATGACTGACATTTACTTAAGTGACTCCACGGAGATAGGGAGGAAGAGGGAGTTCGAGCTCAAAGACATTTCGCAATGCTGGATTTATCATAACAATTATGTTGCAGAGACAATTGTAACAGTCGCGCCGGAGGAGCCACTTCAAACAATGACATAAAACAAAGCCGTAGCAATGCCAACGTCGTTTTATCATTGTAGTTGGCAAATTAAATAATTCCCAGTTACATTTCCGTTTCGCCTGTGCGTCTACAATATTATTTCGCATTTGTTGGCTCCTCGTTTACCAGTTACCATCTACCAGCTACCAGCTACCAGATCCCTAGTTGTCGAGCTGTTTCCAAGGGCTAATTGTGCGGCCGTTGCCATTGCCGTTGCCGTTGCCGTTGCCGTTGCCGATGCCATTGTCTTTTGTTTAAGGACGACAGCGTCCAGGACAATCTCTGGAGTTATGTGACTGCAATAACACTAAATTGGCTAGATATTTCGCGGTTTTGCCGCTGTGCTGATTCTCAGCGCTTCTCCAATTAACCCCATCTGAGATTTATCTCTTAGTCATTGCTAATCAGTCTGATTAGTTACAAAATAATACCCTTTTGGAAATCAACCAAATAAATGCAATCTCATTAGATTTCTTATATTTTTATTAAAAATTACTAACCTTCGCTAATTATCATTTATATTTTCGAAAATATAAATTAAAAATTAATTAAATCAATTTACAACAACAGTGAAATATATTCTGAATTCCAAATCATAAGCTGCACTTTCAACTAGGTAGTTTAGCTCTTTGTAATTATTTTGTATTTAAGTCTATAGCTTTAACAGATGAATATATTGTTTTCATACCTAAATGGATCTCAGCTTAATTAAGCTCATTTATTATGCTGAGTAATATGATCGCACGGGGTAACTTTTGGTACGTGTGCACTCAATGGGTTAATTGACAAATGCAAGTTGACTCTATCGTCCAGTGCGTTTAGGTTTTAATTGTAGTAAAGTTTTGGGGCGGTGCATTTGCATATAATTATGTAGGGAGTTTTATGCGCAGTGGCGCTATCTGAATTGTTATATTCCTGGAATGGTGGCGTCTCTCGCGGCTCTCCGTAGTCATTTGTTGTTGCCTCTGCGACTGTCATTGGCACGTCGTCTAACCATATGCAATCCAATTGCACAAAACTGTCCATCAACGCTGTCATTTACTGTTCTGAACAGGCCCAAACTGTCGCCCTCATCCTGAGGCTGACGGATGGCGGCTGCTGATGCGTTTCTTAAATGTTTGCAGGCTGTAAAATTTATTTAAACGCGTCTCTGTCATGCGAATGACACACAGACGGTCGCACTGCATCATCGTCAAACCCATTCTCTATTTCTGTTTCCGTTTCTGATTCTGTTTGCTATTGTGTGGCTCATTTATGAGTCTCCCTCTGGGGCCAACTAATGCAAATTGCATTCAGAATACATTCCTTGACAGGAATGTTGCAAATTAATGAAATTCGCGAACATCTATTGACAGGAGGCTCATTCAATTTAGTTCACCATCTAGGCAACATGTACTTGTATTTTCGGACCTAATAAAAGAGCTTGCTACCAAAATAAAAAAATGTTTGTAAAATGTAACTGCAAAAATATATAATATTTACATATATTTTTAAATTGAATATTCTCACTAAGCAGACAGGCAACCCTTGAAAAATGTTTTGACGATTCTCAGCTAAGAACCACGTATATATTTCACAGACAGAAGGACCCAATTCCAAACCCCAAAAGTATATATATTCTTGATCAAAATCAACAACCGAGCCGATATAGCCATGTCTGTCTGTCCATCCGTCCGTCTGCAAGAATACGCGGATCTCAGATACAAAAATTGCTAGATATATAAAGTTTGCTTTATTTTTATCAATTATCGATACATTTCTATTTCCGATAGCAATCAGTGTCATAATATGAACTGCCTAATCTTCTTCTTGTTAATACATATTATTATTCAACCAATTTATGGCTAAAAATATAATTAATAAGCAATAGCATGTGTGAAAACTTTTTAAAGCCAAATTTGCAAAAAAGACTAGCTCACTTGACTACAGCACTCTTACTGGGTTTAAAAACTGTTGCTAAAATTCTTAAAAGTAATTGGTAGAAGTTGTATCTTCTCTGGCTCAAAATATGTGGAATATTTTTATCAGTTATTGAGCTCGGCTACTTTCGACTCTGACGTTCCAAGTAAATTCTGCCCCTAACATTTTGAGCGATCGGCCTACCTACAATCGTGGTGTTTTTAGTTATCTAGCTGCACCAAGCACGTTTGACAATAAATCAAGAAAGTCAATAACAATTGTCGACCCTTATGAGCAGCAGTTCAAAAAATCCATTATAGCCGAAGCGAATTATAAAATTTTTCCGCTAAACGTCTACAATCCAAGTTGATTATGGCGCAAAGCTTGGCCACTTTTGGATGTGCTGACCAAAGAAATTTTAGCAACACGTCAAACCTTCTGGGCTACCCACATGGAAAGTAAAGCCGGAAGAGGTCCAGTTCCTTTTCTATCGCTGCAATTAACGGTCATCTAACTTTTTTGCGACGCGTTTCTTATTTTATTTTCAGTTCAACAAAATTTTTAATTGCCTCCAAGGTATGCAAGGCTAAAAATATCTACTTAATTGGTCGAAAGCAATGAACATTTTAATAAGTTTGGTCATAGCTCTTTTGAAATTGTTTTATATCCGTTTTGTTGTTAATAGATTATTAGTAATATTTTAAAATATAGTTTAAAATAAGTTCTTACCATTCCTTGAATATATGCAATAGAAAATGCACAGATAACAACTTTATGTCCTGTAGGCTTTCGAGAATGTAAGAAATGTTGAGAGTGAAATTAGACTATATAAAACACACTCTGCTCATACACCACCAGACACAACAAATTTTTATATTGCACCTTTGCGTAATTGCATTTTTGCATTTAGTATTCTTCCCTTAATTGAATGAGATTTTACGGGCTACTCGTTTAGTTATCCCTTTAAAAAACATTTTGCCTATCATCATTATTGAGCCGAGACAATTTGCAGCAGTCTAAAGTTGTTTTAATTTTAATTTTGTTAATATTTTAACACATTTTCGAGGAAACGCTTTAACCCAATTTCCCATTTGGGACTGAGCATTACTTATACGCCAGGTGATCCAAATTGGGCCCGAACATGAGCCCAATGCCAGAGCCGGGCGTTTGTTTGGCCAGCTAAGTTTTGTCGTTGTTTTACCGTTTGTTTGGGGCGTGCAACATTGTTGAGTGAAATGACAAATAGCCTGCGGCTTATACACTTCAATGCTGAGAAGATGTCATTGTGTAGATGCATGTTCTTGTGGGTGTTTGTGTTGTGCTTGTTGTGTGTGTGTCTGTGTTTGTGTTGTAGTTTTAGCTGTGTGTTTTGTTTGGATGTTTGTTGTTCTCTGATGCTGCCTGCGATTTTTGCAGTTGTTGTGCTTTGTTTTTGTTTTCTTTAACAACTTGCTGATGTTGTGGTAGGGTTGGGTTTGAGGGGTTCTATTTTGTTTCTTTTACATTTTGCGTACATTTGCGGCTTGCAACATTCGCTATGCGCTATATGGGTAGCAAGGACACGAGCTGCACCACATCCGCTTGAGTGCCATTAAAATGCGCCCAAGGCTGTTGATTGGCAAAGAAATATGTAACATGTGGCTTACCTACACTTTTACAGGTCCAAATTTGTTCGGAGTACAAATTGTTAGAGCTGTCCTCAGTGAGTAGATCCATTTGGAGCCTGACACTTTTATATCAACTCCTTTTCAATGTCACCAGGATGTGGATGCATCTGGTGAAATAATGTGGTTAGATATATCTTATGATACTGTTGTATCAATTCTAAGATTTATCTTCTTTTAACTTCGAATGAATTAATTATTATCAACAACAAATTTGTGAAAACTACTTTTCGTATCTAATCTTCTCTTAAATGCAAAGAGTTAAATCAATTAAAATCACTTTCTTAGATACTCAGCAAATGCCCAATATTTATTTTGGTGAGTTGTTGAGCTTAAATACGAATAATGATTCATTTTTGGTAAAATTATTAAATATTTAACCAGCACTTAACCTGCGGCAAATTTGTTCCTCTTTGCCGCTGTGTGTACGCACAACAAACATTTATATGCCCCACGTATGAGCGTACCTACATATATATATATATATATATATGCGTATGTATGTATTTTGTGCATAATTATGCAAAGCTCGCTTGCGTTTTGTTTGGCCAACGCAACACTTTGAACTCATGCAACTACTGCTGAAGAGATGAGCATGGACGGGCTAATTAACCAAAAAGGGGGAGCTCGAACCGCAGAACAACTAACGGAAATATTCTACTATATATTTTATATACAACACTATCAAGCTGAAAAGACAAAAGACTTAAGACTAACTACATGGAATTACTTTTTAGACACACAATTTAAATAATGACTGAATTAAGCCTCTGCTGATCTGAGTTGCACAATTTAAAATCACATGTCTAATTTTTACCAACGAACATTAAGTTTACAAAATAGCTACGAATTGTTGAATTGAGAAACACATGAACAATAATTTAAAACAATAATATAAATACAAATAGGAAAAATCTTTAAGTATTTTGAAACGAATCTTCACGTTAATTCTAACTTATTTTAAGCTTTTTCGTTTTTGAAGAAAAACAATCCCCTTTTTAATCAGTGCCTACAGCACTGGATTTTTTATCCCCTGTAGCGGAGAAATAGTTGCCTAAGCCACCGCACGAATTTTCTTAATGAGCTCAAACGTCACACATACACACACACACACACACTGACCCGCACACACCCATTCACGCACACGAACACCCACACCCACACATACATGCGCAAACATGCTACAAATAAACTTTGGTCTTTATCCACTGAACGTTATGTGCAGTCACACATAATATTGTTTCTTGCTTAAAATGTGTAAGAATTTGCTTAGTTTAGCATGCTGAAATTCATTCCGAGCAGCAAATCCGAATTTGCTTATGCAAAAGCATAATTCGCAGGCGGGCAAATTAAAGCTGCGATGCCACGCCCATAACGCCTTTTATAGCCAGCAAAGTCGGTGAAGACATAACAATTAAATTTCATAAGCCGTCAAGCGATTTAAACTTAATTATTTTTACGGCTAGTCCGAAAAAAAAGAATATGGAAAAAACAAGAAAAGGGAAAGATAGGCAAGGAATAAAAACATAAGTTATTAAAAACCACAGTGGAATAACACTTGTACTAAAGCTGAAAAATATTGAGAAAGAGATAGCGAGAGAAATAGAGAGAGATGAAAGAAAGAAAGCGTGAGAGAGAGAGAGAGAGAGAGTGAGAGAGAGAGAGGAAAAGAGAGATATCTGTCTTTTGCTGCCTTCGCTGCTGTTGTTGTATTTTGGCAGATGGGCGTTGGCAGCTGCTTCCACTCATTGGGCGCTTTATTAAGCGAGATAATTAGCCGAAGCACGTAACTTACAGTTAATTGATATTATTTGAACTCCACGCTCGATGTTAAGGCTCATTCTCAGTTTCAGTTTCAGTCTCTGTCTTTCTTTCCCTTACGCTCTCTCTCTCTCTCTCTGCCTCTCTCTCCCTTTCTCACACGATGTTGTGTTCTTTCTGAATTTCTGTCTTTCTTGGTTTTGCTTACAGTGTTGCAGTCACTTAACCTTTGAACTTTTTGCAATTGTGCACAATTAAGTTGAAAATTGTGTTAAATTGTTAAGTAATTGTTTATGAGCCGATTAGGCTGGCCAATTCTTGCAGCACTTAAAGCCCATTAAAAGCAGCCGTGAGCAAAAGTCTGGCAGAAAAGCGAAAGATTGAGAACAAGAGTTTCTCACTTAAAGTAATGCTAATAATATCCACAACTTTTAAGCTTTTTTGTTTGACTATTATTTGTGGTCCAAGTCAGCCATTTAAATCCGTGGGCTCATTAGCTGACTTGCAGTACTTTCATTTGATTTTACAGTCATGCACACATATAAAAATAACCCACACAAAACTCACCTCACGGTGCGATTTAATGACTTTAATTAAGGCAAGAGTTGCGGCTAGACATGGTCGACATGGTCGACATGTCGACTGCAACGCACTGACCTCATTCTTTATAGTCGACTATAAATAACAGAAATTATGTGCACGCCGATCTGGACAGCACTGAAGGAGACGCCCAGTTGAGGCAGTTCGACTTGCAAACCGAACCGAGTTGGGGTCAAACTGTGGCTCTGGGTGTAGGTGCGGGTCCTGGCCAGTCCCCTCGCAGTTTCGGGCGCGTTTTTCAGCGCCAGCTTAACACAATGCCATGAATTTTAATTCAACAACACTTTGGCCAAGGGACACGCAACATGACAGTCGGCATTGCCGTCGCAATCGAAATATTTAAAAAATCAAAAAAGAACATTAAATTTTGGCACACCGAAGATGAAATACTCTTGCAAATAACAAATGCCTCAAATATTTACTGTCTGCATCAAGAAACTAAGAAACTAGTTCGAAAAAGGCCAGATTCACAAATTGACACACGAACATTCCTGAATGTTTATATAAACGGCTTATGATTTCGGCATAAATTATAAATTGTTTATTATTAATTTATTATAGACTCAGGGTCTTCTCATTCGATGTGTTACAAGCTGCACCAATAACTAATATACCCTGTGCGAGGCTATAATGAAGAATCAAAATAAATGAGACATAAGAGACAATCATAATACTCGTAGCTAAAATAAAATTTATGTAAAATGCACTGTGGCCTTTGATAGAAATTTAGGAACATTTCATAATTGTACTGCTTAAAATTATTTAATAGGTAAGTAAATCCTAACTTAATTTAAGATTAATAATCTAAGGCAGACGTTTTGTGACGTTTAAATTCGAATCATAATATTCAAAAAATCATACATAACCCATCGTGGTTTATAATTATTTAACTAATAATAATTATTAAATCAAAACTGTCTGTACCTTTAATATTATTAATTTATTTATATTATTTAAGGTATGTAATAATTTATTTAAGTTCCAAACATTTTTTCTCTCTTTAAAGACTATGGGCAAAATGTCTTTATATATATAATATAATTTATTCAATATTGGATAGTTTCCATTATTCTATAAAAAAAAATGCATTACATTACATCTTAGTAATTTCAATTTCCTCAATTTCTTTTGATAATTTTTAAAAACTTTCCCATCGTTAATAGCCAGGCAAATATGACTTGGGTAGGGGTCCTGTCAAGTTGGCGACGCTCTGACGCCGTCCACCACAATCCGCATTAATTTAGCGGAAGTAATGCGAAAAATTGTTAAATTGCTCTGTAGAAATGTTTTTTATTTTGGTTTGCTTTGAGCCGAGGCCAATTGGGGCAGCATCCTCATAATACCTCATTTACTCAATAAATTGGCCAAAGGGTTTTCCAACTGCGACCCCCATTTGTATACTACTTTTTTTTTATCTTTTTTCTTCCTTTGTTAATTTTAATGAACAAGTCATTTAGTTTTATATTTTGTCCGCTTATTTAATTAAATGAACTTGCCCTTTCTTGCTTTAGTGTCCATTTTAGTTTTTATTGCTCAATGTGGAACTTAATGCAGCCAAGAATAACTCCTGCTGCACGAGGTGGGGCAAGGAAAAGGCTAGGCGAGGCGTGGCAGGCTCTGCTAATTGCTTTTATTTGGGCCTATCGAAAATATCTAATGCCATTCATCAAAAAGTGCCACATGGCGAGCTTATTTCATTGTATTATGTTAATGTCATTTTAACGTGTTCCCTAGAAATATATCTCGCATATAGTTTATAGGCCATATACGCAATAAAGCTAATGGACAATGGTAGTCTACCAAAATGGAAATATCTTGATGGGTGGTTATGGCGGAGAACAATATAATAGTTAGACAACAATACAGTACAGTAAATAACATATAAATTAAATTCATTGAAAGGAACATTGAACTAGTTCAATAACAAAGTGCAGGAGTCAACATGATCAAAATAGAATAAAATGGCTTATCACTGCTATATTTATTGTAACCAGTTCATTTCAAATTTCCATTTGAATTGAAATTGACTTGTGTTACTTAATATGTTCATAATTGCTTGCATTAAATATCCCATTACTCTTCACATCGAGATGGGGACACTGAGCTTGTGAGTTTGCCAACATTTGTCTCGGCTCATATAATTTGAAGCTGCAACACTCAGCCTTTCAGCAAGAATTCGACACATATTTAAAAACTCATTCACACGTCGTGCCAACTTATTTAACAACTCATCTCAACTCAGTTCACCCACAACAGAAGGCCGTAGAACAGTTGCACAGATCTTGTACGATGTACTTAAATTACTTGACGACGACTGCTGCTCAGCTTGAATGCAATTTAAGTACGTACTTCAAAAGCAAATGTTTTATAGAGCACCCATCTTATATACACACACACACACACACACACACACACACACGTACATACAGTATCTAGCTGGAGAGCACTTTGTGACCAAAAAAGACACTTTGCACGGGAAGCTGTCGAAATAGAAGTCGACATTCTCCTCTACATCCACATCCTCGTCCTCGTCCTCGTCCTCGTCCTCGTCCTCGTCCTCGTCCTGCTTGTACTCTGCGTTGCCTATACTTCAGTTTAGTATATCTGTTTTAGTTTTTAGGTTTTACTTGTTCTTGCTGCTACTGTTACTGCTACTGTTGCTGTAGTGGCATTGTATTTTATTATTTAAAAGCCTAAAATCTATGAAATACGGTGCAAATATTTGCAATTTTTGAGCCAACATTTGCAACTGACTCAGTGACTACTGCATTTGACAAGAATATTTAATTTTACTGCTGAGCAAGAGACAAACAGCCCCACACTTGCTAAACAGTTTGCAATTTGAAAACCGACGCTGATTCGATTGAAGCAGCACTCTTTAGGAAAGGATATAAGTACTTAGTGAATCAGTATAAATACTCATAAGAGAAATCTAATTTTATTTAATTTATGAGTTATGAAAGATGCCTAATTAAAATATGATCTCTTGTGCACTGTTCAGTAAATTTTTCAGATATTCAAAAATTATTTCCTTAAATTGCTGAAATACGTTTTGTAAACCAATTCAAATTAGGGTGATTTTCATTTAATTTTACATTAATATAGAGTCGATAATATGGCGGTTGTGATATAACAGGAAAGATACATGTGAAAATAATATGTATACATTTATCTAAACATTAATATTTAAATATGTGTGACTATATTTTAAAGTGCATCAACTCTGACTAATAAAAAAAATCAATAAAAATGCTGACAGAATTCAGTAATTTCGTTTGGCCCCTTTCAAGAGTGACCACCTGTTTTTTTATTTTGTATTACTTTAATTATTTAATCGCCAAATAAAGTCAGTTATTAGCTTTAAGGGCTGCATAAATATACAAGGACGTAACAAGTTATAAGAAAAGAATAACAGATTTTCATAAATTTGAAATAAGGAGATTCTTGGAAAAGTTTTTGGAAAACACAACATGGACAGGGGTTGCAGAGATATATGTGTGTATATGTATGACATATGTATAAATGCATATCACATTCAACTTTCGCTAGTCAAATCTCTTATTTTTGGCTAGAGTAGAAATACGTCGAGTTTCTGACTGCTCTTTTATTTCTTGCTTGCTTCTCGCTGTTCAGCAAATGGCATTCAATGGCATTGTACTGAGTGCTGATGCTTCCGTTTCCGGTTTTATATTTACATTTGAGTTAAATTCAAAGTTGTGACTTGTAGGTTGCAGTTCTTTTCAAACTACGTGCAGCTACACAGCTTGGGGCAATGCGATGTCTGTCTCCAATTCCAACTCGCAGCAGTCTAAGAGTGAAGTGAAGTACAGGAGCTCATGCAAGCTTGCCCAGCACTTTTCATGTATTTAATATTTAAAATGCTCTATTTAACGTAAATATTTTCAAAGTAATTGACCGAAATTTACATAAATAAGCGCACTGAAAGACACATTTCTCCCTCCACAAAAGGACACTTTTATACACACACACACACACACATGGGCCCATGCCTAACTGTTTTGGTTCGACGTAACCTCATTTGAAAAATGTCAAACGCAGTTTTGCCATTAAATTGTGGGTGGTGATTGGTAATGGCAAGGAGCCAGCACGCAGGACACATGACGCAGGACTGGGCAGTCCAGTGTAGTCTGGACTCGGGCGCACCATCGTTTGTTTGGCCTAATAGCTTTTCTATAATTTATCATAGAATATTTATGGCACGCGCTTTTGTATCTACGAATTATGCATTTATTATTCAAAATGCTTTTTATGTAGCCAAACGAACGAACGACTTCTCTTTCCACAAATTGCAAATGGGCAAAAGGGAGACTCTCTCTAAACGTTGTCAGCGTTTAGTTTACTTTTTGAAAAATTGTCACATTTACAATGTGGGAACAGCACTCTATGCCCTGCTCGGTCCCCAAGTTAATTGGCAAATTTAAATTGAATAAATATTTAATGATAGTGCAATGGACTTTGCCAAGCGATTTCAGTTAGCAGCTGCACTCGTATGTCTACGTATGTATTTAGGTATGTATATCTATCTATCTATCTACATATATGTCATCATTACAAATAAATTGCTAGTGCTGTTGTTGTCTGTTGGTTTATTTATGTTGCTGTGTGAGCACATTGAGCTGTTAAATGTTATGTGCGCGATTTATGTGGCTCAAACGTAATTGGCATCTAAAATGGCTGCCACTAAAATTAGTCATTGGTGGTACGACACCAATTGGGTTAAATACTTTAATCACAATTAGATTGAATATCTGAGTTAGCGGTTAAAATTACATTGCAAAACTATAAACTGTAACGAGCATCTTACATAAAATCATCATACAAAATTGGTTTCTGTACAAAAATAATGTTTTAATTTTATTTATATACAGTTTATATTTTGCTATGAATTGCCATGTCCACTTCTACCAACCACAGCCTAAACGATCCATGAGCAGTGAAAAATTACAAAACAAAATTTATATTTGGAATATGTTGCCATAGTCGACATGAGAATACGAATTATTTACGTTAAGGTTAAACACCTCACAATTGCGCATACTATTCACCAATTAAACTGGTATTTCATGGACCACAATTCCATTGGTATACCATTTAGTGGTGAGCTATTTTTTGGGATGGATTTCATCTAATGACGACCATTCCTGCTTGCAGCCCAGATGAACTTCGAAGCATTACATGATAATTTTTTCAGCTTTTATTTCGCCCCTTGATTTCGCCCGATAGACGTTCAGCTGAATTTTTACCACGCAAAATTTCCTCAATTCCCCGTATCTATCTCAATTGCATGGCTTTTAACTTTCGCTGCTCACTAAATATTTCTCACCTAAGTAGCCGCAACAAGCAACTCTACTTTAACTTCGCCTACGATAAACTTGGGCACACAGAAGCCCCACTCAACGCCATATCTAGCAGCGCACAAGTAGTCCTATGCCATAAATGTCAATATACCAAATACCATTATGCATAATATCCCAAAGGGAGGCGAGCCACATGCAACATATTCAAACAGGTGCACCATCTGCCTCTCGTCATCGCCAGCGTCGTCCTCCTCCCTCTATGTGGCATGCTAAACAATGTTTTTCCATTACAAAACAATGGCCCAGCTGCTACGTCTCCTGCATATTTGGGATTATCACACCTTTACTTGTGGAATTCGTTGTCAGTTTTGTCAACTTTTGCTTTTATGTTTGCGCGTTGCAGTGTTCCTTGCCGGCAGTTGCCTTGCCACCCAAAAATGTCTGCAGTTGCCACCGCATCTTTTCGTTGCCTCCTTTGTGCTGCATAGACTTTTGCGCTTATTTTATTGTCCAGCGCAGAAAACTTTAGCTGTTTGTTGCCAAATTGAATGCGACTTACTGCGCAGTGTCCTTGTCAGCCAGCACGGCGATCGGATGTCCTTGGTGTTGTAAATTGTAGCACAAATAAACTAACATAAATAGGGAGCAATATTGATTATCTAGTAAGGAAAAGACTAAATTACTCGATTAATGTATATTATCGGCAGTACCAGTTACAGCAAATTTTAGATGTATTCTCATCTGTAAGAAATGCAATTAAGCGCAAGTTAGATTTAAACACACATTGTTTACCATCTCACATCCAAAAACATTTTTATTAAAATTGAATTTTATTGAATTGAATTGAATGAATATACAGGTTTTTATGAGACGTTTGCTTATTATGTACTTTTATATTTTTTTTTATAATGATCAAATCATTGATATCATGTTAAGTTTACACAAAGAGAAAAACTCATCTGATATTTTACAATTCCACGAAAATGTGTTTCGACTGCATCGCGTGACATCTCCAATATTTCGCTGACACCTTTCAATTGATCCATAAGGAAACGCAATAATGTCTGATATTGTAAAAAAGAACCAATTTTGTTATTTTAATTTCCTGCTCAGTGACTTGACAAATTTGATTATATTCGAGATCAAACAGTCCATAACGACACTCAGACGGACTATTGTGCATTAGATACTGGCTATATTCGGTGTCGCGTGGACCGTCAATCTCTCCATCAATCAGATTTTCGGAAACAATTCGAAAATCATGTAACGATATTCTTTGCAACTTTAACTTCGCTCATTGTAAGTCTTCACTTGATAAAATGATATCTGCAATACTAATGATAAATGCAAATAAATTTAGTTTTTATTAGAGATTTGGTGCCTGAATTGTAATTTTATTTCACAAATAACTATTTCAATCAGAGCTCACTGAGCTGTTTGCTGAAAAAACAAAACTTATTCGGCATCAAAGTCAACAAAAAGCACAAGAAAATTGCCAACAACTTGGAAAGTTTTAGTTTCCTCCACTTTTATTGCCCATTGCTTGGAAATCTCACATTCATATCCATTTCCCAACCTGCGTGCAAATTCTAAATATCTCTAGTTAGAAAAGTGTTCGTAACTATTTTCCTTGGCCAACTTCATTTATTTATTTTTGAGTTCTACTAAGGATTGAGGCAATTTAACATTATTCTTTCCACAAAGTCCATTTGATTTGCAAAGTTTGTTAGTAAAGCTGACTGATATTTGATAATGGAATACGCAGTTTTACAATAATAAGCTTATCCAGGTATGTGCAAAATTATTATTATTTGCATACTTATTTATATTATATATTTAATATGGACTAAAGCCAGTAATAAATTTATAAAAATAACCTTCAAAATAAATATGTAAAATGATTTAAAGTTAAAGAATAAATTTACAAGTATGTAATTTAATTAATATTAAAAATTAAATAATGATAACAAAATAAAATTAATAAATAAAACGAAATGTTTGGAAAAATTACAATTCGGACACCCCAATTTAAAATATTGGGTGTATGGTGAATAAGACCAATTTGTATAAAATCACCAGTTTTTTTTTTCAATTTTCTTCATTATATTTTGAATGCATAAATATATCATCTTATTATATTTTTTTTTTTTGTATGTTTTAATTTATATATTTTATTTTTATATATTTGTATTCCTTCCTGTGTTGATTGCCGTGTTTGACTATTAAATAAATAAATACTTACTCTAACCTCCAAATAAATACTTTCTCTAACCCCTCTACCCTAAACCCATGTAAAACAATTAATCACTATTCACTTTAAAACGTTAATCATTGAAGGGAGTTCGGAGATTATCAGCTTTGAAACGCTTTTAATTCAATTAAGCTGCGCTTTTGTCTGGCAGTCTGGCAATAGGCAATTACCAGTAATCGAATTTTGCCACGACGAATCCGTTTGGAACAATAAATTGTTTACTTGCAACACAGAGGGAAAAAGCAAATAGGGGAAGTTGGGAAGTCGGTGATGGTGGTGGCCACAAAATACTATTGGAGTTTAGTCAATTTTAGCAACTACCCAAAATGCAAATGCAAATTGAGCGTGTTGTTGTGTTTGTGCTTTCCTAATCCTCCACCTCATCCTCCTCCTCGTCGTGGCTGGTACATTAAACTTAGCCCCGGCTTAAGCTCTTAAGCTTAACTTTCACTTAACCGCAGGAAAGCGTTAAAAACATTTCATGTTGCTGTCTAATTAAATTCCCCGAAAGGCAGCAGTTGAAGATCAAAATAAAATTGCGAGACGACTTCATTTGCATTGTAGATCTGGACATTCCCTGAGCTGTATTTCCTGAAATGACAATCGGATGTATTTCATTCAAGTGCGTCCTGTGAGCGACTCGCTTCCTGCTGCTACTCCTGTTTCTGTTCCTGCTCCTGTATTATTTTGCTCTGTCCAGCTTCTGCAAACGGCATTTGCTTTTGATTCTCTTATAAATTTTTCAGTAATTTGGAAAATACAATTCGTATGCGTTTCTCAGCTGTTGCAAGTGTTAAATAAAATATAAGTTGTCATTAAAGGTGCTCCTCGCTCGCCTCCGAAAGAGTTTTCTCCATTTGTCACTCGACTGCGTTTGACAATTAAAAATTGCAATCAGCTACAAAGAAGACAGCTGCCACAAACGTCAAGTAGAAAATCATGTTAAGTCCGTTTGTTGAAGTTACTGTATTTTGTGCAACTTTTGCCTGCCCCCGCCACTGCATTTGATTTCTCAAGAAAATCAGAATATTTTCATTTGGGACAGACAAAATAATGTCTCAAAAAAACTGCGTATATGTGGCATACACAGCTAACAATCAGAGATAGCAAAACTAGACTTTTTGAGCTTTAATTTGTCATTGTTTCCTTCTCGCTTCTGCCAGCCATAAATCTCTAAAAAGTCGTATTTTCCAACAAAATATTCAAAACAGTTAGTTATGGTTTATGCTGATGTCATATAAACTTAAATAGCACTTTCAGACAGATACACACACATTTATATTTACCCCTACTCCATCATAAGAATTGCGCTTTAATTTACTCGCTTTTATTGTACACACACACACACACGCACACATACACCCTTTCAGCTCACATGGATGTGTTAATATATACGATTTGTATTTGTATATTTCAATAGGCACTGCCGCTTTTGTGGCTGTGCTGCTTATGTGCGATGTGCTGGCCCCATCCACTGATATGAGATGGGTTTATTATTGGGCAAATAAATTAAAATTGTTTACCTTTCAGCAATTCCATATACTCACTGCGAACGACAGAGATGGCAATTGCGGTTTCGTGAGTGCGCGAATGTTGTGGCAACTTTATGTGTGCAAATTAATGGACAAATGGTGGCATCCACACAGCCACACAGCACATAGCACATAGCACATATATATATATATATATATATATATATATATATATAAATACATATTTGTAGAAATATCAGCAAAATAGAACATTCAATAAAATGAGTTGTGCAATATGATGAAAAACATGAAAGTACACAAAAATGTGCGAAATATATTTTGCATACAACATCAGGCGTTTGAGTGAATATGTCTTCAATTGGATAAGTGCAAGGATATAAGATTGGGAAATGAACGGGCGTAGATATGAATTTAAATAAATAATATCTATATTTATACTGTTACTCTTATTATTACAGTCAAGAGTACCGACTATAAAATACTCAATTTAAATCACTAAAGTGGCACAATATTACAAAAAGAAATGTTCTAATTCCTACAGTAAGTTCTCTGAATACAAATATATAATTTTCTCTACCTTATTAAAAAAGGTCAATCTATTATATGCAATAAAACAAGTTTGAAACTTAAATTTTGCTTATATTAAGTTTTTCATTGTTTCTTCATTCGCATGTATGCAAAAATAAATTTCATCATTTTATGTAACACACCTATTTAGACAGCCGAGTGGTTTGCTTCATTGTTTCCAATAAAAAACATTGATTCCTGCAGAATATCGTTATCTTACTTATAAACGATGAGAACCTGTGCATATATTGTTTGATTCAAAATTTGAGCAGATTTTTAGAAATGGAAATGCCTTAAATCTGCTATGAAAGCGGTTAACCGAGTAAACTACAAATACTGCTCACTTTGATTTTGTTTAGGTTGGTCTGAATAAGATAGGTTTTGTTGTGTTCGGCCTAAGTTGGCCAAGGTTGATTTGTCATGTTGACCGCACTGGAGATTTGTGTTCACAAAGCAGGCCCAGGTCGTGAGAATAACTAGTAAATATCGGTAGAACGTAACCAATATAGAGAAAAAATTGGAAATATGTCTGACGACGAGTCGTATTCTTATCAGCCAGAGGTTGAAGAGGTTTGATATGGTTTTGTACAAATGTTGAACTACAATTTAATAAAAATCATCTCAGACATACTCAGATATCGAGACTGAAAAGGCGATGCTGTTCATCAAAGAAAATGATCTGCCCATGTCAGATCTGCTATATGCCCTCAAATATGTTCGCATTGCAAGTCGCGACATTTCAATGGATGAAAAGTTTCACGAAATTAAACAGCGTTTGAAAAAGTTGCGCACTGAAAACATTGTTGTTGTGAAGCCCCCGTCGCCTGATGAGACTAAAACTCTGTGATAGGTATTTTGCTGAAATTAACAGATAATAATAAGCTTTAAAAAAGAGAACATACCTGAATGTATATAAATAAAACAATAGCTTACAAAGGTATTTTCCTATTATTTTTACAGATCTCTGATAACGTCAAATTGTTTGCTGAAGTTTTTCAGTGTTTTTTTTTAAATGCTTCTACATTCATATCCGCCATTAACCGCTTCTGTTTTGGAATTTAAGAGCGTGGCACGAGTCAAATAGATAAAATTGGACGTTAGAAAAAAGCACAACAAAGATAAGAGCTGGGGGAATGAAATTGGTATAAATTGTATGATGGGTAGTTGAGAGGGGCCGGCAGCCGCCCGCAAAGTAGAATTGCATGCAAAGCAATGAGACAAAACAGCAGAAGCGCAAACAAAATTATGTTTAAGGTTATATGCCATGCATAAGTAACTAAGCAGACAGCGCTGACGGATCAGACGGACGGGGAGCCAGCCAGGCGAGCTGAAGCTGAAGCTGAAGCTCAAGTAGCAAAAGAAAGTGTCTGACTGACTGGCTGTGTGCATGTATGCTATCCAAAATATGTGTGCCAGTGTGTGTGTGCTACATATACATCCATGAAGACACGGTATATGTGTGTGTGTGTGTCTATGTGACTTATATACAAGAGCCGCTGGCACTTCCGACAATTGGCAAAACATAACAGAAAGGCAGCCAACCAATCCAACCAGGAGCGGATTTAAAACGTGCATAAAATGAATATACTAATTTCAATTATAGGCTTTTCTCTTCATCTGAACCTAAGCCTAAGCAGCAGAATTTACGATCTGACGGACAGTTAGCTCATGCCGATAAAGTGCGTATTGGGTTCATCATATATTTCTCAGTGCGATCCACATTTCCCTTTGCCTGCAAAATACATTTTCACAATGTCCGTTTTTTGAAAGTTATATTGATGATCATTTGATTATGTAAAGCCCTGACTTATTGCTCTGTGCATTTATTAATTTTTATTTTAAAGGGCGCTGTGGCCAATGGTTGAGTCCGCTCCTGCCCTTGCATTGCAGGATACCAGATGAACAGAAAAGGTAGGAAAGAGAGGAATAGAGCCAGCCACAGGCTACGATGCTCTGCACACGCGTCGAGTGAGATAAAACATTTGTATGCGGTGATAAGAACGCATCCACTTACTTTTGGACGCGCATGACTTGAATTTTTGTGCATTACACACACACACACACCGAAACACAAACCTTTGTATTGCTTTAAATATCGTTGCTAGTTAGTATTTGCACTTTAAACAAAATAATATTAGTACAAAAAAGAAACTTAAACTTTTTTCTTGAGCTTCCTTGGAAATAATCTAAATTTTGAAGTTTGAAAAATCCTTAATTGGTATTATTATTAATCTATAATGTATTTCTGAGCAGAATGTGGCTGTCAATAGCAAAATATCTGAGGAACATTTTTCATAATTTTTGTACTTTTCCTTTTACAATTTTCATTTAAGGTGTGGTATTTAACTAATTAAGAGCAAAACTTGCGAAATTGTATAAAATTAGTCGAAAAATCAATTGAAATATAAAATAAGCAAATTAAAGATGCCTCAAAATATATTTTTCAGACTATTCAGTAAAACCCATGCAGAAATTGTACATTCACTTACAGGTACCCTATTATTTGTTAAAAAAAACTCTCAAGATTACAAAAGTGTTAATAAAATGTTTGGAACAGATCAGATTGTTATTTACTTCTTCAATTTTTTTCCAATTCCACTTATTGTATTATCTGCTTTACAAAGACAGTAAGAAAAGGAAAGGCACTTACTTTCCCACAGATCCTAAAACCAACCATCAAATCACGCAAATCACACAAGAGCGACAGTTGCAGTCTCTTTTTTTCCTGTCTAATAATCCCCATTTTCCTGACAACACTCAATTTTATAAAATCGAAGAATAATATAATAATATTTTAAAAAATTATTAAATTCTAAATGCCAATAATGATGTTGGTGAATACATTTAAAAACGCCTTAAGCTGTTATGATGCAGTGATTGATTTGTGATTTGATAACATTGATCCAAGAATTATTCAATTTACTATATATTAATTTTTCGATTTTATAATTTTGATCGTTATAATAATAATGCATAATGCTTATTTTCCTGACCGAGATTTCAGTTCGCCAGTCTTCTATCTGCACTTAATATTAGAATGCGGCATCATGGCCAATCGAGTCAGTCATTTAATGGGAACTAAAAAAATATAGTTTTTCGTTCAAAAGTTTCAGTTTAGTTGCCCAACACAGCGGAAATAAGAAAATGAAAAGATTCATATCTGCAAAGATTGATGTGTGCAACAACTAGGTTCTGGCAGCCACTCTCACTCCACTTGTTCCAATTCAGACTTCCCCCAATCCCCCACACACACACACACACACACTCACACACACATACACACTCGCATACACACACACATACACACACACACATAGACACACACACACACACACACGTACATGAATCTTGTGCCGAAAAAATATCGAACAGCCCGCAGCATTCGAGTGTAATTCGTTATGCCTGAATCTGTCACTCCCCGACCGGCTCCCTCCCTTTCTCTATTTATGAGCAAGTGCACCCCTCATGCGAAAATAGGATTTGCTTGCAAATTTTGCTATGGTGTTGGGGCTAAAACTGAGCGAGTGGGGTGACCATGTGCGGGTTACGGATGCTTTGCACTCGTTTGGTTTGTTTGACACTTGCGTGGTTAGTGATTGTCCATATTATGTGACACACTGTGTGACAGACGAGCAGATAGAGCAACTCTGGCAACTCAGACAGGCAGGCCGAAAGGGATGGGGCAAGTGTCGCACTTACAGACAAAGAGAGACATAAAGATGGAGTGAAAGAGAGGGGGGGTTAAAAAGAGGCTCAATTTTGTGCTGCGTCAGCGCTGAGTTGGCAACTTTTGCAGGCTGCCGAATTAAAGTTTAGTTCAAATTGTCAAATTTGTGAGATTGCCCTCAGGCAATCAAATTGTATTTGAAAATAATGATTTGAATTTGGTTAGGAAAATAACTTGTCACAATTTTAATCACCGCTAAAAATGTAGTCGTAATCATGGAAGAAAATAGTATATAAAAAATATTCTAATTGCAACAAGCGAAAATATCTCTTTTGAATAAATATGTACAACATTTAAGAATTCTAGAATTGGTAATAGGTAACATCTGTAATTACTCTTTTAACAATTTGGTTGTGGAGTTTGCAACCTGCAGACCTGTCCAAGTCATTTTATTCTTTATATTTTTGATCAACTTTAGTAGCCAGATCGATATCTCAAAATCCATCTGTCTGGAATACATTCTTCTTCTTTTGTAAGCAGTTCATAATTTAGTCTGCATTATGAACAATTGGTTTTTTTATTCATAACAGATCTACTAACTATGGGTGTTATTTAACTTCTATCATTTTGAAATGTATGGCAAAGATTAATTGTAGGCAGGCAGACTCCGGTCTGCCTGTTGTTGGCTTACTTAAGATAAGTCAATTTTTGTATGGAATGATTTGAAATCTCGGCTTGTCTATCTGAACAGCTTCACATTTTAAAATACTTTCCAGCTGGTTACAAAAGCGCCTTTGCATATTCTGTGG
Source organism: Drosophila dives (assembly GCA_035042365.1). Lineage (NCBI taxonomy): Eukaryota > Metazoa > Arthropoda > Insecta > Diptera > Drosophilidae > Drosophila > Drosophila dives. The sequence goes on along the minus strand of JAWNLJ010000133.1, from coordinate 2,267,996 downwards.
GGTAGAAAAACAGCAACACTTGAGCCTGAAAAGTGAGTAGTATATAAGGCAGGAAAGAGTTAGGAGCAATGTGCATAAATTGTAATACAAAATGCATGAACAGATCGAACTAAGCCAACCAGCGGCTGGGTGCCTCGGGTGACCCGTGCCACAGCAGTCAATGGAAATTGTGGAGATTTATGGTGCCTGGTAAAAAGGGCAGCGCTATATTTATTTGAAAATAAGTTGGCCCATAGGAAAGTGGGCTAAGCTGGTCTGGCTGGTTTACAGTTTACAAATAACAGGCAGGCCAAAAGCCCCCAAAAGGATATTACATATCCTGTTCGCAGTCGTGCAAATGCCATTATAGATTGAATATTTGCAGCCCCCTTCTCTCCTCCCAACCCCGTTTGATTTACGTTGTTTCACAACTTCCGCCACTTTGCTGCACACTTTTCGGGCTTCTTCTTTGTTTTGTAGTATTTTGTGGCGTGGTTTTCAAGTCCAACACGCGCCACCGTTGACCTTGCTCCAGGCTTCAACTCCGACTCTGAGTTATGTGTTGTGCTGCCGAATATAGGAGGCTATTAGAGACCTACTGTCCAAATACCGCGACACACCGCTACACCACCCCTTAGCGAACCGGTACTTGGTACGTTCAAGCTGCGCTTTTTCACATACACTCAACATCGTTATTGGGTTGTGCTCATGATTATTGCCATTATGGCATGAGACTGAAAGCCGTTCAAATCGTTTTTGCTCCCCAGAACTCTGAACTCCCAGAATGCTGAATGCTGAATGGCTCCGCTTTACCCCAAACTGCTGCATTTCGTCTCAAGTGACTATTCACAGCCTGAAGATTTATTGAATGTGCGCTTCTTCTGCTGCCGACTGCCGACTGCTGCTGTCGACTGTCTACGGTCTACAGTCTGCTGTCTGCTGTCTTCTGTCTGCTGTCTGCTGTCTGTGGCTGTTGTAAGTTGCTCTGTCTGCTCTTTGGCATTGGGTATTGAGTGTTTATTTATTTTCAAGCATCATAAAAAATACAGCAGGCAGCCGGCACGAGGCAAACTCTAAAGACACACAAAAACACACAAACGCACATTCAATAATATTTTCGCCTCGTGGCAAAAGCAGCTGCAATTTTTACGCCATTTTGTTCTGTGCCAAGCCAAGTGTAATTTGTGGCCTGGGAACTTTGTCTATTGCTCTTGTTGTACGCATTGTTGTTGTTGTTGTTGTTGCTATCGCTGTTGTGTTTGCTGTTTCTGTTGCTGTTGCTGTTTAATGAAGCATTCGCGCTGAAGTAGCTGTTGCAATTTTTATTTCATTTGCCGGTCAATGAACATTGGAAATGTGTTAAGTGCCATCGCTTGTCTTTAATTGCTTACAACTTTGCTCAATGGCTTTTAATGAAGTGTTAAGTGCTCATTGCCACACTAACATCCAAAAGGCCATAACTATTTTGCTATTAACATATAAATTACGCATACGCAGCGTACCGTTTGTCAGCGGCGCCTTGGCTGGTCCATTCTCTTTAAAACTTCCTTACTATGGATCGACTCATTGTATCTGTCAGATAGAAATTAGTAGCATTCCATTAAGTTGTTTTGCAATCCTATGTTTATAAGGCAATCAATTTTCTGTACCAAAATACATTTTTTTATTTATTTATTTATTTTTAATCACAAATTAAGTAGCAATGAGAGCAACGCTTTGAAGAAGACGTCATCAGTCATGATAAATTCACATCCGTTCACCTTTCATTTTAACTACAGAGTATAAATTTCTTAAAACATCTAATTAGTGTTTAGTGTCACTTTATATATATACCGGATTAGATTAAAAGTATATAAAACTGTGTTGTAATGGAATATATTGTGTTATATTACTTACAAATTGAGTCGAACTGAATTAAATTAGTTCCTGTATAATTGTATAGGGAAAGTTCTGTAAAAATTATAAAAAAAAAATATATAAATGATTAAGGTAGGTTAATAAATAAAGTATTTGTTGATTTGGTGTAATAATACCTTTTAGGGGGTAAATAAAAGCCTCCCAAGTTGGGCAGCTATATTTGAAGATGGTCATCCAACCTCATCTGCTCAGTATATGCCTTTGTGCCACATGGCGAACATATATGGATTATGCGTTCTCTATGATGTTGCAAGCACAGCTTGGGGCATTTCCGCTTTTGTGACCGCCATTACTGTCGTCATTTGGCACTTCCAAACACCAGTGTTGGTTTCTTTTTCTTTTTCGTTTCTATCTATATTTTCCATATATGCATAAATATAAATATGAAGCTCTAGAACAGGGCGCCTTTACTTTATGCAAACAACGGTTACATTTTATATTGCACATATATTTTTCATAAACTCCAAATTTAGGTCACAGCCACGGGGTATACCAGTTAGCACATGAGCCTGAGCCTGGGCCTGGAGCAGGCATGACAGCAGCGCTAATGCAGCAACAGCTTTGGGTTCCCAGCGGTCAACGTACGGCGTTGACGATGGCGACGTCAAAGCGTCGTCAAAATGAATATGCGCATAGTTGCTGCGGAAATATTTAACATACGCCATGCATGCCTCGCGATGCGGCATGTTGAACATAGCGTGATGTGCCGCAAGCCACGGTAACGAGCGGACCAGCCTTTGCTGTTCTGCGAATCGATTTAGCCACAGATTCACACATCAGTCAGAGCAAATTCAGATGTCAGTCTTCATTTATTTGTGCTCGGCCAAAATTAACTTGCACGTCATCATAGAACTAGTCACATTAAATAAAAATGGAGATTATATTAAAATAAACTTAACATGTGTGATATATCGTATGTGGAATATCGTATACACACACACTCGTACACACTCGCACACACAGTACTCGCATGGCTGTGAGAGGTCTTCTCCCCGCATATCCACAGTGCCCGGCCCCAAAGTATGATTGCGTGCCTAAGCGCCATCTTACGGTTGATAGCTTCATTACAGGGCTGTTGTTGCTTATTACCCGTTAGTTTGTTGGTGTGGTTGTTGTTCTTGTAGTGGTGCCTCAGCTTGTTGGTATTGTTGCTGGGCGTTGTTGGTTGTTCTGGTTGGGGTTGTTAGTGTTGCTGTTACTGTTTCTGTTAGTGTGCTTGGCATGTTGCAAGTGCTGATTACATAAGGGCGTCAATGTGGACGTCGGCAACCTGTGCTACTTTTTATGGGTGGCTTGTTGCAGCCAACGTAATTTTTTCTAATTTTATCTAAAGTGTTCATTCGCTGGGCATCTCGCGCATAGTTTGTTTAATTTTGAAATCGTCAACCTGATCTCTCGGCCCAGTCGAGGACCTGTTGTCCTCATTCCACCAAGCAATGAGACGCTGTTTATCGCGGCGAGTGAAAGTTTCTATTAAGGCCAAAGTGTTATGGGCTCTTAAGATGGTGAAACTATGATTGGCGCAGGGAGAATTTCTTGAAAGTAGTCGTTTTCTGTTTGGCTAAGAGCGCAAATCTTTACACTTTCTATCGCTAAATATTGGCTTTAATAGATTTCAAGTGTGTGTGTTTTCAACCTATTTTGCTCGTCAAAATAAATAAAACACACAAATACATAGGAAGCAATAGTGCCAATATAGATCAAGTTCAAACTTTTGGCCAAATTACTAAGTTAATTAACAATTAATCTTTCCATTATGCAACTGTGCAAAAAGCATGTCGCTATATTATTACTCAATACTTCAATTACAACGCTGCGAATAAATAAGTAAACAATTCTTCCTTTCCACAAATAAATCATTTCAAGCTGTCAGGCTTCACACGCCCAATCCCTTCCAAGTATATCTTTGCACTTGATATCATGCTTGGAGGTCTTTCAACGCTTAATTCGACATTGCTAAGGGGCACGCAATCGGAGACGGCATCGAGCTTACTTCATTCCTTGATACGTGTCTCACAAGTTTCAAATGCAATATTGAAATGTCAAACGTTGTCGTGTTGAATTGTGTCGATACTCTAATATTTGCATACTCTACAGCTGAATTCATAAAGAGTGTATAGTGTTCGTAACAGACAGAGAAACATTATTTAGCAGCCAATTGTAATCCTTTACGCATTAAGGGTATCTTGTCGTCGAGCATTCCTATTCTGCATTTTAGGGTTCAATGTGAGTTGTGTGTGCAAATAATACAATTGTCAGCGAACACGAAACTCATCCCCAAAGAATCCAGTCAGATGGCAGATGTAGCAGGTGTGATTGAAGGCAATGTGACAACCCAAAAACTGTTTAAAAATAATACGAAATATTGAAAATATCATAACGCCGAGCTCAGCAAATGGTTTAGTTTTAAATACCAAGTCAAAGTCTGTTGTTGACTCGGCATTTGAAGAGTGCGGTCAAGTATTTCCTTAATACAACATGTGTGCTCTTTGGGGTGCAATCTGGCAGTTTGTCTGCTGCGTAAACAAAAGTGAAATTCAATTGTTATCGAGGTATTTGCATAGCTGCAAGAGTTGCCACGAGTTGTAAACAGTTTGGGGCAGCTTATCAAAAGCATTAAATGCTAATGGATGAGCTTTGCCCTGGAAGTCGCGTCCTCTGGGAAGGCAGCCATTAGTTGCATTGGCTATCTGGCTGTCCCCATCGCTTGAAAATATAAACCAGTGATGTCAACAACAATCTAGCATTCATCCATCCGACCCACGGTTGCGCCACAATATTTACCCTCAGCGGCTGCTGTCCAAAAGCAAAGGTGACAAGAGATATCGCAATATTATGAGTAATCCCGACACTCTCTCTTTTCATGCCAGACAAAACCATAAGTAGAAGTAGAAGCCGAAGTGGAAAAAGTGAGGGTGCCAACTGATGACAAGGACTTGCACTGATTACGGAGCGGAGCCTTACCGACTGTCCCAGCAATGGTAATAAAATTCTCACTTCTGGATAGATATTTGCATTGTCGTTCGAGTAGATAATGTGTGGGGGTGCGAAGTGGGGGAGTGGCGTAGTGGTAGAGCGGGATGGGGAGAAGAAGCGGACTTCTGATCCGGGCTGCCCCATGCATTGTTTGTCAGTGTCTGTCTGGGTTTGGATGCTGCGGATGTTGTTCTGAGTCATATTAAAAAGTAACGAGCAAAATATTATGAAGCCAGACAAAGGCATTTCCGGCACAGGGACGAGCCACACCAAGAGCCAGAGCCAGAGCCAGAGCCAAAAACAAGAACCCCGAGCTACCAATATTGGATTCACACATTGTTATGTAGGAGTAAGAATTGAGGGTGTGTGCCTTTGTAAGTGTGTGTGTGTGTCTGTGCCTGTGTGTATCTGTGTCTGTGGTTGTACATCGCCGGCGATTGTTTGTTGTGCGTTGTTTGTGGGATGCCCCTTTTCATTTGCCCAGTGGCAGCTACATGAAATGCTACACAACAGTTCCCCGTTATATTATATTGTATTTTTAGACCAGACAAGTCTGCATTGCTGCATGTGCTCTGTCCTGACTATCCTGGTGAGTTGTTGAGATAGCCTACCCCAGCACCCCCCTCTCTTGTTATGCTGTTATTAATAACCATAACTCAAATCTATTGCCGCTTTACTGCTCATTGAATCCTGCTTATGGCCATGGCTTCGCAGTATTCCTTAGTTACCTCAGTTTCTGATAAAAAGAGTTTTATTTAAACAGAACTTAGGGTTAAAGTTTCTATGTTTTTGACTTTGAATAATATATAATGTAATTTATTCGAAACAATGACATCTGTTTCCATAAAATTAAAACTCCTTGGAAAACTCTTTTTTCAGGAAGTTGTTTTAAATAAATCAATCTGTTTTTGTACCTATTCTAGGTCTAAAAATAAAAATTAAATTTAATATGTATATGATTGTGTGTGATGTAACACTTAGCACTTATTCGACTAACTAAGCCGTTTGAAATGATGCTTGAATAAATCGTTTTTTTTTCCAAATCATTTTGACTAGCGTGTCCCAATTTTGTTTAATAGGTCTTTACTCTTGGAACAAATATGTCAAATCCTTTGCTTCACTATTTTGTTGTAAGACGAATGTTTCCACCTCAAGCTACAGTATTATATATGTGTCCATATGTAGACACTGTAGTTGTCCTCATCGGCACTTTCCTCATCAGCAGATACCAAGTGACCAGGTTCAACTGCAGCTTTGCAGCGCTGATCCGTCGCCAATCTTCATTCTGCTCAGTCATGCTTTTCTTTGGGTTTTTGACTTCGGGCACACATATTTCATATTGATAAAAATGAAATTATGACTGAGAAAAAAAGCAATTACTAATGTGAAGAAAACAAGAGAGTACAAATTGGACTGAATGTACATGCTTCCACATTTTACTAAGAGTAAGTAACTAATTATTATTATTTTTTTTACTGGCAAATCCAATCCAAACGTTTTTGCAAAACTTCTGTCAAGTTCGCTTGCAGCGAAGTTTGAGTTCCTTTTGCCCAGTTAGTCAACTCTCGCCATTTTGCTTATCTTTCAGAGCTTCAGCTTTGATATGCGCAAATGGGAACTGGCGTTTGCGCCATGTTTTAATTGTGCTCATATCTTAGGGCCAGCTCAAACCCCTTTCCTGACTCTGCAGGACAGCCAAACTTTGCACTTTTACATGTGTGTGTGTGTCTTTGACTTAAACTTTTTTGGGGGGTATGAGCACACACACACACACTGGCACAAATTGCTCAACAATCCATGTTGCCATTTTACAACACTTGAAATTTCTTTGGACATTTGCTTTTGGCTTAGACCCGGAATCATGTTGACTTTTACTTTAGCAAATGGCAGCTGAGCAGGCTACGGACGAGGCAGCCGGGCAGACGGACAAAAGGGACTGGTTCGTATAATTTCAATGTGCACTGTCGTAAATAGTAAAAGAAGAAGAAGATGGGGCAGCTGGAGAAGCAGTAGAAGAAGAAGAAAAGATGCTGGCGTTGAGAAAACGATGAGTATTTTCTTAATTTTCTTGCGCTTCCTGCATTGCGAAAGTTTTTCCAGCAAAGTGCGAGAGAGTTTTCTAGCTTTTCTAGCTGCAGCAGCAGCAGCTTTTCCGTTTGTCACGACAGACAAGACACCAACATTAAAGTATTATGCAAGCGTATTAATGCACTCAACGGAACAGAGCAGAAGAATTAGAAGATGGCTTGGGGTTCACAGAGGGGCGGCAAAGTGAACAGCTAGCTAGCTAGTCAACTCTGGACACTTGGACGGTTGGACAGACTCGGATTTAGAGTCCGAGTCGTACTTTTCAGCACTCACACAGCGTGTGTCACACGGCCAAAGAAAAACAACTCGCAAAAGGCATCTAAAGTTTTTCTTAAGCAGGAAATCATATCTATGCTGCGAAGCTTTAGAAACTGTCACTTGCCACAGCATTGGAATTTGCATTTTAAAATTTACTTATACATTAATTTGATAGCCAGAAATTAACTGAATCCGATTCAGAATCGACAATCAAAAACCAATACTCTGGAGAGTGTCCAGTGAAACTCTTGTCTCGCTGTGTTGCCCTTTCAGCTGTCAAATTAAAGCCAACCTCAAAGAGACACAGAGCCACCCAAACCGAATTCCATTCAGAAATACATATACACCTATGCACAAATACATATATACATATATACAAATACTATCAGCAACATGCCACCAATGATTCCCCAGTGAATTTCGCTTTGACACCATAACTGATGATTCCCCAGCAGAGCTCTCCTTCTCTGTCGGTGTCTGTCTGGCTGCGTGTCTGTTTTTCTGTGTGTATCTGCAATAAACGTTCGCACATTTACATGATGTATGATCGGGGTCCAGGGCTAACCCCAGCCCAACCATTAGCAACAGAAATGGCCACTTAATGACAGTCAGGTTGCAAGTCGAGGGTGCCTCGCCTGCTGCCCTTAAAGTGTCTTCAAGTTCTTCTCTGCACACGCGAGTTCCAATCAGACATCGCCTCTTACCTGGTGCTTAATCAAGTCATGCTCAAACAATTGTATCTGCGCCCTCCCCACAAAACACCCTCTACCTATTCTCACATACTTAAGAGCCCCACCCACAACTCACACACACACACACACATACACACACAATAAAAATTGAGCATTGAGCAAACACTTACCACACGATATTCATATACAATTTACACATCCCAACATTCAACTGTGCCACAGTGGTTCAAAGCAGTTGCATAAAGTATAGAATAAAATATTTTAAGTTGCATTCAAATCTTTCTATTCAATCAAATGTTTCTAATTCAATTCCAATTAATCAATCAATTTATTTTCTCTAGTAAGTCTAACAGATTTTAGGTCCCCAACATTAAGTTATGCATTGTAAGTAATTAAATAAATATTTATATAGTTAGCAATTTAAAAACACATACGAGTATTTAGCTATAGTCTCAAGTGAGAACATTCTTATATAACCAATTTACCAACAATTCCTAAAATGATGCATGCCAGTGAAAACAGTTCATTTTGTTGGTGGCAAGCTGACAATCTTCTGGCCCGTCTTTTATGCCGAGTAATGTAAGCGTAAAACCAAATGCACTAAGAGCATTTCAAGTGCGCCAGTGAAGAGTGGAGGGTGAGTTATTTGGGGATGCCCCCGCTGGATGACTGTTATGGTTATGTGGGTTGCATGAGTATTCGCCTGGCAAAATCCTCAGACTGCCTTTCAATCACTTAAATTTGCTATGCTGAATGAGGAGAACTGCACACACCCAAAACACTTGAGAGGTCCCCAGGTTATACGTATGAGTTCCATGCTTCGTAAGGATGTGTGCGGATGTGTGCGGATGTGTGCGGATGTGTGCGGATGCGTGGGAGGTGGGAGTTTCAGTTTGTGCTTCATTGCGCGACTTGTTTGAGTGAGTGTGTCATTTATTGTGTATTTATTTGACAAGCGCATGCAGCGCAGACACATTACCCAGAGACACGTGTGCCAAACACAGTGCCAACAGCAAGGGGGATCAGGTATGGAAGGGGGTCAGACCACGGTCTGGCAAAATGATTTCACCATGTTTAAATGGTAAATGATGCAACCTCTAATCTATTATATTTGTGCAATTTTTCTTAGCAGACCTTTCAGCGTGTTAACTTTTGCCTAGTTTTTTATTATTTATAATATATTTTTGTTTCGTTCCCATCTGGTGAGTTCCTTCAGGCGTGCATGATTAGTTAATGTTGTCAGGGCGTCTCTGAAAAGCCCTACCAGACCCTTGTTTGTATTACTTGATGTGTGATTTATGTCGCTGTCCGCTTACTCAGCTGTGTTAAGATTCGGCACATCTACAAAACGAATTTAATACCCACAAAAAAGTTGCCTTTTTTAGTTTTAGCCCATTTTGTGACACACATGTGATTTTAATAAAAACACAATAGGAATTAAAATAGAAAGGTGATTTATTTTGTATAAAACAAGTTTCGACTCAGGGGTGGATTTCCCAACGCACCGTCCCTCCCCCATTCTACCAATCAACATATTTTTACGAGTGAAAAAACTGAGAGCTGAGGACAACAGAATGTTTCATTCATTCATCAATCAGCGAGCGACATTCCATAAAAAATGTCATCGGAAAAAGACAAATAAAATTGTATTTCTTTAAACGCTCGGCTATGCAATACCCTAACTAAGTTAGGTAAAATTTCAGAAGGTGCATTTAAGGAATAGTTTCAAAATAAATAAGTGAATTTTTTTTAAATAATTATCGAATACTCTCGTTCTTCTTTTCCGTTTACTTAGTAATCGTACGACGAATACTTCTCTTACAATTCCGTTGAGATGCATGCCATGTGAGACAACAAGAGGTGTTCCATCTACACCCACTTCAGTTGCTTGCTGGGGACCTTTTTACTTTCGACCCGTGAAGATTGCCAAGTCACTTTTCAATGGATGCCGCGTTGCTGAGTCCACACAGCAATCAATATTGATTGCATAATGAATGACAATCAATGCAACGTTTGACACTTTTCACTTAAACATACACTCACACACAGCTCCACAACTGGTTCCTGGGGCAGGTGCAGCAACGAGGCACGTTAGCCAAATTAGTTTAAGCCAAACTACAAGCCACTAAAAGGCATTCTAATAGCATTTAGTGCCGAGCCATTTCTGAAAGTTCCATGCAACAATCCGAGCCATGATTCAATTGAGATTCTAAACGGACACACAGCGGATGTTGATCCAATGACCTCGATTTCTTCCCCACCCCACCCCATTTCCTGCCATTTACCTCCCCTCCACCTTCCCCGTCTAGCTGCTGACCGTGTGCTTGTCCTATGGAGTGCCTTTGGCTGCAGTCAACCCAACTAAGACTGGTCAGTCAGCCGCACAATGTCCGCCACTTGGATGCTGGTCCTGTTACAGTTGCCACTCGATTGCGCGTCTCCGTCTGCAGCACTGCTCCCATCTTCATCTCTCTACTTGTTTGTTATTTTTGTCACTGTGCATATTTTGATTTTTTATTTTCGACTGACAGCAGCCACTTTTACTTCGCTGGCTTTCGGTGCATTGTTTGTTTTGTTTTGTTGCATTTGGCTTTTATCATGCTGGTTGGCATTGCACAATTCTAGCTTTTTCTACCTTTGGTTGCAGCACGCTGCCAATTCGTAAATACCCTATTTAAAATAAATTCAAGTTAAATTTATAAAATTGTGAGTCCTTAAAAATGGCATGAAGAGGCTTAATACCATATATCAAAAAAAATATAATATAAAAAATGTTTTTACTAAAAGCTTATCATTTTATCTTGTGGACTGATTTAAATAAAGTTTTCTTTTTTAACCTTCGACAAACTACAATTTCTACAAATTTCAGACTCATTAAACTTTTAAGGGGTAACCGAAATTCGTTCAATCAATGAAGTTTATCTACAACAATTCTTTTAGTGCACATCACTCAATCGTTTGGTGTGTTTCTGAAATTCTCTAAATTGAACATATTTCCGTTCCAATCGTGGCGGACTTTTTCTTCCTTTTCTCTCTTATCAGTTTTTTAACAATGGAGATACACAGTTACATGCATTTCCTGTTTGCTTTGGTTTGGGCCAAAGATTTAATTGAGTCAACTAAAGTGTTACCTTTAATGTAAACTAACACATATTCGAAAAACAAATAATTTAAATACACATTTAATTTAAAAAAGCATCTGATAATAAATGAATATTAATAATGTATTTAATTCAGAACCGCGAAAGAACAGAAATTGTTTCGTTTAATTGCATGAGTTTTGTGCCATTATGTTATAAATGAGCTTGTTTTTTATTCTGTGTTTTTTACACAGCAAAAAAATAGCTTTTTAATATATTTACTGATAGTTTTTAATTTTTAACATGAATCGTCCTTTAATAGAAAAAAACAAACATGTTCTAAGCAAATCAAATTAAATAATTTTTATTAGCACACCTTTAATTTAGAATCTCAATTAAACTCTAAGGAACCGGTTAAAAATTTACAATATATAAAATAATAATATAAAGTTGATCTTAATTGTAATAATGTGTTTAATTGCAAATGTTGATTATTTCGATTCTTACTTGATATCTTTTACTCACGTTAAACTGAGTGTAAATTAGATTTTATGCCTGTCAACTGAAACAACAAAAGGAAAATTGCAGCCTACACATTAAGTGTTGGTAGTTACATAAACTTTATTCTGGCAGGATCAGCATTTACATTTTTTTCAGTTTTGTTCTTGTTTTCTGAGTGCGTAGTTAAAGCACGTTACATAAAATAAATATTTTAACAAGTGTTATTTTAATTGTGTGCAGTGCAGGGCAGTGCAGCACAGACAACAATTGAATGTTTGTCTTGTTGTTGTTGTTTTAGTTGTGGTTATTTATCTTTGTTTGTTTTACCTGTGTGCACAAATACATATACGCACACACGCACATACGCAAATACAGTGCATACAGTGCAGATATCTGGCACATTTGCATGTAAGAATGCAGGGAACTTTCCAATGGACGCGTGTGGGCGCATAGCTTTGTGGAATGTGCGGGGGGTGAATGTGTTGCATATTCATGACCAGATTTTTACTGGCTTTAGTCATTTTATCTGATTAACGCCCCACGCATAAGTCCCAGCTGCGCCCTTCAATCGAAGCACAGCTCAAGTTTAATTTGCCAACGAGCGCCGGCAACGACAAAAGTTTTCACTTTGTCACCTCTTCGGCAAGTGGGGTGGTGGGTGGGCGTTGTTTTTGCTCGGGCTGGCTTGGGCCTGAGCCTGAGCCTGGTGGTTGCATAAATCAATTCAATTTGTAATAAATTTCAAACTTTTCATTTTATATTAATTTTTATGCCAGCGTCCCTGTCGTTCTTCGTGTTCGCCCCTACGCAAGAAATCAATTTTATTATAATAAAATAAGTGCAAGAAAAGTTGCGGGTCCTTGCTGAGTTTATCGTGTGCGGCCCCAGCATATTAATTCTTTTTTTTGCCTTTTTCACTTTGCTACCTCTTATCCCGGCCAGCCTCCTGACCAATATTCTCTCTCTCTCTCTCTCTCTCTCTCTCTTTCTCTCTCTCTTTTCTCTATCTATCTTATGAGGCATACGCACAATTGTCCTTTTGCCTCCTGCTCCTGCTCCTGCTCCTGCTGCTTCTGCCCATGTCCTGACTGCAGCTTAACAAATTGACTTTCTTCGGTGGCGACTCGCCTTAGTTTTTTGTTGCACACTTACGTGCTGTAGTCGTAGCTGGTCTGCCTCCATTATTTTGCTCTTTTTATTATGATTACGATTTGAGTTATTGCTGCAGGCAGTCGCAATATCAGCAGCACCAGAGCCCTGGGAATGGGTTCCTTTTATGGGCTGTCTGGTCGCGTTGTCGTCACTTTGTCTGCGGCATCGTCGCCAGTCGCCGCCAACTCAGCACATAATTTCCAATGCCAACTATTTTTGGGAGTTTCTGACAAATTAATATGCATTGATTGTTGAACGACAGCCACAAAATGAATGGAATTAAGTAGGAAATGGGTTATGTAAGGAGTCGTATATCTTTGCAGAACAAAAAAGGACAAAACATTAAAAGTAGAACGATTGGGTTTCAATTCAATAATATTGTCAATTAAGGCAGACTGAGTTAGTTCAGTGGCCATCATGCGAAAAACCAAACAAACTTCTATTAACTTTTGCCACTACATACCAAATTAAGAAAAATTTTCTGAATAGGTAAAAATTGAATATATCCAGTGGTTCTGTCTTGATGCAAATAATATGTGATTAAGCTTTAAGCTATTACTTTTGTCAACCTACTTTCCTTAACTGCATCGCACAGAGCTGTCCCTTTTATCTGGCCGTTTCAATGCAATGCAATCAATTTGAGTAACATTTTTTGTCATTTGTTAAATTGGAAATTTGCAGCTTCAGGCCATCATGTGCCATATGCCTGAATCTGTTTGAACTGCATTTTTGACTTGGTCTGGTCTCAATGCTGGCAAATTCCTTTGCACATTTCAAATGCCCTTTGTGCAGGCCTATAGTCCTCAGTCCTCCTATGCGAATATACCTTTGCCAGCCAGTAATGAAATGGATCTTGATGATAGACTCGCCGATGGCAAACTCAAAACATGCACAGAGTGCTGGTATTGTTGATTTTTAATTGCGCATCCTAGTTGTGAAGCAGGAAAATTAAATAATTTATAGCCTACTTGCCACAGAGCTGACAGAGACGACCACAAAGCACAAAGCTCCAGATGCTATTAGGCTCTGAGTCTCTGCGTCCTTCCCATGCGCCCCAGAAGAAAGCGTTATTTAACCAAATGCTGTTTGTTGATGTTGTTCTCGTTTTGTCTGCTAAAGACTCCCACATCGCAAATTTGTGCACTCAAACTCGTGGAACAAAAAGGCAGTCAAGAAAACAGTTCGTATATATTAGAAGAGCATTGTTGGCAACGGAGAATACTTTGCGAAAACCAAAACTTAAGTACTTTTAAATATATTAGTGGTATTAAAGTTAAAGATTAGTTTAGTTCTCTACATAACGTTTAAATCAAGTTAAAAGGGTAAGTTATTTTGAAAATGGCTTTTAAAATCGCATCATAAACATAAAATATTAAAATAGATAGTATTATGTTGGGGTATGACTATATGCACATTATATTGATAATGTAATAAAAGATAATCTCGATCGGCTATGTAACTTGCAAGAGCAACTATTTTTCGTAAAATAAGTACAAATATATAAATAATTAATATGTGTGTCGCACTGTTGCACAAATTACAAATTAATTGATATAAAATTTGAAGTTCCTTAACTTTAATTGATTATTTTTTGTAATTATAAATAAGTAGTATTATTTCCTTATTAAGCAATCTCACTGCAAAAATTCGTATTTATTTTAAGCGCTTTTTTAACTTGTTTCGACAATTTTCTCGCCTCTCCGTAAGCTCTTAAAAGCGTCCTCCATTACGTGGCGTATGTGCAATTTAATTGCGTATACGTCGCGACTAAACGATGGACAGACAATTGCTTTATGAGTCCACAAAGACGCACAGAGACACACACACACACACACACCTGAACACAACACAGCACCAACGACACAGTCGGTTTTATTGAAGTGTAACTCTTGAGTGGACATTAAGATCGTCTGGTGTTGGCCTGATGCTCCTGCTGCTTCTCCTCCTCTTTCTCCTTCTGGCATCTCCTGGCACCAGCAGTGACAGTCAAAGTGTTTATAGCGATGTCCCTTTTAAGTCTGGCACTGCAGTCCACAGTACCTGACAGCAGCTACTGCCGGCTGCAGTGAGAGCTAGCCACTTTGACGCATCTTGGACTCATCATGAACGACAAGTGGAGGCCATTGCAGGCAGTAGCGGATGCGGCTTTTGTTATTATTGTCGCTTGGTGTCATCAGTTTGCTGTCGTCTTTTTGGGTGCTGCAAGTTGTGGCTTTTATAGCGCACTTTCGACGCAATTGGCTTTTGTGCTTCTTTCTCTCACTCACTTGCTTTGTATGTCACCGTTGGAGCAGCAAGGCAATTAATTAAATGATTCCCAAGATACAGCAGATGCCAGCTATCTGAGGAAGGTTATGACTCACTTACTGTGGGCTAAGAGATGGGGAACTTAACTTCTTTCTTTTTACGTATGAGATTACGTTAAAAAAAACTAATCGAGATGCTTCATTGAGTTATTTGCATATGGACAAAGAAATTTCTGATTGAGTCAAAGGAGGTCAAAAAAATTTTCCAACGTGGCTTGTTCTGTGGTTTCGGACCATTTTGTAGTCATTGCGTCCGACTAGAAAATGCGTAAGAAACTGACAAATACCTTCTGCCTTTTCGAGGGGCCTTGAGAACGACCAGAGCAAGTTTTGCCCTATTATTGTATAGATAACAGAATGAAATTCACGTCTCTGAAAGCCAAGCTCGCTTATTAGGAACTGTTTGCAAATCTCTTGTAATTAAACACAATTAACCATATATTCCAATTAAACGATAGTAAACTAGATATACAATATGATGCCACTTAAGCGAATTTAATTCATTATATATTATTTATATAATGATTGAGTTTTCCAATTTTTTATCTTTAATTTATATCAAGTAATATTCTATGATTAGATTGTCCGACTTGGGAATTAGACTATAACATTTAGTTGAACACAGAATATAATGAAGATTGAGTTTAATATGTTTGAATTGAGTTTACTAAATTATGCAGTTATTTATTATATGGTCATTATTTGATTAATATTATTGTTTGTTACTTTCAATCTCGGTTATAATAAAGCAGCTTATCCATACATACCATACCAAATTTAGCTAACTCTATTTAAAATTAAATACTAATTCTTTACAAATCTATTTTTAAGGGAATGTAACTTAAGGTTCAAGTAAACGGTCAACATTGGTTGTGAATAGCTTTGAATAGTTCAGCATGAAATAACCGAAGTTTTGCAGTGCGACAACTATTTGTTGATGATGTTTCGGTTAACCGCTGTTCAGATACGATCCGTTATCCGCTCGAGTAGGCTGATTTTATGCAAATGAGCAGATTATCCGGGCTTCCGCTCTGATCCGCCTTTAAGGAGGCTGTAGCCCAGAACGTCAGCAAGTGAATTGTCGCGCTCGAACTGGCCAATTGTGCAGCTTCAATAACAGGGAAGGGAATTGGCCAATTGTAAGCCATCACAATTTGATTGCTTGGTGCAACCTCCCTGACACAATTTGGTTATAACAACAGCCTGGTGTTGGAAAAACGTCTATATACCAAAAAAAAATTTTAAGAAATATGCCGGGTTTTCATAATATATTTACTCAATTACTATTCAATATTGCGGATATTTCCGGTATATTTCGGAATTCTTTCGTTCAATTAATTTTAACAAAATGAGCTTTAACAAGCCGATGCTGCCAAATTATATTCAATAAAAATTTCATCTGTTTTTGTTTTTTACTTTTTTTCGTGGTTACAGCAAAGTTCCATAAAACGTTAGCATTGCGAATTAATCTCATATTCTGTAAATATTGTAAATATGTAATAAAAATTCTTCGGCGCTTTATTGTATACTGTTGCATCTCATGATGCAACCACGTCCGGCTATGCCGCACTTACTACCTTAATACTCTTTATTGATCTATCGATGTCAGTAGTTCCGTCGACGTAGGAGATGATAATTAAAATAAAAGATGCAACAATTTAAATTAAAACGTTCAACGAAAATATAAAAACAATTAATTTATTGAATTTAATATACGTTGTCTTAATTTTATTTACATTAGCGATATGGTTCCTTAAGCCTTCAATCCTGTAACTCCAAGAAAGATTGAAAAGCCTGAAGAGCAAGTTTAATCTGGCTAACAGTCGAGGCCGAAATAACATATATTTTTGTGATTGAACAATGGCAATTACAAAGGCTGCCAATTAATTAATTAATTATTAGAGTATTAAGCGAGATTCACATTCTTCCGATTCATTTGGTTTAAAACATAGCCATAACCTCAAAACATCACACAATTAAACCTATATTTGGTTATTTCTTGGCCATAGGCCATTTGATTGTCTGAACAAATTAAAATTGTAGTGCTATATTGTTGCACAAATATGTGCCGAGATTCAAAAAACCAATGTTTCACTAGTCATTAAATCAAATAAAATGTGTGTAATTTAACTTTGCTTTAGAAAAGTTTATCAAGCCTAATAACTTTTTCGCTGACAGCAATCAACATCCGTTTCATTAATTCCACGTTGCCGCACTGCTAACAATATTAAAATCTTTATCAAATCGAAATTAAAAACCAGTTTGAATTGCTTCCTTGCGACCCGGGTACATCCTCCACACACACACACCACCAACAACTAGAGTACAGTCATTCTGCTGCAGATCTTCATCCGCTTGGTCTGGCCATAAAACTTTAAATAAATATGCAGCGTGTGCTGCCGTTTGCCATGGTGCCATGGTGGAGCGGATGTAGTCTTCTAGTGCTGTCTGCTCCGTAACCGATAACATCATTATTGATGAAGACGTGGGTGGCCGGAGCAGGCGGTGAATTGTGTCAGAAGTCACTGCTGGCAAATGGCAAAAAGGCAGCAAAGCGTGCGCCGCACGAACAGACTGCAGGAATGTGCCCCATCTGCCACAGCCACACGGCTACGGCTCGCACTTCCGACTGGGGCATTGGGTAGAATACGGCTAGGAATCTGGCATTGGTAAGGGGTGCATTTGGTATCTGGGCTGGGATGTTGGGTGGCTGTCGCCCGCTCGTTTAGAGATTGGAAATCGTAGACATCGTCGACGTAGCAGTCGTTGTCGTAATAACTGTAATTGATTTTTGATTTGTGATTTAATTTAACAAAGTTAAATGAATTGAAGTGAGGAGAAGAAGCCGAGGATTGCTGCTACAACAGAGAGAGAGTTCGTGCTGGAGTAAGCTAGGCTTAGTCTATGTCTTTCCTCGTTGCTCATCAGAGTACTTGTCAAGGCTTTGAAGTAGACAGTTTGCAGAGGTATGCCTAGGAAAATAAATAAATTACATTTCTTACAACATACTCGTAAATGCAAATCAGATGCGCGATTATGCTAAATGCTCATCACATTCCAAATCTAATTATCATTCTTTTTTATATTTTATTTATTTAATGAGGACTACAAACAGACCACAGTTTTCAAACCGGTTTTGATTACTTGATATGATGCATAAAGACATGGAGCTAATTATAAAGATTCTGAGACTTTGTAGATTGTCCTGCTTAAATTTGTTTTTATACAAACTGGTCATAAACCTAAATACATATGTTACCTATCTAATGCAGCCACTTGTGAGCCGACTCCATTTGGTGTTTTCTTATTTTATTCAAATCATTATGTAAATGAGAAGCAAACTATACTTTATATTTATACTATAATATACTATGATAACTGTGTATATGAATGATATGTAAGGTTGTACTGAAATCCAATTAAAATCTTTTCTGTCATTAGTTGAAATCATAATGCAACTCTGTCATAAAATAACCACAAATATCACAATTTTTTAATTTCTTTAACCATTTACTTTATTCACAATAAGCCTCAATTCTTTTTTTAATATTTATCTCCCAATACTTATTTTGTGCTGTACGTAATTACTTTGTCGTTGAATCCATGTTTTCAATTCAGATGGATAAAATGAAGATTTTGATCAAGCCCATTTGTTGTCCGCATTTGCTATTCAGACCCAACTTGCTTTGTCATTGCTAAGAAAATTAATTCAAATTTATGTAGCTACACATTTTTGGTGGTTGGAAATTTCATTAGCCAACGCAAAAGCTCGCCAGGAGCCCAGGCCCTATTCCAAAATTTGCCAACAACTAAACTGAAACTCCACAGTACAATAACAACAGCGAGCGCAACTCTTGACTTGATTTTATGAGTTTTGGACCAACTAGAAATGACTGCAATAACAGTAAAGTAACCCCAGGCTCACAGATGGACCCCAGTCACAACTGTTTTATCCGTGCAACCCTCTGGCCAATCATATTGAAAACTTTTAGCTGTGCCAAAATACCACCATCTAGATATAACCCCATTCGATGAACCCCCTCATAGTGTGTGTTTCTGACTAATTCTACATTTTAATTGATGCTCGTTTTGTTTTATGAGATTGCTAGCTAGAAGCTAGAAGCCATCAGAAACTCAACTCCACTCGACTGTTTGCCACAATTGTGCGCCTCAACTGCATTGTCATTTGCGTATCTTGCCGGCACTTTCCTGTGCCACAAACAGTTTATGGGCCACTGGGCTGTGGTTTACTTTTCCACGCCATCAAATCCCTGCCACCTAACCAATGACTGGCATAATTCACACGCCAATGACTTTGAAAATCAGCGTAATACATGTACGTATAAGTATATGTGTATGTGTATGTGTATGTGTATGTGTGTGTGTGTATATGTATGTTTATATTTATAGCAATATGCATTGTGCGTTATGCGACACATCTTGGAAATCTTATCGGGTATAACACAGCTCATGTAACGTGGAAATCGCTCGAATATTGAAATTGGCAATTTCGATATTCATTAAATGCGGCGTTCCGACGCGCTTCCATTTCCTCACTGTGGCAGCATCATCTGTGCATCTGTGCATGGGAGCGTGCTTATCCTGGCATCAGCTTTCGCACAGAGCACCAAGTTCCATCAAGTTCCATGAGCATCAACGTCGCTGAGCAGCGAAATCAATAGGGTCCAGACTAAATCTAATGCTGAGCTGTTGGCTCTGGAGTTGGGTTTGGGTTTGGGTTTGGGTTTGGGATGGTCGTGGGCGTGGGCGTGGGTGTGGGTTGCGGTTTGGCGCAGTGAATCTCATTTACGATAACCGCAAAAGAATTTCGCATGATCTTGTACATATTTAAGTTGTTATCGGTGTACTTAAAATTGTGATTCATTATGAACCACTCCGTTAGATTTAAAGCTTTATACATTTCGCCCTTCAAATATACTTAAATGTATGTATATTTGTTGGAGGCGGTATCCACCCACGCCTTGCTCTGTAAATTTCATCAAAATAAATACAATTTATAGCGTAATAAGCCAATTTATGCGCCATGTTCGTTTTTCTAGCTAAGAAACGCACAATTTGCATAAATTTACGCTTCTGCCAGGGGAATTGGTGGGGCACATGTTACTAAACATCAGTATATTGCAAATGTTAAATGTATAAATGGCAAATAAATAATATTTGATTACCCCATCCAATCAGTACATAACTTAGACCAGCTGAGTTATTGTTTAACTTGCCCAAACGAATTTCAAATTACACTCAGCTCCCAAATCTCAGCCTAAGCCTGCGTAGAATCTTTCCAGTGTAGGATTTAATGTTTACATTTAATTTAATGGATTTAAAATTTTACACTAACAAAAGAACCAATCAAGAAACTTAAAAAAAAACGAGTTTCACAATACAATCAAAGCTTTACATTATTGTAAATATTATATATAAAAAATCTAGATCTATATTAAAATAAATCAATTCTGATATCAATCTCAAATTTAAATTTTTGGAAATGCTCAAACACAAAATGATACTCCTAGAATTCCCAATAGAGTCTTACCTTAAAGCGACATTAATACGTTAATGGCTTATACATATATACATTCTTAATCAACATCAATAGCAGAATCGACTAAATTAATATTAATAAATTTTTGTACAAATTCAACATTATAATTGGTAACATAATTGGAAAGTTTTGATTATTTTTAGTCATATTTTGTATAGAATGTTATCCTGTTCAATGTTTCAATTTCAATTATGCAACTAACTTTTCTTCTTAAAACTATTCTGTAGATCGAAGTAATTAAAACAGGGGATAACAAATGGCGCATAGAGCCAAAAGGAACAAAACGAAGAGTAAACAATTTAAGCAATCCAATCGCAAGAGAGCAGACCGAAGAATATATTCCACAAGCGAAATGGCAAAAAGAAAAATCAGCTTTGGCAAATTTGTATGTTGAAAATCAAAAAAAAAAAAAATATAAAGAGAAGACAAAGTTAAATTAAAAAGAGAAAAATGTCACACAGGACGTATGAGCAACCTTTTTAATATCTGAACATTGTTGCCGTAATTGGTGTGGCATTTTAACTGACGAACAGAGAAAAGTGAAAATGTAATCGTGTAAGAGAGAGAGAAAGAGAGAGAAAGTGGGAGAGAAAGAGAGAGAGAGTTTTCAAAAGTGCTTTAGTTTCTATAGAATGCAACTGGCCATTGATATCATTCTGTTTGTTGAGTCAATTTAATTTGTGGCCAAACTTATTTCTTCACATCTGAGTATTTGATGCTCACTGTTTGACTCTAAAGTAAAATCTCACTTTTTGTTTTGTTTACCTTTGATTATGTCGCTTAGTGTTCGCTTATGGAGCAATGCACTAGCCTGTAAATTATTCTTGTGGCCCGGGTGATAAATAGTGTACTGGACGCAGTGCTGCACTCGGCTCTAAGTGAAAAATAAAAAACAATTGCGTTTACAAAAGATAAACAACACAATGGGAGAGGATGTAAGGCGCAGGGCTGTGTTGGTGTCAGAGGGGGTAGCATAAAGTAAAACTGTATTTAATTAACCGACATTGCAATTACAAATTCTGTGCAGCGCGGCGCACTGAACCAATGCCATGTCCATGGCCTGAACTGCACTCCTCAGCCCGGCCTCCTCCTGTCCAAAAGGCAACACCAGAATCAGCAGCTGTTCGGCATACTAAAAAGGACTCATGCCCAAGCGACGAGCTCCACACAGCACGGAGGCAAAACAATTTCATGTCGTCCACCAGCACCGTCAGCAGGACGAGCTCTGCCTGCAGAGACGTGGTCAGCAGGGATGTGGCTATAGCAACAGCTACAGTTACAGTTAGCCAGCGGTGTCAGGCCAGGAGTGTACACAATGCAGCAGTTTCGAGGCGTGCAAACAAAAGCTCAAAAGCGCAGTGGAAACTGCAGTGAATCCTTGGCTTGCCTTTGCCTTTTGTTTATGGCTTCGACAATTTACACCTTAAAGAAGTGAAGTTTCCTTTATCATTTCTCAACTTTGTCCTGACTGCAAAAAATTAACAGTAGCAAAGTTATCTCTTCACTGCCAGCTGGCAGCCTCACCATCCTCACCTGCCCCGCCAGCCCCACCTGCCCCACCAGCTCCACCATGTAGCTCCTTATCAGTTTTGTATACAGTCGTCGGCAGCAGGCAGGCTTCCCTTCACAGCACTCCTTTGCCGCTTTTAAAAATGGTAAAAGAATGTTGTGAATAACTCAAAGTCTTAATGAATTATGGTTTCGCGCTGCCATTCTCAGTCTTAGTCTCATTCTCATTTAACTTCCCCTTCCCCCTTCCCAATCCCATTGTCATGGCCATTGCCATTGCCATCGCGGATTCGTTTGATTTTGCTTTTGGGCTCTTTTGCCTGTTGACTCGTCTACATTTGCAAGTTGCCAAAGTTGAAATGAGTTCAAAGTTTACTCAGTTCAAAAATTATGGCTGATTTGTGTGACTTGAGTGATTATGTCTATTATGAAGGCGAATCGTGTTCACTCAGTTCAAATTATTTCATTTTTTATCTTTTCTGGATACATTTTCCTACTATTGCTAATTATTGATTACCAATTTTATTTGCAGTTTACTTCTCTACCTCTACTAACCTGATACGACTGCCCCATTAACTGTTGTTTTTTAATATCATTCATTAGTACAAGTAAAATTTAATACCCCATAAACATTACACATTACATTAAAATTAAAATTACCGTGACTCCTTGAAGCCATTAAGTAAATAAATTAATTAATTTCTACTTTTTGTTTTTAGTCTCTGTTTCAATTTAATGCATTACTTACATTTATGATTTAGCTGGGTTACTCTATAAAATGTCTTTGTTACTTTTCATTGCTTTAATAACTTTGAAAGCTTCGATTTATTTAGCTTATTGTTATTATTATTTCTATTGAAATGAACTCAACAAGAAGTACAGAATATACACAAACATGTAGTCGTGTCCGAGGAACTATTTAACAACTGAGCTGCCCCAATGAAGATTACATGCATAACATATATGTATGTAAATGATGAAAACAACACCAAAAACTTACAGAAACTTAGCAGTACACATTGAGCCGGAGGGGAACAACAATCCCCTATAAATCAAATTCCAAAGCATAAAATCTAAACAACTAAAATGAATGTTACCAACCAACAAGAGAACAAGGACAACAAACAAATAATTTCATGTCATACACTGATGAAAGTTTTGTACTTTTGATGTTCCCTTTTCCTCTCTCATCACGCTCACACACACACTCTCTCTCTCTCTCTCTCTCTCTCTCTGTCTCTCGCTCTCACTATCTCTCCGTCTGAATCTATTTTGCACTTTGCAATGTGCACTGCAGAAAATTCAACAATTTAATTTAATAAATACAAAGCATCAGCATTAAGCGGGACAGTGTAAGCAGTGTAAGTAGAATTGTGCACTGTGCGAAATTACAGTCATAAACTGGATGAAACAATCTTGTACTTTTTATGCAGCTAGCCTTTAGTTTTGCCTCATTCCCAGCTGCAGAACAATTACTCAACACATATTTAAATGTACAACTCTCTGCTTCTTTTCTCCCCCTTCCTCCCCTCGTTCGTTGCAACGCCGCAATGACCAATGCACTTGGAGCCAGTTGCTGCAACTGCCGCTTGCTCTGGCTGTCCTGCAAATGAAAATTTAGTGTGCATGTTCCTGCTGCCAGAAGCAGTGCCACAGTTCCAGTTCCACTTCCACAGCTCTCCACAAAGCCAACCTCCCCTCACAACTCGCCTCGCCGCCCCATATGAAATATGTTTGTAGCAGTTGTCGTTGTGTAAAAGTTGTTGCTGCAGAGCTGCGTCGCATCGAAAGCTAAATCAAAATTTCTATGAGCCGCAACTACTGCCACCAGCAGGAACAGGAGCAGCAGCAGCAGTAGCAGATGAAGATGATTCCTATCTGAGTCTGCTAAGCAACTAATTTCAGCTTAACCCACTTTTCCAAAGCAATTACCGTTTCTGACCCTCAATGGCCTTCGCTCTGATTTATGGCATTACGTAGTACAACAAATGCAGGCTGACAACGGATTGCGAATTGTGTTTTTACTGCCACTGAAAGGGACTGAAAGACTCAAAATCGCCATTTAATGTAAGTGAAGATAAATTATTACAGCAACAGCGACAACACCAACAACACCAACAACACCAAAAACGACAAGGACAACGATGACAACGGCAGTTGTAAGGGGAACGGTTGCTGTCAACAAACCGGAGATCAGGCAACATCCGTTTCATAAACGGATGTCCGGTTTGTTCGCACGTTCACGCTGTGTTGCCACGTTTCACGTTCACCCTACCTTCTCCCCTCAACGGATTGGTTCACTGGGCCATCTATTTGGCATAAAGTGGAACTAAGTCTAGGCCTAGGCCTGTATGCCTCTGTAAAGAAAGTCGTGTTTCGAGGCACGAAATATATACAAAATATATTTCCATATCTTACATTAAGCAATATATGTGTATACAATAATTGTAGTACTTTCAGTACTTAACATCATAGATATCATTACTTCTGGCTTAAATGTGATGTGTCACTTTAATTATTATTAATACTGATTTCTATTTTATGGTAAAAAAAAAAGAATCTGCAATTGTTGACAAATCGATTGAATTCATGTAAAAATCAGACTACTCAATTCGAGGCTGCTCTGTATTTAAAGCTTTAGCTTAAAGATTTAAAATATTTTAACAAATGAACAATAATTTTCCAATTTGAATGAGTGGATGTCAGATGAGAACACCTCTCGATACTAAAATGTCAGCAATTACCAATGTTATTTTACCAAAGGAGTCCTATGTTGGCTCAGCTTGTATATTGTGTCTGATTTGGAACTGTATTGATATGTTAATAGATACGCTTTGCCACAGTTTGATTTGTCGCCGGCATCTGCTCCTATTAGGATTGACAACTATACAGCTGCTTAGATCAATTTGGGTGCAATGTATTTGTCCAAGGATTGCCGACATTCATTCAAGCTGACTGGCATCAGCTTGCGACACCCTTACCCTCGCCCTCACCCTCACCATCAACTCTCGAATATTCGGGCACAATTGGGATATAGGTTGGAGGCGAATTTGATTTTATTTCACAGACAACAACAGACAGACACACACAGGAAGACAGACAGATAGACATGCAGATTGACACCATGGTGAAATATTACGCGATTTTAGCATTTCAATGGAAAGTCAAATATTTCAAGTGGCTGGTAATGACATATTCTCAAGTGCGAGTAGCAAGCAGTTCACCAAGAATACAGCGGGTAAATCGAAACCATTCCCAGTCATTCTGTCATTCATTCACTCGTCGCATTTCTGAGGTAACCACGCGAGATTCTGTGGTGGGTGGAGTTGGTGGAGCGGTAATTGAAGCTGCCATCTGATTTATTAACTCAATTATGGCCCAGGAAACCAACCCCAACATCCATCCAGCCCAAGGGGAGTGTTATTCTGTTTATGCCTGTTAATGCAGAGAAAAATTGATGCAAATTTACGCATCGCCTTGCAAAAGAATTCAACTTAAATTCTGCGCATAATTCGATTCGCAAAAAAAAATCAGATTTATCGAAATATATTCAATAAAAACGGGTAAAAGAATGTGGGAAAATGAGGAAACGGAATTTAGTGTTGGGAATATGTATTTGAACATAATATGGAATGTTAGGGAGTGTAAGCATTAAATACAATATAAACAAACTTTAAATCTAAGTGAACATTAACTAGTTACAAAGTCTGCTTCTCATTTGCCATCTTGAGCTCTTAAGTCCTCAAATTAGCTGTGAGGTCCCAGCAGGCATTTAAAGACTTTGTCTCGTCTTAAATGTATATTTGCTTATAATTTATGGGCTCAGTTCCATTGGCAAATAATGTCATCCGTTTCCGTTTTGTGATGTGGTTCGACTCCATTAGACAATTACGAAATAGGCTTTTAGTCGGGACACAAACTCTTCGGATATCTTTGCGCTTTCCTAATTATTTCGCAATGTCGCCTGTCAGTGAAAGGCCTGCCATTTCCGCTTCCGCTGTAACTGAATCTGAAACTGAATCTGATACTGTCAATGGAATGTGGTGGCATCATCAATCTGAGTCAGTATACAACAGCGCTGCTTTTTACGAGCATATTTACGTATTTAGCGTTGAAGTGTCGCTTACGACTACACTCGACACTCTCCTCAAGCCATCATTATTACCAGCCATAACTAAGCACATTTAAATTCGCAGAGAGCACAGCAGCTGGTCTTACAACAAACTGCTTACATCCAAGTACAACGAGGGCTACACAAATGGGTCTTAACAGTTGCCACTCGGTGTCAAATTACGAATAATTATATGCGAAGGCATGTTGCACAGTTGCAACTGCGTGTTGCTACACCTGGTAGTTAACTGTACTAGGTGTAAACTGGCCCAATTGGTTGCATGTGTTGCTCTTGCTGTTGTTGTTCCTGTTGTTGCCATTTGAGGTCTTGCTGACCTCGTCATAAGCCCGGCTGCTGCTGCTGCTGCTGCCACTGCCACTGCCACTGCCACTGCCAATGCAGCTTGTGATAATAATGACTGTTGTTGTTGTCGTGGTTGACTAACCCAATTGACCCACCCCCTCCCCCACCCTAATGGGGTAGGGTCGTAGAATTCATTGCTGTACTTATCAGAAGTGCAATTATAAAAATTGTGCAATGCCAGTTAAATTTGATTACTTAATTTAAATTGGATACTTGCTGATCTACTTTTAATTTTTGGGTCAGTCAAATTTAGAATTCGCGAGCTTAATTAATACACATATAGATTAAATAATTAAAGTATCTAAGAGAATTGCAAATTATCAAAGTTTTTTTTATTAATTCCATTTGTGTTCCTGATAAGGTCTTTAAATTATTAGCTCTTACTGAAACTGAAATCGTTACCGTTTATAGTTTATACTTCAGATTACAATATTACAGAATAAAGTGATGTACATATATATAAATAGATCGCATGATATATGCCAATTGACCGTAGTGGTTGCCAAACAAATTTATATTGTTATTAAAATCTGAACTCTGATTGGAGTGCAGATTGAAATCTATGCAGGGTTTTCTACGAATCAATCAATGTGGGTAGCACCAGCCAGAAGATCACCACGGCATCCAGAAGGTTTCAGTAATTTGCAATTTAAGAATCTCTATGATAAATGAGTGTCTGTATGTTGATTGTTCCACCTAAGATTCTACTGATTTAAACATTTATTTTCGTAACGCTCTACAAAAATCGAACATTTTTAAAAATAATTTGATAAGCTGGGTATTTGTCATCATTATCTTTCATCCATTCTGAGAATTGAGTTGAATTCATAAGGACATAGCTTAAAACTCCTTTATCTGGGCAAAAGAGGTTTTTTTTAATGTAAGGTGGTGCTTTCCTTATCCTGCTCTGCTCAGATCTACTGTCAAATACGCAATTACAGCCTTAGTTCTTTCTGTTTCTAATGAGCATTAGATTTACATAACATCTGTGTGAAATGAAATCGAAAAGACTTCAACGCAGAATTACACCAAAATGCAGTCGTATTCGCATATGCCTTGGATTTGCTGGCTCCTTTGCGAGTTTAATGTCCTGTTCAAGTCATTTGTACCATTTCAATTGTTTCCATATGTGTGAGATTGTGGTTGTGTGTGTGTGTGTGTATGTGTGTGTGTGTGTGTGTGTGTGTGCGCGTGGGCCATAATGCTGACAGCGTTGTCGTCCCGTGGCCATTGTCTGCCACTACGGCAACTATTGTGGTTCCTTTTGTTTCTGCGCATCGCGCGCTGTCGTCTAATAAAGGCGCCTCATAATGTGGGTCATTGTACCGCCATATGGCGCTGCATTTGTCACTGCTAACAAGAATAACATCAGGAACAGCAAGTAAGAGTGCTTCAGTCGAGAAAACTCGACTGTAACATATCCTGTGTCGAGATCTACCAATCATAGATTATTCATAAATTAATCATACAAATGCTAGCATTTATTGTAACCAAAACTCGATTCGGTAAATCAACTAAATTTTGTTTAGATTCTTGCATGAGATGATGATTCTAATCAAGGCTGCATATATACCTAATGAGCTCTGAGTAACTTTCTGTGGCACAACTATGTGATCTGAATACAACAACAAAGAAATAGTAATATACGAGTGCTTTGGGCGTATAATTGTAGACACAGTCGCCTGCAATAGTCACAGTTGTTGCAAGATTGCATAGGGGCATGTGGCCAATTTAACAACTCCGGCACAATGTCTTTATTTTTTTTAAGTATTTATTTATTTCCAAATAATGCATTATACCGAATTTAATTTCTCAGAAATTATACATTCAATATTAAGTCAGGTAACTTTAGGTATAAATAAATCAGGTCGATTATAATTTTACATATGTATTTTCTAAGAAATTTATTCGCATTGCAAGTCGAGCTTCTGAGAATTTGGATAACAATTATCTTGGAATAACTAATTTAAAATACTTTTTCAGAACTCTGTGGTCTGTCTTTACAGCCATATTTATATATTTATTACCTTAACTCTGAACAATTTTAAAATTTATCAATAAGTCATGATGGTCTTGTGCAAATGTTTGTAGCTGCCATAAGGAAGCACTTCCAACCCTACAAATAATATATATTCATGATCAAATCAAATGCCAATTAGGGATGAGGTTTCTCGTATCCCACACGCAGATTAAGTTAGCTTAATTTAATGAATAAGTGTGTTAGTTTCTCGAATTTCGATACATTTCAATAAAAGAGAAGATTGTGTGAGAAAGGGATGGCATGATGTGCAACGCAGGCGTAAATATGTTTGTACGTATGTATGTATATTTGTATATACACGCATTGATCCCAAGCCGGTGAGTTTACTTCGGGCTATTTGCAACGAGCTGTCTTAGATTTTTTTTAAACTTATTAGTGCCAGTGTTGCATATTCAGACCTGCTCACTTTTGTGTGTGCAAAACTTTTAAATGAAGTTTTGGGTATAATTATATACTTAACAACAGGGCTCGGGGAAGGTTAAGAGTTATATTAAGTAGATTAAAACACAAGTTTAATTTTGATTGCACTATTTTTCCTTACAAATACCCAGAGGAACATGGTTAATGTTGAGTCGACTGTTGGTCCTAATTAAGAATATATTTACCTTATGGGGTTCTCAGGCTGTGAGAATTTATATATGGGAGCTCTAAAAAGTATGCAATTGTTTTAATAAAAAGCGAATTAAATGACCGATTTTTACGCCAGGTGGCGCTATAAGAATAAGTTTTTAAACATTCTATGTATTTGTAGTTTTAAACCCGTCCTTTCCACTTAATTTTTTTATAAAACAAATATTAATTTTATTCCTGTGTCAGAGACAGAAATATTTAAATTTTATTGAAAACTGCAAAAAAAAAATAAATACACTTAAGTAGTATGGAAGCCGAATTCAACACTTATGGGAATCACCTAATTAAAATAATTTAAGTTATAAAATACAATATATTCAAATTAAAAAAGCTAAGACAAACAAAATAGTTTCTTCAGTCTATTAAAAATGTTTTAGATACATGTGTAACTCTGTAAGTGTATGTAAAATAATTCTTATACAATTATGTCCACAAGACAGGGAAGTGTCTTTAGGATAATTAAATGAATTGTGCAAAATGTTTCTTTTATTAAAATTTGCACCTTTGAATTTGCATTTAATTCAAGTTTACGTAACTTTTACGGCAATCAGTGCAGTCAATTCTGGCAAAAGTAGTTAAGCATTTGTCGTGGATGCAATTAAGATGTTTGACTGAAGATAAATGCGCCAAACTAATTTGTAACTGAGTCGTTTGCAAATAGCTTATGACTATTGCGACTTTCCGATTTGTGACTCCACAGAATCTGAAGCTAACCAGTGCATTCAACATTTAAATCTTTGCCTTTGAGCGCATTTAAGACACATTTCCAATTTGTAATAAAAAGTCTGTGGGGCAGCTTTGGGTGCTTTAGAAAGTACGAGTTTTTCTATATGAACCTGAAGTAGAAGCATACTTATAAACAAGAAGAAGGAAACAACTGCTGGTCAATCAAGTTTTAGTTTGCAATAAAGTGCAGCAAATGCTGCAAAAAAAGAAAGGCCCGCATCAGCCATCAGGCAGGCAAAGTGATAGATTCGCTAACTCATTGAATCAGGTTACCAGCCCAAACGGACGGACAGGCGCCCAGACAGACTGACAGGCGGACCCACAATTCGAGCAGCTGGTCCAAAGCATTCCTTGCCAGCCTTTCACTCTATTGCTGCTTCAGTTCGCTGCAAGTCAAAGCCGGCATCGATTTGATTTTGTGTGTGTTTTGTTTTTTGTTATCGCTGCACTTCTATAATTTTATGACACCGACGCCAATTTCCATAGCCCGGAGATATGACTCCAACTGCGACTCAATCGTTATGTTTGAGACTTGTCAGTTCCTGGCCAATGAAGACATATTATGGTTTAAATCAAGCCTCTTATGGCTGCCCCATGGCTTTATGATCTTGAATGAGGGAATGAGTATGGCTCTGTAGTTAAAATTGTGCGAAAGTACTTGAAAAGTAATTTACATGCCATAATATACATATATTATAATAGTAACCCACAGTAACTAACATACATTAAAATAGCAGCTTGCTTAACACACTGCACTTAATCGATATAAGTATAGTAAATAATGATATTTACAAGAGACTGAAAACTTTTAAGAAATGCACCGTTACATTAAAAATATAATTTCTAGCTCCAAAAAGGGGTTTCCAATTCTTTTCGTTAGTCGTATTGCTTGGTTCACATAGTGTAGTCCAAGGTTTTGGGCGCCCTGAAAGGTGAGTTGTGTGATTGATAATATTGATAAGATTATAAATAATTCTTAAATTAAGTAATTAAAAATTCTTAAGGCGATGTTGAAGATCTCTTGTTTCTGACTATTTTTATATTACCAAGGTACATATCCAAAACATATCCGTCCTTCATCTTACTGACTTCCTCCTCTATATTTATAAATACTCCATTTTTATATCAGTTTTATACCCGGTTTACACTTATTGGTTATTGATGTGGTTTACTGAATATTTAATTTATTAAATATTTTTATTATCTACTGGCTTAATTTAAAATTAGTTAGTATTATGAACAGTTCGCAAAATACTGGTGTTTAAGTAAGTAGATGATTATATACATATTATGTGTATTAGGAAACTTTTCCCAACATGCTTGTAATTTACCATGCGAACTAAAGAATAAGTTTGAGACACGCCCCGTAGCCACGCCCCTTCGCACTTTCATCCCATTCTCATTCTCATTTTGGTGGGGAGTGCAATTTCCAACTCTCTCACCCAGAGTTTCATATTGTTCCATGTGTGGGTGTGGAGCTGTGTGTGTGTGTGTGTCAGTATTACGCCAACGGACAATGGCAAAAGTTTCTGTTTCGGCTCGATAAAGTATCTGTTAGATACAATTTACAATA
The DNA here is from genome assembly GCA_035042365.1 of Drosophila dives. Taxonomy (NCBI): domain Eukaryota; kingdom Metazoa; phylum Arthropoda; class Insecta; order Diptera; family Drosophilidae; genus Drosophila; species Drosophila dives. The sequence goes on along the minus strand of JAWNLJ010000133.1, from coordinate 2,236,534 downwards.
TTTCGCTGGCGCCTGGCGCACAAGTGAAAGTTTTCGCCTGCCCGAAAAGTATGGCTTTAATGATAATGACTTTAGCTGAGCAAAAAGTGGCGCAAAGTTTAGAATACGCCAACGAAACGCTTTTGGGGATTCTCCAAATGCCAAACAGCAGAAGTTTACCACATCCACACCCATGCATGCCACACACACACACACACACACACACACACACACAACCACACACACATACAACACCACTTACACAAAAGATACGCAACGAGTTGCGCACAAAGTTTTCTACGTGTCGGTTTTGCAACATGAAATTGATAAGACATTTTCAGTCTAAGAATGTACAAAATGCACACAAAAAGTGGACAAATTTGCAAGAATCACAGAATATCTAAAGATTCCGTGTTTAGCAAGAACTTTCAATGCAGCACATTCATGAAGCTATATTCCCAAAGCACTCGTCGTTTTCTTAAATGTTTAAAACTTGAGATTACTCAACACATTTGCAAATTTTTAATAATATTTAATATTTCTAAGGCGTATTATACTAATTTACACATAAATATCAGTAATAACGTATTTTCAGAGTATTAAATACTCTTGTAGATAATCTGTTTTTAAATTTCATCCAAAATTATATATTTTTAAAAAAAATTAAGTTGGAGGTATTTAAACTGATTATTAAAAACTTTCTTAGTTAGTTTAGTTTAATTCAGCATGGTAAAGCTCATAAAGATGGCTTTTAAGCTAAGTTCGGCGCATATAATTTTAAAATATTTAGATAAACGGACATGACTCTGTCGACTCTGATAATGATTCTGATAAAGATATATACATATATTGTATAAAAAGAAAGATTTTAGTTGTGTTGAGTTTTATCACTCACTTATTAAATTATTTCCATTCGCATTCAAAAATGAATAATCCATATATCATATAGAATTAATTAATTATTTTTTTCATCACTTAGAGCATTTAAATTTGACTCCAACTTACATTGTTACCAACTACAGATTAGCTAGCCCTTTTAAGCAACACGATCTTGGCTTGCAACGATTTAATTTTATCGCAGACCCAAAGCAACAACAACATCGGCGATTTATTGCATCAGTCACAGCAACAACAAAAACAGCAACAACAACAAAAACTCAACATTCGCTAACGTTGTAATCGCCCAAGAGATACAATAAAAAAAATCTCAAAAAACAAAACAAGCAACTTCAGCAGCCCAAAAAGCTACCAGCTAAACGAGCCAAGCTACAAACCACCTTAGTCTGCAGTCTTCAGTCTGCAGTCTTCAGTCTGCAGTCTTCAGTCTTCTATCCTGCGTCTCCAGTCTTCATTCCTCATTGCTTAGTATCTGTTCTCTGGCATTTCGGCAGCCTCATCAACGCGCTAATCTTGTTGCTGTTGTTGTTGTTTGATGTTTGTTGTTTTGGTTGTCGTTGTCGTTGTCGTTGTCGGCAACGTCCTCATCATCAGCATCTCGAACCTCGAACCTGGACTCTCTCAGGCTGTTAAGAGTTCAACTCGTGATGTTAGTGGTTCAAGACAAGGCAGCGATTTCCTCATTGGTCCACTATTCTCTGGCGTTTGTTGTTGTTGTTGCGGATGTTGTTGTTGTTGTTTCTGTTGTTGCTGTTGTCTCTGGCGACATTCTGTCAAGACTATCACGAAGCTTTCGTAACACATTTGTTGCAATTTTCGTCGCTATTTGTTACGGTTCAAGAGAGGTTGTTCCACGGCGGAAACCTCAGTTCCATCTGAGTTCTGCTGCCTGTGTCGCCACCTTTGCTGAAATTAGCAACGTGTAAAATATTCACTAGCTGCCCATAAAGTTTAGCACGAGCAACTCGTTGCAAGTTGCAAGTCCGGTTGTCGGTTGCGTTGTCGTTGTTCGCTCTCAATGCAGATCATAAAGAACTCACATTGCCACATAACAGCAACTCTTGTTGACAAGGTTCACTCATGTGAAAAGAGCTGATTATTTTGCTTTCGAAACTGGCAAACACATAATTACAATTCCAGCAACTTTGTTATAAATCTAATCTGATCATTTTCTATTCGATAAACCAATTAATTTACTTCTGGTATTATATTATTGTCTTTATATGCCAATAATTGTGTTTATGCAGACATAATTTATATATTTTTAAATGTATTGTTTTGTTTATGAACGCACCTATGTTTTTTATTTTTATTTTATTTTCCCTTAAAAAACAATTGCTTTTTTTTACGTTTTTTCTTCTTTGTTTTTGCATTAAAGCTAAATCAAGCTTTGCATGTTGCTTTGCTTCAATCCTTCTTGTTGGCCCGACTCATGTCCTTTGCTGGAGCCCTGGAGTAACATCAATCACTTCACTTCAAACCCAATCAATTATCAATTGCTTTGCATTCTCAACGGACCCAGGTGCACAATGTATATCCACAGTTACCCCTTGCCCTCGCCCACGTCTATTCATATAATAGTCCTCTAATTGTTTAATTGAGACTCTATGCAACAACAGGAACAGCAACAGCAACAGCAACAGTAACAGCCAACCACAACACATAGAGTACTAAGCCCGTTTCATCCCTGCCCCATTTTGTGGCTGGCCATCAACAATTTGTACAAATTGTACGCACGTAACTCGGCTATGGCTTTGGCCCCAACCAGTCGATAAACATATCAACACCTGTTATAAGGTATATGTGTTGGCAACCCGTTGCAAATATTGAAAATCACTGGCTTCATTGTGCCACACACTCACACACACACACACACACACACACACACCTGGCACCGTCGTACCCACATGCGATTGTCGACAAGCTAAATAAATTTTATTTGCTTGATTTTCGACGCGGCCCATTCGCAATTTTTATACAAATTCACGCAACAATGGTGAGCCAAACGAGCTGGCAACTGAGTGACGTGTATCCTAGTCAATCAAAGGACGCAGGACAGCAACGGGTACATGGAGCATGCAGCAATGTGTGTCAATTGACTATGTGTGTGTGTGTGTGTGTTAGGTGTGTGTGTCCTCTGCTTGTTAATCTCGCATGTTGGCCGTTTGTCGCGTGCAACAATATTTTCACCAGATATGTATAACTGCAACATTCTGAATTTCACACGCCAGTTGCTCTGAGTCCAGTTAAGCTCTCCTCTTCCTCCTCGTCCATGTCTTCGTCCTGCTGTCCAGCAGAATGAATTCTGCGCTATCCTATTTTGTTGATAACCATTCGCGGCACGTTCATTTGATTGAATTGAAGTTGCTTTTGTCGTTTTTGCCTCACATTTGTTGATGTTGCTGCCGTTGTTGCCGTTGTTGCTTTTGTTGTTGCCGTTGCCTAGTTGCCTTGTTAGCAACATTGTCAGCTGCCTGCCTGTGTCTATCCGTCCAGCTCTCCAGCTGTCCAGCTGTCTAGTCTAGTCCAATCGATCTCCATGCACGTCCATGCAACAATTATTCAATTTGATGTGCCTCGCCTTTTGTTTTGCCAATGCCCAACTCAACCCTTCCATTCCCTTCCCTTCCCTTCCCTTCCCTTCCCTTCCCTTCCCTTCCATTTTCATCGACTCACCTCCTCTAATCGCTTTCTCTCGCTGCTACATTGTTGTTTCTACACTTGAATGGTTGCCAAATGTGTCGGGCGTGAGAGTTTACACCTGTGCCAAAGTGTGTCTCCACAACGGAAGCGGCGCCAAGCGTGGCCGCCATCCCAACCCCCCACCCCACCCCCCATCCCTCATCCACAAACAGGAAGTGGATTTAATGCGGCTGCAATTTGCAAACCAGTTTAGCCAACGTATTAACACCAGTCAACTGGGCAACCTGTACTCCTTCTCTACCCCTCCCCCGCCACACCACCTCGAACTCTTCGTTCTCATATAGATTATATTTTATTGATGTGTTAATGTGCAGCACCTAAATTTATCAGCATTTAATGGGCACCTATAAAAGGATATTTTAAGGTTTTAAAATTGGCTTAAGAGTTGTTTTATTTGAATTTGATTTATGCCAAATTCCTCTTCTACAAACCAATCTCAGTCTAGATCAATAAATAATAAATTTGAACTTTAAAGTTATCTAAAAAGTTTTCGTGATTGTGCAAAAATACGAATTATTGGTAAACATTGTAACTTGATATGATTTATAAATATTGATAATGTAAATATAACTTTGAGAATTAAACGAATAACAAAATAAATGAGATAAAAACTAATTTGATGTTTGCATGCTTGTGGTATTCCCACCGTCGACCCCTCATTTGGCTAAGCCCATTTGGGCCACTTGAGTCCACTTGCTTCATGCCACTTGGTCTCTATGCTAATCATCAAAGCAAATCCAACATAATTGAACTTAAACAGAAACTCATAAAATGCACTTCAAACCGCTTAATCCTCCCCACCCCACTCGCCCCGACTGACAGTGTAAACAGTTAACATGCTAAGCTCATTGAAGCTGCCATTGTAAATGCAACCCGTTGCCACGCAGGCGAGGCAGATGCAACCCACGCGATGTCAGTCGATTAGTCCAAGCCCCAGGCCCGAGCAGAGGAGGCCGTCGCCGGGAAGGAAGAAAAGGGAGAGGAAAAAGGGAAAAGGAAACGGTAGAGGCCTAAACTCGACTCGAGTGTCAATTAAATTAATATCAATTAAAAGCGGCTGCAACTTGTTGCTTGATGCTTACACTGCATTCATTCAGAGTCTGCAACTCCAGTTGCAAATTATGCACACGCCATCAAGTGGCTGTCTAATGAATGCAACCAGTTGCAAGCTTGCAGCTTGCAGCTTGCAGCTTCTAGTGACGCCTCTGTGCTGCAGATTTTTCCACTTTAATGAGTCTCGCCTAATGAAGGGTTGCCCTCCTCCTCCTCCTCCTCCCTCGATGCTCAGTTGAAATTTAATCAGCAATTTCCTGTCCCAACATTTCTGGTTACTTTTATAGCTAAAATGACATTTAACGAGAGGGTCACTTATTAAGTTGATTTTGAGCTGAGCTTTGTTATCATTGTGACAAAGAATGGCTTCTGTATTTTAGTGTTTTGTCAGCTAATGTCATTAAAACTTAAAGCTGCCAATTTCAAAATTGATTCTCGCACAGTTTGTTAGCGTCAGCCAGGATTAATAGAGCGGGAAGCTGGAGACTGGCACCGATCCCGTGGGTGAAGTGTCACAAAATTTGCACGCTGCTTGCCGGAAAGCCACATGGCAACAATCACACACACACACCCAACACAGTCAAGACCCAGTGAGGCATCAAGGCAGTCTGGCAACTTCTTGCCTCGCAAGACACACATGGCAGCGTGTACTGAATGTCGTCGGCTGCTGTCGCTGCGAAGGAAATGGCGTTCACTGACTGCCACCAGCTACCAGCTACCAGTTACCAGTTGCCAACCCGCTACCAACCAGCTCCCAGTTAACAGCTAACAGCTCTTCAACATCTCAGCGAAATTTTACGCACGCACACGCATCGACGGCCAAGTCAAGGAAATGTGCAAAGCTGCGCCGCAGTGGCAAATTTATAGCGACAAATGTTGACTTGAGATACGACAGCGACATACTCCATCCTCCATCCTCCATCCTCCATACTCCATCCCGCACTCCTCGCTCCATTTGTTCATCCTGTATGGCAAATACTCGTGGCAGGGCGCAGTCAGCTGAGAGCTGCTGTTGCCTGCTCAAACTGAATGTCAATCAATTTTAGTTTTTAATTTAAAAAAGTACGGTACCTTTACCCTGTTCCTCTCCAGAATCGTGTAGCTGTTTCTGGTAATTTAGACGGGCGTGTGTACTTCAACAACAGAATTGAGCTATGCGCTTGATTGCGTTCTGCCTCAAATTCAATCTAATTCCTAATGTGAGTGTGTGTGTGTGTGTGTGTGTGTGTGTGTGTGTGTGTGTGCGTATGTGTATGTGGGTATGGGTGTGGCAATCAACCAGAGGTTTAATAGTTCAACTAACGGCATTTGAAGCCACAGCAGCGACATGGGAACAATCCAAGTTAAGGGTTTTGCCAATCAGAAGACAACATTTAAATAGATTTATATCGAATTGGAAAACAAAGTTAAACCAAATTGCGGTTGACGTATTTCGATGTTTAGTTGAAAGAACAGGCTTTGCTCAGTTTCTTTGTAAGTAATTACGATAGAAAGCTACTTTGGAGTTTACTCCATGAGTTATTGTTTGATCAAAGTGGTGTCTCTAATATTACAAAAAATTATTAAATGAGTGATTGAAATAAAAATTAAAACGCTATCCATCGATAAATACTAAAAATATAAAAACTATAATAAGGAGTACCAAACAAATATTTTGAACATAAAATAAATTATTATTTTTGTTTAATAATTATGCCAAATTTGGCTTATTATTTCATTGAAATTAATTTCTGATTTTCTGTGTCTTATGCTTGAAATTTAATTTATCAGTTCGTGAACAAAGTAACATCTACAGAACAAAAGAGCATTATAATAATACTTTGATCAACTTATATAATATAACAGTATATAATATAATATATTAACGTAATCTAACAGTATATTTGGCGTTTAAATTGATTAATAATTGGAAATAGTTTTTTAGAACGCAAACCTAGACTGAATGCAAAAACTCATCTATCTGACATAACTGCGAGACAATTTAGAGCGTCGAAACAAATTAGACAAGCTTCAAGACAAGAGCCAAAAGCGAGGTTGGACCTTAACTCAGATCATAACGGCAACTCGAACTTATTGCCAATTGACTCGCAAGCCAAATGACTCCAAGCCTGTCCAGTTGTCTTCCCTGGGTCCAGCCGCCGTCTGCAGTCATTTGATGTTGTTGTTGTTGTTTTTGTTCTTGTTGTCGTGCCCAGCCTCCATCGATGTGGCCAACGCCAGAGCTCTAATCGCTCATTAAATGGCCACAATTTGCCTGCACCGCGCTGAATTTGAATTACTTTCCCATTGCTTAGTCTTGGCTTTGGCTTTAACTTTGGCTGTGGCTGTGTCTAACAAAATTTGTTTATGAGGCCCAACGAAACCTTTTAACTAAAACTAAAACTAAAGCTCATAACTTTGGCTCTGTTCCCCGTTCGCGTGAATTTTAGCAATCAGGCGAATGCTCAGCTCTGAGTCCCACAGGCTGCGGTTGGAGTCGGAGCTTGAGCTGGAACTGGAGTTGGAGTTGGAGTCCATGTTGGTCGGCTCTGGCGGGGACCGTTCCGTCGCATTCATCAAAACCGTTCAAGTCGTGCAGTGTGCATCCAAATCTAAGCTATGCCCCACCCGCCTCCCAAAAGTTGAAGCATGCAATTCGCATGCCACGCTCAGGTTCTGCACTTCTTTTTCTTTTTCCATTTCGAATTTTCCAATGTATTTTGAAGAAATTGTCTCTGGCCAGACTGGACGTGATATTATAAATTTTACTTTAGCATTGGTATTTTCGGTATCCTCCTCGTTTCTTAATGTTTGTGAGACTATTGTTGGGTCAGACTTGGGTTCAGCTGCTGGTTTGTTTTTTGGTACTGATATTCTACCCAACTTATAGATGAGAATATACTTTCATTTTGGTCTAAAATGTGTTTGTATCTAGCATTCACCTGGATTTATAATTGCAATTGTTATAACAAATATTCGCTGCTTTGACAGGCGAGTCAGTATAACCCTTTTCTCATCTAGTCTAATCTAGTATACCTAGTCCTTAATTTTTTTGGTTTAATATTAAGTAGAATTATTTGACTATATACTTATATTATAGTTATATCGGAGTCTGTATAGCTGTCAAAATTAAAAAAAACGCTTTAGCACATTTTTTTTAAATATAAATATAAAAGTAAATAAAATAATATTAATGAATGATTCAAAATTGAATATTAAAAGAGAAAATAAATAAGATTGTGTTGAGTTTTACCATAGTTAAGCACAACCAAAAACTTTCCCATATAGCGTAGTATTTAAATATAATTACGAGAAGAGAGAGTTATATTTAGAGATACATTGTAAGATTTCCAGTTGTTATTGAATACAAAGAGCACACAAATATTGTAAAATTAATACTGAATAATAAATTCAAAGAAATGTTTAAGTTATCAATTAAATTTAGAAGCAACTACAGCAATTGAAGCATACTCAAATACCTATATAAAAGAACAGCTGTTGTCTGCTGCTCCCTATTTTCTGCTCCCCGCCCTTCTTTCAATGCTGCCCAATGTTGCACATTTAATTTATGTTGCCGACTTCATCGAGTGAGTTACTTTTTCCCGCCCCAAAAATATCTGCCTGCCACTCTGGCCTGGAGAATGTATTTTTAATTGTGTATGCGTTGTTGCACGCGTCGCTTTTCAATGTCAGCGCTGCGCTTCTCCTGCCTCCATATCCATCTCCCCATTCCTGCATGCCGCTGCTGCTGCTACTGCTGATGCTGCTGCTGCTGCTGCTGCTGTTCCATCTGCTGTTGCATCTGCTCTTATGTAATGGACGAGAGTCTACAATAGGTTTGAGTTTGTAGTCGGTTTTGGTTGTTGTGCTCCCCCGTTTATTCATTTCGAGCTGTACGCTTCGTCACCTTATTATTACGTGGCGTTATTTTCGTAGCACTTGAAATGCGCTTAATTGGTTCCTCAACTTGGACGTGGCACATCCCTTTCCCTTTGCCAGAGCCGGTGCTTCTATTCGAGTGTGGTGCCCCCTCTCGTGGAGTCAAACTGGCGTTATTAATATTTACAACCTGGATAAGTAATCTAGGAATAGTTATGAACCATTGCTTTCCCACTTATCGCCCGATAATAAATATTTGAAATTCCTTTTGAAATGCGAGCATTGTTGGGGTTTAGCTTGAGAATACGGCAACATGCATTTGATAGAAGGGAAGGAGTGTCGGTGTGCCTCTGTTCATTCGGAAAGTATTTTATTTATAAATTTATATTTAGCATCTCTGATATGCAAAAGTTATAAATTTAGATCAGTATTCAAATGATGTAGAATAGTTTACAAGTGAAATGCACAATTCAGATTAATTTCACTTTTAAAATGCTTAGCGAAAATCAAAATAATGCTAACAGGCATATTAACTGCGACAATATGTTATTTTTATTGTAAAAATAATATTTTGTTGTATGTAGATAAATAAAAATTATTTTTAAGCCTATTATTTCCCAGCGATTTAAGAATCACGCTTACAGGTCGACAGAACCAGGAATTTTCCAGCAACATTGATGCATTTTCATTTAATAATATCTAATAATAATAATATCATTAACTTACTTGAGTTTTAGCAACACTAATACATTTTTTTAATTTTCAATAAGGCTGCTTTAGTTTCAGAACTCACTCAAATATTTAAGAGATACAAAATACATTTTATATATGTAATTAAGAAGCATATAATTTGCTGCTTTAGATTTGAATAACAAGAATGTTTCTAATGTTTTATTGCTAAAAGAGTCTTTAACGATACTTTAGCGGGATATTGGATGACTGTTATTGTTGAACTGTTTGATTTAGGTGCTTCTAATGATGGCTCGCAATTGCAGTCAACTGGAATTGGTAATAGAAGCGCGGCACTAAAAGAAATGTTTGCTTGCCAACCAAAACCAGGAAAAACTTAACAATGTTCGTGGCTTAAGTCACAGCCCCAGCTCTGCCTTCCTTCCCGTATCCATCTCCGACTACGTCTTTGGGTCTAGTTTGATTACAGCAGCAGCAGCAGCAGCAGCAGAGGTTGCAACATCAGTCGAGGCCGAAGTGCAGCTCATCCGAGCGCTATTCAATACACTGGGCACTATAAATTATGCCATTGAGCTGAGCCAAGCAAGAAATCGAAATCATGACTGCATTTTTTTATTTATCTTTTTTTGCTCAGTTTTGTTTTTGTTGCTAAGCTTGCAGTTTTTTGCTGATTATGAGACTTAAATTGACTGCGAACAGCGATCGCATTTCGGAATTGCAGCTCCGAGTCATAAATAATCATAGCAGCGCCATTTATTATGACAAAATATCATTTGGACATTTGTTTGCGGCTACTCCATGCCTGCAATTCTCTTACACTCCGCAGCCTTCCACAAAGTGGCATAAAAACAAAAAAAAAATGGAAAACTTATCCCAGTTACATCTCGGTTCACATCTCTCTGACCGCATCTTCACGGCGCGACTTTGAATTGTTTGCACAATTTCATTGCCATTCTTGTCTTTGTGCTGCGTTTTAATATAAATTATTTTTAACAATTTGTGGACGGCTGTCCCTCCGCTTCTCGCCAATTTTAGACCCTTGGCTCTTGCAGGTCGGACAATGCCAGCACAGAGCCAAACTTTTTTGGCCAGCTTCTTCTCTGAGCCCGAACTGTCGGCCCAGTGCCAGTGTCAGCTGGCGGCTGCAACCAAAGGCGCATTAATCTCGCCAACGAATGTCAAGAATTGTGGCTATGCCGACGAGCCAACTGCAATTTTATTGTTGCTCTCCTTGCTGTTGCAGTTGCTGTTGTTGTTGCTGTCGCTGATTCGCTGTTTCGCATTTTGTTGCTTTTTGCTGGTTGTTTTTTGTCTGCTTTGTTGCTGAAAAGTGTAAGTTTCATTTCTGTCTCCCATTGCAATTCTCTGCCGTATTCTTCCATTGTAGCATTCTTCGCTCTGATGCGCCAGCAATGCAATTTTGATAAGCCGGCAGTAGCTGGCTCCGAAGCCCCAGAGTCTAGAATATAGAGTCTAGGCCCAGCCCAACCCCATCCTCAGCATCCTCACCATCTTGGCCGTTGTCAACAGCGGGGCGGCGGCATAAAACATAAGAGGACTCAAAAGTTGTCGGTGGCTGGAAGAAGACAAGCCGAGAGTCCCTCAAATCGAGCGAGCGAACAGTGCACATTGCCTTGGGCGAAATATTGTCATGATTATTATTTATGGCCCACCAAGAACAACCAAACAAAAACGCTCGAAAACCCCTCAAAACCAAAACCCAATTGGGCTTAAAGTGCACTTTAATAGTTTGATTGCAAGTTGCCTCTTCGCATACCAGCAAACAGTTATAAATATATATATAGATAAATGCCTAAGGTCCAAATGGCCTAAACCAGGCTCTGGAAGAACTATGAACTCTATTTGCATTCAACACTTAATACACAAGCATATTTGTTATGTTATTTTTTATTAAATTGGCTGAACTAGTAATTAATATTTTCATCATATTTTCGTTTTATATATTTCAGAAAATGTTTTTATTTAATATTAGTTTTCGCATCTTCTTATCAACTAACTCGATTAATCAATTCAAAATGTGTTAAGGCTTTTCTGTAAGCTCATCTAAAATCTAAAGTCTTTATTTAAAATTTTCCTTCCTTCTGCTGGTTTTCCTGTCTACATAGATTGCTTTTATGTATTATTTTAATGCTCCTTTCTCAAAAACAACATGACCTATTCAAACAAATTCTACTAACAACTTCTAAAACTCTTTTGGCAATTTTAATCTATTGATTTTGGGTTTTCTCTTTTTAGTGGCATTCAACGCATTCAACACTCTTGATGGCTGACTTTTAAGATTGTTATTGCTAAATATTTTTACCAACTGACTGTCAATAAGCCCCACAGCGCGTAGCCCCTCCCCCACTCCAACGTTTGCGCTCCCGTTTTTGGTCTAGGCCATCGTTTACTGTCGAGTTTTTTGCAATTTTAAATTAAACTTAAACTTTTTTCATATCCACACACATTCACACACATTCACACACATCTCTCGTACATCAGAAAAACTCTTCCCCTTTTTTTCTGAATTCACTGCGCACATGCGTTTCAATTTAACTTTTTGTTCATTTCTGGGAGTATCTGTAAATCTGTACAAATCAGTGGGGTATACCACAAGTCTAATATTATTTGGGATATGTCAAAACAAATATCAATTGCACCGAATATATATTTTTAAGAAGAGACATAATGTATTTGTTTTAATTTGTCAGTGTTTTTTACAGGGTATTTGGTAATCGTATAGTTTCGACTACAAAAGCATTGGTTTGATTCGTGTTGAGCGTGTTGTTTGCTTATTTGAAGTTTCCGCTGGGAGCTGCAGAATCGAGTGGAACTGGGGAGTCCGATTGTCAAGTTGAGTTGAGCCAACGAGCGCGCAATATTAAATCGTCTGTATTGTTTACAATCAGAAAGCGTTTTATAGACTTCATAGACGCTGACGCTGACGCTGACGAATGCGAACAGCAGCAGTACAACAATTATAACAATAACAGCCGTTAGAGCAACAACAATTCTGGGTATCGATTGAGCTCTTCCTATTCCGACGAATATATCGGTGTGTACACAATACATATTATACTGTATACATATATAAATATACATATATATAGCACATAGACGGTCCCTTTTCCGCTTCGATTCGATTTTACTTAGGAATCGTCGTCTGGGGTTTCACAGTCCAATAACTTTTCAGTCAGTCAGCTGAACTTGGCTGCCATTGCGGTTTTCATACAAAGTCACGTTTTAATCGCCGCCTTGCACAAATCATTAATCAAAATTAAACAATAATTATGTTGCAACTCGAAATGAACCAACTCCAAACACCACAGAGCACACACACACTAAGAAAAAGCTCAAATACAAAAATAAAATGTAACTGGACATTGGTCAGTTGGCCCAGTTGGGTCAATCATCAGCTGTTGGGGGCAGGTGCTTGGACAGCTTTTTGTGGGTGCCCCATGCTCTTCATGATAGAAACGTGTACAACTAGAAAATCGGAAATAGAAAACAACAACCGAAAAGATACAACATTTAATTGAGATTTAATAATCTATAATTATGCGTAGAGAGAATCGTAAAGGGAAAAAACCAAATTGCCGATTTTACATATCATCGTGTGAATAGTTTTATCTTCTGCTTGTGGAACCATAGTTCTTAGATGATAGACGACTTTTCATTATTATAATTATCATTAATTTATTGTTGAGACTTATGCGCAGCAAAGTGTTTGACAAATCTAACAAATATTTTTAATATTGCGCCTAACTAAATATTTCCCCTTTAAATCCTTTATTTATTATTAACAAAAAGTAAAATAATTAAAAATTTACCTCATGTGTGATTTATTTTTTATTACTTAATTTACATAGACCTGAAAATAAGAAAATAATCATTAGCAGCAGCACAATCTTATCGCTGCCAGAACAATTTATTTGAAACATATTTTATTTTTTGCTTGAAATCACAACATTTGAGCTTTAAAATCCGCTTCCCTTGTTTACATGCATGTTAAGCTAAAACCCACAGCAAACAGATTGTTTAAATTGCTTGTAAAAATAACAAAATAACCAGTAAGCAATAACAATGACCAATACATGTAGTTATTTTTGTTGTGTTTTATTTTATTTTTGTTTTTTATTTTTCATTTAGTACTTGCAATTGTGTGGAGTTTTTTGTTACAAGCATCGACCCCAACTACTGCGACGACTGCTGGGCAACATTTATACAGCAATTGAACCCCAAAGTGCAAAAGGGTAAATGCGAACCTCAATGGGCAGACGGGTCGGGACGGGATATTGGGGTACTACTGATTGGGTACTGGGCACCGGCTAAGGCTACACATGTGTTTTTTTTTTAAATAAAATGAGCCGATGAGTGTGGCAAGGGGAATTGGGGAAGATGGGGAAGAAAACACAGCAAAATTGCATTTTATTACACGTTCGATTGATTTCACAGAAGCCATGAACCAGGGGTCAAAATCGCACACGCCTTTGCGCTAAGTGGAGACTTTACGTTTATATTGACAACACACACTCACACACACACAAAAATACACATAAACATACTTGTGTGTCTGAATATAAATGTATGTGGCTGTAGATGTAAAACACAGCTCGAGGGAGTCGGCGAACTGGTTGCTTCAAATTGAAATTGTCGATTTAACATTTTGAATTATCGTTTAGCAAATGGTCAATATTTTGCAGCAACCAACTTCCCCTTCCAATTGCTGCCTGCCACATGCACCAAATTGAGCCACATAAATTCTATTGCTATAAACAATCAATTACTTTGTGTGTTTCCAACAACGGGGCAACTTCTCAAGGGAGTTTCACTGTTTGGTGTTCAATTGTTTACAAGTTATCGTTGTTGTACTTATAGTTCTTGATATTGCTGAGAATCAATTTCCTCTTTAGTTTATTTAGTCTCTCCTATGCACTGCACCAGTAAGATTTAAGAAGAAGAATATCATAACGAATGCATGTAAAATCTATATCTAATCCAAGAGAGCAAAAATTTCTATTTAATTTAATTAATTTAAACTTTATAACGTACATGTTTTTTTAATCTAGATATAAAAAGAGGGTATATTTTTGCCGACCTATGTTTGAATCCATTTACTTATTTTCTGTTTGAAGTTGTGTGATAGTAAACACAGAAGTTAAACTTAAGAAGTTTAATGGCTAAGGTTAAAAATAAAATACCGCCACAGTAGAAAATCCATCTAGCGATCGACAAAAACAATTGCAAGTCAAGAAGTTGAGTTTGCCTGATTCAGAGCAGTCAGCCAGGTACAAAAGGGAAAATTTAGGAAAGTACTTGAAAAAGTAAAATAACAACGATTTTTTCTTAATATTGAGTAACAAATTAAGAAAATTAGTCATGACAGAAATTTATCGCATTTACATGAGTACCTTAGCAGATTTTATAAATTATTGATCCAACAGAAAACTGAATCAGTAGTAATCATTCACATGCAAAACCACAAAATCTTTACTGAGATCACAAACAATAACAATTAATTCAGGGACCAACAAAAAAAAAACACTTGAATGTTTAATTTTAGAAGGGACAACTCTCTCCAGCAATGTCAAGTGAAGACAAAGCTAACAAATCCCAGCTACTTGGCTTAGTGGTTCGCTTATGTTGTGAAAAACACAATTTTCAGTGTCCCACATAGTACGATTGAAATTATTTAAATCAAACCTGGTATTGCTCCAAAATTGAATTATTACCTTAACGAAAGACAACTATTTTAAAATTAGTTCTTCATCTACGTCCGATTTACTATATACGAGGTGTGTTCAAAAAGTATTAGGAATTTTGAATTTTCGCGGGTTACATATATTCAAATTTCGGTTTTCTATTCTAATACATTTAGAACACACCTCGTACATGTTTAAGTCAATCAAAACTGATTTAAATTAAATTCAAAATTTAAGTTTTAAAAAATCGCTGATTTAGAAGTTTTGCTCTTAATCTAAAAATAGTAAAAACTGCTATAATTAAATCACATTAGTATAGTTTTTCTTTGGTAAATGCTTTAACGCTTTTCATTTGCCACCTTTTAAGCTCGGAACTAAATGGACCTGGTCAATGTGTGCCACTAAACGCTTTGCACAGCAATAGCAAATACTTTCCTCAGTTCCGAGTGCCTGTGCCGGAGTTCCGCTAGGTTATGCGTGTGTGCCCGTAACCAGACATCCCAGTGCCAATTCCACACCCAGTACCATATGTTCCCATGAAATGTAAGCCATATATTACTCGAGTACTGCCATAGCTATAGCTATAGCTTGTACAAGGGCTATGCTAGAAGGAAGGTTTTGCGCAGACAGCGGGGGTTTTGTTCAGTTCATAGTGCTTTGCTCTCCAAGGGCCAATTGACAGGAGCCTGGAGAACGGCATCACAATTAACACATGCCGCAATAGCCGGAATCGCTACAAAGCCGGGGAAGGAGTCCGGACTGGGAGACGACTCAACTGAAGTCTGGGACGTGATTGCGCTACGAAATCCGTGGATCGCTGCACGTGTCACATCTGCAGCAGCATCAAGTAAGTCACTAACTTGCACTTCCCTTTCTTGATGGGTTGATGGGTTCTGTGGTCGAGGGGTCAGAGTCCTGGTACTTGATCCACCTTCACACATGCGACCGTCCCTTGCCTGCTCCTGTCTTTTATTTCATTTTGACGCAACGCATTTTAATCGTTCATCATTCCATTTCAGGGGTGGCTTTGCCTTCTTGTTCGTCACTCCTCTGCATTGACTGACAACAATAAATTATGGTTTGACTTTTACAAGCACCCTCCTGCCGAGGTTGTCCCTCATAAATTGCGTAACGTTTTTCCACCAAAAGCGATAACGACGACGACGACAACGACGACTATTAAAAATTACATAATTGCTTAAATGCAGCCCAGCAGCCCAGACAAAGATAACAATAGATCTCTTTCTGCTTTGGGTTCTTCATGGATGCGATTTTTTGCGTATCAAATTGCATTATTTACTTTTCAATAAATTGCCAACAGGCAGCAGCAGCAACAAAAACAGCCAAAGGAAAAGTCCAATAGAACCAAGCGAAGGCTACGCGAACAAATTTGTTTATAAAATTATGAAATCGACCGGAGCTAATCGATTAGGCTCCGAGCAGATTGCTATTTATATTACGTCTGCCTCGGTTTTTATGAATCACTTTTTTCAAGTACTGCGAATCAAAAGCAAATATTTTTTTTAAACTTTCAAAACATCCTTTGCCTATTGAGAAATGTGCTTTTCATTAATTATGCGAGACATACTAGTATTGTGATTGTGTTTTTCAAAAATAAAACTTCGCACACAAAAAAAAGGGGTTTTACTAATTTTTAAGAGTAGATCAAGATAATGTGATTTGGGTTAAATGGAGAAATATTTTTTTTTTAGGAAAACACAAAATATTTATCATTTTAACAGGAGTCTAAGTATTATTAATTTAGGGATTACCTTGGGCTTACTCGGCTCTTGGTCTGCAATATATATTAAAAAAAGGAAAAAATAACATTTTAATCAATTGTTGGTATTAGTTTTATAAGCCCTGTTAAATCTATAAAGCAGTTAATTAAGAATCTTTTAATAATGGATGATCATGTTAAACTACTTCAAAACAACATTGTAATTTGCCTAAATTTATATATAATTACTTGTCTCGTAAGGAAGAAAATTTATAAAATGAATAAATCAATATATACTTTATGGGATAAGTTAGTTATTTTCATTTAATGGTACAAGAGTATATAAATTCTAATTGATTGAATCAGTCATTCAGTAGAAAAACAGTGCTTACATATGACATGAAAATTATGAGAAATTTAAGTTAAGTACATTTAATATGATAAATAATACAAGGGACCATTGAATGAAAGAGTTTACCCAAAGTATGTTAGTATAGAGTTTATTTAGTTTGTTATTGTTTGTTTGTTAAATTGTTACTTCATTTTTATAGTTATTATTATTAATTACAATAAAGCTAAACAACTTTAACATAATTATTTTTAGTAAACTTAATTTAATCATAAATCAAGCATAACTAAAACATTAATTTAAAATGGAGTTAGTTTAGATTATCTGAAGGTAAACTAAAATGTCAATATTATTTCCAGTTTCTAAATTCCAGTTAATTGGGCTTTAGTTCAAAGAACAGTCAGATTCAATACCATTTATACACAGCAATTAGCCTGAATGCATCAACAGTCAGAGAGATTCAATTCATCTGAATATCATGGCTATCAAACTGCTGACCGCGGTCATTGCCCCAAAATGCTGACCATCAATTCCAAAAAGTGTTTCGCGTTGCATGGGATGAGTGGTGCACTTAACTTTTCAACTTTGTTGCCGCTGTTGCACTAACTTTCGCAACCCTTATTCTTAGATTGTACCGAATCCCCCACCGGCATGTGGATTACCAGCATAGTTTTGACTGAACAACTGACTGACTAACTGACTGACTGACTGATTGAATGACTGACTGACTGACTCACTGAATTCAAAACTGAGCACAAAAACCGCAACTTTATAATTTTTCTTCCTCTTTGCTGCGGCAATTAAATATTTTTACCTTATTTGCTCCACTTTTCAAGTGTTGTCTGTTTCTTCTGCTCCATTCTGCCATTCCAGCCCTATCAGTGGCGCTTTGGGCCTTGCAGTCCCAGCACAAATTTTGCATGGTCATTTGCTTTTTTGCACACACCCAAAAGTAACTGAAAGTGGAACCGAGACTGGGGCTCCGTGACATCTAGATTGTGAGACTACCATCCCTCCCGCACTCCCCACTCCCCCGCTCGTCGACACTCTCCACTCGAGACGCATTTTCCTGGCCACTGTCCCCGCTTTCTGGCGACGCGCTGTTACTAATTAAAAACGCAAATGGGTTTATGATGTTGCACAAGTTGCGGTTCGCTAAGGGGAGAGTTGTATGGTGCAAGAGGCAGGCACCATTTTTACTGCTGTCGCTGCACAAATGTAACACAATAAGGCCAAAAGCAAAAAAAAGTTGTAAAGAAAAGCATAAAAAGTGCGCGCGCCATTAAAACAAATTTCTGTATCGCTCTGTTCGCTTCCCTGCTCCTCGATTCCCTTCTCCGCGCTTCCCTGCTCCTTGCTTCTGTGCTCCTCTCATCTGTCCGGTTTCGTTGTTGTTTTGTGTGTTGACAAAAAAAAATAAGATGTTAGAGGGTGGAGGGGGTGAAAAATATAACTCTGGTTTCTAGTTAGGGAGAGCATCTTTTTCTTTTTCATTTGCGCTGTGCCCTTTGCTCGGTTCCCTTTCCCCGCCGCATTCGAGAATTGTCAACGCTGAAGCTTTGCCCTGACTTTATCGCTATCATCTTCCCCTTAGTCAAGTCCTCTTCCCGTTCCTATCCCTATTCCTCCCTCTCCCAAACTCTCACTTTCTGTGTGTGGGTTGGCTACGCTTTTCACGCTTTCTCAGTTCTGACTGGCATGTTTTGTATTTTATAAGCGTGAAAATTTTTCAAAGGTGTCAGCAGTTTTTATGTGTGTTTCTCTCTCCCTCTCCCTCTCCCTCTCTCTCTCTCTCTCTCTCTCTCTCTCTCTTTTCTGTGTGTGTGTGGTGTGTACTTCTCTTGCGAGGAAATACGAGATTCTTTTTATATACCTCACAGTTTCTTTCGCCTCTGACGAGTGACGAGCTCTTGTTGGACGGTTTGGTATGTTGGGGAGAGGTATACTCCTTGGAGGGAGGGAAGGGAGTGGCAACCATTCAAAGGGAAACAATGCAACTGTTCAACTCTTTTCCGAAAATATTGCTCGACAGCATTTGCAGACATATTTTAATGAAAGTTTTTTGTAGAACAGCCAACGAAACGCGGTCAACTAAGGAAATAACAAAGTATGGAACAAAAAATATATTTTAATTGCCAAATTTATGCACCCGAAATTGTTTTTTGAAAACAAAAGCGGCGCTTTTTGTCTACTGTGCTAATTTATATGTTAATTTTTTATGCTCTTTTTCATATTTCTATTTATTTCGTATAGTATGCATATTATGAGTATTTTGTGCCGCTTTGCTATTTTTGTTGATGCGGTCGCT
The DNA here is from genome assembly GCA_035042365.1 of Drosophila dives. NCBI lineage: Eukaryota > Metazoa > Arthropoda > Insecta > Diptera > Drosophilidae > Drosophila > Drosophila dives. The sequence goes on along the minus strand of JAWNLJ010000133.1, from coordinate 2,217,275 downwards.
TTATTTTGAATATAAAAACAGGAAAGGATCCCCAGCCAGCGGTTGTCCATATTCAGAAAGGCGTTTCGTGCTTCCTCCTTTTTTGGGTTCTATTTTGCATGAAATTTTGCTGAGCACACACAAAAAGCCCACAGAAAAGAAACCGCAGACGGAGGAGGGGCCTGTGTGGGGGTTGTTGATTTCGTCAGTTAGTCATAGGCAAGTTTTTAATTTTCGCCACGAACTAGAATAACAGTCAACGGATATTACACAATAGATGCTGCGGCCCAAGGACAATGCGTCCTCCTTTTTCTGTCCTGTGGCGCGTGTTGGGCGGATATCCGGTCGGTTGTGTGGTGGCTAACTGGAAACCCAAATACGTCCGGAAACTTTCGAACTTTTAGGTGAATGCCTTGCCTATATTATTTATTCCAAGTTATTAAAAGTCCTCATTCAATTTTAAATATTTAATTTAAACAGATTAAAAATTAAGTTAACACCTGAGCTCAAAATAAGTTTCTGACACGAGTGGACAATTACTTAGCTAAACATTAAACTCATCGTTAAGATAAATATATATATATATATATATATATATATACTGAGATGAAACTTTTGTTGCACATTCCCCCGAAGTCTTTGGATTCTCTGTCTGCCGTTGCAGTCGAAGTTTTTGGCTTGCTTTGCCTTATGGCTTATGTTATGCTCTCATATTTATACCCGCAACAATGTGCGCCTCGTAAAACAATTTATAACTTTTGCGCTTTTGCCTAATAAGTTGGCATGTTGTGGCCAATAAGTTGCCGCAGAATAGACCCACTCCCCCCATCCTGCCGCCCCGTGCACCCTGCACAAATGCGTCCTGACAGACGACATCCTGCACACAAGTCGAAAACTATGCGAATTACGAAAAGTGCAACGCACTGTTTTTCCTTCCTCCCTTCCCCTTTTCCACACCCTGGCCGACCTAGAACACAAACTAAATTACAAGCATTGCTGAAACAACAACAACAAATACAAAAACATCAACAGAAACTGCCTGTAGCAGCACTAGGTGCACTAGCAGCTCCTTATTCACTTCCACCTCTGCTTCCCTTTCCCATTCTTTTCCAATGCCCCCGCAGCACTTCTTGCCGACAAGTTGCTGCTGGCTTAACTACTGTTAATTCTTCTAATTGTGTGCACGTTGTTTGCGTGCGCTAATGTCGCATATGCAGAAACAACGACAACAACAACATAGCAGTGACAACAACAGTACGAAACACCTATTAGAGCTTGTAGGGTGGGTGGGGGGCGTGGCATGCAAATGTGTAACTGTTTATGCCACCCGTCTCTCGCCGTTTTGTGCACTTGAGATTTTTCGATGTTGTTGTTGTTCTTGTTGTTCTTGATGGCCGTCGTGTGCTGCTTGACAAGTAACATGGTAACTGCAGCTAGTAAGAGAGAGCGAGAAAGAGAGTTGCTTGCTCTTTCTCCTCTCACGCGCCCCGTACTTATTAGCACAAAACGCAGCACGCGCGTTGTGTGTTTGTGTGTGTGTGAGTTTGGGTAAGTATGAGTGTGTGTGTGTGCGTGTGCGTGTGTTTTGGGTTTGCAGGTGTTTGCGTGAGCTTGTTTTGTTATTGTTAAATGTAATTAAATTATGCAGATGAGTGCCAACATGTCTCCGTTGCTACGCAAATTACATAAAAGAGTGTTTAGGTATGCCACTTGACAGTGTTGACAAACAGCTGGCAAGTCTTGACAGATGAGGCTAACTAAGCAGTTTCGCAGACTGTTTTCCAATTTTATATCACTATCTCAAAATCAGAACGTATTATTAAATAAAAATTAAAAAAAATTCTCACTTGGCAGCGGTGGGATTCGAACCCACGCCTCCGAGGAGACTGGTGCCTTAAACCAGCGCCTTAGACCGCTCGGCCACGCTACCATATCCACGTAGGAGGTAAATATATTAACATGACTAAATAAAATAAATTTGTCATTTAACATTTTACTTCGCACAGAGCAGTTGCCTAATTTATCCATATGTATGCACCTAGGATTTTATTGGGGGACAAAAGAGGTATGGCATGTGACTAACTTACGAATTTCTATATATAGACAAAATTATCTGGATCTTTATTTGCTTATGCACTTATACATGTACATTCTTACTGATGATAATGACAGATATTTATATAAATTTAATATATACCTGCAGAGTAGAACTAAACCATTAGTTATTAAATTATTTCCAATGCTAACTTGTAATATATTGTGCAGTATTCGCCCAATATGTTACAGTTAGTTCTGCTAATCGATTACTTATATTAACTTATTTATTAATATATTAATGAATATTATATATTTTTGAGTAACTTAGTTATGATTGATAAATATATAAAGAGTGTTACTCATTGAATTTAAAGTAAGTCGAATAAATATAATAATATTTAATTATATTTTATTTACTATGGTGTGCTAAAAAAAGACAAGATGGGTAAATACGATTTCTTCACTATGCTGGTGACCTGGAGACCAGACTAAGAGTTTAGGTTTTTGAATTACTCAATTTCTTTCGCAGCTTAATATCTAAATCAACGTTTTAAATTGATCAAATAGGAAGTTATTTCTAGCATGTATAATAAAATAAAACACTTTATTAGTCTAAAAATAATAAAATATATAATATAGACTTACAAAATGATTTGTTGAATTTATATATAAGTTTTTAAGTTTTGTTAAATTATATTAAATTAAGTTTAATTTTAATTTGTACACAATACATATATACTTACTTGAAGACAAATAGTTCAAAACCGTTGGAGTATCATTTTTTTAAAATAGCCCTTATAGAAAATAAACAGGTTTATTATTTAATATGTTAAGTTGGTTGTTTATTTGATTTTATCTTCTAGTTCTTGAACTGTTTGCAATCTTATATTTCATTTGCCATCCTTCCTACGTAAATACGTCTAGAAGTATGTGGGAATTCCTTGTATTTTATTTTATATTTTGTTATCTTCGTCTACCTTGATAGCATTTTGTAGTACTCGTACAATAGTATAATATGATCATATATTTGGTTTGTTTCCTTATACTTTTCTTAATCCTTGTTACCTTGTTTAACTTTTGTTTTGTTCTCGTTTTTCTTTAACTATTCCCTTGTCCCTTGTAATTTGCTTACAATCTATGAAATTTAATTTATTTTTATCAATGTATGTATATTACTAGATGAGAGATTTGCCGCTTTATGAAATATGAATATAAATTTACGTTTGAATAAGTTTTTAAATTACACTAATATTTTTTGCTTTCGTTTTAATATTTAGTTTTAGGTTACGTTTAACTCCCTTGTATGTGTTTTGCATTTTGTTCCATTAAATTGTTAAATATGTACAATTATTCAAAAGCGCCACTCGACTAATAAATGTGAAATGATACATAAAAAAATAATAATTAAAATATGAAAAAAAAAAACGAAAAACCAATCAGCCAAATGGCCTTATAAAAAACAGAAGATTAAATTTGTTCCAGCATACACTTTTTATTTACACATATTTTATATTGTATTCGTATTTATCTACTGCATAAATTGCTTTTGTATTCATATTGTGTCAATTTGTAGTACCATCTTTATGAATATTCTGTAGTTTGTATAATTGATACTATTTTGATGCCTTTTATAAAGTTTTGCAATATTTATTATGTCGATAAGTAATTTAAGTTTACCTTTTGTGTCTATTTATTTGAAATTTATTAACTTTAAAAATCGTTTTGTTTATTTGCTTGTTTAATTTGATTTTTACTTATATTTTGAATGCATTTCTTTTTATGTGAGTTTAGCTTAGAATTGTTTGTTCTTTTTTTTAATATATTTCATATTAATTTTTCAATTATATTATTGATTTTTTAATAGATATCTTTATATATATATTATGTTTTTTAGTGAAATATTTTATACTAAATACATATATATTTTTAATGACTTGTGCTTAGAAGCGTAAATTAATTGTATACAAATTGATTTCTTTTTATAGGGCTTATGTGTTTTTGTATTTCATATTTTGTGCGTAGCATTTAATTATTTACAAGAATTTGAAAATTGTAAGCAAAACTTATTACGTAAATCACTGGATGCGAAGAAAAGAAAAACTAAGCAGGTGATTTCTGTGTCAGACAGTAGTATTTAGCACCTATTTACATATGTCTGCCTGCAATTCAGCAATTCTTTTCAACTAAACGCTAATTTATACAGAACGCTGCTCGCTGTTTGAGTAAAGTTAACTAAAAATATACATACACATAAATATTAAATAATGCATTGTTCACAATAATAATAACACAATGCAATGCAACCGGATTCAGCGCTTGTAGAAGTGATGCAACTCAATGTCCGCTGTGTGCGGTTGCAACATGCTGCTGCGGCATAGAGTGCCGCACGACTTAAGCGTGTATCAGTGATAGCGACGCAGGCTGCCGTTGTTGTTGTTGTTGTGGTTGATGCCACTGAAGCCGTTAGCCAACACTAGACCATTGTGATTATTGTTGGACAGCGTTGCCACATTGTTGTTATTGTTGCTATTGTTGCTGCTGCTGTTGGTGTTGAACGAACGTCTTCCAGTCGTATTGCCATGCACCAGAGCCATGCCCAAACCGTTGCGCAAAGGCAACGCAGGCGGAGGAGGAGTGGGCGTGGGACTGGGCGGCATATCGTGATCCAGCGGCAGCGAATAGTGCGAATTGTTGTGGATGTATCCCGGGTCGGCCATCACATCGCAGGGCTTGGCATAGACGCCACCATTGTGATTGAAGTGATCCTGGGTGAGGCGAATGCCAACCGGCTGGCTGTAGTGCGACAGAGTGCTCTCCTGCACCCCGCACTGCCGCCCAGCCACGTGGCGTGGCAGCGAGGCATTCAACCCGAGAGCCTTGCCATTGGCCAGCAGTCTCATATCCTGTTGGGAGTGATGGGAGCGAGGAGTTGTTGTTGATGATGTTGTGGCTGCTCCGGCTGCTGCTGCTACTGCAGTGGTTAGAGGATTATTGGTCATGTAGTGAATGTGACTGAGTTGGGCGAACGAAGCATGCGCATCGACAGCGCTGGGCACGATCTGGAGTTGCTGTAGCGACGCTCCATGACTGGTTGGGGCACCACCCCGACCCCGCAGCTGAGGTGGGGGTGGAACTTCTAGCTATAGCTCGGTGACGGGTATTGGCCGACTGCCCAAATATTGTGTGGCATTGTAGCTGCTCGGACAGGGATAGCCCGAACCAGGATGCACACCACCGACACAGCCCGGTGCTGGCGGGCGCGTCATGTAGTCCTCATCGGAGAAGGTCTTCTGATATTCACGCTCCTTTCGCCCCAGCGCAGAATGACCCTTGAACAGTTCACCAATGCGACGCCGGAACGCATAGATCATCAGGCCCAAGGTGGTGATCAGGGCGGCGCAGCCCACCAGGGTGACCATGATGATCGTCTGGTTGTTGGCCGCACCGTGGGTACAGCCCAGGAGCGGTTCGGCCAGCTGTGTGAGGGGTGACTCCCTCAAATTGGCCGGGTAGGCGCAGATGACGGGAGCATATTGATTGCTGGCATTCTTGCTGATCAGCAGATTACGGAGCCACATCAGCTGGCAGTCGCAGACGAAGGGATTCTCGGACACATCCAGCGACTGCAGATCCGCCCAGGGGAACAGATTTTCTGCGAGCGAGCTCAGCTGGTTCTCCTTGAGCACAACACTGCTGAGGTGCGGGAAACCACCAAAGGTATTCGCATGCAGCTCGTTCAGCTGCTTGTTGGCCGACAGATTTAGGTGCTCCAAGTTGGCATTGTCCGTGAAGGCGCCGCTATCCACACGGCGCAAGCGCTGTGCTCCGGTGATGTTCAGCTGACGCAGCTCACGCAAACCTGCAAAAGCACCCGTTGGAATCACTTCGAAATCGTTTTGTCCCAGCGAGAGCTGCTCCAGTCGCGCCAGATGCTGCAGTGCAGCTGTCGGCACCACCTGCAAGCTGTTGTCGGACAGATCCAGGGAGCGTATGCTCTCCAAACCGGCCAGTGCATCTGCTGATATGTTGTGCAAGCCCGCACCGCGCAAATCCAGGCTCGTCAGAGCCTTGAGATCCTTGAAGGCGCCTCCCGGAATGGTCATAAACGAATTGGTGCCCAGATAGAGCTCGGCCAATCTGGGCACTGCCTGGAATGTTATCTCAGCGGGCACCGTTGTCAGCGTATTGTCATCCAGATAGAGAATACTCAAGTCTTGCAGTCCGTCCAGGGCATGCGGATCAATGTGACTGATGCGATTCTGGCCGAGATTTAGCTCGACCAGCTTCACCATGGGCGAGAAAGTGCGGTAGTCCAGCTCGGCAATCAGATTGCCACGCAAATTGAGCACAGTTATCGTGCTGAGCCCCATAAACGTTTTGTTCGTCACCTGGCCAATCTTGTTGTGATTCAGATGCAGCTCCAGCAGCTTGGCATGGTACAAGAAGGAACGTTCCGGTATCGTGACCATATCATTGTAGGAAAGATCGAGGAATGTAAGCTGCGAATAAAACTGCATCGATGAGTCAATGGTCTTCAGCTTGTTGTTCTTAATGACCAGCCGCTGTATGGATGGATTCAGGGCAATGGGCAGCACATCCAGCGTGCCCACACCGCAATTTACTTTCAGTGTTTCGTCATCGCATTCACAGCCGTTGGGGCAATTTGCCAGGCCATTTGTCGGTGCCAGCAACAGCAGCAGGAGCAGCAGCGGCAGCAGGAGCACCACCAACGACAGCAACGATGACGGCGACATGGTAATTGCCATTGCCGATGACCGTCGTCTGCTCATTATGTGTCCACTCTCCCTATCTCTTTTCGTCTTCTCCTCTCTCACTCTCTCGGCCTCTTGGTTGGTTGGTGACCTGGCTCTGTCTGCGGCTGGACAAGCCCCTTTGGAGCCCTAGTCTCCCTGGTCTGTGGTGTGGTCCGTTTGGTTAGTTTCCTTTGCTGTCTGATGGACCTCAGTGCAGCTGCTCCTCTCTCTCTCTCTCTCTCTCTTACTCTCTTCTCCCTGTTTCTCTCTCGCTCTTCCTTCTCGCTCGCTTTTATATTGGGTTAAATACGTTTTAGCCAAGTTTGCCAATGGCTTTCGTATTTGGCGTCCGACATTCGTGGCGTTCTTTCTGCTGTTTAGCCTGCAAAGAGAAGGGCAGAAGGGATGGAAGAAGAGGGGGGGGGAGGGGTGGTTAGTATGTGCGCTTTAAATTGATTTTCCATTAGAGTTCAAAATTGCTTGGCTTTTGGATTTTGGATTTTCATTGGATTTGGCAGCTGCAGCATTCGGTTACCTCGTTGGCAACCCGGCAAGTTAATCGCCAGTTTTGTGCACTATTTTCCCTGTCTCCGTCTAAGTATCTGTATCTTTGTATCTTTGTATTTTTCTATCTGTATCTCTATTTCGTATTATTTGTCTGACAGTAAGCAAATGGAGACAACTTTAATGGACATTTGAAACGGCACTCACATTAGTGGATATTTCAAATGCGAAGCTGTTTATAGTTGCTCTTACCAGATCTGTCCTATTTTAGAGCATTACTTTAAGCTTACAATATCTACAATATTAATTTAATGTTATGAGATTCTGTTGTTGTTCAAGACTGTTTACTCAAGATTTGTATTACAATTTGTAAATAGAAGAAATGTAATTACATTTGTAAATATTTATTATAAGTAAGTTTTAGATATATGAGAGCTGTGAATTAAATTACAACAAATCAGCCATTAATAATTGTCTAACTTTATTGCTTTTATTAATACTAAAATGAATTATTATTAAAAGTAACATCCACCCAGTTAGAAAAATCTAAAATAATATTTTCTGCAATGATCGTGTCCCCAATTTGTTAACCTGGGAAACAGAGTTTAGAAACTGCTTCTACTCATTTGATTTACATTTCCAGTTAATTTCAGTTTTTTTTAGCTGCAGCGAACATTGTTCAGATTAAAGTTCAGTTTTTATTAAGTAAAATCATTTAAAGCGCATTTATAGTCAAGAAAAATTCAAAGTTTGTAATTTAGTTTTGCAAAAAAAAGAACTTTGGAAGCCAAGGGTAAATTTAATTGTATTCCTTAATTTGCAACAGAATTAAAGTCCAGTTTAAGCAAAAGCACTCTGACACACAAATTGCTTTTGCCTTACCCTGCTCCCCTGCCCTTTTTATCGAATTCGCTTCTATTTTTTTGCAACTGACCCAACCCTTTGTGGCAGCTTGAAAGTCCCCAAAGTGGAAGCCCATTCAATGTCCAGGCGGGTGCAGCTTCCCAAAGCCGGGCAAAGCGGGGTCCAAAGATATGGCTCATAGTTTGGACGAAACTTGAAAAACAACTTGCACTTTGTATGCTTTGGGGACATTTATCAGTTCGGGAGCAAAAGCAAACTTAATTTAGCGTACAACTGCCAGAAGTTCAAGGATGCCAGCTAGGATGTGGGCACAAGACGCAACCCCAAGTGCTCTATCAAATAAGTAAAACACAAAATGTGGGAAATACAACATTTTGTTGTTGCTTTTGTTTTTTCCCAGCAAAAACCAACCAGTCGGCCACGCCCCCTCACACAATTTGCTTTTCATATTTTTCAACTTTACGCATTGCTCCAGTTGGAAATGGTTCGGCCCCAAAGGCGTCATGAAAATAATCATAGATGTGGGTCATATTTCAGGATGGGTGACGGCATCGCATCGTTGGTGTGGTGGTGGCACGGGGGACGAGTGATGGCTTTGTGCTGTTTATGTTGCGCCAAAAAGGATAGCGGATAGGATAAGGGCTGGCACCGAACCCCGGGGACGAGCAGCGAGTCTCGCCTACAAACAACAATTCGCCAGACTCTCGTTTTTATTATGTAAATATCATATAAACACCCGGCAGCGACTCAGCGCCACAAACATATGAAACAATGCCATAAAATGGAAGAATGGAGCGACGGGTCCTTAAAGAGACTGCAGTCTCCCATCATTATCAGGCATAGCCATAAAGCGACTTGTTGAGACTGCGACTCTTCTCTCCTCTCCACTCCTCTCCTTTTCTTGATTTTATTTTGTGTTGTTTGACCGTTAAAAATACAAGCAAACAAACAAAATAACAAACTGACAGCAGATTCGAATGGAAAAAGAAATTCAAGTAAAGCAGGCCAGGATCTGTCCTCCATACGTTTTGATGCACCTTCTGCCGGTGGCAGCTGCTTAGGCAGTCAGTCAACACATGGAAAATTACATTTAAATTACTGAAATGCGAATTGCGAAATGCTGCTAAATGGCCAAAACAATCTGCAGACCATCCTCTCAAAATGCCCAGAGCATAAGGCATCCAGAGATGACCCCAACAACTCAAAGCTGTTAGCTTAGTCCCATCAAATGTGCACGTTTAGCAGGAGACACTTCCTCCCGGTCAGGAACCAGCTGCAATCCGGCCTAAGCCAACATTGTCAGCAAAGAATCGCTTCAGGTGCTCCACAATCCAACATGTGTTGTCGAACTGTGTTAGTAAAAGTCAGCTCCAAAAGGCCTTCGGACACATTTTCACACTATCCTTCTTGATCAAACTAAGCCATAAAGCTTTTAAAAATCCATATTCGTTCAAGAGAGCAGAACATTTAGTAGGAATTAGTCGCAGTCTTGTGCAAAATGTGTATAATTAAATAATAAAAAAGTTTATTTTGAATTACAACTCAACTTTATGCACATTTTATGAAAAAAAAATTACATCTAAACGAAATAAACGATTCCATTAAAAATATTATTATTTTGACTTGTGCGTAATACTCGACAGATCAATGTTTATTTATATTCTATAATGAGCAAAGGCACACTTTTTAAATAATATATGTTATATTCAAATGGAGTCTTTTATATATATTTAAATCGAGTTTTTTAGCGCATTTTGTATTCGGCTAGTTGAAGTTGTCTGTTCTTTCTTTGCTAAAACTTTTCCACAAACTACTTATTTTATCTCAATCAGCAGACTTTAGGCCTCCCCTTGGTCAGTCAGTCAGTAAATTCAGTTTCAGGGGTTACACCTCAGTCTTTAGTCAACGCCATTTAAATTGTCACCCTGTCATAGTACTGTACCCCCGTCCCGCATCCCCTGGGCTGACATGTCTGCCGCTCCGAAGTATGCTCTAAATATTTTATAGCTAACCGCCGCCAAGAGCGCTGAGATTTCTTTTTTTTGGCTTTTTATTTGGCTTACGGGCGTCGGACAAATCTTTTTCGACTGCTGCCCGCTGCTGAACTCATTTATTAGTTCTGCCTGTGTACGGCGCCGGGTGCCAGTTCGAGTCCATGTCCAGGTCCGACCCCACCGGCCACCAGCACCAACTCCCCCCAACTGACTATTGTTATAAATGTTTGGCTGTCAGTTCAACTGTGGCTGTGTAGCCTTGCGGCCATGCCCCACAAAATAGAAAATAGAAAACAGAAAAAAAAGAGAAGAGGCAAAGAGGCAAAACTCTTTTATTGTATGTGTCTGTCTGGTTCTGCCCCGGAACCATCCTGACCCATCCTGACCCATCCTGGTAGTGTTTGGTTTGCTGTTGCGCCGGCTGCTGGCCAGGCTTTGCCTTCGCTTCGCGCTACGAATTCCGCGTTTTGTTCGCTGCCCGCTTTATTGTTGGTGCTTATTGTTTAGTTGGGTGAGTTTTTGAAAATTTGCCAAGCTATTGCCGAAAAAAAGTACTTTGCAACAGTTTTTCTTTTGTTTTAACATTTCCGGGAAATTGCTAAATAAATGCATGTTTCGTATTTAATACGACAGGTCCGAAAGTGAGAGAGAGAGAGATAGAGAGATAGAGAGATAGAGAGAAAGGGAGAATTCTCTAGTTTTAAACGGTATCTCTCCTCGTGTCCACAACTCTTGCTTTGCTTGTTTTATTAATTTCTTAGCCATCTTTGAGCTGCTCCAATTTCCACTAACTGTCAGCACGCCCCGCACTGCCCCTCTTTGTGGCCAACAACGTTGGCAATAAACTTCAAGCGGGCTTGCTCTTCTTGGCCAAATATTTAATATTTCAAAGTGACGCCAGCCAAAAACAGAGAAAAACCCAAAACCCATTTTCCATATTCGCTGCCCGAACCCCCCCCCCCCCCTAATTCTTAAAGAGGGGGTTTAGGATGATTGCAGCCTTCGTCTTTTCCCTCGATCCCCTAACCAACCCCCTGGTGTTATTTATATGACATTTTCGCTTGAGTGCGCGTTAAAATATCGCTGACAATATTTTATGCTCATGCTTTGCCTCATGTTTTGCAAACGTTCCACGTCCCTCCCTCCTCCCTCCTCCCTCATCCGTCCATATACCACTCTTCCATGTGTCCCTTTCCCAAACCCACATTTGGCTATGATAAACTTGGCAAATTTATCCTGCTTTGCGCCATACGTCTTTTGGCACAGTTTGCTCTGAGAATCTCCCAGTCCCGCTCCAAGTTTGCTCCTCTCTTCCCCCTCCTCTCAACTCACTCCACACTCCTCACTGCTTCGCTATTTGCACAGTTTACAGTTTCAGCAGCTTGGAGTTGAGCTTCGCTTGTGCATCTGTTAGATACTTTGTGTTGCTAAACAAGCACAGTCAAATATTTGCAATGCTCTACAAACAACAACAACAACAACACCAACAATAGAAAGAGAAAAAGAAAGAGAACGAGAAACAAAAAGCATTCTTGCAACTCACGCACGCTGCAAAGATGGGCGCGGTATTTGGAGCACTTGCCAGCGAGCAGATGCAGAAGCCGAAGCAAAAGAAACAAATAAGAATTGTGTAGTTAAATGAGATCGACTTGGATATACCCTAACTGCAACTGTTAAAATGCTCTCATTTCTTAAGAGTACAAAAAACTACACATGATGAAATGAAATGATAAACTTTGTCCAGTTGATCAATAATAACAATTAGAATATTTTAATTTGTGGTTAGTTGTGGGTTTTATCAAATAAACGATTAACGAAGCCAGCTATTGATAAAACAAAGCAAACTTGATCTGAAGTTGAAGAAGTCTGAAACAGACGGATAGCTCTATGTCGATTTATCTGTTGATCATTATCAGGATTATGTATCGCAAATGCATCCTTGTGCCTGTTGCATACTTTTTCGCGAAATCAATATGCCCTTTTTACCCAGTTTTAATTCAGAGTATAAAAACCCCAATCAGCGTGCAATGTGTGTGTGTGTGTGTATGTGTGTGTGTGTGTGTGTGTGTGTGTGTTTCAGTGAAAGTCGATGGATGGAGGCAGCCAGTCGTCTGTGAAATAGAAAACGAAACAATGCCCTCTTTGGGATGGGCTTAACGAGAAAACAGCGGGTCTGCTTTACAATTGGAATGCACCCATCGTCGTCACACATGTACTTCAATTTTCGGTAATGGTAATCTTACAACCAGCAAGCAGCAACTTGCAGCTTGCAGCTTGCAACTTGCAGCTTGTGAATTGCGGATAGCCTTGCAAGTTTGTCTAGCAATTGATTTGAATTTAAATTTGGAGCTGTGGTTGAAGCTGCTGCTGAAGATTGTTGTGGTTGTATTTCCTCAGAATACTTAGAATACCACAGAGCTTATTCAGAATTTATATTGAATAAATATTTGTTGCTGGCTTACATGAAGAACATGCAGAAGTTTGTGTGGTTCTCGGTCCCAAAAATCAACATCAATCAGTCATTGATTTTCTGTTAAGAGAAAAATAAAATAAGTAAAACACAATTTGCGACAGGGCGAAAATATTAAAAACAAAAACCCCGACTTCTGACAGGCAAATCGACCTATGACTTATATTCTGGCAGACTTGGATATGGCTATATCGACATTGCACAATAAATTGCCATATTTCTGGAGGATCTTTGTAGCGATTTGGATCAATTTTGGCTTACTTAGCATGCTTAAATGTGCTCTTTAGCTAACCCAAAGTGTGGTTTTCAGGTTTTCAGTTGCGTTTAGCTTATTTGTCGGTTTGTTTCTGTTTCTGTTTCTGACAACTTTTGAAATTTTTGTGTAAGCCTTATTCTCTCTCACTCTGTGCTTTAGCTGCACAAAAAGTATTTTATGGTTCCCTTGAACATTGAGACCAACTAAGACGGAGCAGTTGTGTTAGCCAAAAATTTGGAAGCGTTAGCACTACGACGACGCCGCTTTTATGGCATAATTCCTAGCACCGTCTTTTTGTTTTTACAGCCACGCCAAAAACTTTGACTGCACGCCAAGGAGAGACTAGGAGACAAGGAGGCGGGTAGACGGGGTCAGCAGCTGGAGTGGAGAAAGGCACTCCGAATTGGCATGGCAAGAAAGTAAAGAGTAATACCCAAAGCAGTCATAAAGTAAACCCAAATACTTTACATATAAACGACCGCAAGCAGACGTCAGAGTGGAGGCCCTCCTGAGCAAGACAACTGAATCCTCCACTGAGGTGTGGGCTAGACGACGTCGGCATTTTTACCATAACTTTTTTTTGTTGGTTTTCTTTCGTTGCTTTTTTTTCTTTGGACGCATGCCCATAAAACGGCGACAGACCAAAAGTTGGTAAGAAAAAACTTTAGCAGGCGACCTTGCCAAACGCATTCCGAGAACAGTCTCAATTTTAAAGCCAAGGGAACTTATATGTGGCAGACAATAAATCCGGGCTATTGATCCTTGCTATATGTCTTGAGCAAATTTATATGGCCAACGGAAAACTAGCTATGTACTTCCGCTGTAATATACTGACACATTTTGGCACAGGACACCACTTCCACCTCCACCTCCCTGTTTTGGGTGGCATCATTTGATAAACGCGCATATGGCGTCGCAGGAGCTTGTCGAACATAAACCTTGCTCGGCTGGAGATTTGCCATGGATTCGGAGCAGCGTTTAGTGCAGCAGAGTTGAAAATTAAGCCGAGCAGCAGCAACACTTTTTTCGTTTTATTACAATGTTTATCCTCAGAGCGGATTAAAGTGGAACTATAAATTCCAAGCGGAACAAAGTGGGGACAGACTAGGGGGCACTAGAAGTCCAAGGAGATAAGCCATCGCATACATATATGCATATAAGGCTGGAGAGTTACATTAAATGTGGCCTAAATATGCAAGCAAAGCATGAGAAAAGAAAACTTGGGAACAGCAAGAGAAAGCTCCGACGAGAAGAAAAGAAAAAAAGAGACCGAAGATAAAATAGATTTTCATCTTGTGGAAAAAGATAACTTTTCTCTATGAAAAGTAAGCACATTCCGTTATTAATAATGTATTATTGCAAGACATATTTTTACTCTGTGAGCGAGCCAAAATTGCAATTCTGTGAAGACATAAGCTTCAAGAACTCAATTATCTTCGTTTGGGCTGAGTTAAGCAAATTTGTTCTAGTTTGAAGCATAAAATTTGCTGCGGATTGTCAAATTAAGTTTCCATTGCACTGCGGGGAAATATTCCTTTTTTTTTTGCACTTGGTAACTTTGCCAAGTTTTGGTTCATTTTGGCTGCTTATCGACAAAAGTCAGCAAGCAGATCGGATTTGTGTTTGAATTAAGCAGTAAGCAGGGAAATGTTGAAACCAGCAAAACGTAAACGAGAATGTAAAAGCGCGTAAAGGATTTAGAGCCAACACCAGTTGGCCAACAGCTTAGTTTGCTATTGCGACAATGCTGGCAGGCATTAGAAGGCAGCATTTGTTGCTGCTGAGCTGACTCAACACGCTAAAACTGCAACTGCAACTGCAACAAGCTGGCAAAGAAAACCGTGACGGGCAAAGACAGAGACAAAGGATGAGAGAGAGAGACAGAAAAAAGGGAGGGAGGGAGACAGACTAAGTAGCGCTTGCCAGGCGCTGACCGCCGCCATTTCGAGCGCCATAAATCTTTGCAAATCGCGGCTAGCGCAAAGTGCGCCACAAAATGGCGAAAATTGCACGGCAAGGAAATAACAAAAGGACCACAACGACGCCAGCCAACGAGCCATGTTGCCACGTAGCACACTCAGAAAAAAAGACTGAAATTTAGTAAATCAATTTAAAAATTGCAAAAGCTTTTGTTGCTTTTAGAAATGTTTTTTAAACATAATAAAAGATTTCTGCTTGAAGGCTCGCCCCACATCGACAATTTCTTAAATATGGTTATTTTTCTTGGGTTCGAGAACAACCATATAATACCATATATTTGCTCCAAAGGTATGGTCAATTTCGAAAATTCAAATGTTTTTTATGAGTGCAGGTGGACACGAATCCAAAGGGGCAGCTGACACTGCAGCTCGGCGAGCAAATGCCGCCACATGCTCGGAGTCGCTCTTAGTTGAAGTTGGCTTTGGCGAAATTTAGTGCGCTTGAAATTTAGTTGCACAGTTGCGGTGATTTAGTTGGCCATCGCTCTCGCGTGGCAACCCCAAACTGTGGGTGGCAATGCGGGTCAGACAACTGAACAGTCAACTGGCCTTGGATAAGGGCGAGAAGGGATCATAGAAGAAAAGAACACAGAGACGAAGGACGACAGGCGATGAAAAGGGCTTTAAGCTAAGACAACTTTTGACCGGATCTGATCATTATTTATGTTGCAATCCTCCAAGCGCTGACTCTAAAGGCTTGAAGTCTGTTTGGAAATATAGAAATTAGTAAAGGATTAACTTGGGAAAAGTTAAAAAGATTTCACTATCAGCATTTCTCGAATTCCTTAAGATGTTTCACATTCTTAAAGTATGTTTCAAATATTAAATGTTTTGCCTCGGGTGTTTTGTATTTTTTTAGCGACTTATTGAATTTCGTTTTATGAAAAGTATAGGAAAATCAATTTCACAAACAGCAGATATATTTGGGAGATATGTGAGCGCCACTTTCTAATCTTTATTAATTTAGTTGTTTGTTGACAAGTTGTTGTCGTCTGTCTTTAATATTGTTTTATTACTCATTTCGTAAAGATTTAAAAAAAGACAATCAAATCAAAATTATTTAAAACAAATTGCTAATTTGCCATTTACACAACCCTAAAGAAATCAAGTTAAGCATGAGAAAAAAACATACAATTCAGATACCCATAATAAAGATTGCGTTAATGCACATTGAATATAATTATCAGATATGTGGAGAATAATTGTGATTACCACTTGAACCATTCTAGCCTCTCACATTATAAGAGAAAAGTGTTTCTTTTTATAAGCTGAATGCATTTACTATTATCACTCACTGTGCACTCCAATATTCCATAATATTGCTAACAGTCACCATTATTCAAGCCACTGCCTGCTCCATATTGTCTCCACATTCACATTCAGGCAACCAGAGATCGAGCTTAGTCAAGGTTTTTGCTTTAAACAAAACCATTGTTCATGCAGCGACCTGGACACAGAGAGAAAGAGACACAGACAAACTGACAGGCAGAGAGGGAGAGAGTAAGAGTAAGAGAAAGAGAAAGAAGGAGCAGGGCAGACTCATTTAAAGACCCTGTCTGGAAACCGACATGAGCGAAGTGCAAAGGCGAAATTTATGCGAATAATGCAGCAGCAATATGTGCAACAGGAGCAGCAGCGATAACAATAACCACAACTACAACAAGTGCGGCAACTTCACCAATTCGCACTCAAACAGAACACAAACGAGGCAACCCAATCCAAGCCAACCACATCCAGCTCACAACAAGGACCAAAAAGGTACGCAGAGGCTCAATTCTTTGTCAGGACTTTTTTTTTTTGTATATACATACACATATTGTTTAAAAAATGTGTAGCAAGGGATTGGTTGGTGAGGCTGGGGGGTGGGGGGAGGGGGTTTAGCAATTGGTAAGGAGGCGAAGACAGGAATGGCATTTGCCAGGCGCAGCAACTTGTTCCCCGGTCCTGTTTCTGTTCCTGCTTCTGCTTCTGCTCCTGTTCCTGTTCCTCTTCTCGACTCTGTGGGCAACGCATGCCCAAGTGTGAATAAGAAAGCTTTGAAAGATGCTGCCGAACAATTCGCCAGACGGCCACTCCTCGGAGCATTATTCATTGTTCAAGAGTGAGAATGGAGTGAGCGACGGACGGATAGGCCGACGTGGACTTAATAAGATTTTAATTGAAGCGCAAGAATTTAATTAATTTAATAATGAGTGCCAAGGACCAAAAGAAAGTGAGTAACGGACTAAAATGAGGATGTATTCGTGGCATTTGAAAACTGTGCTCGCTGAAACTTTGCCAGCTGCTTGGGATTGATTTAAATCACAAAATGATTTATAAAATGCCATTTTAATAAAGTTAATCTTTTAAATATGTTTATAGTTTAAATAGTCATTTGTAAAAAATAAACAAATTGTAATCTGCTGTTATCTATAAATTTACAAATTAAATTTAAATCTTAAGTTTTCTTATACAGTTCTAAAGCAAAGAAAATCAAATGCAACTCTTTTTCAGTTTTAACTCAAGCACAAATAAGACAAATTCATTAATCTGTTAACTATTTTCCAACAAATGTTCGAGAAAAACAAGAGTTCGTTTTGCAAGGAGGAGCAACTGAAACATTTAAGCTCGTTTGGCTTTTGGCTACGTGCTGTTTGATTTGGGGTCAGACGCTAATTGCAAATTGTTAATGTTGCAGCTGCAAGTTGCGAACTACAACTGCAACTGCAACTGCAACTGTAACTCAATTGAAAATCTTTAGTGACTTTAAAACTGGAAGTAATATAAATCACGCAAAAGGTTCAGAATGTAACCCACTGCCGGCAACGGTCGCTGGTTTAATGACGCAAATAATTGCAACCGCGCAGCCAGTTGCAAGTTGCCAGTTGCCAGTTGCCAGTTGTTAGCTGTTAGTTGAGAGTTGGCAGCTGGGGATTGTGTGGACTGTGGACTGAGTGGCACAAGGGAGCGACTTAATGAAAATCAAACACACAACACAGCAACAATAGAAACAACAATAACTCAAAGTCGGTCAACTGTGCTGAGGAAAACGTCGCAGAGACTTTGGCGACCTACGAGCGGCTCTCAAGTGGTGCATGCCACACAATAATTGATAAACGAACAGATGTACAAGTGTTTAAGTGGATGAATGATGTGCTTCTCAAGTGAGCCTGCCAGTTGCAAGTTGAAAGTTGCAAAGTTGCGCGTTGCTTGTTGCTCGCTGCTCGCTGCTCGTTGCACGTTGCTCGTTGCTCATTGCTAGTTGAGTGTTTTGAAGTTAGAACATTATTTGCAAGGCTGTATTGAGGGGGGAGGGGCTGGCAATCGGTAATCAGCATGGCGATGTGGTTGACCCAAATCAATTGATTTATGCACTTGCAACGCATTGTTCTATGCAACTGCTTCTGCTGCTTCAATTGAAAGCAGTAATTAAATTAATGAAGAAAGTTGACAAACTGAAGATCTGTGTTGTTGCCACTACACTCTGCTATTAATTAAGTTACGCATTGCCAGCTCAAGTGGAGCGTGAAGCGTAGAGCGTGTTGCAGACACGGCGGCATGTGAAACTCATATGTTTGAGAAGCGCATGGAGAGGCGCGGTTGCAACGGCAGCTGTTGAATTTGTCACGCAATTCCAGACCGAGCGGGGCCAATGGCCCTTGGGGCAATAACGTTGGCGTCGCACACATGCGGAAGACCAATCCGAGCAACGCGCCCAAAACAGAGCAATCCGCTGACAGACTGTAGAAACTGTAGAAGAACGCGTCAAATTCTTTGGCGCTTTGCAGAATTGCTTTACTTGCAGACGTAAGGCGTTAAAAACTGTAAACTGTAAGTAAATATGCTCGGCATGCGGACAATTATTAGCTGTCACCCTAGTCAATTGGATGTTCCTCACTTTTTGCAAGATTTTTGCTCGCAACCATTTCTCACATTCAACTTTTGTTGCGAATCAAATAACACGACAGAAACGCGATCATTTTTATCTGAAAAGTTGACTTTAACCTGAAAATCAATAAGTTGCAGCAAAAACATAATATTTCTTGGTTAGGCCTCACCCTGAACTAATTGCTAATAGCTAAGTGCAGCAAAAAACCGCAGTGCAACATTTGCATGCCGAAATAATTGATGTAGTTGGCAAATGGAATTAGTGAAAACATAAATAATTGTGTAAAAGTGTTTTTGTTGTAGTTGGTTTTGTAATGCAATCAGTTTCGATTTGATTACCTTTAATTGACTTTTCAGCAATGTTGAATAATCGAAGCTGACGGCTCCAGTGGCAGTGGCAGAGGCAGCGACAGCGGCAACGGTGACGTCATCAACATTCAACACATTTTGAAGCTCATTAAAAATTTAAAATGAGGTTGACTTTTCCCCCTCTCGCCGACTTCTCGTTTTTCTCTCTGTTGCCGTTTCAACTTAAAGTATTTGTTTGTAAATTTTAAATTCAATGCCGGAACTTTGTTGAATATTATGCATTTGTTTTTGTTGTTTTCGGGCCTGCAATTATATGAATTTATAGAGAAAAATATAAATAACTTTTTGAGGCAACATCAAATTGCAGCTGTGGCAGTGGTAAATTGTTAATAATGTCACAGTTTGATGCAAACAATTTATGACGAGCTTCAACCTGCTGCATTAAAAATAAATTAAATTTTCGTATTTCGTTTTATTCCCTCACTCAACATTTTTTAATTATTTATGTTAATATTTTAATGGTTCAATTTAATCTATAAAATCCGGTTAAGCGATTCTTCTCACTGATGCATAAAAAGTGTTTTAGTTTTGCTGGCCATTTTGCATACAAATAACAAATAAATATTATACATTTTTTTTTTAAATATAATTAATGCAATTTTTTGCCGTAAATTACAATTTGTTTCTAATAATGCAAAGCATATAAGGTTCATATATATATATGATAAAATAGCTAACATATTTCTTAGCTTATTAACTGAATATATTAATTTTAATTAGACAAATATTGACGGCCTGATTTCCACTCAAACAAGCATAAACACATTTTCGATATTCAATTAA
Source organism: Drosophila dives (assembly GCA_035042365.1). Classification (NCBI taxonomy): domain Eukaryota; kingdom Metazoa; phylum Arthropoda; class Insecta; order Diptera; family Drosophilidae; genus Drosophila; species Drosophila dives. The sequence continues at coordinate 2,197,419 of JAWNLJ010000133.1, read as the reverse complement.
CTTATCCAAATTCAATTTTGCATTCGAATTAATTGCAAAAAATGAGATGCAAATATTTTGAGCATAATTAATAATAATTAATAATTATATATGTTTTTCGTTTATAAAAATTTGTTGGAAAAACTAAGAAAAAATTTTAAAATGGGCAGACTGCAACTAGAAACCATAAAGAGCATAAAGCAAATGTGTTACAACGAGAAAAACCGCAACAGTAAAAGAAGTAAAAATGGAAAAGCGCAGAGGAAAATGCAAAATGCGCGCCTGAAGAGCCTGCGACGAGGGGACAAGGGGGAGGGGGGGGGGGGGGGGGGAGGAAAGGCTCTGAGTCTGTTACTGCTTCTGTTTCTGTTTCATATGTACATGGCAAGTGTTGTAAGTATGTGCTTAAATACGCATTTATTCATACAAATATGGCCAACGGCAGCAGCAGCAACCGCAACAGAAACAGCAGCAGGCAAAACAATAAAACAAGTCCGCATTTTGCTGTTGTGTTGCTGACAGACGAAAAAGATACCCTTTCAATGTGGGCTACTTGAAAGCTTTTGAGTAAACATAATATAGTTGTCAACTGCTTAGAATTAATATACCCCACAAAGGAGACTGAGACTGAGACTGGGAGATGCACACACAGAGCGGGCGAAATTTCCATGTCGTTGTCGTCGTAGTTGGGAAAATCAGATGCGCAACTAACGAGCAGCAGCCACGACAATGTTACTGACAACTGGAGCCAGGAGGACTAGGACCCATGTAGGACCAGCGCCGGACGCTGAGCCGCGGGCCACTGTGTGTCCGTCTCTGTCTCTGTCTCTGTCTCTGTGTCTGTGTCAAGGTAGGAGACCCCAAACCCAAACAGAAGCCGGAATCCGAACCCGAACCCGAACCCATGCGAACATGGCGCAAATGTGACAAATATGGGCATGAAGTGTGCAAGTGACAAGTCTAACATACTTACAAATTTTATGCGGCGGCCACAGAGCCCAAACCACATTATCACCCAAAAGGGGCAGAGCGGAAAACGCTGGCAACCAAAGGCAAGTGGCAAGAGGCAAGAGACAAGAGACAAGAGGTAAGAGGCACAAAGCATTGCAGCACGGTAGGAATTTACGTTTTCAAATGTATGTTAATGATGTACCACCGGGTTCCAACGCCGACAACGATGATTTCCAGTTTTTCCCTCTGTTTTTTTTTTCCAATTTTTTTTTTGTTTGCGCTTCTATTGCGTTTGTTCAGTTAGCCAGACGTATTTCCTGTCATTGTTTACTGGTCCAACACTTTGCTATTTTTATTTTAATGCCATTTTTTGCGCTCGCCAAACAATACAAAAAAAAAGAAGTTGTGTCAAAGATAATTTCAATATGTGCAACCTAATGCTGCTGATGAAGCTGCTTTGCTTTTTGCCGCAAATTAAATTTAAATTTTCAATTTTTTAACGGAAATACTTTGAGAGGTTTGTGGTGAATAGTTGATCTAAACATGCAACTAATGTGATTTAGATTGATGGCAAATTTAATTGGCAATGAGTTCGTTTGGCTCATGGGCTTGAATATATAGCTTAACTCAATTAGTTTCTGAGACAATGATTCTAAATTAGACTTATTATTATTATTTGCATTATTTGTATTGTATTAATTATTTTTATTATTAATTAATTAAAAATCTATAACTCTTCCCTAAATCCGAGCACGAATTGAGGAATTTTGGTCAGGTTGTTGACTTGTTCCCCTATAATCCAGTCATAAAAGCAACAGGAAATGCGTGAATTAGGCCAAAGTAAGTCACAATGCGTGGACAGGAAGTAACAAAGAGTGTTGCAAACACACAATCAGAACAGAGTTGCAGGCAATCAAACAGCTTACAGTTGTTGCATGTTGCATGTTGCATGAGAGAGCATATCTTAACTAGCTCTCGCCGGTAACAGCTTAACTTTCTTTGCACAGTGCCAGATGATCCGGCTAAAGGCAGCAAAGGCTAAATCTCTGCTCTGCAGAGTCGTAGTAGAATTCATAGTTGCTTGCATGCGGCATGCGATGTGCTCCTCCAACTCCCTCTTCTCCCTCCTCTCTCCCGAGCTAACAAGCCGTCTATAAAAGTGCCAGCTGCTCCCCTCTCTCCCCTCTCTCCCCACTCTCCCGAATCCATTCAGCTTGCTGCATGCTTACCCACATTGAGTGGTGCATGTTCGCATGAGAGCAAACAGCTTGCAAAGTGGCTTCAAATGCATTTTTCAGCTGCAGACTCATTTAAATGCGCACGCATGCAAAACGCAGAAGGTTTGCAGTGGCAGTGGCATCCAACACTGCCCCAAGCACAGCACGCACACGGATAGACATACTCACAGATGCACACATACTCTATAAGAAAAGTACATTTATAAAATTAGAATAAAATCAAAAATATTTAGGTATATTTAAAATTACTCCAAAAAAGAATTTGAGTTAAAATTTAAGAAAATAAACGCCTTGGATTTTAGAAAAATACTTTCTGAACATTAAGGAGTGAACATTAAATAGTATGATTAATTTTCAAAGATCTGGGCAATATTTTTTCTGAGTGTATATAAGTAGTATTTACACGCACTTTGATTGCCAGCTTCAGAGTGGCAGCTATCTTGGCTGCAGACTTTCAGTCTGCTAACTACTGGTATCTGTCGCCCTGCACGAAATTACATAATTACCAACAATAAATTGTAATTACTGCCTTGAGATACATTTGCTCAGATAAACGGTTTTCCTTGTCTGTCGCCAGGCCAAATTAAATCTGGAGTGAGGAAGTTTTTCTAGCTTTTCGTTGCTCGATTTGCTTCTTTTCATTTTTTTCATTCATATTGTTGCCGTTGTTGTTGTTGTTGTTGTTGTTGTTGTTGGCTCGACATTGACTTTGGGCCGCCGTTCGCATAAATTACACTGAGCAATTACAACAAACCATCGAAATGTAAACAAACTTGGGGAATACGCACTCACAATTTGTGAACGCATTGGTGGCGCCCCTCCGGTGGCCCATCCGGTGGCAACATTAAATAGCACGGGAATAGCGAGGGGAAGGCGCACATAGGGGGAGGAGAGCGGCACATCAGAAAAACAGCACTCAAAACGTTTTTAAGTTCACAAAGTGCGTGCATAAATTGCGTTGCCTTAGGTAATTTATACTGATTTATGTTGTGCCAGAGCTATACATGTGTGTGTGTGTGTGTGTGTTTGGTTTTTGCATATGTATATATGCGAGTGTTATGTAGAAACTGGGCTAAGCTTCTACAAGGTTTTTGACTTTAGCTGAAAAGACTTGAAGAATGTTGACTGGTTCACAAGCAATTCATTTAGAATGTTCGATTCGATTATTATATTATATTTAATTATATTTTGTTATATGTTTGTCGGCTTTTGCAAACGGTATTCGATTTTAATCAATGTTAAAGAGTCAAGATAGAAATTCAAGCATTAAAAAACCTAGTGTATAACCTAAACACCAAATTTTAGGCTCTCGGATTTGAATATATCGACTGTTCATGTTGATCGAGAATATATTCGTAAAAGTTTCCGTCTGTCTGCTAACAACATCATTAAACCCCTCTCAACATATTTTTTCTGGCCTTAAAAAATTATAATTTAGAAGAAATTTTATAAATATTCCTTTGTCCACAAGTCTTGAATTCGAGCATGGATTCTCTGGGCTTAGTTGTTCCAATTGCCTAATTTAAAAACTCACTGAAAATGATGCCAGGCAATTTAAACGCACTTTACAGACTACCAGATGACGTGGGCAGTCCGAGAAGGGCCTCTTGCAAGATTCACTTAATTTGCATGGACTAAGAGAGAGCCTTGAAGAGTGGATTGGCTTTCTTTGTGCTCATTTCTAGCTAACCTCAATCGATGAGAATCTTGAGCGCTGTCCAGTCGAACAAACACAAATCAATGTCAAATGCCAAACTGGACTGGCTGTGACCTTTACGGGAATATCAAACAAGCAATTCCCCAATCAGTGCCAACAACAGCAACAACAACAACAGCAACAACAACAGCAACACCAATAACAAGATGCTGTGACAAATTAAGTTGGCCATAAATTGCAACTGAAATTAAATAATAATTGAGGCAAAATGGACGATTTGATTGCAGACATCTGCATCTCTTTCTCTCTCACACTTATGCTCTTTATTATGGAAATAAAAGCAATTTCAATAAATAATCAATTTGGGTCAGTGTATTCAAAAAACTGGGCTATCTAATGACATCATCAGAAGCAAATCTGAAATTGTTAACGTTGTCGTCCGTTGGAAACTGCAACTGCCAAACTCGAATTCAAATTTGATTATGCACACTTTCAACGGGGATCGGGGATCGGGGATTGGGTATTTGGGATTGGGGTTCGGGGGTGTATAGTTTATCCTAACCAAGTGCTGCTCATTAAGGTCACAGGGCCGGGTCGCTCTCATTTATTATGACCATATAATCTAGCTAACAGAAAGAAATATAAAAAAAAAATACTTAATCACTCTGTCAATTTGTTAAAAATTGTTGTTGGAAAAGCTTTTGGTGTATTATGCAAAAATTTGGTAAATTTTATAATATGTTGATGGCTAACTAGTTCGGTCTTTTGTAAGCTGCATATTTAAGTTGTTTAACATTTTAAACGAAAAGTGATTTCCATATTTAATAAGCAGACAGCAACATTTACACAAAATCAAAGAAACAGCATTGGAAAAAAATTGGAAAATAAATTGTGTGCATTTTTTACTATTAAGTAAATGAATACAAAATATAATATTCAAAATTCAATCTAAAATTAAAGGATAATAACGTTTAGCGTAATTATTTAGTGTGTAAACAAACAAACACATTTATTATTGGCCATTGGGATTGTAAACAGATTGGAATAAGAGGCGTGCTTTTTTTTTAATTGATAAACATGACCAAATATAAAAAATTTATATTTTTTCGATTATGTTTTTAAATTTATTTCAAAGGTTAATTGGGTGCTGATACGCATTGAGTTGATTTCGAGGAAACGGCAGAGACATGAATCAGATAACGAGCAGTTCGAAATAATTATTATATATTCAGTCTAGCACATAAATCTAAAGGTATGTATATATATACATATATATCATCTCAGGGTCTAATTAGAGCTAAAGACTTAAAAATTTGAAATTAAATCTCTTCATTTAATCTTTTTATAATATGAATATAATACTATGGGAATAAAAACCGATATGACTTAGCTTTTCAGAATCTTGTTTCGAGAAATTCATGAGTTTATTTGAGTGCGCAGTGATTTGTAATATGAAATTTAGCCATAAAACTATGAAAATATATTTAACAGTTGGTTTTAGTGTATTTTGTAGTCGACCTCAGCTTTTTAACTGGTTTTCGATTCATTATATATTGATATATGCTTTTGTTACCGTGCAAAATGTTTTCGATTTGTTTATAGATTAACTGACTTTGCAATCGTGTATTATAATTAATATGAATTCTTCGGAATTAAGTTAATGTTTTATTTAGCAAATCTGCACAATGAAACATTCGGATTCTGAGTTTAATTACGCTCATTAATGATGCTTTAAATAATTGTTTTTCCCATATCAACTAATGCCATAATCTCGATGCAAATGCAAATCATCTCGCTTGCATTAATGTCCTTTAATGTTCAACTCTGATAACTTTGCCATTTAAGCCCAGTCACCCAGCCAGCCAGCCACGCCTTGTTCTGCTGACGTATTTATGCCGTTTGGTAATTTGTTCTTCTTTTGCATAAGCCCCTAAGTCAAATCGATGGGAGCCAAGCACCGCTGTGGCTATTTACTTATTTATTTATTTATTTATTATCGCAATGAGCCAGTCCTAGGGCTATTTCCTATTCCCTTTCATATACCAAGGCGGAGCCCTCCGTCATTTCCTCGCCTCATTTAATTTCACCATCGCACAGACCACACACATCGCCTTCTAGCTGGGATTTTGCTTCTTTTTTTTGCTGCCACTATTAGTTGTTGCATGGTCTTTTTATTTTGTGCTGCTGCCTCTGCTGCCTACTCCAGACTACTCCATTATGCGCGTCCATTATGCCTCTGTTTGCCTTGATAATGTTCCATGTCCCATGTACCGTGTTCCGAGGGTCCAAATCTGCCTGGTCTGATGCCATTGTCAGCTTTTGCCAGCCGACTGCCCTTTTGCCTTTTTGTCATTTCAGTTTTGTTGATTTTGCAAAAAATACAAGTAAGAAAAAACATATATATATTTTGCCACCTCCTCAGCTGCCTAGTTGCATAGTCAAAAGCCACCGCACCCGCCCCCAACCCCGCCCTCGCCCTCGACATTGGGGCCAATGTAAATAATTTATTTATGGTCTTGTTTGTTTACTTCGTTGCGAGGCTGCACCCAGCTCATCTTTGTGCTGCGTCTTGTTTGTCTAGTGCTTAGAACTTACCCAAAGCTCTTAGTGGGCATGGCTCTTCCTCCATCTCCGCCTCCGCCTCCGCCTCCGCCTTCGAGTTTGCTTCCTTAGCCTAGACCTGAAACGTGTGGCAGTCACATTCACTTTATAAATAAGATATCAATTGATTTTGCGCAGAAATAAGCCAAGAACTGTTGCCGTTGACAATATTTACAGCCCTTAAGGCGATTAACAACGATTCCATTTCAGTACTCATGTAAGTATCTTCAATTTAAATGAAATGGAAGCATTCACTTTATCCTGGATCAACATCAAAATTACATAAATATTATTACAGTTGGCTAGGAACAGAATCTCTGAATCTTATTTAAAACATAAGATTCAAATATGATTCTCAAATTTTATTAATTTTACTTTTATATTCATATTTCGCATCAGCTCAGGTTCCAATAATTTTTATCAATGTTTATTATTATGGTTTCTATTACTCTAAATCTAATTTTTCTTTTATAAATTTATAAGTGATAAGTGATCAAGCTGTAAGTATTCCATATGCTTTAAGTACAGATACTTTCTACGAGTCAGAATTCTTTGTTATTATATTCTGAATCAGATAAACCTTTTCTATTTATCGATTGCAGCTAAGAGTTAAGTAAAAAGAACAGTTTTCAGTTGCCTACAAGTTTGTGCCACAATCCGCATATCTCTGAGGTCAAATCAGTTGAAAACTTGAAATTGCTTACTCCGATGAATCATTGAGCGATTATATGGTCTGGCCACGGAGCATGGCAATTATGCAATTTTCTACAGACCGAAAACACTTGTCGCAGCTTAATGCGCAGGTATGATAATATTTATATTCATATATACACATATATATATATATATATACATATATATATAAATATCTGTATATATAAGGAGACGTGTCTGATGATTCACACGCTTCAGGTATCTGAATGTGTAGCAAATTGTGCGATACGACGCCAAGGGGCAACTAACAGTCGGCAACTGGCAACTGAGAACTGGCAACTGGCCAACTGAGTCAACGTATCTCCAGTTGCACAATCTGAGCTAGGCAGATGTGGTAAGAGATACGGGCTATGCACGATAAGCAAATCAAAGCAGAAAGTTTACATTTGAAACAATAAAATCTGGCCTCAACTTGAGCAGTGCCTCGGCTTACAGGCAAATAGCATAGAAGCTGCAGATGGAGACCGCACATGACTGTGAAGCAGAAGCCTGAGGGGCGACAAGACATCAAAAGGCATTGAGAATGCCGCCAAACTCGACACTACGTTTGTAGCCATGGTTACAATACTATATCCCATTCTCAGTCCCAATGTCAGCGTCAGTGTTAGACTTGGTATTTTTGTATCTTCAGCAAGCTAACTGTAATTGTATCTAACAGCTTCAACTGACAGGCCAGGCCAAGACGACAACAGCCTGGCAACGCGTCGCTCTCGAACTTGTCTTGCTTTTTATGGCCAATACCAGCAACAACAACAACAACAACGGCAACAATAGAAACGCGTGCGGCTTTCCAGTGCCACCAGATAGTCACTGGAGGAGGCGTCTCATCGTTTCGAGTTTGGGGCCACCCAAACATGGTCAGCACAGCGCCACCAAATTGACTGCTTGCCCCTCAATGCTTTGTCAACAGCTCCCAGATACTTTTCCCCTCAGTTTGCTCATCTGCTGTGCCATTGAATTATTGTTCAAAATCAAAAACTAAGCATTATTTACCAACAGAGGAGTGCCAAACAAAACTCATCTTCTACTAGCAAAAAAACAAAGCCAGAGATGAGCTTGGAAATTAGTGATGAGAACAATGTAGAGAAACCAGAAAATCAATGTTGGCTTAAACAGAGCAGCAAGAAATATAATGGAAAAAACATTCCTAAGGACGATTTCACATTATAATTATCTGATTTCTTACAAATATAAAGTGCTACAATATTGATTCAGTAAAAATAGTTTTATATTTGATAAAGTAACAAAACAGTAAATATTTTATAAATAAATAACCGTAATTTGATCTTTGAAGTTGATGCTTGGTTAGGTTAGGCAAGTGCAACTGGAAGTACGGGAGTTGTGGCAAGAAGGAAGAACCGAGGAATTCCCCCAAACGAGTGCAGAGTGGTAAAGGGAATAATTTGAAAAGAATGAATGAAAATTACATAAACAAAAAAAAACTCAACTTGCAATGGATTTAAGGCGTTCTGTGAAAAAATACTTCGTGAAATTGGCAGATTTTATGCTTTCAGCAAGTGAATTCAATAAGTGTTGAAGTTTAATTAAGATGTGGTTGAGATTTAATTAAAATAAATTTATTATAAGCGTAAAGAAAAGTTTTTAATTTGATCTGTATTAAATAATGCAAGCGCTAAGTATTAAATTAAAGCGGTGGCCCATGAAAGTTGTATTGAAAGCCGGACGACAATATCAGATACAGATACAGATACACATACACATACAAATAAGGAGAGTCATAGTCAGTGGAACAGACACAGACACAGTCAAGACAACAACAACAACAACAACATTAATAACAGGTACAGCAAACAATACTAGGCAAGGGGCCTCAGCACAATTGACTAACAAACTGGAACTATACATCCTGTCCTTCCCGTTGGATCCCAGGTTCAGCTCACCTCCTGCTCATTGGCAGTGCAAATAATAACTTATGCGGAGTGTCAAGCCAAAAAGCCAAAAGCGCTACGGGAAATATTTCCAGTGTGTGCTTTTCCTGCCACATACTGCACCATTTATTGTGTTCTCGCAGAAGTTCACTGTACTATCCAATGTACATAAAAAGTCCATCGTTCTATTTTTGTTGTTGTTCTTGTTGTTCCTATATCCGTTTGGCTTTTTTTTATTTATTTTTTGTTGCCTCAACTCGCTTCTCTCTTTGTTGTTGCACCGAGGTAGTATCTCAGTAGTTTTGCAATATTTCAACGTATCTTTTGGATACGTTGGATGCCTGTTTGTGGCTTTTTTTTGGTGCCGTTGCAATTGAACTATTTTGCAGCGCACGTAATTTAATCCAAGCCATTTCACCTCTCCCTGCTCTGCTGGCCAAAAGTGACTCCATTCTTCTACTACCAACAGCTTTCGACTGCCAATTTTCGACTTGCGACCCCCAATCGAGAATTTGTTAATGAAAGGGAATTCTCTCTGGCAGTAACTGAATCCTGGGTCAGAAGTTTAGCCAACAGAGAAGTGCAAATTATTAGACGGGAAATAAGTAGAACGAGACAGACACAAAAAAACTAAAAAAATAAAAAATTAAAAACAAAACCAAAACCAAAACTCTGAACAGCTTTTTGTGGTCAGCTCGGTTGCATTTGCTAATGTAAATTGTTGTGAGTTTGAAAAAGTTTTGCAGCTAAATGTTGTGGAAATTCCACTGACAAAAGTTGTTTTATTGTTTTGGCATTGCAGGAAATTCATTTCATTTCGAATGCGAATATGCTGAAAAAGTGGGCAATAACTCAAATGTTTAATTAGAAATTGAACACCGTTAAAATAAAGCAAACCAATTCATGAAAGTTATATTTGTAAATATCATTTAGGTTTGCAGCGATTTATCACCTTTAAAAGTGAATGAAACCTCGGCAAATATTTCAAATTAGCTATAAACTACTTCTGCTGCTATCGAAAACTATTTTAAGTTAAAGCCGTAACTTGAAATATAAACTGGACTCAAATGCAAAAGCCTTGTCCCATGGCACCTCTTGCACATTTGACTATTGGCATCATAAATACAAAACCACAAAAACACACAAGCCATGTTAGTAAACAGAACCCAAAAGCAATTAAACTTTAAAGTCACAACCAAAACAACATGCGAACTGAGCAGCAAATGGACAACACTGGACACTGGACACAAGCTGCAACAATCTTGGAGTGGTCGAGGGACGGGGCTTGAAATTGATGACCAACACGTGCTAAGCTCATTAGATGCTTTGATTTCTCAAGTCTTAGCCAAACGATGGCACAACTTTGGGATCGACCGGAAATGCCCGGCAAAATGGACATAAATTGTGGCAACAAACTAATATCCAATAAAATTTCTTAAGCCGTCTAAGCTCATAAGTGCTATTTTAAAATACATGCAGCAACAAATCATCTTGGAGAGGGGGTTGGGGGGATGGGGCCAAAGGGTAAAAGTTGGACTTGCGGTCACTTGCTCAGCATTTTATGTATATATACGTATGTCTGTACAGATTAAATTAAAGTGGCCCAGGAAACCGTTCAAGTTGAGAAGATCTCTTAATAAGCAATGGCCCGGGGTCTGCAGCTGGGGTTGTGCTCGGTCTGCTCCTAACTCGCAATGCCAACAAGTGGCGGATGAGTACTGGCAGTGAGAGGAGCGAGAGGAGCCTGCGGAGCCACTTCACTTGATGTCTGAGTGAATGGTGTCCAAAGATGAGCAACAGCAGCAGACTTCAGACGACCAAGCCAATGATTGGCAGTCCCAGACCTCCAACTAAAGACCGGCTATAAAATAGAGCAGTGCCAGCAAAAGCAACAGCAACAGCCACAACTGCAACGGCAACAGTTGTTCTGTCAGTCTGTCAGTCAGTCACTCTGTCTTCTGTCTTCTGTCTTCTGTCTAGCGGTAGTCTTACTATGCGAGGGTCGCCTCAAAGGAACTGGCAGCCTTAAGTAAAGCGTTTTGTGTATAGTCTCACCAAAAGCACAAGAGGAATAAATATATTAAAAAAGAGCCTCAAAGCTATTCAAATAAAATGTAAGCTAATAAGAAATATATAATTATTTAATTAATTTTACTAGCATAATATTATCAATTCTTTTTTTGTTTGACTAATTACTATACAAATATAAATATATACAAATATATATATATATATATATCGTATAGAATATATAATTTAATAAATAATAAATATAAGATAATTGTAATAATAACTTTTTTATTTTATTTTGAGAAGTATAAGTAGTATTATTAATTTATTCTTTTTGTATATTTTTGTATCGACTTAATATTTTTAAACGATTTCTTCAGAACTAAATTGCATTGATATTGGAGTTATCAATTAGACAAACTTTTAAATTATATAATAATAATATATCAGCATTCTGTACATATTTTATATTTATTAGTAATGTTTAACTTGTTTTTGCGAACGAGACACTTTTTGATTAAATCGCTTTTTGGTAATTAATATAAATGTTTAAAGTTTAATATCAATATTATATCCATCAATTATGCTTTAAGATCGACAGTAATTCATAATTTGATATACAATTTTTTTCAATAATTTGCTTTTTATTATCTCATAATTTGTTTGAGCTACCTGTGCTCGAAGGTTGCCTCACGGCAACTGACAGGCAACTGCAACGTTGTTGAACTTTTAATTTGATGAATGATATACATTTGTCTCGAGTGCAGACCACAGCTTGCCGCACCACATTCGCAACCACAATCACAGCCGCAAGAGAGTCGAGTAATTGTTGTGTGGATCGCAGTGTGGATCTCTGCACCGCTGGCATATTTACACACTCGCAGAGCCACAGCCGAAGGGGGCTCAGAGTGGAGTGAAGTGTTGTCCCCTACCACCTAACCCCTGCCCCCTGCCCAATGCCCAATGCTGTCTGCTGCCTGCTGCCCCCTTGCCCTTTGAGGATGACACATGCGTTATGCTATGTATACGCTGAGATCCGTTGAGATCTCGGCTGCTGCTCCGTGGTATATAATTTAGCTTAGCTGCAATTATGAGATGTTGCGGCTGATCTGGAATCTGCTGCTGAGGCAAGCAGAACAAAAACCAGCACAGCCTGCACCGGAAGCTTTGTCTTCGTCTCTTTTTGCTTTTTCTCGAAACTTGTTCTTACGGTTATCTTTGCAAGTGCCTCGAGTACAACACATCAGTCCACGTTGTCTCAGATTCTCTGGGATGCCAGCACATAGCATCCTTAATTATGACAATCATCGCTGCTTGATGTTCATTTATTGGCCACAGCTCTGCTGCTTCTACATCCCCTTCCCCTTCCCCTTTCCCTCTCCTCATTTCTGGCTCTCTCTTTTCGGGATATGTGAACTGCTGATCCAGATCGGTTGCAATATTTATATATATACGTGTATATTTTTGATGGTTCGCTGCCTGGTTAGTTAGAACGATCTGGCACAGTTTAAGGCGAAACGCATCGGAATGCTGTGCAGGGGATGGCTTTCGTTTGGGGACAAGCCACAAGGTGTACCAGGATTGTTATTTGGTAGAGTATATGTATATATGTGTAGTATATATATGCACACATCGGAACGGAACATTGTAGCGTGAGAGCTCGGACGATGGGAGACAAATTGCTGAAAGTCTCACTGGGTGGCATCTTGAAATCTGGATCAGAGCCAAGGGGCAGTTAAGCAATTTAAATGCATTTCATCAAGACGATAAGTTGTGATTGGCCGTAAATTATAAACATCTTTTGCAGTAGATTATCTGTTATCTCTCATCATCAATTTTGAATAGATAATTATTACGGAGTAGTGTGGGAAATGAGTAAGCAATCTTTTAAATTGATCTTGGTCCGATAATCCCTAGAAGCTATTGCAAATAACTTTCGCTGCAGAGTGTCCAAATGCCCAATTCCACCCCAACAAGACACACCCAGAAGAAAAACCGCAGGTGGCCCCTCGACAAAAGTCAGACGAATGCTAAGCGTTGATTGATTATAGGGTAGCCAGAGAAAAAATAAAAACAATTAAAGGTTCAGCTTTCACCCGGAGGCATCGCCAACTAATTACTTTCACTTGGCCAGAATTTCGAGCAGTTGAAGTCGTCTTCAATCTTGCAAAAGAGAAGCACTTACAAATCGAGCACGCAGCCATCTTCATTATTATCAACACCATCAGCCATCAGCCATCAGCCATCAGCCATCAGCCAAGAGCAGGCAGCTGACAGCATGGGGCCATAGGTTAATATGGCTATTAGCCAAGAAGCTCAGAGCCGTACAGCAAATAAAATACAAATACAAATCCCAAGTGCTTCTTCGCTGCAGCCAGAGAAATTGAGAAAGCCGGCCAGAAATCCAGAAAGCAGCCTCTGCTCTCTGACAGAAACCAGCAATTAACAAATCGCAGAAATGACAGGCTAAACTATATTGTTCATAACTTTCAAATGTGATTAAGGTCGACGAGCTGCCAGCCAAAATAAAAAAAATAAAAGAAATGAGATGGAATACATAATAAAATCAAAGTAGGTATCCAAAAGTAAATCGACAGGTTCTAAGCGCAATAGCCAATGATTAAGTTGTTTCAATGGGTTGATGGCTGATTGCTGATGTGGGCTAAGAAAACAATCAATGTGCGCGTTGGCCAGCCAGCTCTCAGCTCCGGACCAAAAAACACACAGCCAAATAGCCGATGGGCCTGTAGTTGGTCAGAACGGATGCTGGACCACAACAAGAAAGTTTTAGCAAGTCTCTCGCTACGAGTTTCAACAGGTTCACGCCTCTATCGTCAAACAAAAAACAACAAAAACAACAAAAAAGAACTGAATAAAACCAAAATCTGTGCAACAACACATTAAAGTAATTTTCGAGCCGAATCACAACAGAGCCAAAGCAATTGCTGTATGAGGGGCCAAGATATCGAACCCAAAAGAAGCCGCCTCAAAACCAAACCATTGCTGCCAATAAAATAAAAAACACAGAAAATTGAACTTTCCTCGGCAAGCAGAAGATTCGATGCTCTTTGATAAAAAATTATAAATTCTATTCATATCAGATGCATGCTCTTTAAATAACCAGACTAATGTATATATTCAATTATAATCAATCCATTTTAAATTGATTTTTTCTTTATTTAATTATTTGAGTAATTAAGTAATTAATTAACATTAAGCCGATCAGCCGTTAACAAATGGAATTGTGAAATGTTTAGAATGTGAATTTGAGAAATGTTGGACATATTGCAAAGTAGAATATATTAATATATATTATATATATATATATATATTATCAATCGATCGGTTGTTTCAATATGATATGGTGTGGTATGATTTCAACTCCGCATTGGCTTCTTTCAAATTTATTATAAGCCTTGGTTAGGTAAGTGTATTAAAGGCAGAACTGAAGTCAGCCGCCGCTCGACTTGTAAGTGGTACATCAAATTTGAACAGTTTTTCAAGTGTTTATGACGTTACGTGATGTTGTGAGCGAAGTCTGTGTGTGTGTGTGCTTACTCGAGGGGGAAAGGAGGCAACTGAGACAACGGAGGCTTTTTGGATTGGTGTGATTATCGCAAGAAAACTATCTCTCAGTGTGGGTCTCTGGCTGCATCGATAGCCGCTGCCATTTTTTTTCTTTTTTTTTGGTTCGTTTTATGAAGATGAATCTCTTTTTTATTCGAGATTTAAACTCAGCACACAGCTGGCGCAGTACAGAAGAGCCCCACAGACCCACACACAGGGTCTGCCGACTGAATTTTTGCTGAATTTTACAAGCTCGGCGCTGTTGGAGCTCCAATTACTTCACTCACTGTTGATTATTATGTTGTATGTTGTATGTTATAGTTGTTGTAGAATTGTACGAGTTTCTCTTGTTGCCGCTGCTGATCTTGTTGTTGTTGTTGCCACAGAGCTTCCTCAAAACCATTGGATTGGTTGAATGAATAAGTGCGAGTCTGATGTGTAGACGTTGGTAAATAATGCATCAAATGATTTGGGAAATTGGGGGAGTTTCTTTGAGCCTAAAAAAGTATTATTCTTAATAAAATGTTTTTTAATTAAAAACTAATCCACTTTTTACTAAAAAAATTATTTCTTTTTGTTTTTAAAATTGTATTTTTTTATTTAAAGACGACTAATGTGGCCCTATTTCAGTCATATATGTGTTTCAGAAGGGCAATAATATCTAAATTATTTTTTTTCATTAATAAAAAAAAAATTATTTTAAAAAATCTTAAATTTTATACATTTTATTAGAGGAAACATCATTTTTGAATCATTGTTTTTGGTTTGATCTGGTTGAGTTTTAACCGTATCTCAACAATCCGTGTAATAAATTTTTGACTATTTCAAATGTACCGATTAATTTATTTTTTATTGTTGTCCTTTTTTAATTTTTTCAGATTTTTCCATTTTTTAATACTATACTGAATTTAGTGAATATTAAATAATATATGAACCATTAAATAAACGACATAATTTTTGTATTTCAATGTTGCTGTCTGCAACTCAAACTTAAACCATTTCATTGATCTTTCTCTTCTCGATTCAAACAATTTCTAAATGAGTTTCACCTACGTTAATCCCCTCGTCATAAGCCACAATTCAAACGTTGGCTATCACCTATTTTGGGCTTTTCTTTCAATCTTCGCCTTTCAACACATTTGTAAGCTGATGTGAAAACCAATGCAAATAGCTGAAAAGCGATGAACTTGAAGAAGTGAAAGATTATAATGATGATGATGAAATCCAATAAACATCTCAGCAAGTGCCACTCAGTATTATAATCTGAAGCGTAACCCTGAGTCGCACCTGTTGCTACCTTTTGGGCTAATGAGACGAACTTGGACTTAGTAGATTGACACAATTCAGGCTATCTGCATCTGGCAGATATATATATATATATATATATATATATATATATATACATGTATAATTTTCAATAAGCTGCAACATATTTGCCATATCTTTGGTGGCAATCTGGCGGCGAGTTCTTACCTGTGTGGCATAAATCACGAGTGGAAACCAGTTTCTCAGTTTGAGTTTCTGATCTAGCGCTAGAGATCTACGCGCATAAATTCAAATTAGATAAAAATAAACTTTTACCAGCCAGGTGATTTAGTACTTGAACCAAAAATAAAGCAACAAAAACAACAAATAACAAACAGCAGACAGCAGACAACAGACAACATACAACTTGTCGCAGGTGTTTCTCGATGGCAACTCGAGAGAGAAAAAGAAACAAGTTTTCTAGATTTATTCTCGAGTTGTATTTTTGCCACTTTACTGCGACTTGACATATTTGCCTGCTAATTTCATGTTATTTATGCGGCCGTTGCGCATTTCTTGCCCCAAGTGGCAGAGGCAAACAATGGAGAGCTTAACACTCGATGGCCAAAGAGGGAACTTGGGGGGGTCTGGGTGGGGTCTTGAGCTGGTCTTAGCTGGCCCCAAGTTCGGCGATTTGAGCCTATTGTTTGTCTGGCAAAATGACAATTACATGTCGGGAATTTCAACAAAAATTATTAAAACAAATATTTGCGTGCTAAACAAATTGCCTGTCAAGGCTTTACCAAATCTCTGTGTATATTTCAGTGATGGTGTGCGTGTGTGCATGTATGCCTGAGTGTGTGAACACTCGAAAAACTCGAAACATCGGAGAAACAGAAACATGATATTGATACAGCTGATACAGAGTCAAACTTGACTTAAAACTAGAATTGCTTTAAGGAGCCAAATTAAATCGAAGCAATACAAAAATGTGCGCTAAATTCAAATTTGATTATACAATTATTTATTGTGTATTTATTTACGTGCCAAATTCATTTTAGCCAACTTCACTTGTCTGTGGCTAAGAGCTTTGGCCAAAAGATAAACAACTCAACAGCGGCTCTTTTTGTGCAATTCACACTTCAATTTCGTCTTGCAACAGACTCATGTGAAAATTCACACTGCCATCATTGGCAAACGGCAAACGCAACAATTGACAAAGGCCCCAGGCCTGTGTGTGGGGGAGGCGGAGGAGTGGCAGGGGTATAGGAATTGCCTGGGATGGCACTTCATTAAATAGACGCCGCGGCGCTTTTCCGAGCTGCTGCTGCCACGCCTCCCGCATTATACAGACTGTGGCAAACCGAACTCAACTCTCAACAGTCAAGCGGCTGCTTATTTTTCACACATGCTCCCCAACAACAACAACAACAAAAACAACAAAATCGAGAGTCGAGAATAACAACAAACAGCACAGAATATAAACAAAAAAGAAAAACAACAACAAAAAGGCAGAAATGTAAGCAATATTTTTTTGCCATCTTTTGTTTTTGGTTTTTTATGCGCTGTGTTGTTTATGATGACAATTTTTCGATGAGGACCCCGACATGTGGCCATAAGGTTGTCGGTAAATAACAAACAGGCGTCGACTCGGAGGCGGCATGTGGGGAAAGGTGGGCGTGGTCCCTCCCACAAGGGTTGTCAGCAAAAAAAAATAAAGGCCTCAAATTTCGCTGGCATTTTTGTACAGTGGATCTGGGTGCTGCCACATGTTGTTGCAACGCTCTCCGTTGCATGCAAATAAGTCATTGCAGTCAGAAAGTTTCGATTTGCAGGCGCAGCTAAATTCAAGTGAATTTCGAAATGTCTTTCAGCTGTTGGGGAATTTCAAATTATGCCTAATTGAGCTCAACATTTTGTGCATTATGAAAATTGTTTTCGAAACAAAAATCGGTTATTTTTGCGTTATTATTACGTTATTTCTGAATTTCGCAAAATGATTCTGGCATTTGAGTGTCTGAGCTCAGCTTAAAAATTAATTCAACTTTTTCTTTGCCATAAATTATCTTTGTACTTAGCCTTTACCCACGACGAATTTTATTAAATGTAAAACCTGTTTTACTGCCAAATATAAATAAAAAATGTTAATAATAATAATTGTTATGGACGACCTTGGAATGAGTGACTATAATTAAGGATTAGTCATAGGTTGGCCTTAGAAATGTAATCTGAAATAATATTTTACGAGCAGGTTTAGTTATGCAAAGTTAGACTTTTGGAGTGAAATTTGTTGCTGATTTGCTTAGCTATTTTTAAATTTTGAATCACATCGTTAACCAAAGTCCCATCAGCAACTATAATTAAATTATCATTGTGCACTGTTTTAATACATGTTAAATTTGAGAAGTAATTAAATATGCAGTCGAAATCATTAGCTGTAAGGTTTATCAAAATATTTAAATGTTTTTGCCAGGGTTGAATACATCATTGTCACATTACTATATAAACTTGACCTCACACTATATTTTAGAAACTTACCCAAAAAGTTTTTGAGACTGTCTGTATATATATATATATGTATATTCATGTGTATATATGGATCCACTCGACGTATAATCTGGAATGAAAAGCAGACGTATAAATTTAATATGCTTCCACATAAATTTCCCACAAGCACTTAAAAACTTCTATGAAATCGCTGAAGCTAAGCACTAAACTAAAAAATCTAAAAATATTTCCAATTAAAAATATAATGACAAAAAATGCTGCAACGGGAAAATAGTTTGTCATCTGCGTTCGATTTAAAGTAAGCAAAGGATTGACAATGTAATATAATACTAAACGAGAACTTGAACTAAGTGAAAATTAATAGCTGACTGACACTGAGACAGACACTGAGACAGAGAAAGAGACAGACAGAGGTGCAGAAAAACAGACGCAGAAGAAATTTGAACAACTTTCACTTCAAAATTTGTTGAAACAAGAAACTTGAAATGACTTTTTTGAACTGTGAACCGAAGAACCGAGATGAGCTGCTTTGAGTTGACTTCGAATTGAGTTGAGTTAGGATGGGCTGTCTGGAGGCATCATAAATATAAATAATATACATATTTCCCTCTCCCACATCTGTCTCGCTGTGTAACTAACACGTTGTTGGTTTGTGGCAGGGGCAGTGGAGCTGCCGCCTGCATGCCACAGTAATTTGTGTGTGACTCTGCCACAGCGACAACATTTTGACACACTTAAGTGTTAGACAGCCAGCATCATCAACAGCTCCATGATGATCACAGCACAAGTTGACAGGGCCTCGGCGATAAATTTGGAAATTATGAACATAATTCTTCATTAGTCTACGCATTCGATAATGGAACTGAAGAGGCGTCCAAACGTGCCGCAACGAGAGTGAAAATAAGAGTGATCCCCCCTCCCACGCTAAACTCCCCTCTCTATCCACAAGAAGTCAACCCACACTCGCTTTCATTTGTGGTGCTAGTGATAAATTGGCGAATTACGCATTCGACTTGGGGATTATTTCCATTTTTGCACGTGGGCGTATACCGAAAGTCCGACAGTTACGCCCATTTTCCCCCAGTATGTCAGGAATGCAAACAAAAATAAACCAAAAAAAAGAGACACACTTTCAGAGATAAGCGATAACAAGAGAGCTGGTCCCATTGATGGAGCGGCGATTGTTTGGCATTTAAATTGAAATAACGTGATTTTTGTGGTCCGCTGGGCACAGGTTCGCATGTTGAGAGGTGGCAGCGGGGAAGGGGTAACAAAACCACTGGCATAGATTTTCCAAACTATTTTCGACTATTGTTTTGCGGTTTTGCGCAGATTTTGCTTAGCTCGTGTGCCCGATTTTTTTATCTCTTTTTTTAGAAACACACTTTCCTCTCGTCGTGTGTGTGTTGGGTGGGTGTGCCTCTTTTGTGGTCTTGTGTATGTGGCTTGCCAACGATTTATGACTATAGGCAGGCACGAAACTATATTGACTATTGAATTGCTTCAAATTTTGTTTAAAAAGAAAAATTTAATTTAGATATAAAAAAATTTCTCGTCTCTCCCCGACGGGGAATTGAACCCCGGTCTCCCGCGTGACAGGCGGGGATACTAACCACTATACTATCGAGGATATTGAACACTGTTTGCCAAACTATCGCCCTATAACAACAAAATAAGAAGATAAGAATTAAAATACAAAAGTATAAGTAATTGAATAATCACATTTACGTTAAGAATTTAAAGGTGTGTGTGAATGAATGTGTATCTATAAATAGCACCACAGCAGAAGTAATCTTTGCAAAAGTTTAAGGCACATGGTAAAGGCGCATTTATGTACTTTTTATTATGCCTTGTCACTGGCTAAAGCTATATTTATGAACGGTTATAATTTTGGTCTAAAATTTTCACAGCTTTTGCCGCTCAAAGCCAAATGCAAATGCAATAAACGAAAAAATAATAGCACCACTTTTCAAATGTGTACATAAAATTATTAAAAATGTATTAATAAATAATCGATTCCTATAAATTACGTTAAGTTATATATTTCGCAAATTTGTTTGCAATTTACAATATATGTATTGAAGATAATTCCAAAGGCAGTACTGGGTTTATTATATATTGAAAATACAAAAATATATATACACATATTAAACATTTGTACAAATTCAAAATGATTTGATTTTTGATTCGTAAATAACAATATCGAAGTGATGTAACGAGCAAAGCTTTATTTAGCTTGCAATTTTGCGTCTGCTTGAGTGCTAAAATGTTCAAATGGATACAGACATATGTATGTATGTGTGTGTGCTTAGAAGTGTGCATACATTCTCAATTGTTGCACTTGTACAGCACTCAAAAGCTGTCGACACGTCAACATTGTTGATAACATCTCTTTGGAGACCTATTACATAAAACTATCAAACAACTGCCAACAAAGTGCCGCAGTCCCAAAACGATTTCTAAACCATTCACTCATAACGCATATAAAGCATAAAACGACTAAAAAAAATTTGAAAAAACTCGCCTCTCTGTCCTCCTCCTCCTTTGCAACATAACAGTCTATGTGGGAGAGCGAGTGAGAGCAACGACAGAAACCGCAAGGTGCGTTTGCTGTCGTTATTTGTGTTTTTGTTGCTGCCAAACAATCGGCAAAAAGGAGGCAAACAAAATAAGAGAAACAATTACACGAACAATTCGATTGCAGTCGACGTCGCCGCTGGCAGCATGCACGACGCCACTCAACTGACACTCAACTGGCAGCAGCAGCCTATGCTTCTCTTCCTCTCTCCACATCTCTGTCAATCCACTCCCTTTTCTGAGTGCAATCATGCAAATAATACATTTTTATATGCTCGCATTCGTATTTATATGTGTGTGTGCGCGCAAAATGTTAACCCAAATATTTTGTAGACATGCAATATTTATGCTACAATAACAGCAACAACTAAACTGCAAACAGGCACAATAACAGCAACAATAACAATACCAGTCAGCAGACAGCCAACAACAACATCAGCGCAGCAAATTTTTTGATGTAATGGATTTTTGCTACTCTTGGAGAATGGTAGATTTTAGTGCACGAAAACTGCAACAGCAACTGTAAACCAACCAACCCCCACTCGCAGTTCCAAATGGGCTGAGCAGCTGTGTTTTTGCCATTCATTATGTCCTTTAATGCAGCTGTCCCTCAAACATCTCTCTTTCTCTCTACACTCGTCACTCTCCGCGTTTAGCAAGCAATTTTCACATGCATTTCTAATTTTCATAAACACATTAAAATGATAATTGAAAGGCATTTCAGAAGTAGTGTTTTTTTTGGTGTTGCACATCAGAATTTCTGCGAAATGTAGCCGCTGCTGTTGCTGCTGCTGCATTATTTATTTATTATGCATGCAAATGCATTTAATTGCATGGACTGCGCTGACTCCTAGCAGAGGAAACAAGTTACTGGGCGTTGCATATGGTGAAGGGGTGTACGGGGAGGGGATCTTTTGGGAATTCAGCGTTGCCGACGTCAAACAATTTGCATATTTTAGCATGTAATGAAATTTGTAATAATTCTGCAATTAATTGCGTGCGTGTCCTTGTTTATGGCCCTTGCAAACCACCGTGTATCTGCAGTAGCAGCAGCAGCAGTATCTGGGGCAGTTGTGGCAACAGTCCACTCTCCATTTGTGTGAGTTTTAGTGGGTTGCTGCAGACTGCAGCTTCTTTGTGGAAAAACACACATAAATTTCACATTTTTCGGCATTTACTTTTTCAGTTGTTGTTTGTGGCATTTGACAAGCAGCGGATTTTGCATTGCATTAATGTGAAAGCTTTTCATTATTTTAATGTACCGCTAATGACTATAAAATGGCAACAGCAACAAACAACCAACATTTGCAGCGCGATTTATTCAAATTATCTGTCTGTCTCTCTCTCGCCACGTCCCCAAAAAAAGACAGGACGAGAGGTAGTAAAAGACGAAATTTCTTTTTTAAAGTCTTACTTTCAACATATTATTTATTATTAAAATTTTTAATAAAACAGTCGAAAAATTTTAATAGTAATATTTTTAAAGTTTAAAAAAAATTAAGCTTAAAATTAAAGTTTGTTATGAATTAATAAATATAGCATTAGAATGAAAAATTAAACAAACATTAAATAAAACTAATCTAATAATAAATAATCAAGCTACTTTAAATAAAAAGTGATTCAATAAAAGGTGTGTTTATTAATTTATTAATTATTTTATATTGTTTTTTATGTCTATTTTTTTATTTATATCTAGATGTTTTATATTGTATTTTTATTAATAAAAAAATGTGAAAAACAAAGTTTTAAAACTTAAAAAAAAAACAAATATGACAACAAATAAAATAAAATAAAAAAGCGTAAACTTATAATTAACAAAAATGAAAAATGTATTTCAATTTAATTTTCAATTTAATCTATTTTTAATTAAAGTAATGATGATTATTGTAGTCAATAGCATATTATTCAAAACTTTTTTACTTAAAATATAAATGCATGCTAATTAAGTTCTAAGTTCATATTAAATAAATAAATAAATGAATGTTTATGATTACATTTTGCCATTACCATTCTAAGAAAAACCTCTCAAATTCGATAATTATTAATAAAATGTTCTCGAAATCGTCGATAACTTATGTAGCTCAAATTGAATAATGTTGGAGGGCATTTGCAGTTACTTCAAGATCGGCACTTGAAAAAGTTGCTAAATATCCATAGAATTGCTTGCAACTTGTGGCAAAGTGGCATGTGCCATGCTTACAAGTACATTTCCCAATGAACATTTCTGCATAAAATTTGTACTGCAGGTATGATTATTGATCTTTTGCGAAGTTTGCTGAATGTTGCAGAAATTGTTTTTTTTTCACCCTACGTTGAGTTGAGTTGCACGAATGTTTATTTTCAATTGCTTTGCATATTTACTTTTCATTTGCAGCAACAACAAATAATGTTGCACTAATTAATATAGGCAGTAACTGACACCATCCCCTGGCCGCAATAACATTTTAGAGGCCAATTTAAGGACAGAAAAGGAGTCGGAATGGAGTCAGCTGCAAATTGCACTTGGCTTGAATCTGCTATTTTGTATCTTGTATCTAACAGATACTCGTAGTTTTGATTTTCATGTTGATGTCTGTGCGTTTGTTTTGATGTTTTTCAATTATGTAAGGGCGGCATCAGTTGTTGCTTTTCTCATTTTCCCATTTGCCCCATTTAATGTTTTCTCTTGTTTTTCATTCCCTTTTTGCCATTGCAATTGTCTGGACTTTGGACTGTAGATGATAGACAATAGATTTCAAGGATGGTTTCACTTGCTTCCCTTACGAAATTTTAGCATCTGTACTCCCCCACCCTTACCTCACCCTGCACACATCTGCCCAGTTTGCCGCTTTTTTTCTTTGTTTTTTTATTGCTTGCAATAATCATTTGGGCCAAGAACATCAGTGGAAATGGGGAAAAAGCAATAGACTAATAAAATTAGTGGCAAATGGCTTTAAAGCACAATATTTTCAAACAGTTCCAACAGCAGAGGGAGAAACTGCTTCATAATATTTCCTCTTGCCCCACCGGCAGTTGTCGATGAATTGTTGATTAGTTTCGCGCGGCTTGAGACGCCTCGAAAAGACTTAAGGCAATTATGCACGTTACGAGTCGCGACGGCTTAATTATTTGGATGATCCATCGAATCAAACATTAAAAATGCTTTTTAAATATTCAACGTGATGGCAAATTATTGTGTGACCAGAAATGCGTGCTAAATGTTTTAATTGCCGCAATTCACGATCCAATGCGATGCGCAAAAATTCGAAACGCTAAAAAATGGCGGCAATTTAGCTTAAGACAATCTATCAGAATGAATATGTTGATAGATTAACAGTCAAATGGTTATTGGCCTCATAAAAAAATCGATTTACTTAATATATTTTCATTGCTGTTTTTTCCTTTTAAGTTATACAATGCTAAAGGCAGTAAAAACAGCTTTGATGGTTCCGCGCAGAAAATAAGATGCTTTAGTAAGAAGAATTTATTATTATTAGATGTGCATAAGCATAATCTATTTTGACTATCTCAACATGTTTTATCTCATGTGTTTTATCTGAAAATTTCAAAATATATATTTTTAATTGGCTCATATAAAAAAAAGAGAAGATGGCTTAAAAAGTGTTTCATTAAGAGGCTAAATGAAACCAAATCATCATAATTTCTAGTAATATATTTAAATTACATAAACTGAATTTTCAATGAAACTTTTAATATCTTTAAGTTATATGGGAGGTGTTAATTACTCAACATTTGTAATTACTGCAATTTTTCTATAAATAATAAAATATTCAAAACTTAATTTGTCTTACAGATTTTTAATAAAGAATTTTAAATTTTAATTACATTTTCGATTTGATGCCGCTTTCAATTGGCTGCTGCTTAACAGTTTTGTAGTTAAAATTGAGAACTTAAAGTGTGTGCTTTTAATTTAATAACTATAGTGGAATTCAAACTTAAAATAACGGCAAGCATAAAAGAGACATTTAACTAAGAAACAGAGCTGCCAAGAATGAAAAAGAAAAAAATAAACCAAAATAATAGTCAATAAAGTATTTGCGCGAGCAAAAATCATTGAAGCGTGACTCGGAGCTCTTTTTTGTTTATATCAATATAGATGATCAGACATGGCACAGATCGAGGAAGAGTCCTTGAAAAAATACAGTGTAGACCATGCACTGAAACAACATTGAAACAAGTAAAGTTTTCTTTGGCTGCTTTTGAAGTGCACATGGCCAGACAAGTTAAAAAAGAAAACAAAAATAAGTACAATAAGGAAAACAATAGATGACAGTTCCCTGAAAAATTTAACGAAAATAACACAGGACATGTGATGACATGGGGGGAGTGAGAGAGAGCTGTGTGTGCCAAAGAAAAACAATTTACAGTGTTTTGCTTCCAGTTGAAGACGTTTTATTCAATGCCAAGCAAAAAAAACAGCAGCCACCAAAGAACTCTTTAGAAAGTTTTGTTTGTTTTCCTATTTTTTTTTTCTAATTTTTGTTGCTTTGTCTTCTCTGCGATTTTTCACGACAACAAAAAAGAAACAAAAATTTTAACTCATGACTTCAGCGGGTGCCAACACACAGAAAAGAATTGGTGACCTTCTAGCAGAATGCGAATGTTGCTGGGAGAAAAAAAATAGAAAGCAGGAAATGGTTCAGGATATTGGCGGACACGAGGGCACAGCGGTGTGGGTGGGGCGGTGTGGGTCGTGCGTGCATTCAGCGTTAAATGCGACAACCCTGACATGCCTTTAAAGCGCCCGAGTATCTGAAAGATAGAGCTTAAAATTCAGAATTCCAAGCAACGACTGCTCACTTGTAGCTCGGCTCACTTGCAACTTGCAGCAATTGAGTTGACCCCGCAGAGCTACTTATGGGCATTTTAGTTAAATTTTACGAGGGCTTTAAGAGTCCCCATTTGCGAGTCGCCTAAGCGCTGATTTCTGGAGCCAATCTATTGAAATTGCGGCCGAGAGCGAACAGGCCGAACAGAAAAAAGGTCAACACATTAAATTTATAATGCGATTGAAAAGGACGACGATGAAATCGTTCTGTGGGCGTGAGAGCGCTCTGTGGGGGTGGGGGTGTGTGTGCCACTGTGTGTGTGTGGAAAGGGCTATTAAGTAGGTCAGTTTGGTCTGTCATAAAATGCAATTGGAGCGAATGGAATTGCCGCGATTCCGGCATCAGAAATGTCATGTTGTAAGCAACGGAGAGCAACGCTAAAGAATATCGAATATGGCGGGGCATGCCACACAGCAATCTGGGTGGGGTAAGATGCTCCAGCTATGTGTTTAAATTGTAGATTTAAGAAGCTGCCACCAATTGTATATGACTGTGGAGTAAATGTGTCAAAAGTAGTATTCACAGCGCACGTACAGATATGATTCATATTTAAATAACACATAAAAGAAAAATAAGACGAAGATATATTTGTACAGCTTGCAGGCGAAGAATTCCCAACTTTCAGAGTGTCCAACACTATCAACGAATTTTAATTCTGTGTGGGAACCATTCTCATCAAGATTAAGCTGACAGTTACCTACTTCTTGAAAAAAAAAAACATCGAATGTCATATCCTGAAATCCACCTTCCAAGTTTGGTAAATGTATTTTTTTAATTGTGGAAGAGTAAGCTTATATATTCAAAGTTTAAAGTCAACAATAAAATCTCAATTTTTAAAAATTAATAAATATTCTTTTTGATTTATTTTAGTTTAAATTGGTGCCTTGAAATAAATTTCGTATCTAAGCTTCCTTTTTTAATTGGCAGCTTCTGCTAAGGTTAATAATAATATTACTTTCTTATTCAAAGTGTATTTAAAATAGCTAATTAGTTAGGAACAAAATGTGTATTAAATTAAAATTTGATGGAATCGTGCAAGTGTTTGTATCATAGATAAGTGGAACCACTGAGAGAACCGAGAGCGATAAAGGTAGTCAGTCTATATCCACTATTGGAATAAATGTAAAATGGTCCATTTAATACATGAAATATGTAAAAGCTGCTTTGTTAAATTTAGACATGTCATAAATGAACAACAATCAAATAACTTTTATTGGCATCCATTACATGTGTGTGTGTGTGTGTGTGTGCGTATTTCAGTAGTATCTGCCTGCTGTTGGGGCTTATTTGAGGAAGGTCGTTGGGAAAATTTTCATCACTTTGAAGCGCTAACAGAAACGACCTTCATCAAAATAAAATCAGATGACAAAGTGCTGCTGGTTTTATTGACACAATGCATGCCAATATGCCAGAGACAGAGAGAAAGAGGCAGAGAGGCACATACGGAGAGAATGAGAGATAGAGATAGAGATAGAGAGAGAGAGAGAGAGAGGGAAGTCAAGCTTTAGTAATTCCACCGGCCTGTCATAAATAGACGAGTTTTCAATACTATAAACAAATGAGAAGAGACAAAACAACAACAAAATCAAAAGCGAAATGGGCTGCTGTGCAAATTAGCAACAAATCAAAATCTGTCAACTGGCCATATTGCGGATGAAGATTGACGGGCAATAAGGTAACCTTACCACGAGCCCAGTCAATGTCAATGTAAAAGCCAAAAACTAAAAAACGCTGTAAGTAAAACTGACGTGTGGATAACAATCACTGGCAATAAAATGCGCTAAAAAATGCATCTATTTTGCATACACAAAAAAGGAAAAAAAAAAATCACAGAGTGGAGAGTCATTAAAAAAGCAGAGACTATCAAATACTAACAGCGGGACAGTTATAGAAATATATATTTTTTTGTCGCGCTGGTAATTAAAACTTGTTGGCAGAGTGTCAGGCAGTGAGTTAACAAGTCGGCAGCTTCACAGACTCGTAGTTAGGTGGAGTGTCATGGTCAGCTACACTAAAAAAAATTATCGACTTAAAATACAGAAAGTATACTTATAAAAATGGAGTGTTGTGTGTTACCAATTGCTTGATTCACCTATCAGAAATTGCTACATTCTTCAATGTTGGCGGAATGTAAAGTATGTTTTCCATAGGATACATTTATATTTAATACTATGATTTCGTACTAAGAACAAAATACAAATGGATCAGTTTTTTTAAATATATTTTTAATTTATTGAATTGCTTCCAGATAAAGTAGTATTATATTTGAATTAATTGTTGCATGTAGGCATTGTTGAACAAAAAGTGGAATCCGGATAACAAGTATAATCGAGAGAGAAAATCTCAAAAATATTCTCAAATTTCTGATAAGCATTTGTATATTAAACTTATAGAAATATTTTTTTTTATAAAATATAATACTTTACAAAAAAAGGTTTTTTTTTTAATTTTTTTTGTTTTTAGAAATTATTTTAACACCAAAAATACATTACTCAAATTCACGAAGTTTTTTTTCTGAGTGTAGAGAGTTGGAAAAAAAATATAATTTAGCTGTGAGGAGAGCGCTAATTAAACTCGACTCCGCACAATACGAACTCCGAAGCCGAAGCCGAAGTTTAGAAGCGTCTGTCGCCCATTTGGCCATAAACTCAAACACTTAACGATGCTGGTAACTGATAAAGGAGAGGGGGGAGCACAATATGAGCTGATGCTTGCGGCAGCTATTTATGTTTATCGACTGGTAGCCCTCGCTGCTGACATCATCATCTGGCCGAGACTGGCTGGCAGTAAGTCCGCAAATTTAGTCATATTCAATGCTTGAATGCCAACAAACACTTTTACTGCGAGTGGAGATGTCAGCGCAACTTATGCTAATTGTTGCAGATTATTTATTTATTTATGCATGCGAGTGTGGCAGCTTCTGCCGACGCGTTTGTCGCCTGATTATGTCTATTTATAAGCGCAGGTAACTTGACACCAGACTCCATTACTCCATTACTCCTAGGCTCCTTTGGTCCTAATCAGATACAGCCCAAACCACGACCACAAAATCCGCATATGAATATCAATTATGAGGCCTGTCCCACCGAGCTCCTCCTTCTCACCTTCCCATTGAGTGGGTCTTTGTCACTTTGTCTTTATTTAAGGCAACAGGAAGTAACTGGCTGTGTGTTGGCTGTTCTCAACAGAGACGTCTAGACACCGTTTGCCAGCTCACAGGAATGTTTTTAGCCAAAAAACAAAAACAAATGAAAGGTTTAGTTATTTACATGAAAAATGCACGAGCCCAAAACTGAAACATTTAAAGCAGAATTTTACAGAGGATAGCTTAAAAAGCTTAACTATATCAATTTCAAAGTGTGCACAATGCAAAAAAGTGATTTATGCACAAAAAAATGTATTATGTCATGTTACGAATTAAATAAAAATAACATTAAGGTTTGAGATATAATATTAAATATTCTGTATTTAACCAGATAAAGATATTTGGAAATCACAGCTATTTATGTTTATATTTTAAATTGCGAAAGTCATTTAAAATATGTTGTTTTGGCAATATTAAGATTTTAGTAATATTATCTAAATCTTAAGATATATTAACAAAATTGGCCACAATCAATTATTTGTAGGTTTTTCATTATTTAAAAATGAATTTAATTGGTAAATTATTGTTAGCTTAAATAAATAATTTTAAGTGCAATAATTTTATTAAATGCTTTTAGTTTAGTTTAATTTTTTTAACAACAATTTCTTTAACTAGTGCAACAATTTTCTGTAAATTGCTTTAAAATGGAATCCAAATATGAAAGCGATGTTGAATGATTTTTTAATAACTGTTCGATATTCTAAATAGCCCAAAAACAAGTCGGGAAACACTCTTAACCATGTTTATTCAGCGCAATTGCGAATGCGAGCAGCGAATGCAATTAAAATAAATATATGCAATAAAAAGAGTCGCACTCAAACACCCATTGACACCCCGCCTAAGGCAATGACACGTTGATGGGGAGGGGAGTTGAGGTGAGGGGGCGTAAGTGATAGCAAGGTTCAAGTGTCCAACAGATACTTTGAGCCACTACGTGCCTAAACAAGCCAAACTGAAAACTGGTAACTGGCAACTGGAAAACTAGCAACTGACCAGTTATTGGAAGAAAATTGTGGTAGCCAAGCGAAATTTGGCATTCAAAGGCAGTCGAATGTGTTGAACGAAGGGAGTGGGGGGGGAGGAGGAGACTGGTGGGGGCTTGTGGCAATGGGTGCAACTTGGGAGTCGAAGAGTGCAACTGCATGCGAATGATGCTCATGTGTGTGCATTGGAAGATTTTCTATTTTGTTTTTTTTTTTTTTTTTTGGAGACCCACCCGATTTCTAATGTGCATTCGCTGTCTGCCGTCAATCCATTAAAAATTGTAGCAGCCACAAAACGTGGCACGTACCAGCAGTACACATTTTGATATTTGTTCTGCTTGCCTCGGTTCGGGGCGGTCAGCAGATAACAGTTGTATTTAAAAGACACTTTGCGCTGGCCCCAAACGAACACATGCCACATGCAACATGCAGAGAGAGAGAAACCGGTCGCTCGGACCATTTGTAGTTTATCTGTGGCAAATCTTGAGGTACCGCCGCATGTCAAAATGTCAATTTTTTTGTGGCACGTCTGTTCGCAGCTGCATGTGTGTTTGTCTCTGTGTGTGTGTGTTTGTGTATGTGTGTGGCATGCAAAATGCACATGCCACATGTTGCGTAAACTAGTTTGGCGATACATCACCTGAGTTGCCTAAACTTTAGCCGACTGCATATTTTCTTTCAATGTCTGTCGCTGCACTTGCTGCACTTGCAACTGCATATTTTATGGGTCCATCTCGTTGCGCTGCCAACATCCAAAGCCATTCGACTGTCAGCCCCATGTTTGTTGTAATTCAATTTGAGTGTCTATGATAGCGAACATGAATATCAAGCGACAACGATGAAGTCAGGCTTGGGTTTGGGATTGGGTTTGAGATTGGGTCTGGTCTGGGTCTGGTGGGGTAAATTGGAAACGGGCAGCCGCCAGAGCGTGTTAAACAACACGTGAACAGAGCAACTTGGACAACTGGACACCTGGACACCTGGACACCTAGACACTTGGACATTTGGACACTTATACAGTTGAGCGCTTAGATCTTACTTACCCCAAAAGTTGGCAGCTGTTGCAAGTGGCCCGTTGCGGCATTCAACTGTAAAGAGAGCAAGTTGAGAGTACGGTTAAAGTTTGATTGCTGATGTGTGCAAAATATTTATGAATAGAAACCATATTTTTAATCGTAGTACAATTAGTATTTAATAGTAAAATTAAAATTTAAAGCAACTTCAGCTCTGCTAAAATTATTACTGAATGTCATTTTTGTTATTAATTTTATTTATTAAATGTTTTAGAAAAATTTCTATCAGAATTCTATTTTTTTAAGCATAAATACTAAATGATTTTATTTTATTTATTCTAGTTATATTGATTACTTGTAATAAAATTCATTAAAAATTATTTATTATTATTTGATACACTCAACATAAGTAATTTTCATTTATTATTTTATTTATTTATTTATGTTATTTTAATTTTTTTTGTTTTATTTATTTTGTGTGTTACGTTTGTACATATTGGTGAATGTAACTAAATAATACAAAAAAAAGTTTGTTTCATTGTGAATTTTTGTAATCTTGAATTTACACCTATCTTTAAATTTATTAACTTTTGTGTAAGTTGTAATTTATTGAATTGTGTTCAGTTTTTAAAGAAATGATGGAGAAAAAGTATGATTTTTTTTTTATTAAATTAGACTAATACTTAATACTACTTAAAACAGTTATTGGTGGAAAAGAAGTGCCGTTAAATAAGGATTAGCAGAAAGATGCTTCAGCAATGACTCAACACTTTCTGGCTTAGCGGATTGAATCAAACCGTTATTCCTTGCAATTAAGCAGCAAATTTATTGTTTTATTCTAGAATTCTAGAAAAGCTTTTGTCACGCTATGTAAATCATTTTATATAACTTAAGAGAAGCGAGCAGAAGGAGAAGGAGAAGAAGAAGAAAAGTATCACAAAGCACTTTATGAGTTGTCGCTGTGCGTGTCTCGAGAGATTCTTCATTGTGTGCTGCAATTTCGTTTATTTTTCACAGCATAATTAAGCACACTTTTAAATATTTTAACCTATGGTGTGCCGACTCGTAAAAAAATAGAGTATCCCATTAAAAAAAAGAACGCAGACCACCCAAAAAGTGACTGCGTGGGTTGAATGGGTTGATGACTTGGTGGGTTGCTGGACTGATGATGGCTTGATGAGTTCCAGTCTAGGCTGCCAGTGCGTGCAAAAAAGGTCAACATTTTATGGGTTAGGTCTCTGTTTCAGTTCCTGCTCCCGCGAGCTATCCGGCTGAATTCTAAGTGTTAAATAATAAATACGTGGGGAAGTAGGATGTTCGGAGTACTGGGAATCGGAATGCAAATAAAAAGAGGCGTATTATTTGAAGTTGCGTGTTTTGACTTATCGCCACAGTTCACTGGCTGCCCGAATGATGACATTTTAATAGCCCAGAACCCGTCTACCCAAAAGCCTGAGCAATAATATTTGCTGAGTTTTACGAGTTACGAGCTGTTTGTGCCCCGCGTTGCAACAATGAGCAAGCCCAACGAAGCACATTACTTGTTTCCTTTTTCGAAGACCTTATTTTCTTCTATACTGGCAACTTGCTCTTTTCGGCTCTTTTCTAGCTTGGTTTTAATGGAATATTTAAGCACCTGCACATAAAATCCACAGGACCAGGCACCCAGCTCTGGCGTGGCACGTGTTGAGCCGCTTTTGATGGGTTATAAAATGCATAAGCATATTTGATATTAATTGCTTTATTTTTGCTA
Source organism: Drosophila dives (assembly GCA_035042365.1). Lineage (NCBI taxonomy): Eukaryota > Metazoa > Arthropoda > Insecta > Diptera > Drosophilidae > Drosophila > Drosophila dives. The sequence goes on along the minus strand of JAWNLJ010000133.1, from coordinate 2,164,760 downwards.
CGTATTTGTTAGATAGTAGCCGCATCGATTTTAGCTAAGCTGCTTTTAGCTGCTGCCCCCAAAACTGCTGAGACCCAAAAGTAACCGTCAAGAAATGAAATTCTCAGGACCAGTCCGTAAGTCGGAGGCCCGCCATTAAAGCTATTAAGTTATTGCTGCTGCCCGAAAAATAAAACAGCTCCAATTAGAGCCAAGCAACAATGAAAACAACAATGGCAACAGCAACAAATAAAATCACATTTCTACTGCAGACTAAACTAATTTAATTATTCAGACTGGAGGCCTGTAGATGGGGCCCTGAGCCTTGGAGGTTTAGTTTGGCAGGCCCTGAATTCGGCCGGAAACTTGCTGCAAATTAAATTCAACTTTGAGTCAGCCAATTTTAAATCATTCTGATGTGATAAGTAGTTAAGTGCCTCAAGAGGCAACAAAATGTAGCAGATGAAGTTGATAGACTCAAAATATGTTTGATTATTACTTAATGAAAATGTTTCTGAAATTCCAAGTTTTGGTTTGCAAGGGAAACAAATTTTAATTAGCCTCATAAAAGTAGTAAGCGAAATTTATGTGCAAAATTCGATTAACCTTTTTAACTGAAATAAATATTGTTTTTACGATTTTCTTCAAATATATTTAAGATTTTAATTTAAGTTTTTAATTAATATAGGTAATATTAAATACAACGTGGAGATCGATTGTATTTTTTGCCAGCCTAGCAAAGTATATTTGTATAACTCTAACCACCTTCTCATATTTACTATGTTTCTAATAATACTGGACTGCCAGAAAATTGAGAAAAATTTAAGGACGTGATATGAAATCAACCGTCTTTAACTATTTTTTTAATATTTTTTATATATATATATAATATATATTTACTGCATAGAAAAAATGTGATTAGTACTAGTTTATTTTTGAATATTATTTGTTTACATGTTGTGTTCATTTGTTATTCAAGTAATTAATAAAATATACAGTTTATACAGCCAGCTTATCGAAATTTAATCCCCTCTGATTTTACCAGCTTATTTAGACTGAAATATGAGTCACGGCTGAAATAGTTGGAAAGTAAACATTGTTCTAATACTCGGCTACTGTTGACGATAATTTTCCAGTGAAATAGATTAAGTGACAAATGTTATCGAATGTCTCCCTGGCTTGTCTCTATTTCAACTAAAAAATCTGCCATCAAACCAAGGCAACAAATTGTTGTCGCCTCAACTCGTAGGTGACTTTGAGAACTGCTCCCGACTAACTGCGACACATAAATAAATATTGTATTACCCTCATATGTGAGTGTGTGTGTGTGTTTGTGTGTGTAAACGTTGAGGAAACCTTAGATCCACGACGCAAATGTGATACACACATTTTGCCCCTCTCTGTTTGCGCGTCGAGTTGTTAATTAAATATTTACGCTGCTTATTTGCAAAATGAATAATTTTAGCATTTTATTTTGCCAGCACAATGTGCTCCTCTTGTCTACGTGCCTCAACTGGCATGCAGCTCCCCTCGCCCCCCTCCGCCGTAATCATCTTTTTGGCTTAGCTTCTACGGTTTCAGCGTCTGGCAGTTTATGGCTGGGTTTGTCAACAAACCGTTGGCAAACCTTTTGGCACATTTGCCTTTTGCTTAGAGACCCGTTATTCGTTTGACTTGGCGACGCGCCGCTTTAAGTTCAACTGCAACCCTTAAGAGGGCGCTTTAAAAGCTCAGCTCGTTCTTAATTGGCATACACATGTATGCATAAGTATGACTATGTGTGTGTGCGTGTGTGCTTGTGTGCTTGTATGATTGTGTGTAGCTGTCTTTAAGTGCCCGAAGGGTCGTCAGCTCATTGGGAGCATCGCTTCCGCTCAGCTGAGACAACTCAACTGTGCAAACGTGTGTCTGTGTGTGTTTGTGTCTGTGTGTGTGTGTGTGTGTGTGTGTGCGTTTGTGTGTGCGTTTGTGTGTATGTGCGTACTTAGAGGCCAATGAGAGATAAGACACGAATCACGCTGCTTAACCCATTGCCAATCACTGTACCTGTACCAGTCGACATAGAAATATGCAAAAAGTAGTATATATATATATATATATAATATAATAATAATAATAATATTGAAACAAAATAATAATGTTAATAACATAATAATGTATCATAGCTAAATAAGCATAATTTTAACTAAATCTAATTATTAAACTTTTTGCCTTTAGGGGAGTTCATTTAAGCGATTAAAGTTGTGTTCGCAGTTGAGACGCAAATGCAAATGTTTGCAACATTATTCAGTGAACCAGACAGACTTTTAATATATAGATAATTTGGTATTTATGGATGAACAGTATCTTCATAATTGGGCATCTGTGTGAGCCCATCTCCAGACGAGTTGCACGTTTGAACTAACCTGTCCCATTGAAAACTTGTGCTAAACAAATGTTGTTGTTTTTGCCGCCCAATTTTAGTGAAGCAACGCCTTACAAAAAGACCATAATTTAAAAAACATAAGAAATTGATAAACAAATTGAGCAAGAACAACAACAACACAGCTAACAAAACCAAAATATAATTTTTATTTTCATTGTTCGATTTCGATTTTCACTCTTTAACTTTCGTCTGCGCTCTCGTCTATTCATTGATTACACTTCTGTTGATTTGACCCAAATAATTTCCGAGTCGAACAAACATTAAATAAACAAACAAGGCGCGGTCAGTGTTTGTTAGACAAACAAAACAACAAATCTGCAAAACTCGCATAGAAACCAATAATTTTGGGTGCCTGTTCAATGGCAGCTGCCCAAAAATATTGAAAAACTAAATTTTGAATTGCACTCGGCCAGTTGTGTACATAATTTGTACCCTTTTGTTTGGATGCAGAGAGTTAGATAGAGAGAGAGAGAGAGAGAGAGAGAGAGCGAGATAGAGAGGGAATATTTACGTTTAATCAATTTCATTATTGGAAATATCAACACACATTTGTAGCACCGTCCGACACTTATCTAATGTGTACTCGAGTCCAACTAATTATTGGGTCGATCCCAAATGCTTAGCAAATAAGTCAAGTCAAATAGCCGTCCGATAGGGGGCGCTGCTGCATGCATGCGAGCGCCGAGTGTGACCAAAGTGGTTAGGGAATGTACCGTTTGGAAATGTAGTTTATTTAAATATTTAATGACGAGGGCGAGGACGTTATCGATGGCAATGGGTAGGGGGGCAGGTGGCAGGAGGCGTAGCATTAAGCACAGACGCCACCTGTCCAACAATGAAACAACTAATTATTAATTAATTATGCAAAGTTCTCTGCCTCTCCCCCTACCAGCAAATAACTCTTATCTCCATCTTTTTCTCTCAGTTTCAAATTAATTTCAAATTCAAACGACTCAACTCACCTTGACAGCCAAGTCCGAATCGCTTAGCTGTTTAACACAACTAACAGTTGTGAACAAAAAAAAAAACAAATAATAATAATGAAAAGAAACACAACAAAAAATGAAGTCATTTGTTTAAAGTACGCCAAGTCAGACTTGAGTTGACTTGGGGCATTATCTCATTTTTGGCATTGCAAAACACGTTTCGCATGCATGAGAAATAAATTCACGAAAATTAATTCGAAATGCAAAGCGAAGCGAATCGCAGACAAAACTTAGAGCAAAATGCAAATTTCTGTTATTTGCTATTGCCTGTTAAAGCAAACATGAAAATGTCATTTACTTTGCAAGCCTCCAGAAACTCGAAGCTGTTCAAATATAATTGAAGTGATGTAAGCACCTTAACAGGTTTTGAGACAAGTGATAGTTATATTGATAATATTCGTATTTTGCATAAATACTCATAAAAGTTTCATTTGAATATAGTAAATAACTTGAGCTGAGAACAGTTGTAATTTGCTACGAATATTATCTACATTATTGCATATATCTTAGATAGTTTCTTAATAAAATGACAATAGCATATTTGTCTTCTGGGAATCAAAGTGTTAATTACCAACAAAAATTAGGAATAAAATAATATTCGAATTATGCATAAATACCAATTCTACTTTGTAATCTTCCATTATTATTATATAGAATTTAGACTCAAATTGGATAATAAATGTTAATTAAATATTTACAGCATTTCTTATGATCTAAATTGAATCAACTCAAGCCTTGACACTTAATGCATATATTTCTGGGCAATTATAATTTGTAAGTTTTACAACTTTTATTAGTTTTAACTTGAGAAATTCTGAATTGAATTCAAGCACTAGTAAACATGTCAAAGTCAAAACACTTTTTGAAATGCTAGACTAATCAGTTTAATAACAAAGCTCGAAGCGATCCAAAGTCTATTAAAAATACATATTTTTTGTAATTCAGTTTAACAACCCAATCAAAATATAAAATCAGCAACTGAAACACGTCGCCAGCTCCAAATAAAGTGAATCAAAAACAACAAAAAACAACAAAACAAAACAACAACTGGAAAACATGCAATAATAATTACCCATTATTTTAGCTATTATATTTTGTTGGTGGGGTTTGGCTGCTCAATGGCTGCCGTAAGCACAGACAAAAATAAAAAAGAAGTAGTTAAAACAATAATAAATGTAATTAATATAATTTACTGGGCAAACGGATGTGCGTCTGTTTAAAAATTGCACTCACGTTGGCCCAATTAAAATGGGAAATATATTCAAATTGAAACCAGCCGAGAGACCAATGATATCTAGTAAACTTTGTGTGTGTTGTGTGTGTGTGTGTGCGTTGAGTCTCCCGACACCATCCAAACAACCGGTGCATTAATAAGCAGGTCGGAACCACATTCTTGGCAACAACATGGTTTCGGAACGTGCCATTTACGCCGATCGGGGAATTGTGGGCGACTGATTTCCCTGGCCGTCCAGAGTTCGAAGACATGGCCAGAAATTGGTTTATAAAACATTTATTTTTTAAAGGCATACCAATTAATTTTTGGTTAATTTTGATGGCAGTTTGATGAACGCTGTAAGCCATTAAGGCCAGTTTATGCGCATTTACAAATTTTTATATTTCTATTATTGGCTTGAGGCCAGCAGAAACGTCCGAAGCGTCATTTGGGCAAAAATGATTGTCCAGGTCGAGAGAGCTCGACTGCGATATACCCTGAACCCTGCACACCCAAATTTATGCAGTTGTGAATATGATTTAATTTTTAATGAAAGTAAAAACCAACTACAGCTTTGCATTTGATTAATATTAGAAGAGGCTTCACACTATAATTCGATCTTGGTGAAATTTGTGCAGTTGATATATAATATATCAGTGTATATAATTCAGCTGTTATAATCTTCAAAAATGTTTAGATAATTGCGTATCGAAGGCAGTTATCGATTAAATAAAATTAACTTAAGCTGAGCGGCATATCTGCAAACTTATGTTGTAAATATATATCATATATATAATAATATCAGACAAGACTATATCGAGTCAGTCGTTCGTTCTGATCAGAAGTTATATATATGCAGATACTTTCTTCTGCCTTCTCCACACATTTGCATTAGGCCATAATGCCCCTTCTACGCATTTTGCTTGGTCTGAGGGTATAGAAATACATTCGAGAAGGAAATGAGTCGACATCGACTCATCGTTTCACTCTTTGTGGCTTTAACTACCGATGTTTACGTATTGGCCGTTGTTGCTGATAAGGCGCCGTTATCAGATAAGATAATAAGATAAAGTGAGTAGCTGATTAGAGTCCCCAAGGTGTGACATAAACTTCCAACTGCCACTGCACCTCAACAGTTGTGATTTGAACAGAACTGTGACTGCAATTGTTGTGCAAGCTCCAGAAACAAATACTATGGCAAATGCACTCAACTAGCCTATTTATGGCTATGATTCCAGTTGATCAATATTTGTGTGTTTGCATTTGTGTGCCTAAACGATAAGAGTCAAAGCTGGCTCTGCATTGAACAAACCAGAATCTAATGTCGAAATAATTCACAGATAAGATACAAGTGGACAAATATCTCATCGACAACAACATAAATAGGGAAATGCAGTTCAGCTTGAACAAATGTGTCATAAAAATGCCAAAGCTTCAAGAAATAACAAAAGTGATGAAATTCATTTCTATATATATATTAAATATTTATTGACGTATAAACTAGACCAGAACTGACATACATCTTATATGGCTCATTAGCACTTGGTCTTTTATTAATCGTGGCATTTCAACATCTTTCGCTTTTAGCAAATGAATTATGGTTCTGCCCTTGCCACGCCCCATTTGCTTAAACATCTGTTTACATGGTGAGTAAAAAATGTTTTCAATTCAACTGAAGACATCTCAATATGTGTGCGTATTTTTATAAACTGTTCTAAATTACTGCTGACCATAAAAACATTGAGAATACATTTCAAATTTGCTCATGCTTTTAATAGTTCAACATTATTTTGGGGTTTGCCCAAAAATGAAAGAAAAAATAAATAAATAAAACGAGAAGACACAAAACATGGGCAGACACATGATAATAAAATGGCAGCATGACAGTCTTAGCTAAATTTATGACAAAATATGCAAAAATTTGTTACACTCGAACTTTACAAAATAGATAACCAGAATGGGAACTCAACTCACTCGAAGCTGATGTTGATTCTGATTCTGATTCTGATGCTTTGGCCACTGAATCGACGCCCCCGATATACGAGCGGACCATAAATAATATATATTTATATAATATATAACTGAAAATAAATGTGAGCGTATATTAAGCAAATATAGGCTGACAACAAACACAAGAAGAGCTGCAACAACAATTTCTTTTCCCTACTCATTTCTTGCAAACTTTTGTGAATTTTGTTTTTAAATTTTGGTGCTTATGGATGCTTGGAAAAATGTTGAATTTGCCCAATCAGCATCTAAATTTATCTTGAAGTATAAAATGAATTAATTAATTAATATAAAAATTCTTATATGGACAAACTTGGTGATATGGGTTAACTTTTTTAACGTTTCAGTTATGATAACGCAATTAGCAGTGCAAAAAGATGAAAGTTAAAGCTGCCGGCTTTAAACTAAATATCTAGACCACTAAGCCAACCGATTAAATGCCATAAACTATCTGGGCAACTTTCTGCAGCAAGCCACCCACAAATTAAGCCAAGTTAATTGCTAAAACAAGAACAACTCTAAGCCACCCGCACATGTCACCATTATTTGTTTGGAAGGGTTGCCTTGCCTTGCCTTTGGTTGGGTTGGATGGGGTCTTGGGTCTACAAAGCAAATTAACTCAGTCAACACACAGAGAGAAAAAAAATGTTTTTGCTTAATTAACTGACAAAAACTTTCGGCACAAAGCACACGACACAAAGGATGCGAAAAGGGCAAGGTAGATGGGAAAACCCGTGGAAATGTTTTCATAACGCCACACTTTTCACCTAGCCAAATACAAACAAGCATATTTGAGGCAGGTGAGCGGGGAGGAGAAGGAGGAGGAGGAGGAAGCACACGTGTCTATAAATAGGCGAGGGGGTGCAACTTATTGACAAGCATAAAGCTGCCAAAAATACTACAGGGGAAAGGCAAAGGCAGCAGAACAGAGCAAACTTGTCTAGCTTAAGCGTTGGCAAATAGTTGTTCAACGTGGCGAATGCGCAATTAACATTTATGGCTATTAATTACATTATGCATACGACGCGTTGTACACACCGCACCATCCTCCCACATGCTTGAGCATGAGCTGCTTGTGTGCTTACATCACTCTGTCTACACTATTTGGCTGACAGATTCTTTGTTTAATTAAGCCACAAAATGCATACAGAAAACGTAAAAGTTTTGCCTGCCTCCATCTCGAAATGTTTTAAGCTAATTTTGGCATAAGAATTAACAAGTTGAGAGCCGCCGGCATTTCATCTGTCAGTTATTGACTTGGCCATAATTATGGGCAATCAAACGATTTTATTAGACGCACCAACTAATGATCTTTTGTTCAAGTTGCGCCTCCGTCTGCGTTCTGCGTACGAGGCAAGGTCACCGCCTCAACTCCAACCCAATAATCTCAAGCTAAATCTAAAGCTAAAGCTAAAAGTTACAGCTGAAACTGAAGCTGTTGAACTGTCCCCGGGCCCCGTCGCTTTGCTTGTGACTTTATTAATCGATCAGCAGCAGCGACCTCATCTGATTAGCGTCTCGGAGGCATCTCGGAATTCATAATTGATACACCAAATGATATGGCTGCGGAATGTGTGAGCTGGAATGGAATGGGAATGGCAAGTGTTGCCGACCACTTATGGATTGGGGGCATGTTGAGGCAATGTGTGCTAAGCATAGGTTGTTATTGAGACCAGGCCGAGGAGCTGTTCCTCAACCATGTAATTATACCCAAAGATTCCATCGATATCGATTACCTTCTTGGTCTACTTGGTCTACTATTACAATATTGGCAAGCGTAAAATTGTAGCCTTGACTTGGCAAAGTGTTTAGACTCGAAACTTAATTGAATTAAAAATGTTTCCAGTTAAATTTTGTATATTTAATAAATACTGTGCTTAAATGGCTGAAATAACTTATAATCTAAACTTGAATTTAGTCTAAGCTAAGCTAAATTTGGTCTATTTACACAGTATATAAAATGTCTTAGCTAATTATATCTTTTAGCTTGAACAATCAAATCACAAAATAAAAGTCTACAGATTTTTTATATAAATATGATATCTGATATAATCATAGATACATTTGATCCAATTTGCAGCTTATTATTCAGAAAGAGCAAATTTTGCAATCAGGCATATTCTTATCTTATTTGTAGGACAGACATTATTTAATTAAAATAAAAAAGTTTAATTTTCAGCCTTTTTTTTATTTATTTTTATTTCTTATTATTAAAAACACATTAGATGTCACTGAATATAAGTATTTCATGTTTAAAAATATTTTACGTTTCCTATAAAATTAATATGAGTTTATATGAAATTACAATTTGAAAGCGATTTAAGTTTCTGAAATAATGCATTTTAAAAACGAAACTTCTACTTCTATAAACAAAACTTTTCAGTTTTACCTTAAATAATTTTTTAATAAAAGAAAATATAACTAATTTTACGAAAATTTTTGCGAAAATTATTTCTAAGAATCAGAATATTTATCAAGTGCTATTTGCAACTTTCGGAATTTCAGAATGATTTTATCCCGAATTCTTTAAAAGGGACTTTAAGTGCTCTTTGCGTTACTTGTAATGTTGAATTAAATACTGGAATTAAAAGTCCGTCGCTCACACATACACAAATACACACACACACACACACACACACACGCACACACGGAGAGTGGGAAAGATATCGCTGCTCAAAGTCATTCTGAGGCTCAAGGTTTTTGGGCATCGCACTTATCAGCTAACCTCGTGCCATTAATATGCCCAAAAATGAGACAAACAAGCTTTATGGCCTAATTCCAAGGCCATTTTCAACACACACAGAAAACAACACAGAAAACATTTTTAAATTTTCAACCTGCATTAGCTAATCTAAGCAGACGAGAGACCAGAGACTGAGACTGAGAATGAGAGCAGCAAAAAGTTTTTAATTACCAACAGGAAAAACACTCAAGATAACAGAGGGACAGACAGTCAGAGAGACAAAGAGACAGTGAGTTAGAGAAAGAGAGTAGTCGGGGAAAGGTAGGAGACAGGGGGATGGATAGCGACAGCGACAGCTAAAAATTTACATAAATTTAAAATATAGCAGAGGAAAATTGTATATTATTTAAGTTTTGCGTGCAACTTTATCGGCAACGGAGCGACTGAAGGAGAGAGGAGGGGAGAGAAGATGAGGATGAGGATGAGGATGAGATGAGAGCAGAGTCCGAGATGAAGAGACAAGTCTCGAATTGAACCAATGTGTACCTTAACCTTTTTTCTTAAATTCCTGCCTTTTATTTGGCTCTCAAAATGTATTTATGACTTGTGTAAATACCAAGAAAAAAATTCCAAATTTCGACGCGAGTCAACTTTTTAGCCAGCTCACGGCAACAATTTTACGGCTTAAATATTTTTTAGCCATTAGATAAACAAACACGCAAGGCCCGTAAACAGCGCTTATGGAGTGAGGGGAGCAGGTGGGGGGCGGTGGAATAACGAAAATATCTTTCAAGTACAATGTTAAATAAATATAAACAAAAGTTTTTTTTGTTCTTTTCTCTGCTTTTTTGATTCTTTTCAGGTTTCCTGGGATGCTGCTGCACTTTGCTGTTGGTTGAGTGTATTCCCTGTTGTTGTTTTTGTTTTTGTTGTTGTTGTTTTGTTTTGTTTTGTTTTTGTTTTTAGCTACTTAAAGCTTTTAGAGCATAAGACGTAATATAAATTACATTAGCTAAGTGCCAGGCCAGGCAGCAATTAAAGCGACTCGCAGTTGAGGCCCACGTTTTGGTATTAAAGTCGCGGTAAATTTGGGAGAAGCTGCTAATGACGATGATGATGGCCTTCCTCTTGGCCTCCCCCACCTCATCGTAGTCATTTTTATCATCTGCCTCAGCATCATCATCATCATCATTATCAAGATCGTCATTATCAGCAACGAGGAGCAGCGGGAGCATTAGCAGCATCATTAGAACGTCAACTTAATCAAGGTTAAAAGGCATGCGGCATGCGGCATGCGGCATGCGGCACGCCGGAAAAATTTGTGAGGCTTGCGTTTCGTTGCTTATGCAACATTTTCAAGTGGCAACCCCAAATATATAAACATCTAATTCTATTCTTTAAGATTCATATAATTAGCTGCCTGTGAGGAAAATACTTGTTTTGTTTATGTGTTGATTTCGTGTTCAGAGAAAACATCAGTTTCCGTTTTATTCTCAATTCAATTTCATATGTTGCATGCTGCTTGCGGCTGATTGGAGAACTGCGAAAGTGTTTGCACAAAAATTGTTAATGCGATTACCCAAGCAGTGTGTGTGTGTGTGTTGTATGTGTTTTAAAGTAGTTGCTGTCAGAAGTTGTGCAACTGTTGTGTAATGCTCAACAGTGCGTTCAATCACCAAATCGATTGCAGGCAACATGCATTGGTAGTGGAAACAGTTAAAACTGTTAGAACGTTGAAACAGTATCAAATTGACTTAATTGCCTGAAACATTCTCAACAAATTTTCAGGCTATGAGAAAATTGTATTTTATTTGACAAAACTCCGATATTGCAAATAACATAATTGCAGACGGGACTTTTTTACATTTTCATGTATTTTTTGAAAAGTTGACAAACATTTTAAATTATTTGAGATAAAATAAAATAAATAAATAAATTTTAAAATAATAAAACCTTAAATAATCAAATGAAAATAAAAATATTTGGCAAGCCAAATAAATAAATTGTGTAAGAAGATAACTCTTAAAAATATAACTTTAAAAAAATATATTAAAAAAAAAATATATAACTAAAAATAAAAAAATATATATGGAATTTATTATCAGAGAAATTAAGGAAACGAATAAAAATGCAACAAAAGCAATTTTGAAAATAATTTAATATTTGTGTAAACATTATTGAAAGATGTTTATGAGATTTTGCATTAAATCGAAAATAAAATCGATATAGAAAACTATAGAACAATTTTTGAAATTATTTTGTATTCTCCTGCTCAAAATTAAATTATTCCTGTTTATATTTAGTTATTCATTTTAGGGCCTGAATTTTTCGCAGGTAATAAGTAGAAATCAGTGCAATATGTTGTTATCAAAGCTATAATATAATATTTACAATTATTTACTTGGCGAATAAATATATAAAACAATATTTAAAATATTCGTCTTAATTAATAATACATAACTCTCAATACGTATATTTATTTATTTATTTTATTATTATTATTTATTGCTTGCCTAAATTTCAAGCGAACAAAAAGTGTTAAACAGCTCACAATTATTAAATTATTATTACAAAATAGCTAATTCTTAATTACAAAGCAACAATATATAAATGAAATTTATTTAATATTCGTTTAAACACATTTAAAGACATCTCGTCCATGTTCTAAGTCTAAATTTGCACAGAAAATAATTAGAATTGGAATTTTCTTCAAGCGCTGAGCAACATTCAGTTAACATGGGCCCAGCCCAACCTTTTGCCCGCTCACGTTTGGGCCATTAAGCAACTGTTCTAAGCCAAATACACACGCACACAGACACATATTATGAATGGTAACTGTTCTGCAGAAGTGACAAACATTTCCACGTAAAGGCTTGCAACACAGACAGAACCCACTTTATTGAGGCTGCAACGGCCCGCCCCGTTCGGATTCCGAACTGAGCCTCAGTTCGAGCTTCATTCATGAAGTTTGAGATTGAGATCTGAGTGCGAGAACAAACAATCAAACTAACAAACAAACACGAAGAGGACGCCGACAACATCTAACTAGAATTTCCAGGAATTGTGCAAGCTTTAAGATCTTCCCAAACCTGTTTCCGCAAGGAGCCATTGGAAGGGGTGCCAGTAAGGCAAACGACATTATTAATGATTAGAAATTTTCACAAAACCGAAAACTCATAAAAACTTATCGATCTTTGTGCTGGACATCAACTTGAAAACAACAACAACAACAACTACAACAACAACTGTCACTACATCATTGAGACACTTTCATGAGTTGCCCCAAAGCTGAAGATATAAATGACATGCAAGCTGTTGACTGGCAGCAAGAGCAAAGCGAAAAAGAAAAAATAAGGCTAGAACACAAGTTGTTGGACATTAATAAAGCTTAAAGCAAACTTAATTAAAACTTACGTTGCAAAATTGTGCGACGTGCGTCGGTTTTTTTCTTCTTCTTCGTTGTTTTTTTGCGAGTAAAACACTTGGCGTTAATTTATCGTTTTGAGCGACACAAACAAAAACATAACCAAAAATGCGCCTAAAACAAAAGAAACACGTGCAAAATTCGCTCGTTTATATTAAAATGAATGGCAAAATGGCAAATGTATCTGTGAGATACGCGGTACGCGATGCTCGATAGGCTGGCAATTGAATTATAAGGGAAACATTCCATTCATTTTCGCACACACTGAACACATGGCGCGCGGGGGTGGGGTTGATGATTTGGAGGGGGGCGGGGATGTATTGCACACACACGCGTCAAAAACGGTAAAACACACTTGGACAGCGACAATCGGCAGCTAACAACTGATATGTTGGCTTTATTAACGGTTCAGTTTTTGGATTTTTTTGGTTTGGTTTTGCTTTTGGGTTTCGGTTTCAGTTTCGGTCTCGTTGTCGATTTCGATGTTGGGCGCTCTCCAATCGCTTGCGTCCATAAAAACGTCCAGACACGTTCACGTACTCGGCTCAACTGGCAAAAATTATCTGAGAGCGCATCGAGCACTGCACGCAACGAAACTTGTTTGCGAACTGTTTGTTTGTTTGCGCTCCCTCCCTCTCTCTCTCTCGCTTTCTCTATCGCTCACACTCTCTCGCATACGCGGCAGATAACACACGAGCTTGCCCGAGCACGAGACAGCCCAACGAATTGGATAATGCGAAAAGTATCTGAGGGCCAGCTGACAAGCAAAGAGTCAAAGAGAGAGAGAGAGCATGAGTCAAACTCAAATTGGATTCTCTTTGAGTTAGAAACATTAATGGTTCGAAACTTGGCTAAACCTCAGATTGTGCAGATTTTCGTTGTTGCTATTTGGAATTTACGCTGGTGTTAAAGGGGATGTTGTTGCAACATCGCCATTTGAGGCAAAATGACTGCTGTTTCCATTAAGTTGTCAAGCAAAACATATTTTATTCACAACTTACAAGAGTATTTGAATAAATCCAAATTTCCTGCCAAAAGGCAAGAACGAAGCTGAGATAAAAGGAAAAACTCATGCAATATTTAATTAAGGTGCTGATAGCGTCTACTTATTCAGTATATTTGATAATTAAATAATAATAATTAATACCATTATTTTATTAGTTTCATTGAATAATTAATTAATGATTTTTTATTTACTTAATTTATTTCTTAATTTTATATGTTTAATTTATTTAATTTTTTTGTGTTTGTTTTACTTACTTTTTTCTTTTGATTAGACAGATTATGCCAAACATATAAATTAGTACAAATTAATATTTTATATAATAAAAGTAGATAAAACTAGATTAAGGAAGATATCTTTAATGTATAATATTTTTTAATTATTTTATTTAAATATATGTTCTATTGTTTTATGTATTATTTATTTTTATCAGTTATTTTAAATATTATATTATCTCCAGTAAGAATGTTTTCTTATAATAAGTCAATTGTTACCCTCCACAAAATTCTTATCAGTTTATCGACAGACATCAATTGGAATTCAGTGCTTGCTAATGTAAATCTAGATTTTTGGGAGCGGTCATTTTAACAACAACATGAAAGGAATGCACTGCTAAAGATAAACAGAGAGCCCAAAAACCAACGACGGAGTGATAGAGAGAGAATGGGAGGAAGAGCGAAGTGTTGAGGTACAATAATTGGTTGCTCTGTTTTTGCCGGCATTCAACTCACATGCTCTCTTCCTAGCTCTCTCTCTCTCTTCCGCATTTCCTCTCAAACGTTTGCTCGCTCAGATAAAAATGCAGTTTTGCTAGTTTAACTAAGCAGCCACAGATGGCGCTAGTGTGTCGTAGATAAGAAAAGTTTGCCCAGCAAATGCAGTTTCAATGTTTTTGTTGTTTTGCATTTTCTTATCGAATGTTTGCTGCAAATCGAGTTAAGCAGAGTGTGTGTAGAGCTTGTGGGAAAGCCGAGGGGGAATCAAAGTCACATTCTTGGAAAATGTATGGCAAAAAGCATCGCTGGTAGTTGGCACAAATGCAGCGTAATCAGTTTTTTGCGCCACGACTCCTGCTTTGGTTCTGGTTCTGGTTCTGCCGGAAGTTGCAACACGTCGCCGTAGACTAACGCATATGCTGCTGCCTAAGTGTAACGATATCGTTGTCGCCTGTCACACCCCAACAATTGAAGCCCAACCACCTACTCCCCAAAAAAACAAAAAAAAAAAAACATTAATCGCAAATTTTTCAAAATGTAAAAAGCAACTTGAAAGTTGGCAGTTGCAAGCTGAGTTATTGCTTTGGCTGGCTTGCCTCCATTGTTCGACGCCACCCTCCAACACCAACCCCCCTCCCTCTCATCAACCCGTACCACACTTGGCCACACTTTTTTTTTCTTGTGAACATGTGTGAACAACTGCATTCGGAGTCTCTCAAGCAACCCCCAAACACATTCACACACACACACACACACACACACACACACACACACACACACACACACGCACACACACTCTTACATACTTCGACATAGGCATCTGCCCTCCAGGCAACGATTAATCATGAAATTTTCACAGAAAATATCCATTAGATACGAATTAAGTCATAATTGAGAGTGCACGAGTCGTGCCACATTGAAGTGCAGCTCAAAAGTCGCCTTTGGGGTAGCTTTGGGGGTTGTTTTGGGGGTTGCATTGCATGCGCCCCTCTCCTCATCTCTTTGTCATTCTGTGTATGTGCGCCTGCATAAATGAAGTTCACCCCGGGGGAATTATGCGCCTCAAGTGTCTGCGACATGTTAATTATCCCGATGCATGCGAAACAAGGATCCTGCATAGAATCAAATCGAATATGCTTTGAAGATGAATTTAAATTTAAAGGTGATTTAAAGATTGCATTGGTTACTGCAATATTCAAAATAACCGAAATTGCTGCAAGTCAAAACTGAGTAGGTCTAATTACTGTGTGTGTGTGTGTGTGTGTGTATTTCTGCAATGAATCAACAACATTCATATTTGAAGATATCTCAAGAAAATATTTAACTACAATCGTAATTTTGTACTACGAGGAAACTCAGGAAATAACTCGATAAAGACAATTGTTCAAGAATGAATATGAAACGCTGCAAATTTTTAAATATCATATAGAGGCGACTTTCTGTAGGCTGCAGTTAAAGCTCAGCTATTTTAAGATAAATAAACATCACATTCTTAGAAGAATAAACATTACAAGCGACTCCGTTAACATAAATAAACATCGCCTTACAAGGGGCCTCATATGTATTTGGGTTTAAGATTTTTTTTATAAAATAAAGAAATTCTCATCTGAGCAAACAGTTCGATTCTAAACGCCGTCTCATCGTGTTGACTACATCCTAAACGTGTTTCACACACAATTCTATAATTAACAATATTAGCCTACAAAATTAACTTTTGTGATTTGCAAATGATTAGCTGATGGCAAACTATATAATAGAAAAAGAGTGCGCAGAAAATTCAAACTTGAGCCAAATAATCCTTTTGCATATAATTAACAAAATGAAAAAAAAAAAAAATCAAATAATGCATATTAGATAAAAGTTAGTAAATTTCTCCAAATATTTTTCACCTAGCATGACTCGACTTCAATAATTTAAGTCATGTGAATAATATCTCCTTTTTTGATTTTTAATTATTATTATTTTTATTCTTCTAATATTAGTCGACATTAAGCAAAACAAATAATAATAAACAAAACTTTTAAAAAAAAAGAATAGTTAATATAGAATATATATTTAAAATCATTTATCCAATCATAAATTTCTGTTTTGACTATTTATATATGTATATAAATAACTACTAATTAATTAAAAACGTTAAGCAAAAAAAGTTAAGTAGAAAATGTCATTCAAAATGGTCTGTTTGACTTTTAGACTCAAAGAATTTATGCTGCAAAAATAAAAATTAATAGCATTTGACTCATATTTAAATAAAATTAGAAAAATATATTTTGAAGCAGTTTAAAATTGACCCATTTATGCACATCTTTAGTTCCTACTAATATTAAATTATTTTGTGTATAAAAAATATTATAGAAAATAATTCCAAACGCCAAATAATTAGCCACAATTATCTATGCCTCACTGTATCATAAAATATATATTTATGTATGTATATATATGTATGTATATACCTAAGTGTGCACATATTACGAATCCGTTTAAGCAAATATTAATTACACATTATTAATTTCCGTGCTGGGTCGCCGCAGAAGAATATGAAAAATGATGTGCTTCCTTCTCTAGAAGATTGGACTGGGAAGTGGTTCGGCTTTATTTAAATGAATTGTTTGGAGCGGACAACTCCAACAACTATAACAACAACAACATCAACATCAACAACAATAACAACAAATGTTTTTGGTCGTTGATAAAACCTTCCATTTTTCCTTGTTTTGTTTTTGTTTATTTTGTGTGTGTGGCAAGCGAAAAAAAATTTGCGCGTGGGCGAAACTTATTTTTTTTTTGGTTAGGTAGCTCCAACGAGATCTGCATCGCCCCGCCCCGCCCCGTTAGGGCCCGAGAGGGGTCCGAGGCCTATCTCGATTATTGTTTAATACGCTGTCATTAATCAATTTGTTTGCCATTGTTTGGGGCAAGCGGTAGTTGGATGCCTTTGCGGCCAAATTAATTATGTTTCCAGATCTGAGATGTGTGCCACGTTTCGGGCCGATAAGTAGAAAAATGTGCCAAAGTAAAAACAAAACGTAGAACGGAAAAAATATTAACAAGTGCACAAAATAGTGACAAATAATTTGCGGCATAATAAATGACTTTTTTTGCTCGTTGTGCCGAGAATAATTGATTATTCTCCTTTTCTTGGCCCAAAATAAGAAAAGAACGGGTTAATAAATAAAAAAAAAAAATATATGTTAAAGAGGAAAACCATAACCAAATAATGAAACTAAAACTAGAAATTGAACCCAATTTGGTTTCACAAAGGTACATTAAATAAATTCCTCAATTATATAAATAATATAATATTTGCAAGAAAAAGTCAGTCATATATCAAAAATGTGAAATATTTGCAATACACTTTTTAAAAATTAAATTTTTTAAATAACTTAATTTGACATTTTGGTATGTGTTTCTAATTGCACAAGCCTTCGTCAATTAATTTCAATTTAAATGCAATATTAAATTTTTTGTGTGCTTTCATTTGCCAATTTTGCATTTAAAAATACAGTTTTTACGATTTTACAAGAGCATCATTTACGGACTTGATGCCACTTGACAATGTTTTTGGGCTTTGCTTTTGTTTACCTCAGTTCTCAAATTGCACTCGATGGCAAATCCAAAATATATTCAAAAGTACCTAAAAAAAAACTTACATTTGTATAAATAATCGAATGAATTTATTGACACACACACAGTGTGCGTGTGCGTGTGTGTGTGTGTATGTGTGGCTGGGTGTGTGTATGTTCAATTACGAGTTACTCAATGTGTGTGTTTGTCATAAATAATTTATATTACATGCCATACGGCGATGTCAATAAAGTCATAAGTGCGCACAATCAAAAGCAAATCAAACAGTTTGACACAGACATTTACTAATATATATATATTTATATATATATATATTTATATATATATATATGCAGCTGTCTAGAGGGGTTAGAGGAGCTTCCCTTGATGTAGAAGCTGCGATCGCTATAAAAGCGCAAGCCGATTGCTGCCCATAAAAAATTGAAAAACAACAAGCCAAGTAACAAAAACATTTGACACCAAAATCGAATTAACAAACACACTTACATATGCAACAACAGCAAAAGCAACAACAACAACAACAACAATGGTCTCTGCCCAAAAATCACAGTTGGACGTCAAAGAAGAAAAATACAATAAAAATGAAAATAACACTTGTAAATTCATTTATTGTTGAGGCAGTTGATTTTTTTATATTTGTTTTTTGTGGATAGCAATATGCACTTTGTGGTGTCTGCTTTTTTATATCTTGTTTGGCATTTACCAAATTCTTGTAGTGTGGCAAGTACAACAAATTGCCAGTGCACCCATAAAAACATTTGTTGTTGGATTCCAACAGGTGTTCGCTGCAAAGCGTTAGGATTGCCACACAATGATTCTTTAAAGTTCGGGTTTTCCTAATCTTTACTGGAATCTTCATTAAGTGATTTATTAAGTTAATTATTCAATGTTGACACAAAAAAAATAAATAAATAATGATTATATTATATAAAAGAAAAGGAATTAAAAATATGATTTATTATTTGTGCAATTTCTGGGAGTTATTAGTTACAAAATTGGTTGAACATTTATGATTATTTATATAAGGATCAGAATCACAAGTGCATGCAAAAATGCTCTACAATAGTTTGAGAATTGATTTATAAGTAAGAGAAATAAATGATTATTTATATTATCAAAAGATTTATACAAATAATATTTAGGTGAAGAGAAAAAGGATTTTAGCTTCTCAATGCTGGGAAATGAATATTTCAATTATTAGAATTTAATTGTAGAAATATCACCACATAACACAATGATTATTTCGAAAGAAATGTAAAAATGAGCAGATTTTCAGCTTAGGATGGTAGTAATTATATTTATTTTTATAATAATTTAATATTTATATTTATATTTTTAATAATTTAATATTAATATTAATAATAATTTAAAATTATTATTTAATAAGCATTTTGTTTTGCAGCGATTTTGAGTTAATTGTCATTTTGTGATTACGCTTCCAGTGTAATTTCGACTTTCGACTTTCGGCTTTCGGCTTGAATCCCATTTCTTAGTGCCAACACAATTCGCACAACTAACACAGAACTTGTGGGCTAATTAAGAAATTTCAGAGAAGAATTCCAATATTTCAATTCAGGTAAAATGTATAATGAAACTCTGACAGACTGATACAGAATTCTGGCAATAATTCGCCGACATGGCAAAGTCAAAACTATTTCGCTTTCAATAAAAGTTGCAACCAGATCGTAAAATTCCACAACGCAACGCAACGGAATATAACGGAACATAACTGAACATAACGTAACGCTTAACGTAATAGCCTTTCATGTTTGCTTAGTAACCCACATCAATTCTAATCGCCTGTAGCTTTGGCCAACACCAACACCAACATACAAACATGCCACATACTGACACACACACACATACAGAGAGAATGAGAGGGTGTGAGTTGGGTTTATCTCTGTTGTACAACCACCCACAACATTAGAGCAAGAGCAGCAGGCTAACGATTTATGGCATGCTTTCACATACTTTCACCTAGGGAGTATTCCTGGCCATGTGCATAGTTGTGGTTGTTGCCACTGCCACTGCCACTGCCACTGCTGCTGTTCTTGTTCTTGTTTTTCTTTTTCAACGTGTTCATGTTCTTTCTGGATGGTTTGGTTTCGGACTCACCTTAGGCAACACACACACACACACACACACATATATATATATATATATATATATATACATAGATATTTATGTTTAGTTGGAGCAGTTTATGGTAGCATATTAATTTTGGCATTGAAACGAAGTCAAAATGCAGGTGCAATTGTCTTATGTTGCGCTATGCGGCTGCTTTGTTGCAACGTCCAGCACTAACTACTAAGATGAATGTATATATATACATATATATATATATATATTTTAATGTGTATATTTTCATATATATAGTTGCAGCATTTAAAGTCTTTAACATCATAGAATTACAATAATAATAAATACTTAATCTCTTGCATATATATTTTATATACACGATTAATTTCATACACAATTCAACAATTCAGATTTATTTTTAGTTCAAATTTCGACACATTTTTGGAAAATCTGTTTAAGCTATGCCTGCTGCATGCTGCCTGCTGGCAGTAAAGTTACCAACATGCTCCCAACTTTTCCATATTTTCCCATATGGATCAGTTGGAACAACCCGGCTTCTTCTATTTTTCTCTTTAGGTAGCTATTTTTATAGTACTCAGTCGAAAAAAAAACTCCCACATTCTAAACTTTACCCGAGCAAACTTTAATTTCTAAATCATAACTTTTATTTTTGCTTCAGCTTTGGCAGAGCTGCACAGATTCTGTCCCGGCTGGCTAGTTGCAAGTTAGTTGGGTGCCAGTTGCAAGCTATTTCTATGAAGCGGTAAGTGCCTAACAATGAATAATATATATATGTATGGGGAAATATTCAAAATGCATTAGATTAGCTGGATGCTTAGAGATGAGTTAAGTCATTATATACTTTATCAGTTCCAGCCACATATGCACAAAACTTTCAGTATGATTGTTCCCCGAACGGATCTGCTGGTCTCCGACTTAGTGCTCCATCCAATGACCCGCCCAGAATTCCTGGCGAAAGTTTCCTGCCCAGATCGAGCGACATTCTCCTAGAGAAAGGGCGCCGTCGACATCAACTGGAAAAAACACTTTGATTGCATTTCTTTTTTTCTAGTTTTCTCTGTCACTTTCTATTTTTCTTTCGAGTCGTTGCAAAAACTTTTCAACAGCAGCTTGCAGCTTGCAGCTTGAGCTCAAAAAAAAAACAAATGAGGCAAGAATGCTCTAATAAATTGTATTCAACTATAATTATACCCTGCACCAGGCCATGCAAAAAATCAAACAATCTTTCATGTCAGAGTACGATTAAAGCAGCTGTTTCAATTTAAAACTAGACTTCAATCTCAAAGTATCGAAAATGGCAAAATAATTATTAAATATTATATATAAAATTAGATATTTTATACATCGAGTGGAATAAGCCCAAAACCGACATTCTTATCACGTACTGACTCCAAAAAACAAGTGTCATATACTTAATTAACCTGTCTATTAAAGTATATTAAAATGTTAAAATTAAGGCCACTAAATAACTATCTATAATTTTTATCTTATATTATTATTTTTGAGTGTGATATTTTTAAGGAAACAACATTTAAAATCATTTTATTTAAATCATTTTAATCATTTTAATATATTATATTATACAATTTATAACATTTAAAAATGCAAATTGAGTTGGTCAAGCATTTTCCTCTAAATATTCGTTTAGAGATTAACTAATCCCGTCACTAAATACAATTTAATTTCGATGACACAGTACTTATTTTAAGTTGAAAACCATTTAGGAATTTGCTTGAGGTTTCGGAAAGTGTGTCAATTTCCAAGTACCAATGTTGATAAATGCCTATAATTTTAAATGTAAATATATTTTTGGACGAATATGCAGTTTCCATTCTTTATGGAGTTAATAAAGTTAGCAAGCAAAAATAAAACAAAAAGAAAAAAGAAGCAATGCACCAACTTAGTTTCGCCAAATAATTTATTTAGTTTCTGTCGATTGGTTGATTAAACATAAAAATATAGAAAATATGTCATGATTAATTAGCTCATAAACAAATAACTTGTAATACTATTTATTGGTAAATAAATATGACATACAAAATAAATAAATGTATAAACAAAGTAAACGTATATAGTAAATATATTTGTGAATACTTCATCATCAAATTGAATTGCCACATCTTAATAACTTAATAACCCATTTTAATGATCTTCATAAGTGCAGGGTATAAAAGGAGAGAACTTCGCATAATTTAGTTGCCAGGCCATTTAAATGGATCACAAGTGTAACTAATCTCAAAGCGGCGACGATAGCAGCGACGTCATCGTGGTTTTTTGTGCCTTTCACTAAATGCGGCACCAAAAAAACATTAAAAAAAAAACACATAAAAACCTGAACCAGAATACATGAAAAAATAAAACTAAAAAGACGACGTTTGTTTCTTTTTCTAGGTTAGCCGCAGAATGGAGTTTGAATGCAAGGAGCAAAGCGGCTTTTGTTGTGTTTTAGCCACAGGCACCTGCAAA
The DNA here is from genome assembly GCA_035042365.1 of Drosophila dives. Taxonomy (NCBI): domain Eukaryota; kingdom Metazoa; phylum Arthropoda; class Insecta; order Diptera; family Drosophilidae; genus Drosophila; species Drosophila dives. Next base: position 2,142,173 of record JAWNLJ010000133.1, on the reverse strand, counting down.
CCGAACCGACTAAGTCGAAAGCAGGCCAAAAATATGCCAAGCCAAAAGCAAAGCCAAAACCAAAGCCAAAGAAAAATCCGGTGACATTTCGTGCCTCCTCGTTGCAATTAAAAGTTGTTAAAGGCGACCAATGTGGGGCAGGCTTTGTAATTGATTTGCCAGGCATGCAACAGAGTACAATACAAATTAAATCTGATCAACATTTAATTAACTCTGCCACAGAACAGGAATCGCCATCCGTTGAACCTGCATCTGGCATACACATGTGAAGAAGGAGGAAAACAAATTTTGGTTTGGGACTGGCCACAATTTGAGCTGCATGCAAAACTATTAAAAACTTTGACCTAAATATAATAAAACATCAAATTTACTTACTACCCAGGCAGCAGGTTTGCGTGTGTGTGTGTGTGTGTGTGTGTGTGATGCTGCAGACAATGATGCACTGGGGCAGAAAAAAAAATATATAGGCTAGAGGTGAAGTGGGTGTGGACTGTGGGCTCAACTGGGCAGTTGAGGCGGATCTGCATGTGTCGAGGAAAAATGCATAGGAAATAATAAATTTTAAGATGAAAGCGGATAAGGCAATATTTAGTTGGTTTGCTGCAGAGAAAATTGAATAAGAAAATATGTACGAAATTTAAAACTATAAATAATTTAGTTACCTTGTTTACACTACTTTAAATATCTTATTATTTTTAATAATTTATGGTGATATTGTTAAAAACAGTTGCTTAATAAATACTAATTCTTAATTGCCAAATTAACTTATTTAGTTGGAGTCATTTTATATAAATCACAATAATGTAATTCACATTTTTTATTTTTTTTACGTGTGATATGTTATATTTTTAGAATCTCAAAATATAAAACATTATTTTAACAAAATCAGATCCTGTAAACTCATCTAAATTGCTGCCAATAACAACCAAACTTTTTGCCAAAGTCCATCAATGACAAATACAAAACGGGAACATTTTGGACCTTTTTAGCTGAAACTCAACGCAACTCATTAAAATACCAAAAAATAAATAAAAAAAAAATAAAAAAAAAATCAAAAAAACAAAAAAGCAGAGAGAAGCACGCAATCGAGGCAACCATTGAGTGGAGTGGAGGAGAGTTCCTGGAAATCGGGGTGACGATTGGGCAACGAGGCTCCCACAACCACAGCCAGTTTGGAATGTGACTCGAGCTACTTGCCTCACTTCACATCGGCATTGATTACAGGCAACAGCAGCAATGGAAAAAAAAACATGAGTGGCAAACAAATTATTACAAGTGCAGTTGAAAAGTATGTGGCGGCCACTTATCAACGTAATCAACAACAAATACCTGGACACGCCTGAGTGCAGTCAACATAGTCGCCGGGGACCGGCAGCTAAAATATTTTTGCAATGGCAACGCTGGCGGCTCCCTTTGAGCACAGAGGAGCTAGAGCCAGGGCTGGGCCATCGACAGCACCCTACGAATTGCAGAGGAACTCGCGACCAACTCGCAACGATGTTGATGTTGATGTGAATGTGGATGTGGATGACGACGTTGATGACACACAAACAACCACACTGTGGGGTCCCAGGCTGCCGCTTTTTGAAGTGAGCAGTTCTTGTTGGACCCGGTCAGGCCTGGTCTGGCCCGGCCCGGCCTGTCCCGGGGTTCGATTGAGTTCCCAGCCAGTGCCTCTCATCGTCATCATCGTCTGCGCCAGAGTCGTCATTCCATTTTCTGTCAAATGTTTTGGCTTAATGATGGCATTGATGGATGGATCACACGTAAGCGGCAGTCATTTAGTAATTTATCTCAAAACATTTCAAATTAATAGACCGCAACTCTCACAATCAGTCTCCGCGTCCAGGCAGGCATGGAGACAGCCAGATTCGAGGATTGTGTAACCTGGCGATTTTGATCGCCTTCGGCCTAACGTTAGAAATAATGTGCAATTTTTGTCAAATTATGAAAATTTATGGCATGTGTCGAGCAACTTTCAACGTGGCTTGTCTCCAGTCTGGAATCTGTTTGTGAGAGCCGAGCTAATTAGTGCAGCGGCCTCCACTTTCAAGCCTTTCAAGCTCGATTAACTTTTAATTAGGCGCAGTTTAGTTAATTGGCTGCTCTTCTTCTTTCGAGCCATATGTAAATTGAGTCGGTGGCAATGGTGCATCCTATGATCTGTAACAAGACAGTTAAAGTGTCGGTCAATGCACTTGGAACAGTCTCAAAAACTTCGTTAAGTATTTAATTGCAAAATTATATTTTTAAAACAATTATGAAAAAAAAAATAAATAATTAACTAAATAATTAAATAAGAAGCAAATAAAATAAATTGGAAATGTTAATATTAATAAAATAAAACATATCTAATGGTAAATAAATATTAAATGGTGATTTTTTTATTTCAATGATTTGGGAACTTCAGAAAAACAAAATATTATAGGTACCCTTAATATACTGCAAGTAAAAGGTTACAAAAAAAGAGAAATAACGATGGAGAAAAATAGAGAAGAGAGAAAAAATTTTCCAAAGATTTGTTAATAATATGGAAACTCTTTAAGAGTGGCCTCAAATTTTCAAGAAACAACTGCTGACTCCGCAATAACATTCATTATTCCTATCAGATAGGAGATACTTTTAGATATTTGAGATATTATATACAAACAAATTGAATTTTTCGTTTTATTGTAAAAGTAAATAACGCATTAATTGAAAAATGCTAATAATAATAATAATAATAATAATGCTTATAGTTTGGCATTAAAAAAATTTAATAAACTAATAAAAAATTACTAATTAATCGGTTAAACGCTTGGGTCATTTTAGGAGCAACATAGGTTATTTGACTGCCAAATCTTAACCGTTTTATTAATTTTTATTAATTATTTTACAATAATATCTAAATCTAAATAAAATATATTCACCCAAAATCTTTACAAACTTATGTCCCATTAATGCGTGCAAGTTGCCAGCTGATATACCGAACCAAATCCTTCAAAATCATTTACACCTTCTTCCATTGCTCAAACTAATCGTAAATTGGAACTCTGGAAGAGTTCTGTACTCCTTTTACTGTAACACTTTGATATACCTGTTGCTGCAGAATGCACCACTTGCCCCTCTCTACCATGCAACACTTTAATACTCGCAACTATCGCATCAATTTACAATATATGTATTGGCATTCCATGCCACATGCCACAATCAAAACAAGCAAAGCCCAAAAATTGCAATGTGTAGACCCATTTGCCTCATGTTGCACAGCATTAAATGTAGGCAATTGTCTAATTAGCTGGAGCAACGGCAACTGCAACGCATGCAACTGCAACGCATGCAACTGTGGCATGAAAATGTCATGTTGGCGATTGGACCTTAATCCAATGCCGAAAAATGAAGCAGCGACAGAGAGCAGCAATCTACAGACAACAGCAGACACTAAGCCACTTGCCACTTGCAGCTTGCCACTTGCAACATTGGTGGCGTTGCTGATGCCGTCACGTAATGAGCGCATTACGCACATCGACTGAGAGCTGTCCTTGGGAATGGAGTTGAGTGAAGTTGCAAGTCGTATCTGCTGCTGGGGCATGATGATAACAAGCTCGGCTAGCTCGTTATCCTTGCCACATTATCGCCTTAGCCGAATACCGGGCGCGCGTCTTGAGTGTGCAACATTGTTACGGATAGCCGCCGACGCTGCCACATGGATAGCTTGTGTTGTGGTTGTTTGGCACGCGCAGCGCCTGCGGAGTGTGGCAAAGGACAATGCCTCAGCCCGGGCTGAGCTGTGCCACCACCCTAGTCCAGCACTATTGTGGCACTTCTACGTGCTGCGTGTGTGTGTTTTTGTGCTCAAGTAGCGAAGGGCCTTAGGCTGGGATTGCAACAAGCTGTGGCTGGTTTTTCTTAACTTTTTTTATTTTTCGCCTCTTTGTTGTTGCCCTACTTCAAGTTTGCTAGTTTGGCGCAACGCCAGCTTGTGGCACACAGTCAAACAGCCAATGTTGCACTCATTTTAAGGCCACGTCGACGACGCAGCTGACAGAATCCAAGACTGCATTTTGCAACATGTTTCCACTACAGCAGCAGCAACAGCGGCCCCAAACCCTCTCCATAAGCACCAAGCCCCAAGCCCCAATCCCCAGACCCCGATCCACTTTGGTTTCTGTTTGCGGTCTGCGCTTGACTTTTGCAGGTGTGCTTCACACGACTTGTCAGTGTCAGCATAAGATTTTTCCTTTTTCTTTTTCTTTCCATTTTTCTTTATTTTTTGGTTTTTCGTTTTTCGCAGTCAATTCGAGAACATGTGGCATGCACAGAGTGCCTCAAAATGTTGAGAAATATTTGTATGCATTTGGTTGTTTTTATGAAAATGGATAAAAAGGGTATAATTGCTTGCTGCAAATGTATGTAACAGCCAGAAGATATATATTCTTGATCGGGGTCAACAGCCGAGTCGGTAGTCATGTCCATTTGCCCATCTGTCCTTCCGATCTCAGAGACCATTAGAGCTAGAGACTTAAAATTTGTATTTGTATATCCGCAGATCATGTTTGCTTTATTTTATCGGAAACTTTAACTGTTTCTCGATTAATGATATATTTCGACTTCCGATAGCATTACCAATTTAAAAGGCAGAATCTTTTAATTAACACATAATATATATATGCATAATATTGATCAACAAATTTAATGAAGATCGGATAAGAAACATATTTTTAACAAAGGGGTATATCGCAGTCGAGATTGCTCGACTACAGCATTCTTACTTGTTTTTTTTTTATTTGGAAGCTTCGGCTATTGGAAATATACAGCGAGTTTTGAACGCTGTACAAAGGTCGCTGCTTAAACAACTGGAAGTGGTACAAAGTGGTCCTCTTTTCATATATGTATATCGAAATAAAATCTACTGTTCAGAATTTTGTATTTTAACCTTGACCTGTTAATTCTCAGCAATGGATCTTGATCAAGGAATGTGTTCTTAATTTAAGTGTGTAACTACAATATTCTTTTATTAAATATTTTTAGCCAATTAGTTATTCTGCCCTGTTAAGTGGAGGTTTTCTCTAGCAACTAAAACTCTAGAAATCTAGCAAAATATGTATATATTTCATAAATTGAGGTCACAAAACCAAAAAAAAAATGTATTCATCTAGTGCTGAAATAATATTATTTATTAAATTGATTACTGCGAGGGTATAAATATTTAATCAATAAGAAGATATATTTTTGTTCTAGCTTTAAAGTTGATTGAACTTCAGACAAACAGACCGATAATTAAGAAAGAAATTTAGAAATTAAAATGAATTTAACTCCCATTCTTTGGTAAGCTACGAATGTTCAATGTACATTCATGGGTGGAATGGTGTAGTAATTGATAATTGATTCAGGCTATTAAATAAAGTCATTAATGCTTCAATTAAGTATGATTGAATCAAGTAAAAATTAATAATTTTTGTATTCTAATTTATTTTTGTATATATGTGTATTTGTATTTTTGTTTAATATATATTTATATTATATATATACATATATATATTATATATATATGAACTTATTCAAGTTCAACAGCCTGTTACCATGGCTCGACTTTACTATCCAGCTGAGAGTCCGTTTAGTTCAGGCAGCGCATCAAAATTAATGATGCAATGAAAACCGCTAAATACGGCCGAAAATAGCTGCAGTTATGGGACAGGTTTTGTTGCAGCTGGAGGAGGGCGAACAGAGCTGCACACGTGCAACGCAGACGCCGGCCAGTGCAACAATTTGTGCCGAACAAAAGGCTTGTGGTTAGCCACCACAGCCACTGCTACCTGTTGTTAATGTCCGCCACCGAAAAGTCCACATGTCAAGCGAGTTAACTGCAACAACTGCAACAACAACGACAACAACAGGAGTAACAAGCTGAAATCAATTTCGATGTGGCAGAAACATCAACAAGCAGCATTTTCAACGGATTTGTAACGCCATGAAATTAGTTACGCCAAAATACAGCTGTGCAGAAGCACAACTCATGCCCTCACCGGAACTCCTTGCTTCTGCCTCGCTGCACCTATTGTTGCCTTCCCAATCCTTACCCCTGGCAACAATTTCAATTTCCGAAATTTTAACGTACGGAACCAGTGCATTTCTGGAAAGCGGATATAGTAAATGAAACAATTGAGCCATCTTTGCAATAACTTTGCCCAACTTAGCGATACTCTTTTTACACTTTGAAAAATAAAACTGATCTCATAATAATAATAAATAATAAATAAGTAATATGTCAGGGACTTTTAAAATGTAAAATGTTATGTATGTAATGTAAAATTTTATTTTTAGAAGTTGAGTAATAGTCAGGAAATTTGGAAAAGCAACTGAGATTGAGATTTCGAAACTAATTTCGAAAGTGAATAAAATATTTAGCTCACATGAGCTCTGTAATATATTATATAAATTTAATAAACATGAATATTTTAAAATTTGTACCACTTTTAACATCATTTTCTTATCATAAGTTGAATTATAATTAGTAGGGTAAGCAATTATAACAAAATTTAACAAAACGATACAAATAAATTGACATAAGTTAAAAAAATATATTTAAAAAAAATGAAGAAAAGAATTCAACTAATTCAGATAAATAAAGCGAAATTTTCAAAATCAAATAAAATTTGGAGTTGGAGTTAGTTTTTATAATAATAAATAAATTAATTAATAATACCCAATTTGATGTCCACTCCAAACTAATACACTCCGTATGAGCTCGGTTTACTCGAAGTAAACCAGCTCACAACATTGAACGTTGACTATGCCATGGAATCTAAGCGTCGGTGAGAAGAAGTAAGAGCTGAAACGTAGACTGCGAGCCGTGTGAAGAAAGAGTGGCTAGGAGAAAGAGAGGCACGACCCGTTGTCAAACGCATTATGGGTCACTAAGCCGCGTCTATATTGTTGCACAATGTCAATAGACTTTACACGCACACATCCCCTCCCTTCCTCTGTACCTATCACTCTCTCGCTTTCTCTTTCTCTCCCTCTATCACTCTCTCGCTCTCTCTTTTTCTGACCCTATTTGACTGGTAGTGGCTGAAGACAGCAAGTGCAGTCATGATTGACATGTAACACGCGCTTGAGGCGTCCACTTTGAGGGCATGCCACGCACTAGCGTCACTCTTGGCTTAGTTTATAAGCTGAGCGAGAGTTTCTATACCCTGTACTAATTGAGAATGAGGTAGAAAGGGTATCATCGATATAATAAATATTTATATTCCATTTGTTTAAAACACCGAACTCTATTCTTAATACATTTTCGATGAAGACACACAGATCAAACTCTATAATTTTGTTGACACGTATCTGGGTTTTTGGGAAAAACGTTCAACACATAATCTACAAATTTTGCGATTGAATACAATTTGAAATGTTTATATATTACATTAATTTTATTTTTATGTGCATAAAGATTATATTTTATTTACGTTGCCTTTTGTATTTTCCGTATCTGCAATTAAATAAAACTTTGAGGTCTAAGTGCAGGGCATCTTCTAGTTTAAGACCCAACAAACATTTATAAATATTTAAAAAAAAATGTAATTCCTTCATACTAAATTTTATTGTTAATTAGTTTAATTTAAATGTATTCCATTTTTCTGTGACGACTGACATTAGTCGACATCAAGAAAATCATATATAAAAATGATAGAACTGAATACAGGGCATCTTCTAGTCAGTCTTGCTTATTTTCTGGTGTTCTTGGTCTCTTTTTTTTGCTTCTCTTCTTTTCATTTTCTACGCTCTGTAATTGAAATTACGTGACACTTTGCATATGCACTGGATTCAAATTGAGTTTCGAGTTGTTCATTGCGCAGTGCAATGATGCAGGAGTAAGGCGGTAGGGGAGTATGGAAGTGGGAGCGGCGATGTGATTGCGTGTTCATTGTGGCACGCGTGTCCCTGACTTTCTCCTGCTGTTGTTGGTCTAGCTGTTGCTGCTGTGCTTGTGGCCAACCGAACGTAGGCGGCAGCCCAGAACTTTAACAAGTGCATTCAAGTGTAGTCGAGAGAATGAAAAATTCCCCTATCGATTGTGATGAACAAAGAGTCGGAGACACGCACGTGTTCTGGGGATAGTCCTAAAAAATTGAATTAAAAACCAAACTAATTAGTTGCAGGCGTGCTGGGTTTTAAGGAGCAACTGCGGGCGATTGGTTTACGAGGAGCAGGATTAACGACGGGGTAGCTATGGAAATCTTAAACAGCTGGAAGTTAACAGAACATAAATCCATATTGACGCAGGCATAGTAATAAATAGAACATATTCACTTTATAGCTGGAGTATAAACACTAAAGTTATTTTTATACAAAATGGAAATAATATAAATAGAGCATAAATTGTAATAAATCAAGAAAAAACTACTATTTTAAGCATGGCGAAGATTATATACCCTGTCACCCTTTGTCATATTCCACATTCCAATATTCCCTGTTTGTTGGTTAATATTGCATCAGCTAAGCTAAACTTTATTTCTTATATTTTATTTCCATTTTTACTATGGGAGCTACTTGATATAGTTGTTGCATGATGAGGAATATTTAGAAGGAGGTGTGAAACATTAATAACATAGATACTAAGATAGTAAAAAAAAGACATAAAAATAATAATTCAACCGATTATTTGTATTATGTAATATATAAAAATAAATTAATATGTAATGCACATACATTACCATATCACAATATAACATAGTTGAGGAACCTGTCGCCCTGACTTGCCTTTTCTATCCAGATGAGAGTCCCTTTAAATATAATATTCTTCCGATTGTTTGTGCCTTTTGATTTTGAGGTCCAAAACGAATACTTAAGTATATATAAGTATTAACAGGATAAGACCGAGAAAAATCGAATATATTGCAAGTTTCATCAATACAGCGTTAGAACTTCAAGTTACTTGCCCAAAGATTCTGATCATTAATATACATGTTTTTCAGGTTGGAAACATCTTTCTTAATGCGTTGAAAACATGACGTCAAAATTATACAATTTAAGAACACAATGCAACGACATTTTTTTACGAACATTTCCTTATAAGCGGTTCAATTAGGTATTAATAATAGGTAAATCAGGCTTTAAATACTGTGGACAGGATATTGAAGCTAATAAATCACCCATCTAAACCAGGTAATTATAGAGGATAACAATGATCGTTTTGTGAAAGAGAGGACGAATACTCAAAGCACATTTTCTTGTTTTTCAAAATAAATTAAAGTTAATTAATAGTTCAAAATAAGTTATTTTTATTCTTTTATCTAGTTTATGCAAAATACATTTGTAGAAAAAAATATTTGTCAGAAGTGGGATTCGAACCCACGCCCTCAAAGAGGACCAGAACGCTCAATCGTAATTCGCCTATCTGTGATAGGCAAGAGTTTTATGCTCTTGAGTCTGGCGCCTTAGACCGCTCGGCCATCCTGACATATTGAAAGTGGGTGCAAAAATGTGAAATTTGTGCACACGACAGCCGATGAAGGATCAAAAAATATATTCATAATACTAATAATGCGTAAACGAAGTTTTTATGAATAAATACACAACTTCATAATTTCATAAAATATATTAAAGAGAAAAAAAATTTGTCAGAAGTGGGATTCGAACCCACGCCCTCAGAGAGGACCAGAACGCTCACACATTCACACCTATCTGCGATAGGTAAGAGTTTTATGCTCTTGAGTCTGGCGCCTTAGACCGCTCGGCCATCCTGACATATTGATTCTGCGTAAAAAAATGGCCCGATAGCCAACTAAGGATTTCATAATATACTTAGGAAAATAATAATATTCAACACTTTTACTTGTCAAACAATGTACAAGTGCATAATTTATTATTAATAAATTTAAAATAAATTAATATTAATCATGCATATGTTATATTATATAGCAACGTATAATAAATTTCAAATTAAATTCATGAGTTTTTCATGTAACTAGAAAAGAAAATGGAACAAATTAAAAAAAAAAAATTCTGACAGAAGCGGGATTTAAACCCAAGCCTCACACATAGCATAGCGTGCACATACAATAAGATAAATCTTATCCTAGCTGTCCGTACAAAAAAGAAATAGAAGTGCGTAGCCCCCGTGTCTGTCGACTAGACTACTCGGCCACTGAAGAATTTTTCGGTCACTGAGCGAACTACCGATCAGCTGTTAACTGTTTATGTTACATAGTATAAGCTATTTATAGAACCAGCACTAACGATAAGGCGGCAACAGCGAAAGTGTCTTCTTAAAATAAACAATGGCGACTATTTGTGTGTTTGTGCGTGGGAGTGTTTAGAGCTCGCGGCCTAGCAACAACCCGTTATGTTTGGTGCGCTATGCATAAGCAAACATATATGTTAATCTTATGTATACAGTAATCCACACAAGTGAATAGTTAGTCGATAGTCTGAAATACACTCAGAAAATGTATTCACAAAACTAAACTAAACTTTTATGTGTTTGTCTTGCATATTTATAAATTACAGAAATTAATTAATAAGAGAGGACAAATAAAGTTTGTTAATTTATTAAAAATTATTAACTGATGAACTAAGATATATAATTTTAAATTAAAAAAAATGTGATTCAAAATCCAAGCGATATAAATTAATATTCATAAATTTTTCTCAACAGGTTCCATCGTATTATTTTCTGCATTGATGTATAATGTGTTTATTTCAAACGTAATTGTCTTCAAAGGGAAAATAAATAAAATGAGTAAAAATTACGTAATAAAGTCGGAACTTATCTAAATACACACTTCACGAGAAAATAATATAAAATAACCAACATATTTTTTTGAATTCATATCGAAACATTTTTAGTTGGTGAGTTTGCTCTTTGAAAATTACCAGAGTTCTTCAATGTTTCGACTCAAGTTTCAGTCTAGGCCATTTTATGCTTGGCTAAACGTTGCTCAAACGTAACCTGAGCCACGCTTCCGGCAGGGCAATCAAAATGTACTCTTATAAATGGTGTTGGCCAGGAGGTGGAGGCAGGGTAGGGTGCCCGTGTCTCATCATAAAAATCAGAATAACCGCAGTCGAGCACAATTGATGCGCCACGGGTTCAACTCAATTGCAGTGTTTGCAACCACACTCAGAAAAAAAATAAAAAGTTGGTATATTTTTTTTTAAAAAATTCTAGGTATAAGTCGACAGTCGAAGTAAGTCGACAATACTAAAAATATGGTAATTTAACATTTTTTCTTAAAAATATTATTCAGAAAAACATTTTGAAAAATAGAAAAATCGTTCTTTATAATAGAATAATAGAAAATTAATGTTTCTGGAGACGGAAATCTAAAAATACAAATGTTAAGTAATAATAAAATAGATAAGCCATTATAAGAAGTCATTCAATTTGTTATTCAATTTTTTTCTGAATTTATGAAAAATCCTTTCTAAATAATCCCGTGTTTAAGAAAGACAAAAATTTTTATTTTTAAAAATAATCATTTTCTGAATAATAATCTAGGTAGCTTTTTTTATGAGTGCAAGAACAAAAGAAGCGAATAAACCGCAGACACAGCCCAACAGCAACCCCTTTCGAGTCAGTTGCTCTCTGTTCAGTGCTGGGTTTGTCAGCTCGTCAGTATTTTGAGCAAAGAAAGAGTATTCACTGTTGCGCTATCAAATACAGGCGGACGCCTGCGGCTGCTGTGTGGCATTGAAATCGACAGTGAAAACTCCTCATGCGTAACGCATAAAACAATGGAACTTGCTACGTGGGACGAGTTGTTATCGATGCAATCGGATACATCATCTGCCCAAATGGGATGCTTCAACTGCAGCGGCTCTGGATTTCGGTCTCTTGCATTTTAAACGTTACTGGAAGCCATATGCCCCATCCGCCACCCCCTTTTGGACATTAATCCGCTCTGGTTTTTGGCTTTTGGGTTAGCAAAGCTAAAAAGTTCGTTGTGTTAATTTGCATTGCACATTAATTCATTGGATTCTTTAGACGAGGTTGTTCATTGCGTCTGTGTCGTCTCGAATGCGCTGTTTCAAAACCCACAAAGCCAGAGCCAGTCAGACTCGGCCAGACCTGGCCAGACCAGACCAGGTCAGTGGCAATCCCCAGACATGTGCACTTTAAATGCTCCAGCTGTGGCCATATTCACACTGCTGGACACCGACTCTTGGCTGTCGCTCAGCCGTCGTCTGGTGGTAATCGAAGCCTTTGCCATTGTGTGGGCTTAGCTTACCCTGACTCTAAGTAATTGTTGTCTGACTTTAATTGTTCATGATACTTAAGAGGTCATATAACCTGTAATAAATGGTAAGTGTTTGTATCAAGTTAATTGCGATTAGATAGTACTATAATTTTTTGTGATGGACGAGAACTTTTCTAAATCACTAATATATAGATTTGCAATTTTATAAAATATAAATACAAATAAATACATTTTAGTTTAATACAATTTTAGTGTTATATATAATTTGACTAGGCTGTTTTGCCTATATTATGATATAATTTAAACAAATAGCAATTATATTTATCAGTACAAAATTAAAAAAATTTTACATTCCAAAGTCTTCAAACACCAAGAAATCTTTTAAAACACAAATAAAAATTGATATCAGAATATATAATGTAATATATTAATAAACTCAAGGCAGCTGTTAATAAATTAATCGAAACAAATTTAAAAAAAAAATTTAATTTAACTTGGGCTCGTCCGGGATTTGAACCCGGGACCTCCCGCACCCTAAGCGGAAATCATACCCCTAGACCAACGAGCCAGTTGCACAAACCGCGTATAACTTGGTACATGAGCACAGAAACTTTTAGTTTCCAAGTAAGTCGAATTAATGATGTGAATTGATTATGCAGTTTATAAAAAGAGGCCAGTTCACAATGATTTTTAAAGACAATATATATATGGAAATAAGTATGAATAATTTAAGAGGCCTTCGAGTGGTTTACAAAATAAACTTTGCTTTGCATCTGTTGATCGCTTTGTCGCATTGGCGTTGTCTTTCGTGGTTATTGGATACAATTAGGTGGATAATAGCTGCTTTCAATTTGCTTTGCGCAACATCAGCTTCAACGCTACCATGCATATGGCAGACAGAGCTTATCAGTTGACCCACCATATGCCACATCCGCCAAAATTGCATTGCTTGGGGACCCCGCCCCAACGAAGCAACCAGCTAACCAACTTAGTTTTGCTGGCTGCGATAAATCTGAGTTTGGCAACGGCAGCAGCTGGTGCCACAGAGAGTCCAAATTATGCGCCACAGTCCATTTGCCACTTGGCCAAAGCTGGTCGAGCCCAGCCCATTGCCATAGCCAAGTCCCGTAGCCATGCCGCAGTAAGCAGGAGGAACACACATCCTTTTTCTGCCTTCTGTCACTGATTGTAATCTGTGGAATCGCTGCTCGTTAACATTATTGTGCGGCTGTTCGATAATGCATTGGTCTTTTTTCTTTGGGTTTTGCTTTTGTTTTTTATGTATTTATTTTATTTTTTTCTAGCTGTTGCTTTTTTGTATTGTAACAAATCATATGACAGGGGTGACCCGCATAAACTCACTTCAATCGCTGTGGTTGTTCTGCGCCTTTTGGCTGCCAACTCGGTTCGCTGAACAGTGGTTAAATTTGCTTAAATATAAGCTAAATTAAGTTAAAATGATAAGTGTATATTTTGTTATTTTTGTGTTTTATTGGTTTCAGTTTTTTAGTTTTTATGATAACTTTGCGCATACTTGGAATATGTATTCATTTCGCGATTTATTCTAAATTAATAATAATTAACAAAATGTATTGATTTGAAATTAAGTTAGTTCTAAGTTTCATTATTTTTGTGGTAATTAAATTATGCATTTTTAACTCTTATCTAACTTATCGTTTTACACTTGGATTAAAAATTGATATTTATTAATTATAAAATATAAATTGATTATTAATATCATTATATTTGGATTCGCAAATATTTATAAGCATTTGTAAAGTGAATATATTCCCAAAAAAAAAAATAAAATGTATTTTTTATTTAGTGATTTATTTTTAATTTTTATTGAATTATACAAATAGTATTTCATATCAACTTAACTTATATACATTTTTCCACTTCTTCGTAACAAAGTTATTTTCCTTATATTTCATAAAATTTCCCACTATGAAAAGATTTCAATCTCTCGTGTTAAACCCGTCTATCCCCTTTTCTGCACTGGATGACTTTTATTCTAAGGGCCTGGTAAATATTTGAACAAATGCTTAGTAGACAGACAACAGGGCAGAGGGGCGGAGGCACAACATCAAAGTTGGCCCAGTTAGCGCTACTGAACTCATATGGTCAGTTTTTCAATTTATGTCCTCGGTAAACACACTTAAAACTTCTTTGTAACTGTTGTTAAGTTACGTGAGAGCTGATAGCTTCATTAGTGTTTTAGGGGTTGCAACCCCCCGCAGAAAACATTTTTATGTCTTTATGTCTTAATTCCGCTAAAAAGTTGCATACCAAATTGAAGTGGTTGCTTTTGGGCAACGAGCTGCGGGCAACCCCCCGTTGCCCTCATTTGTTACGTCACAGCTGTTATGATTTTTTGTGTTAGCTTCATTCCTTGGACATACCTTATTAAGCCGTGTTTTAAACATGAAACCTTTTAAAATTAGCAAATTAATGTATATAAGAAATTATTCAAGATATATTAAATAATTTTAGAGCTAAAATTAACAGTTATATAGATTAATTTGGAAATATAAAGCAAGAAGAAAGTAGATCAAAGACATCATTTGATGAGAGAAAATTATAAAAATAACATTCAGGCAGATATGAACCAAAAAGAGATATAGCAATTATAAGCAGGTGATTCTAATATGATCAAATACTATTAAAACGCTATACATACAAATTAAATGCATGGAATCATGTTAAATTGGATTATTTATTTAACTGTCTTTAATTTGTATCTTATTTTATACATATATATTTTTTTTAAATAATTAAAATACGGAGCAAACCTTTTGCAGCTGTTTTTAGTTTATTTACTTAAGAGCTGTTTGCTTATTAGTTGGCGAATCCAAGTCATGCTTTTTTTTTATTTATTATTTATTTTTTATTTTTTTTTTTAGATTTATCAGAAATCCCGTTGTGATTTATCTTCAGGGAGAGATTCACAGCCTCAATTTACTCAGCTGTGTTCAAGACTACATGTAATGAATTAATTAACTAATATACAAAATAAACGTAGGTAATACGACACATTTTTGAATAAAAGTTAAAATTTGGCAAAAAGATTTATCACTTGGATACACTGATTAAGTATATGGTTCTATATTTTATTTGGAAAAGCCGTTCACATCTACGTTTTTGACTTTATACTATGGGTTGGAAATTCAATATTTAACTACCAACGACAAAATATTACCTTTACTAGCATACCAACACTACTCACATATCATCAACACAATTTTGCAGATCTACAGCTCTAATATTTTTATTTGATTTTATAAAAATTATAATTAATATAAATAATATATAGATATTTGATTCTGAATTTAAATAATATACTTAACATAAGTAAGTTGTTTATTGAGATTTAACTTGTATAAGCTGCTAGTAATAAATTAAGATTACCAAATAAAATATATAAATATGTACTTTGAATACTAATAGGTAATAAAAGCTACTAAATGTTTAAATTTAAACAAAGGAACACTTGTAGTTCTGCACTTTGTTCAGTGAAGCAGTCTTGACGTTGATGTCGTTGTTGCTGGCATTTGAATTTAACAAAGGCAGAGACACATCCGGGATCAGGATATATGAAAAATGAATGCCGCATAAACTAAGTGCAGTATGCAAAGAGGAAAACTACAAATCTCTTATGGTGATCCAGGGAGTTGCTCGGCTGCTTGGCAAAGGGGCTAAGTGGCCGAGGGGCTGCGGGGATGAGTCTCCTCTTATGCGGTTGACATGATTCACTTTAACGATAAACGATAACGATAAACGGCGCAAAGTCAGCCAAAAGTAATTCCAGATAATCGGACAAAGCCGCTGCAAAGTCGGCGACAACTCGGCATCCTCTTTGGCATCCCATTTTATTTGGTCCCCTTTTGTTATTCGCGATTTGCTTTGCCATTCTTTCTGTTCTCCTTTTTTAAAGCAATTTAAACGTTTGAATAAACATTTCATTTAATTTTGTGAGCCCCGAACAACAAACTAAAATAATCAAATAAATAAATAGCAAAGCGCGCACAGCGCTGTCATTTGCAACGCCGACTGAGGACTGAGGAGGAAGCAACAAATTCGCCCTTCGGCGCCAGCTTTAACGTAAGCACGTAAAAACACAGTGCAACGCAACGCGACACGACTGAACGCAATAGAACGCAACGAAATGCTTTACGTAGTTATTGTTGTTTGTAGTCACAGGAAAATGCACACAATGTCTTTGTACCCAATAAAATAGGACTTCTGTAAACGGGTATCGCAATGCTATAAAAAAATTTATGTAACGCGCATATGCTATTTATTTGACAACACAATAATATTAAAAAAAATTAAATTTATAAATTGGGGGTTTCTGTACTGCGAGCTATTAGATCTATTGTGCCCCCTTCTGAGCTTATAGCTCCTCCATCAACACCAGCTCCTGCACATTTAAAAATGAGTTCTTAATTTAATATGAATATAATAACAATATTTAATAAATAATACAATTTAGCTTATTAAAATAAACTTATAATAGGGTATAGGAAAGTAGACTACTGTCATTTATATTGATGTTGCGAGGCAAACACAAAATATTGTAATAAGAAATTCAATTTTCAGCAACATTAGAGGCAAAGTTGGGAATTTTGTGGTACGTGCCCAAGTCCAAAACAAAGACAAACAGCAGGTGCCTAAATTACACTGCCGCAACTTCCTCTCTCTTGGTATTTAGTTACCAATTGCACTTTTCTTGCAATTTTTTGGACCGAAGCTTAAGTTTTGCAATTGAACAAAAGTCCTCCTTTGAAGTCCAGTTGCGGTGCGCCGTAAATTTCAAGTGATATTCAATTTGTTCCATGTGAACTGCTCTCAAATTAAGAATTTTTTGTGGGAATACTAAGGTTTTGTTGTATTCAATTATTTTGAAATTTATTATTTATCTTCATATGAAAAACTCAATCTTAATCTTAATCTTTTAATTGCGACTGCTAAAGTATTACGCAAATGTACGGTTTTACTTTTCTGCCGATTTTTACAGTTTTCATGACATGTTCAACTGCATAACGTAAGTGACAAATATTTTTAATTATTATGCAACTAAATGTAGCCCAAGCTGCAGGCGTGTTTATGGGGTGTCTGTCGAGGGGTTCACCCTTTTTTGAGCAACATTTGTGATCCCATTTAGGATACACACCCGCACAACAAACACACACGCCTGCCACACAGCAGACACTTTCACTTATTAGCGGGTCGGCCCTCTGGGAAAGCAGCCCAAATGGCCCAACTGGCAGTGCAGCACGTGAGGTGGACACAAGTCATATTACCTCAACTCCAAACATACCGCTAAAACAACCTCAACCCTCATATTCCCAACACTCTCAAGCATTGGATAGGTGAGTATCAGTGCTGTCGCTTAAGCCATTTGTTGGGAAAATATGTGCTCTGAATTGGGTTTGGCCGCAAAAATTAAACGAAAATAGATTGCTTTTTTAATTCAAGCAATGAATTATTATAATTTTACTTTGCTGTGCATTTAGGGATTTATAAATATATATAAAAGAACATATAGAGAATAAATATTAAATAAAAGGAACGATCACAACAATTTAGTAATCGGTGGTTGCCAGCACTGTTGAGCCTTTTGTGTATCTGTGATCAGCAGCTGTTTTGCTTTCTCTGCTTTGCTTATTTTAAGCATGACCTCGGGTGTAATCGGCTCGACTTGGCAAAGTGTTCGGCTTGGGCTTATCTGTTGCTGTCGTGTTTGAGTGCCGTTAACTCACGCGTTTCACTGTGTGTGCCTTTGCCTGCTTGTCTGTGTGTGTATTATTTTCACCTGTCAACAATATATCTTGCCCACTGTGCGTTGCATTAGAATGCGACAACAGCTGCCGCTGCCGCTGGCGCTTCCCCTGCGTGGCTGGCTGGGTCTCCCAGGGCCTCCCCTGTTGTACGTCTCGACACGCAACCAACCCAAGAACGTCGCTCAGGTGGAACGACGAAGGTATAGGGTATTTTTACCACTTGCCGACGATTTGCCCGCTGCTTTGTTACTGCTGCTGCCGCCTCTTCACTCGTATGTATTTATTTCGTTGCAAAATTATGCACATGTCCTTCGTAGTAGTTAGCAGTTAGTTGCGTGTCCAGGCGTTGCCGTGGTGCATGCAACAAAATTACTATTTTGGCTGTTGTCGTGTTTTGAGTCACCTATCACATTCGCCATAGCAACTGCGCGGCCCACAACGTAATTTTCGGCTTTTGCATACATATTTGTTACACTGCTCCAAGGACCATTGTTCTCCACACACAAGTCTGAATGGCAACGGTCTGAGCAGAAATTTAGTGACTTTTAAATTCACTTATATATAATGGTTTATTTCTATGTTACAATTATGAACTGATTATCAACTGGAAATTTACTTCAGCTGTTAATAACAGCTAAAATTCAACCTTCTTTCTTTCATTAATAAAGTGTGGATTATTTTAAGGAAAGTTCTTATAAAATATATTCTAGTAATAGGGCTTATTACAAATTCTTAGTTATTTTAATAATGTGACAACCACTTTTCTTATAAATATAAAATAAAAACATATATATATTATATAGAAATGTCTTTCTTAATTAAAATATATGCAATATTTCACTAACACACTTCCTTTCTTGAATGTTGCAAATAAATTTTGTAATCTTATAAATTAGACCAGATAATTTTGTTGTATTTGTATTTGTATTTAAATCAATATATTCAGTATTACAATAAATGCTTGAAAGGTACACAGTTTACCAATTGTGTAAAGTGATTAATCGTTTCTTTTGACATTTAAAAGCAACTTACCCTATACATTCGGACATCACTGTACCGTATCAATTTAAAATTCATTGAAGTTTCAAACCATTTCAGACACCATTAAAAAAAACAAAATTTGACACCGACGCCTCGGGCTGTTTATAGGATTTGTCAGACGCGACACGTAACATGCAATCAAAAAGAGAGAAAAAGGAAAAGGGAACTTTGTCGCATCATAGTCGACTAGTCATCCAGGAAGAGGGTTGATTGCCTTTAGCAGTCTGTGCCGAATCCCAACACAGAAGCGTTTGGCGTTTGGCCGTGTCCCTCTGTGGCATCAATTAAAGCATTACAATGTCATAATCAAAATGACAAATAGAATTACGCATGATGGGAAAGGCAACAGCCGACAATGCAAGGCTTAGATATGCTATTCATCTATCCCTCTCTCACACACTCTCTCTCTCTCTCTCTCTATCACTCTCTCTCTCTCTGTCTGTCTATCTGTCTGTCTGTGGTGGTTGATGTCAGTTGCCTTTTGTTGGGCAATCGCTTGAAACAATTTCGCAATTGTGCCACCTATTCAAATTGTGCCGTGCTAATCCTTTGTAAGCCCTGCAACGACAGCCAAGTGAGCCACGTTGCAGGCGTGACAAGGTGCGACGCATCATCTGTGGCAAGTGCAACCCCTGACCAAAGGGTAGATGTTTAAATGATTCCATGCCAAATGTCGCTTATTATAGCATTATGCCAATTGAGCGTAGATTTTAAACTCGGAGACGACGCCTGACGACACTCCTTGATTAGCAGCCACGATGACAATGAAAAGGAACTTACCTATAGCGATTGCTTCTCACATGTTGAGGAAACATCGGCTCCCCATTAGCCGTTGAATAAAAAGTTTTAATCACACTTTGGCACACGCTTCCATTTCTTTCATTTAATTTTCATTGGGGTTCGCTTTTTGTTTTTTAATTTGCGTACAAATTATTTGTTGCCCAACCGGCATTTTGTGCGGGCCTTTGATGCTCTTCTTACTGCTTTTCTACCAACAAATATTTTCCCAGCCGCAGCTGTGCAAAAAGTTAGGATAAAGTGTCTTCAATGGTAAAGTCTTCTACATCCCTTTGTGTTGGGCTTTTTATTCAATTATTTGCCCCCTTTTGTTGCTGCCACACTTGTACGTTCTAATATTCTGCGCACATACAGATGAGGTGTACTTGACTGCTCAAACGAAAGGATTCATCTCTGAGTTAACGTCGTAATTCTCTTTTAATATAAGGTGTAAAAGTTCGATTAAATTATTGCTTTACAAGTTTCATTTTGGGTTCTAGTAAAACGCAATGCGGATGTAGGGTATTGTCTAGTCAAGTATTCTTAAATAAAGACATTTTGTATTAGATAAATTATTGGTGGTCCATCTATGTGTGGGTAAATACAGAATTTGTATTGTAGGGACCGTGGAAGTTGCTTGCCTAAGGCACTTTTGGGAAACTTTGATGGGCAATTTGTTTTCAGCTTGATGTGAGTATGAATTTGGGGATCATTTATGTTATTAAATTAGGCTGTGTTATTACAATTTATCTAGTTTTGCCATCACGGAAAATTGAAAAAATTAATCTAACTTTAGTAACTGAACATTTCAAATGGAAAGCTAATATTTACATTCGATTAAAACTTGTGGAAATTAACACTGTAGCAATTTTCAAATCAGTAAAAATATGAAACATTAATTCAAATTCTAAAAATTTTAGAGGTTTTTTTTATTTATATTTTTTACAAATATATGTATTGAAAATAGAAAAATTGTGCGAACCCTTTTTTCTAAAATTCATAAAATGATAATGATAGCTAAAGGCTGCTGTATGTTTTTAAGAATAATATTGCAGTTTTTTACAAACATGAAAAATATCCTTATTTCTTATTTTATCTTATATCTTATTTTCTTACCTCCATTGTAAATTAAGAAAATAAACCCTACTAAACTTCAGAATTATATTTTGGTAATGATTAGACGAGTTGTCCTCTGCACCAAATATATGAAAGAATTCAAATTAATTGTTATGGCTACGAAATTAAACTTTTTATTAAATATGTATATGTAAATTTTTAAAGACGATTAGTGTATTTTACACAGTTTAAAAAAACGAGAATACGAAGTGTTGATCATTGATTTCTATTGTATGAAGATTTATGTGCTTCCACTTGACCCACTTAAAATCTTTTATATATTTTCTATACTATACCTTTTTTTTCTGTTTTCCAGCAAACAGCTGTTTAAGGTAAATCCGCACTCTGCAAATTGGTTTACCCCAACCCTGAGCTTATGCAAAGCAGCTGACCAGCCATTCAAGCCGGCAACCCAGCCAACCAGCCATCCAGTGAACCAGTGAACCAGCGAACCAAGCTCGTTATCCACAATTTCGCTTACGAAATATTTCTAATTTTTCAACGTCTGGCAAAAGGATTTGCACCTTTGGTTTTTGAGGCCAGAAGCCTGAAGCTGACGTTGCCGCTGAGGCTGACGTTGCCGCTGAGGCTGACGTTGCAGCTGAAGCTGAAACTGAAGCAGAAGCTGAAGCTGAAGCTGTCTGAACTAATATCTAATCTAATGGAGGGACAACAGCATTCGGTTTATGCATATTGACTGGCGCTTTTTGATATTCCGCAGACAGCTGCTAAGAGAAAATTGAAAAACTATTTTTTAATATGCAAGTTAAAAGTGCAGCAGAGTAGGAGAGCAAAGGCAAGGGGAGTTTTGTGTGTTGTGTTATGTTTGTAAAGTGATTGAAAGAAAGGAAAAACAGATACAAAGCAGCAAGCTAAGCCAACAAAGTAAAAAGTTTGACTGGCTTTTCTAATTGTGCAACTTCCGTGGCAAAGTGTGCGGCTAATGTTTGCCAATGTTGCACCTTAAGTGCAGGTCACTCCCCCTAAAACACAGCTTTTCTTAATGCAACCACTTACGTTGTGTGAGACCTGAAACTCAAGCTGAAGCTGAAGCTGAAGTTTGAGGTTGAGGTTTCTCTTTCGGGCACTTAATTTCTCTTGGCCAGGGCATAAGTAAAAAGGCGTTGCCGCATAATAAATGGACAATTTGGTAGTTTAAGCGTGGAGCGTCTGATAATGCCCTCAAGGATATGGGCGAAATGCTGCTCCATTGCTTATCCTTATCCGTACCACTTCGCCGCCCACAAGTTTTCCCCTGCTGGCTGCTGCTGCTGCTGCTGCTGCTGCTGCTGCTGTTGATGCGGTTATAGATTGCCTGGCCCTAACCCTTGGCTACCCATAAAATTATTTTGCAACAATTTCTTAGCCCCAGCTACTTTCCTTGGCTCCGCTTTCTCTACCCCTGTCTCCACCATCCCTCTTTCTCATCATGCTTAAGGGCATTTTAATTTTGATCTCGTAAATTTTCACGAGAGATAATAATAATATGCGTTCGTTCAGGTTACGCATTTTTAGTGTCATACCTGCCTTACCATACCTTGTTGTTTTCATCCCACCTTTCCCAGCCGTTTTCCCTCGCTTCCTTCTCAGCTATCATTATTGACTTATGACCCATAAGATGCCACAACTTGTGCAATTATTAAAGTTGAGTTCACTCCCCTCCCCTCCCCCATCAATGCCTTCTCCACAACCTTCTTCTGTGTTAGCTACTAAATCATCTCTTTGATAAGCAATTTGATTTATTTTATAAAAAACAATTTTGCTCTTTGACAGGCGCCTGTCCAAAAACATAACGTAAGTCTTCCTAACCAGGCTAAACTATTTTCCGTAAAAAGAAAAGCAACGCCACAAAAAAACCACTCGACAATTGTGCTTTGGGATGCCCTGCAAACATTTTAAAGTAATTTTGTGGGGCTTGGTATTTAGGAACAATTCAAAAAATTCAAATACTTTACTAATTATAAAAAACATAATTTTATCAGAAAAACTTTTTAATTGTAAATAAAATCTTTAATTAAATCTGTCACAATTCTCTTAAAATATTACTCTTAAAGTATAAATGATGAAAAATTACTCACTGAAAATAAACATTACAAGCTAAGCTGGTTCTGAAAGAGTGTAAGTCATGCAACTTCTTGTATACGACTGACCCCATAGGGTATAAAACAACAAAATCCAAAAAACTAACGTTAAAATATTATGTTGAGGTATTTTAGATAGCAAATGCTCTTTCTACGAGCAACCGACCCACAACAACAACAACAACAACAACAACAATGGCAAATGGTATTAACATATTTTAAACCTAAATTGCTGGACTTTTGTTGTGGTTGCCATTGTCTTTGTTATTGCTTTTGTTGTTGTTGTTGTTTTTGTTACCGTGTGGCATGTCAAGCATGAAGTGCAAATAGCTTGCAGCCAAATATTTATACACAATTTTTAGTTACTGACTGGTGTTATACATTATTTGTCTGCGTCAGTGGAGTGTTTATCTTGGGGTCACTCATCCTTAGGCCAACCACTTGTTGGCCGACTGCGTTTTCGACAGGAGTTGTGGGTAGTCTGTGTACATTAGAAAAGATTTTACTCTGAAGTTGACGAGGCTTGTCTGCTTTTTAAAAGATTTTTGGTGTCAAAAAAAGAATAAAATGAAACAACACTGTAGTAATTCAATCAACCAAAATTTTAAAAAAACTTAAAATACAACTATCATTATTATTATCCAAGTTGCCTTGGGCATATTTTGAAAAAATATACCTTTAATTTTTAGCTAATAAATTGCACGAGATATAGTGAGAAGGGTGTTATTATCAATACAACTATGGTGACTGTTGATTCAAATTGTGTAGGACAAATAGTTTTTTTTCAGAGCGAGTTTGCGTGGTGAGCTAATTTTACTATCGGCCTTTTAAGGGATCTATCAATAAGATACTTGGTTACTTTCGTGACTATCGCTTGCAAATTGTGGAAGATATGCGTAATTTAGATTTCTAGGAGAAGGAGGTTTTTCTAAACTAGTATTTATAATTTGGAGACTCTATTTTTTAAATTGCGAAAAGTCGGTTACCGGTTTATACTTTTGGAACTATCAACTTTATAGATTACAGTAGCAGGTATGCATTTTCTGATCTTTGAAGGAGATTGCCAGAAGTCTACCAATCGAATTTGGTGACTGTAGCTTTACAATTGTGGGAGAAATGTGACTTTATCAGTGTGAAATTACCGATTTTAATCGATTTTACATTTGTCTGATGTGGCCACAGACCAGAAAAGATTAGGGGCCTTGCCGTAAGGTTAAAAATGTGTTCAGACAGACGGAAAGATGGACAAAGAGCATGCAGACACTTGCACAAATCTAATATAATCTGAATAGCTACGGTGTGAGAGTAGAACAATAGAGAACGTTTCAGTTGGGCATAACCAACTGTAAAATACTTCGATAAAATAAGTTATATCAGCTGATAACAGGCAGCAAAGAACAGGGTTCGTGATCCTTTCAGATTGCGCTGAATATAAGCTAGTAATCCCTTTAAGTTTGGCAACTGTAACTATTAAATTGCTGGAGATATAGGCTCTTTAATTTGTGAAGTCTTTTATCGTTGGTAGGTGCGGGAGTGGGCTTGTCCAAAATTTTGAAGTGTGTTGCTAGCATTACACCTTTCAAGTTTGGTGACTCTAGGGTTTAAAATCTGTGAGATATATTGTTTTTCTTCTTTTTGTTTAGTTTTTTTCGTTTTCCACGGATTGGGCGCATCCATCCAATTATGTATCGATCACTAAGTGGAGTTGCCAGTAGCATTCTTTAAACATTTATTCACTTTAGCTTAAAGAGTTGGGAAAATTTGCCCATTATATATTACAAGGGCCGAAGTTTCTGGGGCGTTGAGTGTTGGTGTGGTGCAGGTATATCGATTTATCAATCGATTATCGATTTTATCAATATCAAAGTAAATTCAAAATAGAAAGTCAATCAAGCCGATTACGACATACCTTGTGACCAAAGGCAAATTGCTGATATAACAATTATATTATATTTTGTTCCCATGCTATATGAAAATGTTAAGACAGTGAATAACTGGTGATTTTTAAAGGATAACTTGGATTACCAAAAAAAAGATTTTCAAATAAAAACTTGTTTGTCAATCGATTATGAAGCTATTTGATATAGTAAATTGATCTCGTGATAATACTATGCATTTTTTTTTTACAAGGATAACGTAGAAAAAAAAATATGTGTTGTGTTTTTTGGGATTCTTCAACACAAGCAAGTCTACAGCTTTTTATTTAATGCTCAATTTTATTTATTTTTTTCTTTAAATTTAAATTTTTAATTAATTTTATTTCTCTTAATACTGAAGTAATTCGTTCCTTAGAGTTAATTATATGATGTTTCTAGCGTGGATCTTCCACACTAATGTAAATTCATTTTTATTAAGGTCTTTTTTATATTATATATACTTGTAGTGGCATTTATTACAACTGTTAACTTATATTCACCTACTGCAGTATCTATCTATTAGCATGGTTGAACTTGGACATGTGTTAAAATACAGGTTGGTAAAAAGTAAATGTTGCAAGCTCGTCAAAAATCATTGAACGCTCATTTAATTTATTAAATAGTGGGCCAACTCGTGGCTGATAGTTGAGGCTTTACAGTGTTATTCAAGTTGAGCTGTTCATAATTTATAAATGCGCCCGACGAAATATATGTATGTGTATTTGTGTATGTATATAAATAGCTAGTTAGTGTTGTTCTTTTGTCTGTATCCTTGAGACATTGATGCTGGCTTCTTTTTGGAATTGGCCAGCACTTGGTTAATGCTGTAAATGTTGGCAAATGCCAAATGGCTAAATTCGTGCGCATAAAGTGAATTGTTTTATGGCCAGGCAGCAAGTCCAAGACGTAGTATTTGAAAAACGAGTTAAACACGTGCCGAAAATGGCTATGTTACTGCCCCCTTCCAACCACGCCCTCCCACATATTTTCCCTTTTAGGCCATTCGAATACTTCTTATTGCATGTGAAAGGCATATGGCATAGCCTACATTTGGGCGATCTCTGGTAATCGAAGTGAATGTGGGTTGCATTGTTTATGGGGCCCATTGCCTTGCCGTTCATAGATTATGGATGAGCTTCATAATGAACCAATTTATACAAGCGTTCCTAGGCAACTCATTTCTCTGTGCGGCTGTAGTCATCTCCTTAGAAATTCCACCACAAGTTGCTCTCCTCTTTTTGTTCTTGCTCCTGGTAATGATATATGAAACCCAACGAGCTGTTTTTCGCAGAGAATAAAAAAAATACAAACTTCCATTTGTTGAAATGCTGGTGGACAGACAGGCAGCTTCAGCTCAAAGCTTCCATTTGACTGCGCACATGGAGCACATGGACCACATGAGGCACATGGAGCAACACATGGCATGGGTAATCGCATGTGTGCTGCTCTCGGACAGCTGTTGTTTACTCCGGTTCAGTTTTGGTTTTAGCTCCCCAACTTGCTAGCTGCTGCTTAAATGTACGCGTCAGGTGACAAACTTTCTCGCCTTTTTTTTGGTTTGGGGTCTCTGATATATTTTTGCTGGCTGCTGTTGTCACTTGGCTGGAGAAAAAGGACAAGAGCTGAAATCGCAGCTGTTGCTTCTGTGTTGATTTGAAGTGGTTTCTTGGAGCTGGTTGGCGGGCTGCTGTGCATGAGCAGTAAATAAGTTGACTGTGAAACTTACTGAGAAGGAAATAAAGCAAGCGATGGTTGCCCAGTAAACCAAGCCAGTTTTAGTACAGTCCAAAATATATCAAACCATTTTATTATACATTTTATTTTAAATTTTAATACTATTAAATATTGATCCAGTTCTGAGACAAGCCAGCTATGAAAATAAACGATTTTAGAAAGTAAAAAAGTAAAAAAGCATTAGTCCTCAAGAAAAATGTCAAAATAGCATATTGTAAACCATATGAATATTTAGGCAAAAAGGGAGAGAAATATTCAAATATTTTTAATAAATTCTAGAAAAACATGACGATTTGGGATGGAAAGCAACAATCTTTCGTTTTATATATTTACTTCCCGAGTAATAAAGTAAATAAAATGCATTGCCAATTTTAATATACTTATATCTTATGTTGATTTCCCTACTACATATAAAAATGCACTTTTTGTTTTTAAAGCTGATTAATTAATTTACACAATTTAAAAATAAATTAATTAAAATAATGTGTTATATTGAAATTCAAGTTACTTAAATTTTATTAAAATAGTTTTCTTAATGTGGTGCCTGGAAATATTTCAAAGTCAATGCCTGCCACTTCTCTCAGGCTTTCAGTGCCATTTCTCCATTTTGTGCGACAGGTTTTTTCGAGCTAATTTTACGGTAACTTTCAAAGCATCGTTGCCAATTATTCACCTGCGTTGACTTTGGCCCCGTTTAAATTGAAAGGATTACTTACACATCATTGAAGCTCACTCGCTCACGCCACACACCACACACCATACACGCACACACCATACACACGCAGGTGGTGGTTTACTCTATGCCCTCTGCAGTCCCCCTTGGATTTACAAATTCATTTTGGTATTGGCATTTTTTCATTACACTGAACGTTTGCTGCACCTCCAGGTCCTCACCTCCTCCGCAGGTAACTGGCGTCACTCAAAGAGCAATTGAAGCGATTTATTGGTGTCATATGACAAGCACCTGCCCTACTCTCTTCTGACTTTCGGTCTGTCTGCCTTTTGCCAATCAGTGTGCTTCTGCTTCTGCTCCTGCTGCTGCTGCTGCTGCTGCTTCTGGCGCGTAATAAAAAGTCCAAACATTAAAAGGCTGGCGAATGCTTCTTTTAACGAGTTTCAAGTATCGTTGCAACGAGCAGAAAGCTGCCACTGCCTTTGGGGCAAGCGCTTCGGCAATTTACGCTTTGTGTGCCAATCAAACAAATAAACAATCTGACAACCAGACAAACAGTCAAACAGTTGGCCACGTTTGATCTCTGTTGCTTATATCAGACAGACAGTCTGCGGCCAATGCAAAAACATATTGAATTACTTTACGAAAGTAAATTATACTTTCATGCAAATAGCACATTACAGATAACCTTACTTGGTTTTCTCATTGGCAATTCAATTTCGTAAATTGTTGTCAACAAAATGAGCTGGGAGCTTTTCAGCCTTGCAGTCGGCTTAATTGGCCAACAATCGCTGCCCCAAAAACGCTTAGTCTCTTGCCATTTAATATTTTTATTTAACGCCGTTTACATTTTATCATTCTTTTTTAAGCGTTGTGGGCCCCACAATTGATGCTCTTTGTTTGTGCGTTGATTTATTGCCATTTGTCTTCAATTGGCATTAATTTTTCAGCGGTTATTTGCCCTTCACTCACAGCCACCGCCACCTCCACCTCCACCTCCACCTCCAATACCTCGTCCTCTTTGTCCTCATCCTTTGTAGTGTCGTCCCTTCTGTTTCTTGTTGAATAATTAAATGTTTGCATAAATTTATTATCATCGATGGCTCGGGTCTTTTTCATTTTCGATGACTTTGTCACAGGCGCCTCGATTTAAATTTTCACAGGTTTCTTGAAGAGTGTCAGGAGTGGTTCATTCAAGAATTTTGTTCCATTTTAAATAACTTTGGTACTCTCAATAAATAACTTATAAATCATTTATTATTATTCTGCTAAATAAAGTTTGATTGGCTTTGTGCAGTATCAGTCATGCCGACAACCCTTAAGCTAGAAACTTGAGACATTTGGGGTACTCGAAATTCAATAAAATCGATAATTGTTCAATACATAAATATATCTTATTCAATTATAAATTTACGTCACCAAATTTCGTTAGTAGATTGTTTCGACCGCATTTCAAATTCGACACCACGCCTATTTTACCCAGTTGGTCTGCTTATTATAACCGTTAGTACTTTTGACGGGTTTACTTCAACATTTTATGACCCACTTTCGCCTCTAAGAGCGCTATTCTCGATAAATATTTTTACATAGTTTAAATGTTGCAGTCATTTGAAAGCTTGTCGCTCAACTAATTTTAGACGCAGAATTATCAAGCCTCAAAGTTAAATTACTAGTTTTGCCTTTTTCTATTTCATTTTGTAAACACCATATTTCTTATAACATATTATATTGATTTGTCAATGGTCGAAGCATACGCACTTACTTTTGGCATATCCCAGTTTTATCAGATGTACGCCGCAGTCGGTGACTAAAGTTTATTAACATTAAATTTGTATATATATTAGAAGTACATATTGAATAAATAAAAGTCACTTAAGATTTTTTTCGTCATTTTGAAATGACTTGATGATTTTTATTTTATTAATTATATAAAATTGGCGTCAGTATGTATTAATGTAGACCAAATGCATCTGATATTTTTTGTCATATTTGCATTAATAGGTTTCCTGTCTAGATGAAACGCTTCAGCAAGCATATCCGCTGGCAGTGAGAAAAGCCACTCAAGTGACTCAGCAGCTGCCTCGAAAATATTTTAAGCTATTAACGCTTATGAAACTCTTTACCAGCAGACGACAGCCCAACTAATGAGCTATGACATAAAAGGTTTACAAAACAAACTATGACAAAACGACAAAAACACATCTCTCATATGCGGCTTAATGTTTAATGTCAGAATACTTAAAAAATATATATGAAGAGGAATAAAAGAACAGTATTCGATGTTTTTGAGTAAACCTCAACAAATCTGATTCTCTCTTCGTCTCGCCCAGCTGCAACAAATTTGATAGATCTATTTGTAGTGTCCCGCGATGTTGTTCTTGTTGTTGTTGTCGTTGCTGCTGCCTGTTAAATGCGACAACTTAAAATCCCATTTGATGCACTCTTCTTTTATGATGCAGGCCGCCCTGAGCCCTCAGCTGTGGGAGCTGCTGCTGCTGCTGCTGCTTTACCATTTCAATCTTCATAAACTTGACAAAAATCCCAGCAAACGACGACGAACTGAAAACGAAAAATTATGTTCCATTAATGGAGCGAATGTTTTCCTTTTATGGGCTGCATATAAAATGTAAACTACTTAAACGGCATCAGCCCCGGGACTCCAGACTGCGAGACTGCAACATGTGGAGGAAACAGCAGCAGCATCGACACAGACATCTACAATATTTTGGAGTAAGAGTATGTATATGTATATGGATACATATATATATGCATCAGTGCCCCGTACCGACTCCTGTCTGGTTGCCTGAGCTGCCTTGGGGCTGTGCACGCTGTGTGCCCTGCCTCATTATGTCGCATGTGACACTGTTAATGATTATATGTACATATTCTATGCCACGCCCCCTCGCAACAGTCAAAAATAAGGCTGACTACATTCCCCCTTTATTCCTTGGCTTGTGAAGGGCAACCCGACGACCCCACGACAACGACAGCGATGACGATGAGGAGCGTGACGTGAAAATCTAGGAACAAATGTTTTGGTTCCCACTTGTGAAAATCCCCCACGACAAACGACGACAGCTCCGCAACTGTGCTTGTTTGTAGTTGCTCCGAGTTGAAGTTTCATTAAAAATACATAAAAATCAGAACGCATTTGCCTCCGGGCAGACAAGAACTAGTGTTAGAGCCAAACAGGGCTAACAATTCTCATTCTGTGCTTTAATATAAAACATGCTACAGAAAAACACGAATTGCTTGTTTACGCCATCAGTTTATTGGGACTTCTGTGTGTGTGCGTGTGTATTGTTTGGAGTGTGTTGTCAGACTTGATTTGTTTAACAACAGTTTGAATCAAAAAACTAAACTAATTGCCTGTTTGTCTTTTGTTTGGGCTCGCCCACTAAAATCGCACTGAGCCATCCTCAGGAAGCCAGTCAGCTGTCTTTCCCATAAGCCACAATAAAACAGTTGAAAAGCTGTGGGAAAAGTTTACAGTTTTTCACATCTTGATTAGGTTTTAATTGTGGATCGCTAATTTCCTGTGCTTTGCTTGTTCATGATAAGACAACTGGTTAATGACAACAAACTAGTTTAGCTTTAATTCGATTCAATCAATTGGGAATGGAGATTGAAATAAATAATTACTTTTAATGTTTAAAGCCAAAAGCTTTAGGAATTATGGCTTTCTCTAAAGGCAGAGTAACTGAAAGTTCAATTTTTTAATTGTCTTTATTTATTTTATTTAATAAACTAGACTTTATTTACTAATACATAGACAATTCACAAACAATTTATTTGGTGCATTCTTTTCTCCTATTAAAATTAGTTACCAACATTTAATTTTAATTAACTTTTTTGAATTGAAAATTCAATTGCCAGAAGAAATACTCCTATTTGAAGAATTTAGTCCTCCTTAGTTCATATTAATGCAAAAGTTCATTGCAAATTGTAAATTTTGAAATTATTATTATTTTTAAATTTCGTTGCGAATATCAATCGGTTGCAGAGCACTTTAATATCAATTAGATGCCACTAAATGCTCCAGTGCACACACCCTTGCACACTAATGGCAAACATTCCTGTTAATATATCCAATAACACCCGAAGGCCTATTAATATCCCCGACTTAGAGTGCGTAGCAAAGCGCTGCAATGTTGTTAATAACCAAAGGTAGATGGGGCCCTCTGGCAAAGCGACAAATTTGCACTAAATGCAACTTCAGACCACATTCCTTTGTTTTGGTCCCCCTGCAGTCGCTGGGATACGTCCTGGCCTACGGTCTGACATAGCGACTTAACGGCAATTAATGTAAATGAAGGTGGATGTGGATGAGGATGTGGTTGGACACAGGCCCTCATATTAGAGGTAGCATCAGGGGGTTGTTATACGACTGGAACTGGAACTGGGACTGGGGACTGTCGACTGGCTCCAAGGACTGTCGGGCATTTGGCGCACTTGTGCATGCCTAATTATTAGGACAATTTGCTCTTGGACTTTGCCTATTAATTAGCTATTGAACACGACAGTAGACATTGATGATGACGACGACCAAGTTGGGTTTGTGGGCTTTGACTAATGTATTCAATGACTCTAATGAAATCAGTCTGCAAATCCATTTGTGTTCCTCTCTCCTTCTCTTTTTCCCTCAATAAATCTATGTATGAGATTTATTTTAATTAATAGCCAGTCATCGCTTTAACAGGATTTATTTTCACATCCGACATGCCCCAAAATGTGGTAAAATAATTTTGTATGATTTATGCCCACGTCAAGTTTTCAAAATTACCGTGCTGACAGCCAGGCGACTGTTTAACTGTTAGAGATTTAAAAAAAATTCTAAATATTTCAATTTTATACACACAAAGCAAAAAAGGACGACAAGAAATTGTGCACAAATGATATACGTAAATCATTTTAGTTTATACACAGTTTTGTATCAAATACCTTGACTTTTAATAGATCCCAGATATTTAATGACTATAAAAAAAGAAATATATAAAACAAAATTAAAATTCTCGGAATTTTGGGTACGATATGATTTATTATTTCGTATTATACAATAACTAATAAGCTTGCTCAACGGCAAAGAGCAAACAATCCCTGAGATTGTCGCATACTTTTTGCAAAACAATTTTTTTTTTCATTCAAAGTCATTAAAAAGAAACGCGCCAAATAATAATAACAAAAATAACACCAGAATTCGGTCGTGCGAAATGATAAAAAATCGTAAATCCTTGTTCCTGTACTAAAAAACATTATTAATCAATGTCCGCGGGAAAAATTCTTGTTGCCATGTCTTTGACAGAAGTCCAATGCGGCTCAAATCGAAGCTGAGTTGAGCTCGGTCCCAAATTCGCGTCCCTTGGGTGATCCCAAGCAGGTTCCCCACACCACATGCCCCATGCCACATGCCGCATAAAGCTGCTTAAGCCCAAGGGCGGCCACTTTTGGCCAAGGACAACGCTCAGCGAACTTTGCTAATTTTCTTTCCTGTCACGTTGATTTTTTGTTTACCATTATAGCTGCCTGTTGTCGCCTACAAAAAGGACATTCAAACCCACCCCTCTCCTCCCCTACACTATCCTCACCTCGCAGACGTCGGACAACCAACTTGATTTACGTTGCAGCTTCTAGCGCCGAACAGCATTTCAATTAAATTTTATTTTCTATGAGAGCAGGCGCTCAAATCAATGAAATATAATCGAATTAATTACGACTAGTAGCTGCATAGTGGGACTCGCTTGCCTCTAGGTGCTGCCACATTGAGAGTTCTGTTCGTGCCACATAAATTTGCGATTCGGCTGCGTTTCATTGCCCACTGATTTTGCCTTGGATTTGTATTATTGTTAATGGCCAAATTGTGTTGGCCATTCAGCAGTTTCCCTTCAAGGAAACTGCTGCCTTGGGGGTTGCAAGTCCAAATGCGGCTCTGACCTGGTCCATTTCTCGTTTTTAATTAGCATTCAGATGGCAAAGAGTCGCCTCTTTGTTGCGTAATTAGCTGAGTTTTGATTTATTACCAAGCGACTGTTTGGCAGATTGTCACCCTTACCGAACCCAGGTGCTCAGTCCTCTGACGACCCCTGTCGTCTGTCCTCAGTTTAGGGTCCGTTCTTTGCCCGAGAAGCAGCAAAATTTGTTATGCTAATATTTGCAGAAAATTAAAACTGTCAAACTTAAAGCTTGATTCCTTAATGCGTTTGTTGCATTAAAATCGCCCCAATCTCCTCAGACGATTTTGTATATGTCAAATACAGGGAAGTTATGGGGATACTTAAACTAACGATGGTAACATTTCTAAGACGGGTATAAAAAGCTAAGTTCTTTATTGTCCTTTTATACATTTCTGGAATGATTTAAGTGCATCGCAATATTTTTGAAATACAAATGATACCCATACAAATAATTTTTTACGTGTTAATGTTTCCCAAAACCATTCCATATTTTAATTATTTAATTCATTAACAGTCGCTTGGATTTTTAATGAAAACTAGGAAATCACGACTAAAGCATTATTTAGTGGATTTTTTCATTTTTTGCAACTTGTGAATTATAATTAAACGAGTTCACTTGCAATTGTGAGCTTGAAATGTAATATTATTTGATTTATAAAAAAATTAAATTAATATTAGTTTTCTCTTCCACTTAAATCGCTATAGTTTGTGTGTGCTTTTATTACACTTGTAATTACCCCTGATGATGTAATTTAAAACGCTGCTTTATGGAATGGAGCCTATCCAACAAGTTCACTTTGCTTTAATGTAAATCAGAGCGATTATGATATAAATTGCTGCTATGCGTCCTCAGCCCTCGGCACTGAAAATCTTATTAGTCTCTGGTGCAATAAAAATGAAACTTCATAACTGCAATCTGCATATATTTCACTGAGTTGCACGTTATATATAAGCGAATAACCATATATATATTGCCTCTATCTCTCTGCCTCCCTTCTACCGATCTCTTTCTCTCTTTGTCTCTGTCCCTGTTTCTGTCTCTTTGCCTCGTGGCTCCCCTCTGGCGATGCAATTATGCATTTGTCCAGGTAAGTCCGATGCGGACACAAAGGCATCGTTGACCAGTCGATAATTAAATATTTTAATGCAATAATGCCACAGCAAACACGAGTTTGGTGTGGGTGTGGCAGTGGCAATGACTGGGCAGAGGACTGCAAGGGGATGCATAGGAAACGGGTCAACACTGAGCCAGCACTATCAATTTGTACAACGGCTTAATTGATAATCTTTGGCTATTATTTAAATGCGAGCACGTCGAGGATTGATTCGATTCAATTTGTTGCGCTAATGATTTCAATTTGATTATGGATGTACAGCCCCAAAACAACGAGAACAACAATAATAATAACAATGAGAATGAGAATTCGATTGATTGTCCAAGTGAGAAACATGTTCTGAGGCAGCCCATTATTTTATAATTCGTATATATCAACGTGTGGGTGTGTTGTGTGTGTTTGGTTGTGTGTGTGTTGTATTTGGTCTTTCAAATAATTCACTTGTTTAGTTTGTGACTTGACTATTTAAAGACAAGAGTTGATAGAGATATATTAACGTATGTTCATCGTTCTTCACCAGAATTTGGATCAATAATAAAGCATGAAATTATGCAAAATAAATACTTAGCGTATTGCCGAAAGTTAAGCGCTTTAATATTGCCATATTATATCTCTCTGAACAAAGCTTAAACAATATTTTGCCAAATCATAGAGACACACATAATATTAATATAAATGTAATTTTAGCATTAGCACTGTAAAATTATTATTATTTGCCTTATTCCAAAGCAGCTTTCACAAATCATTTCAAGAAATATTGAACGACTTTACTTATTAATACTATCAGATTCAGTATATAATTTGCTTAGCTCCACTTTTTTTAATTTTAAGATTCTTAAATTCATTTTAATCTTTAATTCAATTTTTGTTAATTTACTAATTAATTTGTGTGAAAATTGTGTGTTATATAAAAGCAGATCTAAATAAAAACTTGATATTTTGTGTGTGCACTTTGGCATTAATGGCTGACTGACTTAATTTATTCAACATTAAATAAGAAGTACTATAATTTTTTTTTAATTTTCAGACTCTAAGAGCATTTTGAAGTACCCTCAAACCATAAACTGTCTGTGATTCGGTTTTGTTTGACCCATTATGAAAGCTTATGTTATTGAAGTTGAATTCGCTTTAAGTCTGCTCTGCAGTTGGTTATAAAGCCCATTAAGGGCTTTTGCCAAATTAGACCCAGTTTGGAACGGCAACTTCAAAGTGCACAATCGTCCTCGTAAGTGGAGCTGGAAATGTGGTCACTCCAGCCAGCCATTCCCTAATTCCGAGTGCAATACCTGCAGGCCATGATGTCTGGCTCCTTGCCCCTGCCACCAGAGTGACCTGTTTTTGTTTTTAGCTATGTTGCTGTGGCACAGTGCTTTGTGCCCTTTTATACGCTGTTTCTGCTTCCCCTCGCTACATCCCTCTCTCCATATACGGTGGCTGAGCAGCGTTTTAATGAACAATAAGGCCGTCGCGGCCACAACAGCCCCGTGTTGTGCATAGAGTGGTCTAACCCTGGCAGATGCATTCAGACCAAATAAAAATCTAATTAAATTAAAAGCTTATTTTAGTTCGCCTGCCAGCTTAACTACATCAAAGTTTTCCAACGACAGGCAAAACATACTTTTTTTCGCTCTTACTTTGTTTAGCTATTTCGATTTAAATTCTAAAAATCTTTGTTAAAATGAAAAAAAAATGTATATTAATATTTAGCATTGAGCATAATCGATAATTTATTTTAAATTATTATTATTACTTTTATTATTTTAATTATTATATATGTAATGTAAATAAATAGTTACATTTGTCTTTTAATTTTAATAAGGAAATTAAAATTAGGTCTCATACCTTAAATTGTTATAATTTATATTATTTTTATCATTATTATTATTTGAATTTTTATAGCTATAAATTTAATAATAATAAAATTGGGCATTTCTATTATTAATTAGAAATAAATCCAATATCTCGAAAATACTCAACAGCTGTTAATATTTATCAGATCACACTATACTATATTGTTTAATCTGGAAAGAAAAAGTTGTGTAATTTTTTTACACCTCACGAACAATGGCTAGCAGATACAAACAGATACACTACTTTACTTAGTAGAGTATTAGGGTTTCGTTGAGTGATTTTCTGGTCTTGACATTTTTTATTTACCAATTTTAAAAAATAAATGTTTATGTCGCATACAAAATGATATGATAAACGCCAGAATATGTTAAATTTATTCTAAAAGTCTTTAGTTTATGGGCTCTTTCGGGCCACAGTGCCTACAAATTGTGTCCGCGAGTCCGTTCGTCGTCGTCCGTATGCCTCAATAAAATAATGCCCGCTGGGGAACATATGGCAGTGCAGAATTTTATTACGCCGTTTATGGCTTTTCAGTGTTATGATGATAGTGGGCTGGGCCCACCCCCCCACGGCCTGATGGGGGTCTTTGCGATGATTCCGATGGACGATGCGACCGTGCGCGAATATTTATTGATGTCAACGATGTAGCATTGGGGAAGCGGGTTGTAGGCGGGGAGGGTGGATTTCCCTCACTCCCTCTCTCTCGAGTGCTGAGGCGTAGGCGTCAGTTAATGTGGGATGAGTTACGTGCCGGCATCTTAGCATTAAAACGCGGTCGGCAGCTATCAAGGCGCGTTGATCTAAACGCTTGACACGCCTCAGCGCGCGGCAGCAGCGTGTGACATATGTCGATGAGGGTGGCAACCCTTTCGCTATTACGCTCCTGAGAGCGTTGCGATAACAATCGGTATGGAGAAATTACTTAATTTTTTTTCGGTGTTTTTTTATTTTTTTGTTTTTTTTTTTGTTTGTCACATTGAGTTATAAAATTTAGCACGCGACTCATAATTCAAATGTGGCAGCAACGTGCCGCTGTTTGGCTTACCTGTGCCGCGCACGTAGCCAAGAGGATGTCCTGTGGCATTGCCGTCGCTTCGTTTGCTCTTTTCAGAAATTTGTTTATTGCGGCACTTGAGCAGAAGTGGCATCATCTTCCCGGCAGCCATTACAAGAGGCTCTCTCTTCTTGGCTGTGAAGATGGATATGGAGATAGAGAAGGAGATGGAGTTGGATGCTTCGACGTGCCTGCGCCATTTTATCCGTCCGGTTGTCTGCTTGTTTGTGCTTTGCTTTGCAGAAATCGTTAAAGAAATGACAAATAAGTCGCCGCACTTCCTTCCCCGCCTCTCCAACGACATTCTATCTCTTTTCCCTTCTCTTTCATTCTGCCTGTCAACGGTTTGACGCCGGCTTTGTTGTTGTTGTTGTTGGTGTTGCCGTCTCTAAAAGTAAACTAATATTTCATTTGAAAAATATATACCAGAAATGTCTTTTGTACATTTATTTTTTGACATGTTGTTTTGTTTTTCACTCACTTTCCCCCGCCCCTTCACTCTTTCTCCGCTTCATTGCATAAACGCACGTTCGCACAGCGGGAAAACAACAACGTCCTTGAGAACCGTTCGAGCTCAGATTTACGAGTATAGAAAACGTTTTCATTTGAATAACATGCCAGCAAATACTTTGGACAGGCATGCCTGTCTTAGTTCCGACAGGGACATTCCTTTGTACGGTTGCGAATGCTTCTCATAATAAAGATGAAGATGGAGCTGTTGTGACAGCCTCTATGATATATTTCTCCTTCATTCATATATTCTGGTTCAGCTTTAGCCACTTGGGAATGCCACTCAGCAGCATTTAAGCTGGGCTCTCATTTTAAATATTTTGAGAAAAATGAAAAAAAAACGACCTTACTTATTAAACATCATCAGGTTCATTCAGTCAGTCATTTCTAAAAAAAAAAAAATTTTAATTCCTAACTACCATCTGTAAGATAAGTAGAAAAACGTAGACAATACTTTTCCATTCTTACTTTTAGGAAACTTTAAAAGTCTTAAGATGTATATGGTAATTCATGACATATCCCATAGCGCAAACCTTCGAATTATTTTTTAAGTTTAACACAAAGAACATTTCCAATTCGCCTATTTTCATATATGAGTTATTTTTTGATTCAGCAAATTTATTCACAATCTTACGCCATGCGTTCAATATAATGGCTAACAAAAAAAAACCACACTTTTCAACTCAACTGTTTATTTTTTTGTGTACCCTGCAATCCTTAATAAATTGCAAAGGGGTAAGATATAATATTTGTCCGTGTGGCCTCATTTTTGCCTTATATACAAGAGTGAAATATAGGGTAGCTTTCCGTTTAGCATGGGAATATGAGAGAGAGTGAATTTTTTCCAACGAAGGCCTTGTTTTTCCGCGGTTGCTGGTTTTAAATCAGCCCATACAAGAAATTTTATAAGCATGCATTCCATTTTACGATTTACATTATGATGCCCCATAATAAACCTACTAAATTCTATATAATTTTGCTGCGCTTTGAAAAAAAAATATTTAAATATAATAAAAATGAAATGCTTCACAAAGGCACTGCAAAAACAAATGAAATTCAGTGGACTTTTTTTTGCTACGCTTGGGTAGTTCACATAGGTGTGCAAAGCTTTTTGGTAGATTCAGGCAGAAAACGGATGGGGAAAACACAAGTTTTTAATTAAATTATGTGTGCAGTGAAATGCAAAGTGAAAACCTGAACAAAATTCCAAACATGAAAATTATGCGGTAAATAAAATAGTCATCTAACTGAGGGGAGAGATTTCTGCTAGTTTGCCAAGCTGGCTTTGGGGGCTGTGGGTGTGGTCGCCTTAAACGTTACTGGCCCCGAGGCGGCACTGTTTCATTAATTTTCCAAAATGTCAACAACTAATCTACCAATTTGTTACTTTTATTTTTTGTGGTGCATTCACCTAAGGGTGGGGTGTGGGTGGTGGTTGGGAGCTGGGGGTTTGCGTGATAAAGGGCAGTTGGAGGATTGGATTAGCAAATTGCTTGTACGCCGCAGCATCAAAATCCTGTTTACTTTGTCAACATGTGTTAAGCCATGAAATTCGAAGACCAGCCAACAGCTGTGCTTTATTTAGGGATGCAGAGATAGAGAGAGAGAGAGATCGAGAGAGAGAGAGAGAGATAGCTGGATTTTAGCTTTGGTTGCGTTGCTAGTTGACAGTCGGTCTTTACCAATTTTTGCTACTTAAGCGCGTGTTTTCTTGTCTCAGCGAGGCGATTAATATGTCACGACAATATCAAAGCTAATTGATCAGCCGGACAAACGATGTGTCCAGCACATTGCGCATAGCACACTCTTCGACAGAGACACTGTCAACTTGGTAATTAGTCGACGACCTAGGCTAGTTGGTGAACCAAGTCAGCCAAGTACTGAGCTGCTGACGTGCTAAGGTGCGTGTCTTGACTAAATATGCAAGCTGTTAACAAGAAACCAAGCTGAAATGTCCAATTCATTGCTCAGCTAAGGAAATCAGCTCAATCAAACAAATAAATAAACAATTGTTGAGCTTACGCTTTTCAATAAAACTCTCCATGTAAATGGATTATCTTAAAAATATTTAAATTAATATTTTTTCTAAAAAAAAAATTCAAAACAATAATAGCTCAAAATAGGTAACAAAAGGTATAAACTTCAGAAAACACGATTCTGTTTTATGCTTAAGAACAATACGGAGCAAAAATAGATTATTTTTCAATTGACTAGTAATAGAAGGATTCCACTTTTCTCACATTTACTTTCTAAAAATTTCGAAATTCCATTATTAGTCTCAGCTATTGTTGGCGCGTGATTTCCAAAATAACTCGAAATTATTTGTATTTAAAATCAATCTTCAGCTCTTCAACTGTTTGTAATATTGATATTGGTATTTCCGGACATCGATTTGAAACTGGATAAGTTATCTCGAAAAATTCTAATAAGCTATAGACATTTATATTTTAATAGTACTGAATGTTGTTCATTACAGAAAAATCTTAACGTTTAGTAGACATTTGAGAATGTA
The DNA here is from genome assembly GCA_035042365.1 of Drosophila dives. Classification (NCBI taxonomy): domain Eukaryota; kingdom Metazoa; phylum Arthropoda; class Insecta; order Diptera; family Drosophilidae; genus Drosophila; species Drosophila dives. The sequence continues at coordinate 2,101,883 of JAWNLJ010000133.1, read as the reverse complement.
AGAAATATTTATAACGGATTAATATTACAATTTAATTTTCATTCAATGTTCACTTTCGATTAAATTTACTTATTCAATTCAATCTATTTATACTCAAAAGTTCATTGGGTTCTTGAACTCTATCTATCTATGAGCACCTCATATCGAGGCGGAAGGCACAAACAGTACTCAACTCCAGCCACTTCACACCACGGAATAACTGAAACTTGCACGTAGCTCATCTCCGATGGCTGGCTGATAAACCTATATATATATATATATATATCACATACTTTAGCTGCCCCAGCGGTTAAAACAAGAACTGGCCCGAACACCAGTCGTTTTCCTATTCCTGTTCCCATTCCTATGACCATTCCTATGCATATCCACGTCCCGGCATTGGCATTGCTGTGGCTCTGCGATATGCGCATTTGTTAAGTGAACTGTAAATACAATTCCACACAATGCGAGATGCGAGTGCTGGCGGAGACTCGGAGCTAAGCATCAGTTTGCCACTGTGGCACCAATTTTCAATTTATGCGATACAAGCGATAACTCTTTGTGCCCCCAACCCAGTCACACTCGAGAGTGTCGCTGCGTTGCATGCAAAACGGTGCTGCACCTTTGACGGTGCCAGCTACCCCGACTGTGTGCGTCTGATCCGGCATGGTTACTGCTCCAGCGGGGTGAGCAGACCTTGATCTAATTTTGACGCTACTTACACCCCTGCTGCCTCCGCTGACACCGCTGTTGTTGCTGTTGTTGTTTTTTGGGCGAGCGTCTGCATTAAAATAACATTTTTCTATTGGATTCAATACTTCAACTCTGACGGCGTCGTTCTGCGTTGGACTAAGGGCAACTGGGGCCTGGGTACCGGAATATATATGTATATGTATAAATATTATTTCATGGGTGTTTAAATTTTAAAATAACAAGCGACGGCAGCGTCGCTCACTGACACGTGGCAATAAATAGGAGGAGGACCACGACAACGACAACGACACCAGGTGGGGTGGGGTCGAGGGGTTAAAGTGTAGCCCCTGGTGCACATAAAGCTCATGTTACAAAACTTGGGCTTGTTTGTTTTTTACGTGGTGTGTTATTGTTGAAGCGAGTGTATTTGGTTATTGGCCTCATTGCTGGATTCCAAAATTGCATTTGCCATGGGCAACTAAACATTTGGTCTCTCTGTGACTTTATTTTTATTTGGCTGGGGTTACAAGCACTTGGCTTACATCTAATGCGACTTAAGCTTCATAGGCTTATGTAAATTATGCCCAAATGGCTGCGACTCATCTTTTGGCAGGTGCCTGTGGAGGGGTTTTTGTTTTTGGGGTTTTTCAGCTGCACGTCATTCCAAGTAGGCATCATATTTATTTCAAACAGAAACTTTAGTTTCGTATATCAAAGCTATTTTTGCCGCTAAGCTTCTAGCTCTTTACACAATCTTTTAAACAAATTCCAAAATCTTTGGTTTCACTGTTAAAATTTGTTATTTACTACACTTTAAACTCGTTGACTAGATTTAATTAAGTTTATATTAATAAACAGCAGATATTAAATATTTTATATATTTATTCATCATCAGCATTTTAATTAAATATAAACTTTTTCTTCTTTGTTATAGTCAATAAAAATCTGCTTCTTATGGATTTATTAATTATTTAATTTAGACTCACTGTTCACAATTAAAATTCTTTAACTAAAATAAAATGCGATGAATATGAAAGACGCAAGATTAATAAAAATAATTTATATACTTATATATATATACTTATATACTTTATATACTTTATAAACTTGATATTTTAAAAAAATTAAATTATTATTAGGTTCTTATTACTTTCGAATTTCATATGTAATATATAAAATACAGAATGTCGTGGGTAGTCAAATGTAAAACGGTTCAACAATAATTGCAAGAATTCGGAAAGCTCGGAGAAATCTACAAAAACATAATGTTTTTACAAAATATAAGTGGACTCCACATTTTTGGGAAAACACGCTGCTTGCTAAAAGATAGACTTCATTTAATAAAATCTTGTAAGGTTACAAAGTAAGCAATGTGTTGATATTGCTGTGAGGCGCGTACCTTGCCACTTTCCTCCTCTCCTAGTCCCCTTCCTTCCACGCTCCATCGCGACATGTAGAATATGGCAGAAAACTCGGTTCGCGAATGTTTTGTTTGACTGCGTTGAATTGAAATAAGCTTCAGTTACAGAAGATTGCCTACGATTGCCTTTGAGAACTGAGAAGTAGCGTTTCTTTCGCACTTCTGTTGACTGAGCGACCTTTTATGTAAATTAAGCAGCCATATGCATTCGCTTGTAAATCCGCAGCTGTTGTCAGTCGCAGTGGCCATTAGTTGGAGGAAGCTGGGCCAGAAGTGCCCAAAGCTGGTGCCACTCCCCTTAGCAAGACCATTAAATGCAACAGCTCAAAGTTTGCTCAGTGCCATATCTTCGCCTCGCTGGCTTTGCTCCTGACTGACTCCTGTGGGACAGAGTCGAGGTGGTGGATTCTCTCTCTCCATTCAGCGCCCGGAAATGCTTGCACAATGCCAAATGCCAACACGCGCTAAGGATTTGCTGTCACTGACACCCTCATCCACATTTCCTTCGTTATCATATGGGTGGGTGGCAGGGTGGAGTCCAAGACTTAGCTGCAGCAACCTCCCTCGAGATACTCTACGCGTTGCATAATTATCAATGTACGCACTAATGAAGCCGGCGTAAAATATGAGGAAGGACATGTGCCGGCTGTCCAGTTCACTCTCGATTTATAGGTCTATTCAAACTGCGAGCGGATCCAGAGTTCAAGTTGCCGGCGTCTGCCAAAAAATTAGACGCTTCTACGCAATTTTTCTTGGCCCATTATGATTATTATTGTCTTAGAACGACGCATTGTCCAAGTCCAAGGGGAGGAAAGACGGTTGAGGAACAGCCATGCATTATGTTTATTGCTTAGCACTGCTGAACCCAATCCAAATCCCCATTCCCTACCCTTACCAAGTTGACTAGCTCTTAAATGTTTGCACACAAGAGCGTTTATAGTCGCAGCTTCCTGCTGTTTGCATTCATAATCCTAATGGAATTGATTTCAGTCCTGATCTCTGCACTGAATGGTCGGATAATGTAGGAAAATTGCCATTGCTGCGGTTAGTCTGAAAGCTGTCTCTGGAAGACAACCAAACAACCCACCCGCAACACAAAATCTGACGACCATATGCCAAAAAGTTTTTCTGCCTTTACTTTCTTTCTGTATTTCTGGGCAATAAATGTGTGCTTATAAATCAAACGAAGACTTATTATATTCATGCAGTTTTAATAAGTTTTGCTTTCCTGCTGGGCTGTGCTGGATGGGTGAGTCTGATGGTTAAGAGCAGGAGACCCTTAATGCACCAGACCAGGCATAATTGCTCATCAGTTTAGAGGCATGCGTTGCACGCTGGGGTCATTGACTTGGCTGTGCTGTGTCTTAGTCATGATTCGATCGATTTGTTGGTATATTGGAAATCGTTAATATATATGAATGCTATTACTTTTCTGTAAACTAATTCTTATTATTTATTCTGTTAGCAGGTCATACTGCCCGAAAAATAAAGTTTGCCACACTTATGCTTGACTCTAACAATAAGTAAAATTCCAAACTTTTAGGCATATCCTTAATTAACAACTTTTATTTATAACTGTAAGTGTAACTATTTATTTATTTAACAACCAACCAACAACAACAGGGCAAGTAGAAATTAATGTTTACAACACAAAGTTGGCAAAAAAAAGTGCGAGAACATGACTAAACACAATAATTTGCTCTTAATTTGTCATTTTGTAATTCGAGTGAATGTCTAAAGGGAATTCGGGATTATGGTGCGGGCAGGCCAATAACTTCACTCCAAATATGCATCCATGTTAATATGGTGGTATAGGCAAGGCAAATGAAATTTCTAACGCCAGCCTCGACATATCAATAAAAAGACACATACATACAACAAACACACACACACACACACACACACACATATATATATATGTATATGTATATACATGTATAAACCCCTATAAACAAGGGCCGAGGAAGACAACTCACATTTACGGCAATCCTCATTAGCAGCAGCCGAGCACAAAGCGCCGACAAGCAAATATCAAATGAGGGCTGACTCCCCCTCCCCCTCCCCCTCCCACTCCCTTGTCCCTCATCCACTTCCCCTCCCACACCCTACCTACTATCTAAATAAACGAGTGACAGGATTCAACGTCATCCCATGTCATTCACTTGCGGTTTTCAGGGCTCGGCACACACATACAAAATGTATGCAGCGAGCCTTGTAGGGATTTGGTCTCGTTTTGGGCATAGCCAGAAATACTTTGGCCACATCAGGACCTCCTCTTGGTGACAATTGAAAATCCAATAACGGTCGCTGTGTTTTGGTTGAACGGCCGGTTGGCTCCGGCTTGCTCCCCCTAGCTTGGCTGTAGTATTTTAATTTAAACGAAGTTGCCGCCCAATCACAAAGCCAGCCCCCCAAAAACCCCTGCCTCGACCAGAAGGTATCCTGTGTGGCCAAAATATTGAAGTAATGAACTTGCTTTATGCCTGCACTGGGCATCCTCTGTGCGGCTATATCAAAATGCCACTAAACTTGAATGTAGTTTGAGGTGGCTTGTGGAAGGACTTGAGTTAATGGCACATAAATTTTGCTCTGTTTCCATAACTTTTTATTACTGGGGCGTGGTTATAGAGGACGCCCAGAGGCAACTATATCTAAATAGGTCTTCTGGATTTATCTTAGGTTCGTTTTAACATGGCGTGATATTATTCTTATTTTGATTGAACGAGGATCAAATCTAATGTTCATACCATGAAAGCCAGGATTAAAGTGATTATAGTGTAATAATTATTATTATTAGTTAATATCTTGTAGTCGCTATTCACATATTGAAATATATAAAATTAATTGGGTCAAAAATTATTCTTTTAATATTATTAAGCGAGCAGTTTTTACAATATATAATATATATATATATATATATATATATATATATATGTATAATATATATAATCTTTGACTGCTCCCATAAATCTTATTGTGGCTGCATCCAGATATATGCTTGATTATTTTGAAGACATTACTGATAATGTCAGTATTGGTATTATTTCTTGGATTTCCCGACACCTTGACGAATATGGCCAGCAGAATAATTATCGCAATCTGGCTGCTGACACCATCCTCAATATTTAGCTTGTCAGAGCATGTTGCATTTGGAAGACCTTTTCCACACGCTCCATGTCCGTGCCAATTGTAAACCTATCACATAGAACAGAGCCAATATATGCTATGCAATCAGGTGACAAATAGATACAAATGATAGTAATCGATTAGTTTAGCCAGTGGCAACTCCACTCATTCGAAGATAGCGTCAATAACGCGATGGAATAGCTGTTAGGTTCTGTGAGCAGCCAAATTCACTGATTTGATGGTGAAACTAGCCAGAAAGCTCTTTAAATCAACCGCCGTGCATTCCATTTTTGATGTCGAATTTTTGGGTTGATTCCCGATTTTAGTTTATCCAACGGCTCCTGATTACCCTCATCAGTGCTGTTGGTTTTATCAATACTCGATATCTTGCATAATGAGAGCAGCTACGAAGATCACAACGAATGTGCGATTATAATGCTCTCGTTCTTCCTGCTTTTGCTACAACTACAGATAGCACAATATATATTTGCTACTGCTATGCGTTTGCTATTTGTATTGCAAATGACTGATGTCAGAAGAGCTTTCTTTCAGTTTTCTAATTTTAGATCTGCTGTTGCTCTGATAAAGTTATTAATATTTTTTTTAATTAAAAGAGGATATGTTATTTGCAACATTCCAAAGATTCCCATACTCTCTGTACTTGTTTTGTATTGAGTTTTCTGTAAATTTTATAAAGTTACAAATAATTTGGGATAATACCTCAATATTATATAAATATTTCAGTAACAAAAATTCTAAGTCATAAGTGTTGTTCTATTGTGATTAGTCTAAGTCTGGGAAAGTTGGTCAGTCCATTGTGCTTGCTTAAATGTTTTTCAGATTTTTACCCCTGGCAAATAATCAAATAAGACTTTTATTGAAATGAGGAGGCAGCTGTCGTTCCGCTCGCTTTCCCCCACTGCATACATGTCACCATGTCCTTCAACAGCTTTTTGCCCAGTTGGAGCCTCAGATTGGCTTAACCGAACTGAAGGCGGAGTGGGTTTGGTAACAAACGAAGTCTACCGGCAGCAACACCTACGCACTGGCAGCCACACAATGACAACACACCACAAAACAAGTGTCGAGCAGTTAAGTTTTTGCTCTAAAAGGATGTGCGTGTGTGTGGATATGTCGTATGTGTGTGTGTGTGTGTGTGCGGCAGTAGTTACTGTTCCATGCACTGGTGTCAAATGCAAAACCGGATGCGGAAATGCAGGCAGCCAGAGATGAAAGGGCGACAGACACGACAGACAGACAGACAGCAGTCTGGACATCAGAGCAGGCCAGTCAAGCGAGCAGACAAATCAGCTTTGCTTTTACATACATACATACATACATCACACACACACACACACACACACACACGCACATGAACTGGACGAAAGGACAGAGGCACAGATGAGTGATTTTTCGATTATCATTTGCACGCCTTGGGTGACATATCAAATGCTCAGCAAGTGCATTTAAGCTTGGACCAGGTCCTCATCTGGATTTGCCGGCTTGGCCAATCTATTGTTGTTGGTGTCGTTTTTGTTGTTGTTTTCTCTCTGTGCAATTGAGTTAGTTGGCTGCTTAAGTCTACAGGTGCTTAACAGCAAAACCGTTCTACCTCAGTGCTTTTGATCAGGTCTTGTGATTGTCATTGAAAGTTGGCCAAACTCTCTAATTTTGGCCCAGCTTGAATTCTTTTCGATAATTATAATTTACCTGATAGATAATTATCAATATTTTCTTACTATTGTATACACTTAATTTTGAGGTTTTTTTTTTAGCGTATATAGAATAAGCATTTGAGATGATATCAAATTGTAAGCATTTTATTCGATATTTTATATCGAATATGTATTTGTATATAAATACAAATAAACCGTATTTTGGAGGTAAATGGATAATATATATTTGGAATGAAATTTAAAGTTGAGCAAGAAACAGACTTATCGGCTACCATTTAGGAAAATTAAAATATTAAATACATATGCAACGAGTCGTTAATTTACAAAATATCAAAATAGAATATACTTTCAAATTACATTATAGAGAGCTAATTTGAGACTAGAAGAGTAAAAAAATAACATTGTAGACTAAGTTTAGAAAATTAAAATGATAAAAACATTGAAAAAAAAAATAGTAAATAAAATAGTTAATTCTAAATCAACAAATAAATAAGTCAATCTACAATTCGTTTGCTTCTATGGATGAAAACTATGCCGTAAGTTATTATACAAAACCAAATCTGTCTTAAGTATAGGCAAATAACCTAAGTGCTTGGTAGATTATAGACTATTTATTGTTCACACAATTACACACAACTTCTCTATTCTTCTTCTCTATTGTTTACAATCTACTCTATATCAATATTACACACTAATTAGCTTATTATTAATTGCACATTATCAAAATCGATTGAAGTATTCGTATTTTAATATAGCCGCAAGCTGGCCACACTAACTGGAACATTCAAATAACAATCTATACTTATGCATAACGTCCCTTGGGTTAATTTCGAATACATTTGGCCCTGTTCTGTCCTGGTTTGCATGCTTGTAGCTTACGTCCACATGTACACCCGGACGTATGAGCGTTATTAATGGGCTCTGCATAAGTACACATGCAATTTATATGTGCATTTTACGACAGTACACATATGTAATGTAAATGTGAATCTTTGGGTAAGTGGTGTGTGTGTGTGTGGGAGTGTGTGCTTGTGTGTGTAGCTGTGTTTATTTTAATAACAAGCCTAGCATTGGAATGCTCCGGTTGCTCCTGAGCCAGCTCCTGGCTAGAATTGGTCCTTCTGTTCTGTTGTAACGAACCGTTTTAATTGTAGCATGAACGCATTCCAAGGACAATGATTCTAGCTGATGGATTCTGTTGATTGTAGGCAGAAAGACGATTGACAAATTGAATTGCTTATTGATGAGTGGGATTCAAACTGACTACGTATAAAATGGAATTTGCATACGCCAACTGCTCTTAGACGTTATCATCCTCGTAGTCAAAATTTCGAAAATGAAATAAGTGCATAATGGAAATTCGTGAAAGCCAATTTGGTAATAATTTAAATTGAATATTTATGCTGTGCTTGCTTAAGTGTGAGTCTATTTGGGTTTCTCCACAAGGGATGAGAATGGATCCAATTCATTTACAATCAACTGCAGGCATTTTAAGGAGTCGGGAGCGAAAGGGAGATGAAGCGATTGCTTTGCATAGTACATTAGTTTTGAGTGCGCAGCCTATTTGCATATGTGTATTTGTCTTTTGCCAATGAATTTCTAAAATATAGACACACACACACAAGCCCAACGTACAGCCACTCAAAACCAACTTCGAGCTCGTGGCATATCAAAACTTTAACTGTCATAACACTGATGAGATATCCATTTAAATTAGTGCTTTGTTTGTATTGCATTAGCACCAGACAAATTTGAAAGGTCTCTCTTCGTGTACCAAAGATCCATAATATATATCTATATGCTCTAGTTATTTCCACTTGCCAGACAGTCCAAAAACTGATGACATTGCCTAAAATTGCTTACGAAACACAACATAAATATTGGACCAAAAAAGTTACTATAAATTGGATTTACTATATAAATTTAAAAGTCACTTGTTAAAAAGCATAACAAGAATGGAAAAAATCACTTATAAAAGAAAAGTATTTCATAATATTCACAAGCTATAAAATTGAAGTAATTTCTATTGAATTCAACAACTGAAGCAAAAGAATTCCATCGATATTATTCAACTCACATAAAAACTCAATGACCATTAATACATTCAGCAGAACGAAATCAATGACTAATCAATTGAAATATGCAGGAAATCTAAGACGTGCCAGGTTTCTCAGAGCCAAATTGTCAACTTTTTTCAATGAGCACCTGACCTGCCCCGGTCTTTGGGCCAACTCAAAAATCCATCAGCAGCTTAACACCTCAAAACCCTTAGAATAGACTGCTGCTGTTGTTAGCTAACCAAGTTATAACTTCTGCTCCGTTTACCATTGGCCCTATTAAGGATTCTAAGCAATTTCCTTATCAGCTTAAATCAAATCCTGGCCGCCAGAGGAGATGCCGCCATGCAATAATAATTAGCACAGGGACAATGAACCGCTCAAAACTCATGGCCAACTTTATGTTCGAGTGAATGTGAAGGCACTCTAAAATTTATCATTTCCACAATTTGCTAAACCAGAGAACGTATTGCTGGCACTTATCAGCACCATCGTCCTCATCATCCCCATCATCCCCATCATCGTCATCATCGTCATTGTCGGGTTGCTTTGTTGGCAGACGAATTCATAACTTTTGTGCATATTATTAAAATACGTAGGTCTGGCAGCAGTGAGTGAGTCCATCGGTGTCCTATGCTGTCCTGTCCTGTCCTGTCTGCGGCAATTGTTCGTCTGGAAGCAATCAAAAATGTTGATAAAATAATTTCAAATTCCATTTATATCCTTAAGGACAATTTGGCATTCACCGGTACTAATAATAATATCAACAGCTCCGTCGTCGTCATCATCATCTTTGTTGTGGTAGTTGTTGTTGTTGTTGTATTCATCGATGTGGCATCCTCAATGCTCGCTTTTGAACCTGTCCTGCGGCGCATTTGCTCTCGCTTCCTGGCATCGCTGGCGCTTTCGCAATTTGTCAGCAATTGAAATTCACCAAACATTTTTGAATTTGTTTGGCTGGCTACACTTTGGCCGCGATATCAGCTTGTGCCTCGGGTTTGGGGTTTCTGGTTTCATGGCTGCCCAGCAGGCACATTTTGCATTTCTCGGTGCCATTCATCGATTGCCTTGGCGTTTGTCCTCCTCTCCTTGTCGTTGTCGTCGTTGTCGTCGTGGTTGCTGTTGTTGTCATTGCATCTCGTTCGCTGCCGTTTGGCTGTAGCATGCCGCTTGCCTCAGTGGCAGTAACGGCACCCACTGTTTTGATTTTTATCCACAGCGTGAATATGCAAATTGGCAATGGAACCAACGGCGACAGCCAGCAACAAGGCGAGCCACTCTCTACAAGCTCCAATTGTTAGCTGAATTCTCAGCTCGATACTCTAAAAGCTTTTTGGACAAATGTTTTTCGGCCAATAGGAGCCAATCAAACTCACAGTTTCACAATGGAGCGAACAACATGATTTTTAACATCGGCCCAAACATAGACATAGTCAAAGGTAAATGCATTATGTGCCCCACAGAAATGTGCTCAAATTAGTGATTTTACTGAGCTTAAATGCAATGCAAATTCAGCTGTTCAATCTAAATGGAAATTTTGAATTATGCTGAATTAAACAATCGATAAATTATGATATTACGATATGGATTCATTAAATTCGTATATATAAACTACAAAATGTTGCTAAGGGGCATTTTCTTTCAATTTATAGTTTGACATGGACCTATAGCTACTCATAATTTTGACTAAAAACTATTTTTCTAAGCTATTTATTAACAAGATATGTCTGTCGTTGCTATTTGCTGTATCACTGTGCCAGCTACAAAAGACATTTCGGCTTTTAGCATATTCCACATGCTGTCTCAAGTCAAAAAAGAACTGCGCGCTATCAAACAATTTCCAGCAGCGAGAGCAGCGAACAAAAGCAAAAAAAAATGCTGAAAGAATTCAATTGCATATTCAAGTTTTGCACTTGAAATTCACAGATTTGTATCGGTGCGCTCATATGAATATCCAAAGAGTTCCAGACCCGGTAGCAAACTCCACGGCACGGCTTCAGAGCCCGAGCTTTAGCTGGCGGAGTGGCAGGGTGGATGGCAGAGCCAATCCCAGCACAGACACGAGAAATCGAGAAACGGAAGCAGACGTGAAAGCCGAATGGAACCACAGGGTGTCTACCGTACAACAGGCGAGATAAATCTTTAGCCTTTGAACAAATGTTTGTGCATATTTGAACTTGCCATACCAAAGCAGGCAAACCAATTTTAAATTGGCAAGAGGTTAAGCCAAAAACTAACAACCGGGCGGGTGGGGTGCATAGTAAAGCATACCTATGGTCGAAAAGGGGAATGGGCAAGAGGGCGGGGTATACTTCAGATTTCGAGGCTGCTACGTTAGTTGCATACATAATTAAGCAATATACTATATTTGTCGGTCCTCGAATATTCTCTTTACATAGTGGGACGCATTGATTTGTTGAGTACTTATAATATTATAAAATCGGTTGGAAAGAAACGAAGAAATTAAGAAGGTTGAAAAATTAATTGAAGAAAGGCACTTCTGATTTTACATTTATTTTATCCAGGACCATCTAAAAAAAAAGTATTTTATTATAAATATGTTTATACCTAAAATGTTTAATCATGTTATTTTTAACCCCGAAACCACTTTATTATATTCAAGAATCTGACCAATTATTATAATTTATAATGCAATTAATATGAAACTCAAATGTATCCTTATAAATCCCACATCCCACACTTTGTAATAGCGCTGACTATGTTCTTGAACACAATGAGTTATTTCCACATACAGCTAAACCAGCTACAAATTGGTATTATCAATTGATGGCGTAAATTAAATTGGTTAAGCTCAGATTAAATTCGGTAGAGAATTGGTTTGCAATCATGAACAGGAATGATACACTTTATCTGGATTACCGTTAAATAGGCAGATAATTTGTGACTCTCTTACTACAGAGAACTGTCTTTATTTTGTGATTTCTAATAATACAATACACAAATTTTATTGAGATTTAGAGTAAGATTGGACCAATGATCAATCAAACATTATTCGTAAGGCAAACCAGGTGGTCTGGATGTTAGTGACATTTTTAGATATTTTTTATATTTGGAACCTTTACACAATTTTTATGATATTAAAGGTAATTAAATTACCTCTCCAATAAACTTCGAATGAAAAACAAATTGGTCTGTGCATGTCTTTCTAAAGGATTACCTAGTTATCTCTTACTAGGTGTTATTTTATCCGGCAAAATGCAATTAAGTAGCTTCTTTGATTGCCATGGCTTTTCAGTGTGTCGTTCAAATGAGCCGTTAATAGGAATCCTTTTAATGGACACATCTGTACTGCCCCATTGTCTATTGGTTAATGCATGGATGTCTGTATGGATGTACGAGTATGTAAGTTTGTGTGTGTGTGTGTGTGTGTGTGTGTGCGGTGTGTGTGCTCGGACAGCTCGTTAAATTTCATTCAGTTTTCGAGGGGACACAAAAATTGGCATAATATAAGCTTTTTGTGTGACAGAGAAAGCCAAAAAAGAAAATAGTTAACACAATGGACCACGTTTCCTGTCCAGGCATTGATGTTGTCATTGTCAACGTCGCCAACGACGTCGATTTCTACGACATGCTCCGGCAGCATCATCATCATAGTCGACGTAGTCGTCATTAACAGTCAATCGAGTGAGCTCTTTCATTCGTTTGCCATTGACAAGGCCAGAAGAGTGGACACCATCCGGATATCTGCCCGCTCGACATCGTCCAATAATTCGCAGTGCTTGGACATGCGGGAGATTGGCGCACATATGCAACTAATTGATATTATATGAATAATATGTTAAATACAAATGGGATGCAGATGCGATGATGAAAACAATAACAGCAAAAGCCAATTGCCATTATTTATGTGTACTCAAAATAATGAAAAAGAATTTTGTATAAAGCCAATGGATTCGCAAATAATCAGGAACAGAAAAGACCATTATAATTATATATAAATGAGAATTTGCAATAAAGATCGTAAATATACCTATCATAAATATGTCTGAGCAACATTTAAATATATGATAATTATCTTAAAAAAGAAACTGCCGGCAGATTAGGGTAAGGATTAAGTCAGTAGTAGTATTGTTTTTTGACATATGCTCTGAAAATTATTTTAATTGGATTTATGTAGATTTTTCGCTTTGCATCCCATCAGGTCAAAAACCATTTAATTTCAATAAAAGCTATTTAAGCATTGGTAAAATAATTTTCCTTTTATATTTATATTCTTTATTTTAAATTTAAATTTTAATAATATTTTATATTGAATTGAATGTCATGTCAATTCATTATTTAAAATGAATTTTAAATAAATAAATAGTTAAAAGAAAAGATGTTGGTTATTCCTGTCTTGCCAGGGGTAGAGTCCACGTAATTTGCCTTCTCCACTGTCTGATGGGCATTGTGCGGTTAGCAGTGGAGCAACCTTAAAAGTGCACTTAATGTAACTCCGCCACTTTGGCCACGTTAAATGCCAATTAGTTGCCATTTAGGAAACTTGCCACTCAGCCAGTCGCATGTAAAATGGCGCAGAGGCGAACAGCCCCATGGTTCGCTCATTAACAATGCCAATTGGAAAAGTCTTGCTGAATCCAAATCCAAATCCAAATGCAAATCCAATCGGGCTACAATGACGCGTCTAATTAGTCAGGTTGAGTTGGGGCCCGACGGATAACGAAAATCCCAGGCACGTTTCAATCGCCCAGTCGCTTGTCCAGTGCCACAAGGCTGCACACCCCGCTGCGGCACTCCAAGTGTTGTCGGCATTATAAAATATTTCTCGGTGTAGCGTTCACATCGAGTGGGAAATTAAACAAATTTATTTGGCACATCGAGCAGCGACCCGGCAAGAGTGTAATTTCATTTCATGTACAATACGACGAATCGTTGACTCGGTTCCCCTTCTACAATACTGCTGGCCTGCTCAGAGCTAGTCCAGTCCTTGGCTGGCATCAATTTATTAACACTTTTCTCGCGCTCGTGTTTCAATTCCCGGTCGGTGACGTTGACTGCTTGACTGCTTCGCTGTGCCTGCAGTTGACCCTTCGCCTTCAGACATTAGATAACAATTCTCTTCCGCTTAAGTGCAGCCAAATCCTTGTCGCGTCAGCCTTAAGGTGGATGTGGGTGGAGGGAGTGGGGTGACGGACGGACGTACAAACGTGGTTCATGTAATTTTGTTGCAATGTTTAGCATGCGAATGCAGCACGAATGCCGAATCGAGCTGCAGTCCAAATTGGATCAATGTTGCCCGTTTTTAATTAAAAAGGTCAAAGCGGGTTCAGTTTATGCTGATGGCGCAACGAACTAACAGCGACTAGAGAGAAAGACTTTTTAACTGCCTCAGCAACAGCAGCAGCAGCAGCAGCAGCAGCTACAAGAAGTTGTCCGCTACGCACCTACTCCAAATGCTGCTCCACCCGGAATTATTGTAGCTCGATGACAGTTGCCTGTTCTAACACATTGAACACACGCCACATATCGTTTATCTCAACTGACAAGGCCCACAACAATTGGCTGGCCAATAAAGCAGGCAACTACACAGTAGAGATGAGCTGAAGTTAAATGTAGAACTCATTCTCAAAAATATATCCGAAATTACACAATTTATATTTCTATAGTTTATAATTATTTGGGGAGAAGCATACTTAGCAACATTTTATGTAATTTAAAAAATAGTCAAATAATCTTAGACTTAAGACATATATCTTTGCAGCTGGGGTTTTAATCGTGATGTGCGCTCTCATCCCTAAGTACTCCAAAATGCTAACAACTGCTGCAAAGGACTGGTCTTTTTGCTATGGGAGGGAGCCTTACATTTGTTTGGCTGGTTCCGGCCCGTTGCCTGGCAATTGACATGATGATTTCGAATACAAATTTTCGGTTCGATGTTGTGGTCAGCAGTTGGAGGAACAGCAGCAATAGGAGCAGCAGCAGCAGTGAGCAGGGAGACTGATGGAAGACTGGGACCGATGTTCCGTGGATTTCATTCATACATTGGCCGGGTGCATGTTTTGCTCACGTAATTGACAACAACAATTGACAATCGCCTCCAATGGCAATGCCTCGATGGTTTTGTTTTAGCTCATCCCGTTTGCCTTGCTGTTGGTGCTGCTGTTGTTAATGTTGTTGCTGGTGTTGTTGGCCTGTCATTATCCTGGAGCACACCGAAACAAAAAGAATTGCCGTGTGTGTGCCGTGTGTCCCCTTTGCCCGCCGTCTGCTGACCACCTGCGGTGCTAAAACTAAACATTTTCAGCATTCACATTGCAGTTGCTGTTGATGTTGTTGCTGTTCTTGTTGCTATTGTTGTTGTTGCCTTTTCTGCTGGTGTCGTCTGTAAAATATGTTGCGCCATGTTGACTGCGGCATGCAACTCAGCAATTGCCAGCCAGCAATTCAATTGCATTATTTATTAATCGAATGCTGTTGACACTGCACCACTTGCCAAAACATTCAAACAGACAAAACATTTAGCGCAGCATACGTTGATTTTAACAGCGGATATTACAAAACCGAGATTATTATATACCTCCAAGCTTTTCCTTCAAAATGTTATGTTAAACTGAATTGATAAAATTGGGCTGATTTATCGGAACAGAAGGATGACAGCTTCGAAAGTCTAATATCCATTACTTAATAAGTTTTTATTCCACAGGATATAATCCCTCTCTCTTTTGAAGATTAAAGCGCGGGTTTGGCGTATATAAAATGGAAAATCTCTTTACTTTACTATTCCCTATTTATTATGCATTCACTTATAATTATGTGTGTACAAACATTTTCAATTAATTAAATGCTAAACGCAGTTTTAACTGACTTTTTTTTACTATTCTATAAACGGACAGATTTGAAATATTAAATTTTGGTAAACATAAAACCAAATTAAAAAATTAAAAATATGTTTATAATAATTATTGATTTTAATGAGACTCAAATAAATTAAAATTTTAGTATTTAAAATAAATGTCAGATATTTGACTTTAAGTTGTGTAAGTTTTTTGTGATGCCGCCATATATTTGTAGCTAAGGGTACAAAACTCATTCTTTATTACTTATTTTCTCTCTGTAAATACTGTAATCTCAGACAAAGATTGATAATGCAAGCAAATATTCTGATTGAATTCGTTAAATATTTTATAACATATGCAATAAAGCATGCCACGACACGAACGTTTAAAGCCAAAACCAACAAAGGTTTTATTGTTATGAATTCGAATGGGTCATAAAAAGAGGCTTCAGTGTCCCCCATTGGAAAAAATATGAATACCCATTCAATCAAGCAGCAAAAACAAGAACCATATCTGGTAAAAATATGTCCGGTCATTAATATCAATAGATTACATGCATCGAGCATATGTCCACTGTGCCTTAAAAAATGGAATACAAATCGCAACAAAATCAGAATGACGAATTTTAGATGCTCTTTGAATTGTATTCGGTTTTTGATGCTACTTTAAATAACATTTTTAAATTCTAATTGAATTAAGTGCGGGTTCAGTCATTGTTAAACTATGTATCTTAATACTCCAAATAATCAAGCTGGTAAAAACTTTCTTTATAAACACAATAGTTTGTATATTCTCTAATTTAGTACCCCCAATCGTACCCGGCTTTCAATATCGCTTGTACTTAATATAAGTGCAAAAATTCTACACATCGCACTAAAATGCAGTGAATTTTATAGCCGAATACCTTTTCAGATGGTGACAGTTGGTTAGCGTGCGGGTAGAGAGGAAAGAAGGGATTTAGTATCTACGGCAAAAATCACGTCAATTAATTTAATTAGTCTGCGGTCTTTGTGCATTTAGCAGCGGTGGCACGAATTCCAGTTGCCTGGCTACCCAGTTTGTTCTGATTGATATTCTTTTATTTTGGCGACTACTGACTCCAAAAGTTTTAATGCGCCCCTCACCGAAGAAGGTAGAGAGAGGAGGGGGTGGTGCGGTTGGAGCTGCATGAACCAAATCAAGTGCACAGCATGACGAACCGCGCTGCCCAAAATGACCGCCAGCAATGATTAATGCGTGTGCCCCGCTGCTCGCTGGACAGGGTTTATGAAAATCAGTGATAAACGTTTGATAAACGATATTGGACAGCGACTGACATTTGACAGTTGGAAATGCAGTCCCAAAATGAGACGTGCTGGGATTATTTCCTACCCGACATCGTCTTCATCGCACGCACATAATTAAAGCTGCCCCATGCCTCATAAAAGCACTTCACTCGGGTTCAAATTTGTCGGTTTTTAGTTGCAACTTTAAAGTGTCCGAAATTGTATTCTTGCTGAGATTTTTATTACATCGCCATTCAAGCTTGGCTTGTGTTTTTTATTTAAAAATGTAAGCAAGTCAATTGATTCCCGGGGACAGCGGGCAGCTGGCATTTTCTCTTATCGAATGGCTCTTCAATATCTTTGCTTTTGTTTGATATGGGATTTCAATTCTTTATTGACCTGAGAGTCTTTAAAATTGATATAGAAAATCTATAAAATGTTGATAAGAAAATCTACAGTTAAATTTAAAGATGCACGTTCCACACTGTTATGAAATAATATTTTTACATTCAAATTCGTTAAATTTAAAGATGCACGATCCACACTGTTATGAAATAATATTTTTACATTCAAATTTTTGTGTTTTTATACATAAAAATTGCGTTTGATTCTTATGTCAAAAGTTTCATAATATAATATAATATAATATTAAAATCTATGGTAAAATCAATATATATATACACATTATATATCGAAAATTTAGATTTTGAATAAGATAATTAATATCTTAAATAAATTATGCTTTTTTCTATATTTTTTTTTCCATATATTCAATCTTTTACACAACACAGCTATAGAAATTTAATTCACAACAAATGAACTATTTTTGTAATTTAAGAGTACAAAACGCATTTAAAAATATTCATGGGATAACAAGTATCTCACAAATAACCTAAAACTGTAAGTGTATACAAAAACCTAATCCACATAATCCCGCACCATGAAATCTTTCGATTAAAAATGTTTCTAAATGATTTCTTTAGTAAATTGATTTTATATTTTTGTTCCAGAATAAACGGAAAACACATGAAATTAAATTATCTACTCGATGACACATCAACGTAAAACTTTCAGTAGAAATGCTCTTGCTTTGAATTTTAAATTAAAATTGAAATCATTTAATTATGTTGTGTTTTCTCTTCCGGTGCATCTGCATATATATGTGCATATTTTGTATCAGCTTTCAACTTTGACAAATCATTTCCAGTTACAATTTCCTCTCGAGCAGCAGATACAAAAATTACCGTTTATCATTTTTATTACGGTATACGTTGCACTAAAAATGCAAATGTTATTTATCCGAAGTTGGAATATCTGCCTCGTAGAGACATTATTTGACCCTTCCATTAGAGCTGCTTCTCATATACATATATAAATATAAATACATATATATATATATATATATATATATATATATATATATATATTGAAGACATATGTGAATTCCGTCACAGTATTATTTACTTTTTTAATTTGTTTATTTTTTTTGCTTTTGCGGTTGATTATTCATTTTGATTTATTTTAATTCGTAATAAATTTTAACTTTCAACTGTGGTTACCAATATTTATGCCTGTAGGGCAGCATCAGGTGCTCAACCTCTATATTTGGATGGGTTTCAACCTATTCGAAAGGGGCGGAGCAATGCTTGATGCTTTTTCAATGTTAATGTGCTAAACGAACAATAAAAGTGAGAGTCTATCGAAAATGACTTATGAAATGTGTGTCAAGAGTTGAGAGTTATTATGGAAACACGATCACATCGAAATCGAATTCCCGCTTGGTCCCACAACTCAAATGTTGATTGTCAATGCCAATAGCATGACTCGATGCAATATGGGAAGGCTTTTGGAAATATGATATACGATTTGGCTATAAATATTACAGGCACAGTAGCTGGTTCAATTTACCATTTTCTTGCTTTTGTGGTTAGTCCAACTGTTTTCATATGAGGTTAACAATCATTAGTGCAGATGAATTGAAAGTTAATATTCTTTTCAAGTTCATCACTTCAAATAAAAATATAATAAATATATAAAATAACATAAATAAATAATAAAAATATATTATAATATATATATAATATAAATGTAAAATATAATATAAATATAAAATAAAAGAGATATAAAGTAAATTTTTTCAATTTTTTTATATGTATCTTCTAAGACTTTTGGTATTATATTAAATATAACCAGCTTTGACTAAAATTACAATGTTCTTATATATAACTAAAGCAAATACAAAACTAGACAAAAACATCCCATAATTTATAGTTGATGCACTGCAAATCCATGAAGATATGTCAAACATTTTCTGGCTGTAAATGTCAATTGAAAAGTCAAAACATTAAAATTTATGATTACGATAGCAAACATAATCCATATGCAGTTTATAACAAACATTTCATTTTGTTAGAATTGATTAAAACTGATTTTTGCTTAGTATTGGGGCAGCTTCACCATTAGAATTGCAAATTTATTATGCACAAATTTTTGAATTTCTGAAACACTAATGCGAATATAGCCAAAATTTATGGTGCAATGAAGAACAAACTCGAAGTCAAGTATCGTTCATGCAATTTGTTGGCATTAGCTGTCCAAATCCATCAAAGCCCATCCAAATACACCCACAATTGATCAACTCACACCCAAATCGCCAGAGGCGTGCCTCAAGCGTGAATTATGACAATGTTTCCCAAAAACACACAACAAAATTGGAGGAGAGAGAGTGAAAGCTGGCGATAAGGCTGTGACATGGGCTCTGCATGTACATATTTTCTGCAAAAACAACAAAATTAAAAAAGTGTGTCTGCATAAATTTCGAATCAAAACACAGGCCAACACAAATAAACAAAACAAAAAAGAAACAAAATTAGTTAATTAATGCAGCACAAACACAAAATCCGAGCAGAAATGGACGCGGGTCGTCATCAATCATGGGGCGAATCTACTGTGGCGGCTCAATTATTGTGTGTCAAAAGTTTTGGATTAAAAATAATTTGAGGGCTGCTACGGGAAGTGATCGCTGCTTTCGCTTTCGGACACGGCCCGATTGACGTTCAAAATTGCCCAAGGGGAAGAAATATTCAGCAGTTTTATATGCCCACATATGTGACAGGTAAAGTGATTAAGCGCCGGGCTACAAACAAATATTATCTATAAATACCAACGATCAAATAAATTGTGGGGAAGTGAAAGATGCCAACTTCAAAAACCACAATGTATCACATTTCGCGCTTTGGGGTTTTTTTTTTCAATTTATATTTATTTTCTAATTGGGAATATGCTGCTAAGCCGAACACAAACAGCTAACTTCCATTAGGCCAAAACGTATTTCAAGCAATTGTGAAAGATAAAATTGCGCTATGCCCATATCTAAATGCTCTTCTCAAATGGTGCTGAGTATTATAGTATTACTTCATGTTATATATTTAAATTTAAAGAAATTGCTTCTCTTTAACTTTACTGTGTCACTACATTTATTTCTTAAAATTATTTTACTCATAATGTAGTTATGTGATGCGAATGAATGAATGAATAAAAATAAACCTTGAATTCATTAGGGTATCTTAAATTCTCTTCTCTGATTGACATTTTAAACGGATGTTGGCCCCCGCGTATTTCCCATCGCAACACATTCGAGAAACCCTTTGGACCCACTCACTTGCTGGATTCCCATGATGGGGGATGACGTCTATTTCGGACAGGTGTACAGAGTATTTGTTTGGCTAATGTGGAGGAGGCATTTGGGATTTGCATAAAGCCTACCAAAGGAAATGAAAAACTCACTGTGCATTTTTAATTAATTAATTAAGGTGAGTCTCATTTGTGTCGCTAGTGCCAATAACGAGGCTATCAACGGCGGCGGCGTTACTCTTATTAGCCTTACCCATTCCAAGCAACGTGATGATGATCGGACAGAGCAAAATGCAAATATTTGTACTTGGTTTGTGTTCTCGTTGGGCTTTGCTGCTACTGTGTTTGCATATGGATGAACTTAATATTAATTAATATTTTATTATCTTAATTATGCATCGCACCTTGCCGTATACGTTCGCGACTGATTCCTAGTCCGAGTCCGAGTCCGAGTCCGACCGCGTGCTGCGCCCTCTCGTCACCAGTTTAGTTTTCGACCTTTTGCTTAACAAATTATGGCCATAAATAAAGTAAACGAGTTAAAAGTGGTTTTGCGTGTAGACAGCCAACACGGACATAGAAACAGGCTTGAACCGCGAGCCTCCCCAGCTGCCTGCCTCTTGTCTCTGTCCCTCTCCTTGTCTCTCACCCACTCTATTTCTCCCTTGTCTGCTTTCGGTCTAGCCACAGTCTGGCGACGCTTGCCTAATGTCATTTTCATATTGGCCGCTATTTTTCTAACCTCTTTGCAAAGGGTTAATTCTTTGACAAATGCGCCGAGTGCACTGCGTACAATTTTATTTGTACACTTTTTGTTGCTTTTGCTGTTGTTGTCTTTGGTTAATTTGGGCTGATTTATTGTATTTTATTACTAGCGCTAATTGGCTTCAAGTTGTCAGCTAAAAACGTTAGTTTAATTAATACCAGGTGGCGAGACTCTTTCGTTGCTTCAAAAAGATCTTAGATAAAATGACTTTCATAGATGTAATTAAATAATACAAATCATTGTAGGGGCTATTTCAAAACATAAATAAAAAATTCGAAATAGAATTTAAATGTTTATCTGTGAATAAAACTATGATATATATGAACTTGCTTCTATTCTTAAACCATATAAAGTGTAAGGATTAAGTGAAGAAGTCTTGAAGAAAATTATGTGGACATGTCGTGTTTGAATAATATTTTAGTTGGAGTAAGTATAGATAATGAGCTGGTACTCGAATCTCAACCGAGACTTATTGAAATTCTCGGGCAGAGCACTCTAATAATTATTTAATGTTAAGTGTTGTACATGTGATGTATAACGATAATTGTCCTTCTTCTTTACTTAATATTAAAGTTTGTTTTTCTTTTACTTTCTTCAAAATTCCAGACATTATTTTTCGATATTTTCGACAAAAATATTTCATATTTTGAGCCCAATTAAATTTTGCGGTTTTGATCAAACCGAAATATTTGGCCAGCATCGAAAAGCTGGTGACGCGTCGCTTGACAATGATGTTGCCGCCTTTTTTAACGCAAATTCCATAAAAGCAGTCAGCAGTCAGTTCTGAGCATTGTCACCATGAAGTATTATATTTGCCATCCAGATCCTTGCCCTTTTGCGATGTAGTCGGCTTAGAAAAACATGAAAAATTTAAACAAGGCGAATACGAAGCACGACATTGTAGCTGGGTTTTGTCTGCTACAAAAATTGCAAGTGACAGGCAATTCATCATTCATTCGGTTTTCGAGTTGACTGACTGCCTGCCTGCCTGCCTGCCTGCCTGCCTGCCTGCCTGCCTGGACTGACTCCTCGGTCAGTCTGACAAGGGGGCGGAGTTCCCCGATCCCTGTTGGCTGGCAATGATTCCTTTTTTGTCTGCGCCAAAAGCAATTTTATGGCCGGCAACTTAAAGCATAGACGTTGCTTTGACAATTTCATGCATTTAAAGGTTACTCCAGCTGGCCTAAAACCTAATCACAGTGGGTAAAGTTCAAGTTTACTTTGAATGTAATAATATATATAATATTAGCTATAAGGATTTTGTACGTGTTTGTATGTTGTTGTAGATAATTAATTAAAATTAAAAATACACTATTTTGAACCACTGTGCAACTTTTGTGTTAGTCTCTTGGAATTTTAAATTGTTTTAATGCGTGCGCTGAGCATCTGACAGCCACACCAAACGCCCCACACCTCACATCCCACACCAATGAGATAATGTCGCCAAAGTGCCAGCCAAGAGCTTGGGGCCCGAATCGAAGTTTTGAGTATCCAGCCCATTTCAGTTGCACTTTAAGGATCAATCAATTTTTTAGCACGATTCCTGCTGATGAAGTGCCGCCGCTGCGAGGTGGAAACTGCCAGCCAGATGCCTGTTTAATATGCACCGAGTAGCATCGCCAAGCTCGTCGAGCAAACTGCACCAATTTGGAACTGGCGATTGGAAGTGGCTAGCAGTATTCAGTAGGTTGTAGTATTTGGCTGAGTGGTTGGTTAGCTGTGCTGATGCATTTCATCGCCCAGCGGTGCAGTTCATAAATTTTTAAACGTTCGCCTGCAAAACAAACAAGCTGCTATTCCCAGCCTGGTAATTTATTCATTGCAACCAAGACACACGCATGTAATCAATTTTTATTTTAGAATTAGCCTCACCGCACGAGTTGGTGGCTGCCAGCCAAGGCAGGTGCAAAAGTTCCTTTGCTCTATTATAATTGGATTACATGCAGCTTCAGTTCAGTTCAGTTCGGTTCTGTTCTCTGAGCCCGTTTCGCCAAGGACCTCGCACACTGCGTACATTAAACTGATGAGTACTGGCCGCGTCTTATTCAGGTTGTTGGGTCTGGTCCGGTCTAGGCTTTGGACTGGGAGTCGGTCTGGGTCTGGGAATGTGTGGACTTGTCTGGTCTGCTGGTGTGGCATTTTTAACGAGCGCATCGCATCGTCTGAGCTGCAGTCATTTACAGTCTCTGTTGGGGCGGCTGCTCTTAAACGACAACGGGGCCCGCAGCCCGAAAAAGAGGAAGACTGGGGAATTGCTGGTGCTGCATGGGACATGCTGCGTGTGGCAGTTGAGACAGTTGAGGCAGTTTTGAGTGCGCCATAAAACGGTTAAAACCATCGCATTTCTTGAGCTTTAAGTGCAGCTGCGTCAATTGAGGCAGTTTAATTCCGTTTCCCCTGGCCATTTTTAGCTCATTGTATTAATCCTCCGCTTAACCTTGAACTCCAGCTACCAGTGTACCATGTTGTGTATAGTAAAAATATTGTGCACTTTTGGAATGATTTTAAACTTTGTTAAAATTAATTTGGTGTCTGTTGTTGTTCAAATGATAGAGCAAAGTGGATACTGCACTTAATCAGTGATCTACTTTAATTACATTTATCGGACTTGAATTTAATTTCTTGTTATTTAATTCTATTTTTTTAACAACCTTTTAATAATGAAATATATTGTTAGTTCTTATAAATACATAGTAAGATTGTTTGGGTCACAGTCACTCAATACTTACATTTCATGTTAGTTTTTTCATGTTGTTAGTTTTATCTTTTTAATTGAAGTCCAGTACATGAAACCATTACTTTTTTATTATATCTAACTGCAGCTGGTAAAGTTGATAATGTCATTCAGAGCTAAGTCTTTGTAGGATTAGTTTCGATTTTTATTTATTCTCTGCGGAATATTCGACCTCATTAGGTATACAAAGATATGATGCGTGTCCGTCTTTCTAAAAGAGTCAATCTAGTTTTCCATTTTCGAGCAAACTCAGCAAATACGAATACTTTAAAGCAGTTACTGGCTCCAAAAACTGTTGTCAATATCAGTCGAGTTGTTTTGTGCAAACTTCTAGTACAAAAGAAGTTTTGATTCGTTTGTCTTAAAACTTAATATCTGGTTTTAAATGCTTCTGTATATAACGAGGCAACTTCGCAAGGGGTTTGCCAAGGGATGCAAGCCGATGTACTGTGTTTTTTATGGGCACGAAAAAGAGACTACCCCTTGGATACGGGTATTTCGGATCGCTGCCAGCTTTATGCTTGGAGTTCTGCTGGCATATTTGATGTGGCTGCTAATTTCGATCAACATAAATGTAAGCAAAATTTACGGCCACGTTGTAGGAGAGGACAAGGTGACAGTGTTATTCCTGCTGCTCAACGGAGTTCTATATGTGCTCAGTCCCACTGCTCGAGCGGTGACCCTGTTGACATTTGAGGGTCTGCTGGGCCTGGCGGGTCGTCGCTATTTCCGTGCGGCTGCGTTTGCGATGATCATTGCTGGCCCCATTGATAATCTGGTGCGGAATGCGGGTGAGGTGGCTAGAGTGTTTGCCTGTACCACGGAGCTGACCTATAATCTGACGAAGACACGCATCGATCTGATGGCCAAACCCTTTACAAACACGCTGCAGTATATGGCTGATGATTTATCGGAAATACAAGGTAATTTTAAGCAGCTACAGGACATTCTGAGCGATGTCAAGTACGCCGTGAAGCACTCGGACATTGAGGTTGATAAATTTGGTAACAACAAGCTCCGACGAATTGCGACTGTTTCTGCTGAGGAATCCAATGCGCAACTGCCCAAGGCGGCCGATGTGCAAAGCCAGTTTTTGCGTAATTTGCGTAATCGCTGCCAGCATCAACTGCGAAGTGGCCATAAGGTTTGCCAAGAGGTATTCTTGCAGGGATATCGCAAGTGTAGCACCAATTTTCCAGACTGGTTGGCAAGCGCCATATGCTGGCCCTATCGCGTCGATATTATATGCCAGATCAATATGTTTGGCAATCCCGATAAAATCTGTGACGCCTCCAAGGTAAATTGAGACTTTAAACTGGATAAGATAGTTAAATTTGAATAGTCTTTTGAGCCAACTTTATCTCTCTCACTTAGGTGGTGCCCGCTAATTTTGGTAGCACATACGTTAAAATGTTGCAAGCGGAGCATGAACTCTTCGACGATAGCACAAATATCGAAATTACATATCAGCTGCAAAACATATCCACATCAGCTCAATTGCAAAGCGCCCACGAAACGGCCGAGGAGGTTGTCGCGGAGTTTGAGAGCAAACGGCGAATATTTAAGCGTGTAATGCTGATTGTAGAGAAGATTTTGTGCCTAATGATTTTGGGCGTGTTGTTTGCGTCCTTCAAATACCATTATCGATATCGTCTCGATATAGAATTCGATAACTTCTACATTACGGACTACTTCAAGCATGTCGACGCTCGCCGCAAGCTCGCCAAATTGAGTTCACTTCTGCCGCTGCGCAACTACGAGAAATCCCGGCTTGTGGATGTCAATCGAATATGCAGCTACAGACAAGAGCAGGCCAACTATATCTGTTTGAACATGTTGCAGCTCTCGCTAGAGATCGTCACCGCCGGCTTGTTCCTGTTGCTGGACCACATGGCTGTGACTCTGCTGACCATCATACACCGGCGATCACTGATCACCTACCATCAGGAAGGCGAACACGAGGTTCGCTTTCGGGTGAGTATAACGACTTATTCGTGGACAACTCCGAACTTTGAGCATACCACACTTAAAAGGCTTTAATATTTTTATAAATTGTTGCTAAAATCATAAAAAATATTTTAGATTTAGAAATTCATTGCCAAAATAGACATTCACACAAAATATGGTGATTGTTTGTAGAAAAACATTCTTTTTGTATTCGTAATAACCTTTACGTAAAATTGTTTGCAAATACTCAATGTTTGTTAAAGTTGAAATGTTGAAATGCAGAATACAGTTTTTAGAATGTCACAACTAGAAGTTAATAATAGGGTGACCAGCTATTGGCGCCAAAAGTAAGGCGATTTACAAAAAAAATTGCTGAACTTTTTTAAGAATATACAATTTCATTCCCAACTAACCTCTCAGATTAATGGTACTGGCTTGATGGCTCGTCTGCTGCGCACCACAATGAAAAACTTCAATATACACGAACGTGTCTCCACCTCGTTGAGCAACGAGGCTTGTCTCCCAGTGGCACATGTGTTACCCGGCAGCTTTTACTTAAAGCTGATTCTCCTGCATCTGGTCATAATTTTGCTAATCTTCCAGAGTGCAACCTTCATGGGTTTGCGCCGCGTCATTTGCAGCTACTTCTACTATAAGCGGGAGAAGCAACGCATCCTCTTCCTATATAGTAGCATACTGCGCAAACGGAATTCCATTGTAGACGAGATGCATACTCGGGCCGAGGAGAATATGGCCTTGCGCCACGTACAGGGTGAGATCAACGTATTATTTGTGTTGCGTACTTCCTATCCGAATAAATTTGGATGGTTGGGCAATTACAATGTTGCAAAGCGCAAATGTCTCACCTGCAATGCTCTGGAAGATAGCAAATTTGTATACTGTCCAAAATGCGGATTTCCGTTCTGCTGGGAATGCAGTCGGGATATGAAGAGGATGTGCATCAACTGCGAGGAGCTACTGCCCATTGATGCAACAACGGACATAGCTATCACAAGCGATGAGACCAGTGTGGATGTGTATACCTATCGAAAGAAAAAGTAGTTTCACTCTTTAATTTAATAATATTATAAAAATAACAAAAATTTAAATATTTTACTGACATTCAAAGTCGATGTGATTGGACCACTGAATCTTATAGTTCTGTTCGTCAAACAGAGATTATTGTTTATTAATCTTGATCGTTTTTGAAACTCCACGTTTACTTCTCCTTATTTAATATGAAAACAGTCATATATGTGTGACATATATTTTCATAAATTATTATAAATAATTAAGGGCAAGTTAAAGTGAATGTTTTGTATATTTTTCCTGCATATACCACTTGTGTCAATCTTTCCACTTGTAATAATATCTGCGAAGAAATTGTCCATTTTCCAGTCTGCAGCACTTAATTCCCAGTAGTTTAAAGTTGGCTCAGTCCAATGCTCCCGATTAGAGTTTCTTGAGACTGGCCTGCGGCCCTGTCTGCTATTTTGTCTGCCGTTTGGCAACAGTTCGTCAGACATTTGTTGTGGAATTGGGCAAAGCTTTTTGTCTGCTGTTGGCTTCTGGTGAAGCTCTGTGCCTAATATAATTATGCACATGTCTCGGGTTCGGCAAAAGTTGTTGTTCGCCTTATCCTTAGACAAACTTTGGCCAGGCATTAACAGAACCCTCCTGATTCGATTATCTCTGCAGAAATTTCAACACTACGCCATGCAGACGGATTAAGTTGCAAAATTGTTAATTAAAAATAATAAAAACGCTAATTGAAAAAATGCCTACAGCTGAACAGCACAGTGGAAATGGGGGAAAAGTTTTTGGGAGCCCAGCAAAAATGTGCAGACTTTGCTGTGTAGGTGTGTTGTGTGTTGTGTGTGAGATGCTTTGGGGCACTCGCTTGAACAGTTGCAACACGCGGCAACAGCAACAACAACCACATCGGCAAAGAGGTAAGATGAAATCGTCTTTGTTTTAATATTCATGCGGGCCGCACTCGTGCATGTAGTTTTGTGGGCGTGGCCACCTTGTGCTTACAATAAAATAATTATGCAAACAAAAGCAGCAGTGAAAGAGTCACAAACACCGACATAGTTGCCACTTGGAGGCGAGACCGCAGCCGCAGCCGCAGCCACAGACATCTACGTCTGCGTCTGCGTCTTTTCTTGCCGCGTTTTCCATTGAAATTTCACACATTTCGCCAACGCCTCAGACCTAAAAAAAACAAAAACAAAAAAGCAGTATATATATATATATATATATATCTAGAGATAAAAAAACAAAAAATATGAGCGAATTTTCTTACCAAAAGCAAATTCCTAAGCGACAACGTAGCGTCTCGTGAAAATCCACAGCAAGCAGCCAGCTCCCTCTTTTCCCCTCTCCAGTCTTGGTTTCTGCTTATTTTATTTTTTTTTTTTTGTGGCCATGCCGTGTGCGAAGGTGATTATTTGACGTTCACACCTTGTCCGCCAGTTCATAGGACTAGGACGGGCATAGGGACTGGGCGAGGTCGTCTCTTGCTCGCGTCTCTTAGCTTCGTCTTCATTGTTGGCGGTTGTTGTGATCAGCCACAATAGTGACAGGTGTGACAGTGCACCGACAGTTCGGCGAGGGGAGGGTGAGGCTGCCTGCCCAGTTTTGTGGTGCAACAGGGCAACTATGAAGATGTAAACTAGACGAGACGACGATGAAAACTCCAAAGCAAAAAAGAAAATTATTTCGTAGAAATGCTCCAACCGAGCAGCAGGTTTGAAGAACGAGTGCAACAAAATGCAAACGGGCTTTAGTAGAATGTAAAATACTCTCTCTTAGAATAGGGCATTCCAATTTAATCTTTATCTGGAATTACTCGCACTTTAAAGTTCTTTGCACTTGCAATTACTATGCACTTTTCAAGCTAATTAGAAGCTAATTGTGGTGCTACAAAAAATATTGGTAAACTGTATTTAAATTATGATTATTTTAAATTTTATTTGATTCTTTTCACCCGTTGAAAAGGCAACAAATGTTTCATGATTACAGAGAAGCAAAGCAGCCATTACCAGATTTATGTAAGTGAATAATTTCTGCTTTGACACGAATAGAAATATGCCAAAGTGTTGAAAAAATAATTGCATCAAGTCTGTCAACTGCTTTTATCAAGCACTCAACTTGGCGTTGATAATGATAATGATAATGACGATGATGATAATGACGATGATGATGATGGTTGTTGTTGGTATGTTGCGCAGTTCGCAAATTGATGATGGTCAGTGTAGCGCATTGTTCATGCGGTTTGGCTAGTAGTTTCTGAGAGCAGGCAGTGAACTACATATTTAGAAAAGCTGCTGTTGCATGCAACAGCATAGAGTAAGGCTATGTCCTAAGGGCCCTGAGCGATGGCAAACTGGGAAGGTGACGGCTCATCTGAAGCCAAAGCAGCAGGTGGTAATCCGCAGAAATATGGTGCAAAACATATCAATTTGAAAAAAAGTCAGAAAAAGAACTTCGAAGCGATGACAGCCTGTCGTCGCCCCCATCACTGCTACCATAGCCACCTCGTCCAGTCCCAGTCCCAGTCCCAGCCCCAGCCCCAGACGAACGATCCGCCTTTGATGTGCTTTGACGAACTGCGGCTCGTTCTGGGTAACTCTGTCTGGGTGCCTGTTGTCTGTTGTGACTGTGACTGTGCCAGTGTATGTACCTCTGCCTGCATCGCTGCTATTATTTCTATAAAAATTCTTGAATATTATTTCAAGTTTGTTACGGCAGGTTAGTTAGCCGCACATTGCTATTTCTTCAGCTCATCGCTTCTGCCAGCCCGTATTTAATCTTTATAATTAAAATTTAAGCAAAAAATTACCACGCAGAAAAGATGATGTGAAATAACCGCCGGGTGAACAAACCAAAGAAGGCACCCTCTTGGGTGCAAAGACGCGAACGTGTTAAAAATTGATTAAAGTAATTGATTTGTAAGAGCTGGTCAAACATTTGAGGAACTTAGACAGAGACGGAGACGAAGAGGGACAAGAGACATGTTTGTGAGAGGAGACCGTAAAGGGCAAGGTAAATTCCCAACAGATTAATGTTCCTTGTGCATAGAGAGAAATAATCAGTTGGACCAGTTTGTTAGCAGGGAATGAAGGAATTTCAATGACTCGTGAGAATTTTGCATATATATTTAATGCAAAAAAGGGGTATGACTTAATTATTATTGAAAGGTTAGCGCATTTTTTAAGTGCTGTGTACTATTTTTTTTATTCAAATTGCAGACTAAAAGTATACAATAAAAGGGGAGAGAACTTCAAACTGTGAGATTCCGTGAACACGTATTATCAATATTTGATATAAATATAAATAAATTTAACAAGCTTAAATCATACTTATTTTCCCTTAAGGTTATATAATAAATCGAATAGTTTATCATTTTTAAAGTTTCATTAACTATTTCCTTACATAAGAGGGGGTTTTTTAACTGATAACTGAACATAATCTGAAGCAATTGTCTAATTTTATTTAGATACAAATCCCATTCTGGCAGTTTAAATACAAACTCAGTTTAAAGATACATAACTAATTCTGTTTAAGAAAAATAAATGCATATTGCACACTTGTATGTTTTCCCAAATATGTAGATTCTTGGACTTTTATTTATATTTATTTTTAAAATTTTAAGAAAAATTCTGATGAACTAAGGCTCTAATCAGAAGCTGAGTTCAAGGATACAGAAAAAGCTGGTTCACAAGCCGAGCCCATTGTTCAAGCCGTATACCGAACCAAATTTCTTTTGCTCACATTCCACAAAAGCAAGCTGAACGGCTTTGAAGTCAAATATTTCTTTATATTCAAATCATATTCAAACCACATAGAAATCTCAGCCTTGTTTCCGCAATTTCAAGTCAAACTGCAACGGCAACCGGAAAACAGCAGCAACAGCATAGATCCAATTTCAAACGGACCCAAATGCTGCACCACAAATCTTTCACTGCAGCCGCACCAATACTTTTTTTTTTTGCTGTTGCCACCTATATACACATATATTAATACTCTAACAGAGTAAATAAACGTGTCATAAGGTTTAAACTTAAATTAATATTAGTGCAAGTTTACTTAATATAGTTTGATATTTTAATTTTGATTACTTCCTGATGAAACTTTGAAATATTTATATTTTGTATTATTATTAATATAAATAATTTAAAATTATAATGTTATATTATTTTGAGAATATATAATTAAAGTTATATTTTTTTTAAATTAATAATTTTGTATGGATATTAATATTTGTATGGATTCCGTAGCTCAACAATAATTTGTGGAAGGGTATTTAATCTTCCACTCTTCAAAGCATTTATAATTTTTTTTTATTTCATTTTTTACGTAAAACCTCAAACCGAAACTCCAACAGCGTTTCCAACTCTCTATGCGTGTGCTGTGCTGGTTAAACTCAAAGTTTTGTGCCAACTGCTTTTGACTCTCATCGGAGCCAGCACGCGAGCTGTCGAGCTTGTGGATAGTGGATGGTTGTTGGTAGCTGGTAGCTGGTAGCTGAGCTGGTGACGCCTTTGGTCTTTCATAAAAACCAAAAAGCAAAGCGCGAAAGAGTTAAAAGGCACAACACACACAGAAAAACGCCCGTCCAGCAACAGCTTCAGTGGAAGGCAGCTGAAGCATTTGCACCCTATTATTTCGAGCAATTTCATCAAAACTAGATGGGGGCTCGGCCTCTGCTCCAAATTGTAACCGCAACAAAATACACAGTGCCACTGCCAGTACCAGTACCAGTTGCAGTCGCAGTCCCAGTTCCAGTCCCGGTTTCTGTTACCGTCCAAGCACATGGAACCGCTGCTTTTTCTAGCTTTTTTTGATTTTCCACTCTTTTTCCGGCCTTTGCTTTTTTGTTGTTGTTTTTGTTATGTTTGGATTGCTCTCAATAGGAGAAGCCAGCAGGTTTCTTTCTTTTCAATGGCCAGCTCCGACTGTCGACTGTGTGTTTTTTTCTATTTGGTTTCCACTTTTATGTAGATTGGTATTTATTTTCCACGCGAAAACTGGAAAAACTAAACACAAAGCAGAAAAAAAGAAGACTGGCCGTGGTTCTCACACTGCGATTTTCTTGCTGGTTACTGCCTGCTCCTGCCTTGCATTGCCTCGCCTTGCCTTGCCTCGTTAACTCTCCTCATCGCTCTTATTATCGCGTCAAGGTCCAGCAGCAACAAAAACTAAAACGGTGCCCCGCTTCTGGTTTCGCTGAGGAACTCTTTTATCGGTCCGCTGCCTGACAAATGACAGCAACGCCATTGCCGCCACTCGTCGGAGCATTTAGCCAAAGTCCAAGGAGCCGACAATACTGGGCTCTGGCAGAGTCAGCCGCTGACCGCTTTGGGCAGCTTAGCTCTGGCATGCAGTTTACAAACTTCAGGTAACTGCATGCTTATGATTCGCACAAATTTGAATTACATAAATTAATAGTAATATTAATTATTTTCACTATCTCAAGAATGCGTATTAAAGCTTATTTTGTTCCTAATAATTTTATAAATAAAATAATTGAATTGCATTATTCTGCTCTATTTATGTAGAAATTAACGTCTTGGGAATCTGTCTTGTCTGTTTATACTCTACTGTTCCCTGATTAAATAATCGAAATAGAATTAAATTAGTATCAGTTCAATAATCAACTTTGAATCGAAGACAAGCAATTATAAGCAATTACACTTGCTAGATCATTTAATCTTCGTCATTATTATTGTATTTGGTGTTTTTTTATTTTCGTATTGGATTTGTGCAATATCCGCCAGGCTGTCTATCAGTCTGTCCTTATATAGGGAGTTATGGACTTGAAAATTAATCTGAGCCTGCTTCCTTTACTTCATTTTTCTAGGCCACGTCCACTCCAGTGCCCAAAGCTCCCAAATTCCATGTCTCCGGTAATTTGAGAGTAGCAGTAGATTTCTAAGAACCTCCTCTAATTTTATTTCGGCATTGCCCCCTCTCGATACCGAAATTCACAATATCTTACATAATAATAGAGTTAAGGCTGCACAAAATGGACGGAAGATTAATATAAGCTCCACCAACATATTTTTTGGCCACGTCCACTTCAGTCACCAAAATTCACATCAGTTTATTTCCATCAAAATGTTAATGGCACACTTGGAAGATTGATTTCGATAAATCTCCTATAAATACCGGTATATCCTGTTTCTGATTTCAGATGGGATATCTAATGGTATAAGAGTATTCGACAGTCGGTTACACCCGACTGCAATGCTCTCAGTTGTTTTAATAAGTGTTTTCTGTTTTCGATGCTTTGCGTTGCAATTGCGCGCGCTGCTAATTAGATTTAGTTTAGCGCACAGATTTTGATACGTTAATTGTAAATTGTGCAAATACATATAATTGTGTGCTGCCTGAAGATAGCTGGCTCCGATTTGCCTGGCTGCCCACGGACTTGGAATCGCAACTGGAATGGTTCGCCGACTCTGCCTGCTTGATTTCTGCCTTAGTTTTGCTAAATTAGCCTGCGCCGCTGCCTCCTCTCATTGAGATTGTGGCGTAAAGAAGACAAATGCCTGGCATTCTTTTCTCAAGCCTTTTGGCTACGCTTTTGTTATGCGACGGGTTCGAGGAATGGGCAAGACACCACTGGAGTTGGGGCGCAATTAATAGGCACGACATTCGCCTTTCAGCTTGCTGTGATTCCCACATGGAATCCATAGACCTTCTTAGACCTTATACACATTGCATGGGTCAACTGGCAAAATTAGTTTTAATAACAATCATTAGGGGCATAACACAGCCTAATTCGATCTCAATTCAGATTAAATAATATATGTATATATTCCGGATGTGTATCCTAGCCGAGCTATTAGTGCATAAGCTGCACACTGGCCAAATCACAAAGGTCTCGAAATCTCTTTGTAGTAGCCACAGCGGCTCAATATAATGATTGCAAATTAAATTGATGTTGGCTAAAAATACCCATTCTTTTGGTAGAGACGGTCAAACTAAAGCAATCTTTCAGACAAAGGTATTCTATGCGAGGGGTGTTCGACCATTTTCTCGATTAGCGCATGAAGATAAGATTATTTGGGAGGATAGAATTCGTAAACTCGTAATTAAGTCTTTTTTATTTCAATCATTAGTCTTCCAGCAGAAAATCAGATTTGTTTGATCGTTCATTAAAGATTTGATAATTTCTATTGTGTTCAGTTTACTTCTAAGTTTAGCACTCTTACAAACTTAAAAAGCGCCCCATTTGTTTTGATGACAAATCAAATTATAAGATCAACAATAAGACATATAAAAAGACAAAAATCCAATTTGTTGAAGATGAAACACGCGTATTGTGGATACATCTTTTGGCAAGCCAGAAATTTGAAAGTGGAACCCAGCTTGTTGCAGTAAGGGGCCGGAAATTCCTGGAAGTTAACTTTTGGTACCTTCAGTCAAATTATGCGCTTCAGTTTAAAGCTCCATCCACTTGCTATACATCTCTTGTCGGCAGCATTCAGCAACAATTTCGCTGGAATATAATAACAAAAATTATCATTCTCTCCAACATCAGTCGGATAATGTGGAACCATCAATCTGTGTCCATATGCGCGATTGTCAAACCCTGAAGGCAACGATTCCAAGTGCGACAATCGACGGACGACCGACGACCGACGACCGACGACCGACGACCGACGATGGACCATCAATCGCATTAAAACCATAAAAGGATTGCTCATATGTAGTCAAGACCGAGAGCTGACGATTCATTCCATTGTTGTTCTTTTTGTTATGGACTGTTTACTCTTGGTTTTTTTCGCATCTCTTTTACAAGCGAGACCGGCGGCTGTTTAGGCAGCTGATGAAAAAGAATTTTTAAGTCCATTGTGTGTAGTGTTGAAAGTGCCCGAAACTTGTGTCTGTGTGAGTGTGTGTGTGTGTGTGTGTGTGCGAGGTGTGTCTTGAGTGAAAAAGGACAAAATGTCACAAAAGCGTGACGATGTGTCGTAAAGTACCCAACACTAACCCAAAGAGCGAATGCAAGGCAAAGTTTGGGGCATGCAGCAGCTGAATGGGATGTGCTGGGGTCCTCTGCGGCGTCTGGGACTTGGCTTTTATTACTTTGTGCTTGCTGCTTGGTTGCGCTTTTTATGATTTCCATGTGCCACACTCTGTCTGTGCACTGTCAGCCGTCAGTCAGCCAACAGCTTGCTGAGACCAGATCCACATTCAGACCCGTAGCCCGCCACAGTCCCAGACCCCAATAATTTGGGGCAAAGCTTGCGCTCCACTAGCGTCTTAATCAGTTCAGTTCGAAAGGTTGAAGGCATAAAGACTCGGCTTGGCTGGGCTTGACTTGGCCCAGGCTCTTTGTTATCTGAAGCATTCATGCGCGACACACCAAGCAGACATTCCATCACCAGTTCACTCACAGGATTTAACCCAAAAGTTAACACATATTTATGTATATAATCCTTTGTATAGTATTTCTTTTGGTTTTAGCTCAACATTTTGCAAGTTTCATTTTGGCCATAAGCTGACTCTTTAATCGTTTGTTTGTTGATATTTCACCTGTCCAATTAGTTACTTTCGTCGGCTTAAAGAGTTTATTGCTAGCCATAAAAAGCCGTTTTAACTTCCCTTTTCTGCTGCGCCTCATTGGTCAGTAATTAAAACTATAAATGTTTAAAAAGACACACGGTGAAGCAGTCTTTATTATCAGCATATTTTACTTGAATTTATACATATAAATATTTAT
Organism: Drosophila dives; assembly: GCA_035042365.1. NCBI lineage: Eukaryota > Metazoa > Arthropoda > Insecta > Diptera > Drosophilidae > Drosophila > Drosophila dives. The sequence goes on along the minus strand of JAWNLJ010000133.1, from coordinate 2,066,054 downwards.
TGTTGCTGTTGCTGTTGCTGCTTTTGGCCCACTTTTACAGCTGATGCAGACCAATGTCTAGACAAACTTTGAAGTGCTGTTAATTGCATGTTTAGTGCCACTTAAGCAGAAGCTGGCAAAATGTTGAATTTTTTGGTCAATTGGAAGTATTAAAAAGCTGTTGCGTTAAATTGGCAGCACAACATCTTAAACTTGAAATGCTATAAGCTTTTCATAGTTGGGAAATAGCAGTAAAATTTAATTAGTCTTTTACCACAGCTTATTCATAACCACGAAATCTATATGTATATTTTTGTAATCTACTTAATTAGAAAAAGTTTTTAATATGCTGAACATGTTCAAACAAAATCGAACGTAACGATTCAAAGCAGAAATTGAAGTTGTTTATTTACCTTATGGCTAACTTTTCCGCTCTTAAGATATCTTCTTTAGTTTTTTATAGTAGTAGTTGCCTCGGATATGAAAGATAAACTTGTACAATAATCCTGTTTAATTTTTATATTTCATGTTAAAATTTATCCAAAACAACTTATTAATTCAAATTATTCTTATTATTCTGAGTATATATTTGTCCTTCCAAGCAGATCAATTGAAGTATGATTCGAAGTTTAAGTTCTTTAGCGTAACAACAAGCAGCTTCAGACCAAAAGGGGACACATCGATTTCTTTTATTAAAATTATAAATCATATTTAAATATATTATTTCGGTTGGATAATGATACTGTAATGTATTCAAATACATCCCTCTCTAATGTTTTAACTACTTTTGCAATATTTAGTTGAGCTTATGAAGCTCATACTTCAATTATATTAGCTAATAATAATGAATAAACATATTATTATATCATAGTTACTTTGGTATTATTACGTTGCATTGTTTCTATTAAAAATAAAATACCTTATTTCTGATATCGCTTGTGACTTTAACTGAGTTGCCAGTCGGTCAGTGTAAAATAAAAAATGAGCATATCGCATTTATTCGCTATACTGGGAACTCTTCCCATGGCCAACTGGATGGAACTGACTGCTCTTCGAGTTGATATCTTTTGTTTCAGCATTATTTGCCACAGTCACAGTTGCTGCTGCTGCTGCTGCTGCTTTTTGTTGTCATTGCGAGTGAAATTCACAAGAAATTAACACAATTAACACTTTAATTGCAAACTTCCGTTTGCGCTACTTTTCTTTGGCAAGTTCCGCCACAGAGCAGCGCCACCCTGGAACAAAGACGACAACAAGGCTGCTGGGCCGCATCGCTCCCAGACTTATTTGCAGAGACTTCGCAGCAGCAGCGGCAGCAGCGGCGTCGTTGTCATTGTCGCATCCTTTTTGCAGCTGGTGTCGCTTCGCACACATGTGTGTTGCACATACACAGAGGGACTGTGCTCTCAATGTACACTCTGCCTCAAATGAAAGCAATTAACACTTTAGTGCCACTTGCAAATTCTGTGGCAATGCTGGCAAAGTTTGTCTCGCACAAAGAAACAGAGAGATCCAGAAAAAAAAAAAACACTTAGGGGCATTATCTACATCTTTCAGTTCTGCTATAAACTTATTTTCACACTTTCCGTATGGGTTTTTTCAAAATTTTTTACTGATCTTAGTTATATATGCAACATGTTCACTATTATCAAATTACCGTTTAAGGTTGCTCTTTTGAGTTTCCATAGTCTGTTTATTGCAATCTAAATTGACAAAACTTCAAATTGAGTCTCTGTTTGTGTTTAAGTTCATAATGAACTTATGCGTTTTCTTAATTATAACCAAATTTTCATTGACCGACTAGTGTTGTTGGGTCTTTTGTGTGCCGCAAATTGGATATGTCTTTCTCATTGTGTTTTTTTCTATTATTTTGTGATTAGACTACAACTATAAGGTTAATGAGTTGAGCCTGTCATATTGGGATTGCTTTCGGCATCACTTTAAAATTTGTATATATTTGAATTGAGAGCAGGAATATAATTTTTGTTTCTGCCAGGAGTTATTTTATTACTCGTATTTCTATGCTAATCATTTTATAGTCAAAACTCTGTAATTGGAAGTGCAAGTCTCTTTTAAACATAACCTTAATTAATATTAAATGTCGCTTTTTCACCTCTATATGACTATATAAAAGAACTTTATAGAAATGTTCTTATCCATTCTATCTATTGCACTTTTCTTGGTCTTCTTTTTGAGGAGTAAACATCAAAAACGTCGAAACTTCCTTTCAACATTAAACTCGCACCCGCCGTGAATAAAACATCTTTTAGCTTGCGGCACAGCTCCATTCGCTTGTTGCCGCCTTTTGTTGGGCTCCTGGTCCATAGCCACCCCGGGAGGCAACTGCCATCTGGCCTGTCAATGCAATAAACGCAGCAGCCAAAGGAGCAGCCGCAGCAGCAGCAGCAGCAGCAGCAAAAAGGAACCTTGCCCAGTCCAATGCTATTTGTTGTTTGCTTGCCTTTTTCATGTTTATTGCAAGTATTTCAATTCGGCGTTTCTCATTTCGCCCAGAGTTGGTAAGCTACACATTTGCCTGGCTTGTTTGCAAAAAATTTTTATTTTCTTTATATTTTGCCAGGTTCCGGACAGCCAACATAGAGCAGTGAGAGCAACCGGAGTTGGGCATATTCTTATTTGCCTGCCGGAGGAGCAGCTGCTGGAGTCTCTCCTTCACCAGTGCATATGGCAAATGGCTTTGCTGGACACGGTAACTGCCAACCCGCTGGTTTCCCTCCTTTACATACGATGCTAGTCCGCTAGGTACCCACTGGGCTGTGTGGGCTTTGTGGGAGTCATATGTTTTTCAAAGAGCCACGCCCACTCGACAGCCTGCTGTGCTGTAAGTAATTTGTGGTTTCAGGCAAATACTCTGATGATGTTTTTCTTAAATGCTTTCTCGCTCCCTTAGTTATCTCCCGGTCCCTCAGCCACTTTATTTTTTTGTGTTTGGTGTTTCCTTCCGCTTTACGGCTGCTTTCTCCGCTTCTTTTCTATGGTCGTCTTTTCTGCGAGCTGTATCGTTAAAAATGCCTTAAAGGCATTTAATTTCTTTTGTTCATGGGCTGGGCGCTTTCTAATGGAGGGGCTGCTGCTACAAAAAGGCAAACCATACTCATACTCCCACACTCACACACCCACACACACACACACGCATCCGCACCAAACGAGGGATCTCAGACCCCAACTGAAGCAAACAAATCGACGTTGCATATCCTGCGCCATAGTCCTCTGTCCTGCTTTTAACAATTTCAATAGAAAATTAAAACGCAGCGGAATTTGCTTTTCATTTCTTTATTCTATTTTATGTTTTGTTTTTTTTTTTTGGCTTTGCTGGGCGTCAGCTCAAGAAAAATGGTTGTTTTCTGTGTGTGAGTTGGCACTTTTCGCTACTCTGAGCCGCAACTGGACCGAACTGGACTGAATTGGGCTCTCTGGAAATAGGCGTTGGTTTTTGGGGGCCCTATACAAATTGCACGACGTTGATGGTGGCGGTGCGCGGGGAGAGGCTTCAATTCTCTTTTTATTTGCCGCTTGTGGGTTGAGAAATGTGTTTGCAATCTTTGGTAGCCCTTTGTTTGCAGTTTGTTGAACTCGAATAAGCTGCACAGAGTGGGACTTGTTTGCAGGGTGGCTAGATTACTATAGCTATTTTGGAATTATACTCCCTATTAATTTAATTTGCACACAGTTTTTTATATATGTTTAGGACTTATATACTTTCCAATTAAATTAATTAAAACTAATAATCAATTAAAAGTTATTTTCAACTTGTCAAAAGCACTTTGGAGGCAAATTTAATTTCAAATATATTTTTAGCAAATTAAAGTAACTAAATCACAGCGAACTTTTATTGTGCGCTTTCTTGCAGTGATAACTGCTTTATTATATGACAAACAAAAAACCTGAAATATGTGTTTATTTTTACATACAAAGTTCGGTTTCCTTATTTAATGGTTCGGAAAGATGAAAGTCTAACCAAATAGAAAAAGATAAACTGTAAGAAGACAGAGAGATTGCCTTAGATTTGATTTGGAAAGAATTATATCCGACCCATGAAGTATTCTTGCTCAGGATCAACAGCCAAATCCAGGTTAGGAATGTACGATTTTTTATACCACGCACATATCGAATTTTATCGATAACTTTCAATTTATATTCATAATATTTAGTGGCATAGTATTGATCAATTTTCGTTATTAATTTATTTTCATATTGAATTCAATATTTTATATTCCAATTCAATAACTGCTGTGTTTAGGGTATCTCGTGGTCTAGATCACTCGACTATAGTGTTCTTACTTAATTTAGGTTTTTATTCCACATGCGCTACAAACTCCACCCCATAGTTTCATACAGTACTCTATCTGTGTATATTTTTTTAGCTTTGTCTATTTTTACCCCATTTTGGCAAGTCTTTCGCAATTCTGTGCATTTCCGTCATTTGTGACATGCTTTGTCAACGCTTATTAATATTTTGGCTTTAAGTACTCGTATTATACTCCCCGTCACAGAAACGCAGCTTGGTCAAAGTTGGTCGCCATTTTCATTTGACTCGGTGCCCCCCGCCGATATATTGCTTAAGTGAACTTTTTGCGCTACATTTTTGCACCGCAGCCACACTATTAGACATAAAGACCATATTTCGATTTAACGCACTACGGGGGGTATGATTCTGTGGCTCGCACTCGTAATTCTCGTCAGCTTAGCGCTTAGGGGCAAGAGAACAATTTCTAAAAACGCTACTCGCAAAAAATGCAAAAAGCAAGGCGAATCATTTCGCAATCAGGCTGGAATCGGGGGAAAAAATATTCCAACTTCTGACTGAATGACTGACTGAGTGAGTAAATGAGTGAGTGAGTGAGTTAGTGATTGAGAGAGGGGTGTGAAGTGAATGGAGCTCAGAGCAATACAATTTTTTCATTTTGACGATTTACTAGAAACGCTTTGACGACCTGGGAGGGGGGCGTCGGACGAGCGCGAAATCAAAACGCAAAACATTTGCACAATGCAACATGGGTATTGGGTTCGATACCACTTGGGTTCTGTTTGGGGTTCTTTGTCATGGTTAAATATACAGAGATAGGGCAGCAGAAAAAATTCAGGGGAGGGGAGAGAGTGCTGCCAGCAGCGAGCATTATTTTCGGCCATAAATTGCAACCCTTTGTGCTGCACAGTTTGCCAAATAAAAGCGGAAATGGCGCGGATGGCAAAACACGCATCCGGTAGAAAATTACAGTTATTAATGTATGGGGTGCCTAATACTTTACCGTTTGTTACACGTACGTGTAACGCCCCGTTGATTTGCTTTTTTTTTAGCAATGCAACAATATTATTTACTCGTAGTACTCCAAGCAGTTACTCCTTTTCCTCTGCTTTTCCGCAAATGTATCGCACACAGTTTTTTGGTGCGACATGTCACAATAATCTGACAGATTAATTATACACGCGGAAATTTATACACGTTCCCGTTGTCCAGAGCCGAAACCGAATACGAACCCAAGCCCAAACCCCCCTTGCAATTTCATAGACCACTTTTTTGCTCCGGTTTCTTATTTATCGTTTAGAAATTCGTGGTTAAATCAATTTGCACACTTGCTTCTTCGCCCATTACCCATTTCACCCCTGCTTCTAGCCGTTTCCCTTTGGTTTTCAATTGACAGTTTTGGGTCAGCTTGTTCCACCTTATTTCTGCGATTGCTACTTTTTGCGAAAGGATACATCGATGCCTTTTTTGGACTTTATTGTTGGCACTAGGAATAGTAAAGAATCCACGAATTACTTACTTTTGGTTCGTTATATTGAGGGCGGGTTTATGGGGACTGTATCCGATTTCGTTTAGAAAATGAAGGAGCGTGAGTAAATACAATTGTGTTAGTCTAGAATTTTTGAATAACTGTACGCTAATTTGGAATCGGAAATGCTCATTCTGCTTTTGATTCATATGCTAGGTTTTACAAATTTAGCACTAAACAGATCCATAAAATACCCATATTATCCTACCTTTTTTTTCCTTCCTACTACTCTGAATTGATTTCTACAGATTTGATCATATAATAAATTAAAAACTTCATGTCTCGTAAATAGCATTTTCGCATGAATTTGTTATAACGCATTTGAACTAACTCTTCTGAATTTTGGTCTATTTGGCCTCTTCTTGGTTGTCCCCAAATTTGTTGGATGAAGGTTGGAAATATAAAAAAAAATTATGAATACTAAATACTAATATTAATGTTATTCAATTTAAATTATTTTTTTAACTATTTGTGATTCTAGATTTCTACTGCTATTAATTGGCATTAAATAGAAAAAATAAAAATGAAATATCTAGAATATAATTATTACTAAAATTAGAAGAAGAAGAAGTGGACAACTCTCTGAACTAGTTATTATTGTATTTTTTGTTATTATAATTTAGCAATTTGGCTCAAGTTTAGAGGTCTGTCTGGTCATTAAGCCGGCATAAATAGACCATAATTGGCTTGAAATATAAGTTGACTGTTTTGAATCGCTTTTTTAATTTATATACGAGTATGCTTAAAATATATTTCGAAGTATAGCCTTTTCAATCACACACTGTCTTCCATCATATATAAAGCCCTTAGAAATTTGCCACATTTGTTCTCAGCCCCCAGCGCACTTTGGGCATAATCTTCATGGGCCATGTCCCGTTTAAAAGCTTTACGCTGTTGTTTCGGCACTTCCTGAGCACTGTTGCTCACATGTCTCCAGATGCCGGAACTTCCGCAGACGATTGATAGAACAACTGCTGCTACTGCTCAAAAATTCGATACATCATTCATCAAAACGCGTGGCGAGAACAAAAGCCATCCCATTAGAGTAGTACATAGTTTGGAGAGGAGACCTCTGCGTTGAAGTTTTTCGCCCGGTAATCCCTTTATAATCGAATTACGGAAAATCCCCTGAGCTCTTTTGGTGTATTAAGGCAAACTCAAGCGTAAGAAACTAATTTGAGGCGCCTCAAACTCCGCGATACTCATGCATATGCGCACTTTCAGCTAACAGCCAGCCAGTCAGCCAGCCATCTAATTTAATAGAATTGTACTCTCCCATCAGTGAAAAGTCATAAAAATGTTGCAGCTATCAGATATTTAAGAATTGATAAAAAGCGTCGAATCAGTAAAACCCATGAGAGGCAGATTAGCTGGTAGGCGAGGGGAGCTGTCTTGACTATGTTGAACTTACCCCTAAATGAGAGTTTGCGTGTTTCCCACAGGACCGCACAACAAGGCAGCCAACCACCAAAACTACCACCCCCCGACTCGGATCACATTGTTTTCCCAAATCGGATTTTAGTTTTACACTAATTTCTTTGGTTTAAGACCAGCTCGCTCAGCGGTCCATAGTCCTTGGTCCTGGGCATCCGATAGCAAGTTCCCGCTGCTGTTGTCTGGTGGTATTATAAACGCTTCGCTGGACATTGCTGGCCCTGCGCTGATGAATCCTCTTTGATTACACTAAACTGCAATCGAGACAAACGCGCAAAACGTGCAACGTCATGCGGCAGGCTCATCGCTACGGGTTGGTTGGGTTGTGCGGTATCTCGTGTCCTCGTGTGCCGCAGTCCTGGTGTCTTGGTGTCTAGCAATCCCCCATCGATACGAGCTGCGAATGTGGTGTGTGATAAAATTTCGTTCACTTGACGGCTGACTGGCCTGGCCTTTTATCACATGCTCGGATCGTGCTGCGTATAGTAGTATCGAGGCTTTAGTTTAATTTTTATCACTCCTTGCTGCTGCACATTTTTATGGCAAGCACAATTTAATTGGCTGGTAAGAAAATTCTTAGATATTTGTTTTTGTGAAAAGCATTAAGCTTAGATTGTACCAGATTTTGTTTCTAAAAGTTTGGACAAGTTTGATAGCGTTTGAATTCCGGCTGAGTCATCTTGGCTTCGATTGATTACCTAATGCATTGGCCAGTGGGAGAGCAAAAAACTGTTAAAAATTATTCACTTAAAGGGTTCACCATTCTTAAACTTGTGGAACCAGCTTAAAGATCGAGATGAGAATGAAACACTTTTATCAAATTGATTTGAAGTGTCATTAAAACCAAATAAAGATGATCTACTCACGTAAGCGTGTCTAAGAGATACCCTATACTCAGGTATCGGTAACGTCACAAATTGTTAACGCCAAAAAAATCGATAATGGAAAGTTAAAAATTTGTAAAAAGCAACTTATGAATTTTAAATATTATCTATAATCTTACATGTCGAAAATACAATGTTTAAGAATTAAGTTGTAAAAAAAGACAACCTTCATCGTCCAAATAATATCTAAAATTAAATATGAATGAATAACTTATTTTATTAAACTCTAGCTAAAATAATAAAACTTATATTTTGTGACATAGGCGGATATAATAACTAGTGTGATTGACTCTATAATTCTATTCAATAAATCAGCTCTCGTAAGGTGCACTTTATATATGTTATTGTGGTTATAATAATTATTAAATAATTCTGTATATTTTCCTGGAGTTTGATATAACTTTGCATAATTGTGAAACTAAATGGCAGTCGTGCACAAAACAGAGTTTAATCTAGGCAAAGACATTGAGTCACCATTGGTGGCCGTTTGGAGCCACAACTTGAGCTCTGCTCGTGGCTAAGCAGGCAGCTGCTTTCCTCGATGAGGCAACATCTTGACGTGATCGTTGTCGCTTCAATGGCACTTAAAATGCCAGAACTTATTTCCATTTGGCTGGGCAATTATAATATTTTGTGAACAGCTCTTCCGACCAGTCTCATAAAATCTCGCTGGCACAAAGAGATGCAAAAAAAATTGGAAATGAGAAAAAAATGCGTTTACGTTTACCTTTTTTTGTGATTTGTGTTTTTTACTCAGTGAATTTGTTGTAACGGGTTGCCAGACGACCAGAACGACAACGATGAAAGACGTCTTAAATATTATATTGACATTTCTTTCGCAATGCTTTCGTTTTATTTACTTTGTAAGTCGGCATTTTAGGTGGCTCAGGTTGCCAGTGAGCCCACAAACTTTGACTTACGCAGCACAAATAATTATAGACATTTTGGGTTGGCCGCAGGAAAGAAACTAAAAAATTAAAACTGAGTGAATAAAAAAGGGTTAAGTGCTTTGCTTTTAGTGGCGTTTACATTTTTTTCGGCAAACTGTCGCATAAATTGCTTTGAATTATTTAAGAGCCAGTTTTCTACCTACTCTTCGCTCGTAGAGTCCAGTGTGGCAAGCCTAATTAAAAATGCTATGCGACACTTTGACTTCGAGTTTGCCTCTTACATTACTCATAAAGCCTTGCAATCCATCAATTAGCAACTTCCCCTCGCTGCTGCTGCTGCTGCTGTGTGTGAAACCACAAACCAAGCAAAATAAGAAAAATAAAAATGAATGACTCACGGCGCTTTCATCAGTCGAGGCTGCTGTCAATAACTCTGCCAAAAAGATCCGCTATATTGTGCACAATTGGTGTGGTGCCACTTTCAACACATTCAGGCAATCGGACAGCCCCGATAAGCATGAACTCATCTCAACTCAACTCAACTCAAGATGAGACGATTCATGAACTCTCCCTTTTTGAAATCTCTATGGGAAGCTCTTTGTTATACTTTATTCAATCGATAATTAGCGTGCAGCTCTTCAAATTTATGTTGTAAATTCAAAATGATGTTAGTGTTTCGCCTGAAAACTGTCGTCTTCTTGTGAGCAACCCATTAAAAGAATTGCCTCGTAATTTCTTGGCCAGATCTTGAATTATTGTTATGATAATTGTGCGCCACACGTTCCACATTGGATGTTTTTAACTAAGGACTCAACTCAGATCGGCTCTGTTGGTTGCTGGTAACTTAATTGGCTTGTTTATTTATTTAATATTTTCTACAGCGGAAATGCCATTAATGCAAGCAATACATAGAGTATCTGACTCACTTTTGATTCAGCAAATTATTAACATATATAACAAACAACTCAAATGTTTTTAGAATATCATTTACTGGCCATTCAAACCAATATTTGCTCATTTTTTGAGTTAACCCAAAATTAAGTAACACAAAATACAGTTTAAAATGATGTTAACTTGAACTCAACAAATATCGTTTAATTCTGTCCTCCAATTAAATTGAGTGACTTTCAATCTAAGTTCCATCTCCATCTTTATTCGAATCTGTCCAGCAGTCCAGCATATCCAGCATTGGTCTGTCCCATCTGTGCCCATCCTGGCTCTTATCCTTGTCGTCTGAGACTTGGTTTTGATTTGACAAGCCTCTGTTTGTCGCCCCACAACAAAACACACACGCACACCACCCATATGTGTTTGGTGTTTTTCTTGTTATTTGTAGAGCTCCCATGTCTGGTTCTGGATCTGGTCATGGTTCTGCTTGTGACTCTGTCTCTCTTGTTGGCCATTCACTCAATAGCCAGCCAAAGCCAATTGTCAGCATGACAAACGGGCCAACGACAGACATTTTGTTGAATGTTGGAGATGTTTACTGTTGCTAATCCTCGGACACAACACAGCAGAGCCCCCCTGCAGCCCTTTAGCTCTTTGCTCGGGTGTCAGTCAGCATATTGTTTGTTATGGTATAGCCCTGAAATTATTGATAAATATTTGTCAAAATTCTTGGCAGAATTAAGCGCGAGTTCTTTGGGGCTGGAGCTTGCCATGGAAGTTGGGGACACTTCCTAAACATGATTGATTCACGGCTAGGGTGCCACCCCCCAATACCAATTTCATTCCAGATTTTAGTCCAAAATGCAGCGCAAATAGTGAAAGCAGTCGAGTCATGTAAGAGCTGTGGTTCAATGCGATTTCGAATCCTCTGCTGCCTGAATGTATGCAAAACGCAGCTCTCGGATCGAGCATTGTATGGCCGATTGACTGCACTGGCCGGCAGCGTGAAGAGGAAGTCGGCTAGAAGGACGACTACAACTGACAATGTTGACAGCAATCGTATGTTTAAAAAGCATAATCCTAGACGAATGATGATGAATGGTCTCCAGCACACACCAACCAACCCACACAGACGCTCGCCGTCGTTTAACTAAATCCTTGATGAATGATGTTGCCTGCTTGCTCTACGTCTGTGTCTACGTCCTAGCCTGGCCTCCCCTAACCCCACCCTTGTATTCTAAGACCCGACTGCTGCGTTTTCATATTGCAAGAGAAAATTCGAAAACGACAACGACATTAGCAACATGCCACCCAACAAACACCGCACAGCATATTTGAGCCAAGCGCAATTTTCATTTACGCGTCATTTTAATGATGTTAAGTGAGTGTGCAGAAAACGAGAATGAAACCAAAACGATACAAAACCAAACCAAACCAAACCAAACCAAACCAGAACGAAACGAAACGTTAGAGGAAAACCGAACTAAGGGGGAAATGGAGGTGGAGGGGTGTAGTGTTTTTGCATTTATCACCCAAAGTTTTGGTAAATAGATTTTTGTTCTGGTACTGCACATTCTGCCTTCAAAATGAAAGCAGCTTGTAATCCATTTCAAATCATTTTTCACTTTTGCATTTCCTCTGTCGTACATCTTGCTGGGCTTCCACTAGGTCTCAGCTTCGTTTTGATTTGTTTGCTTAAATTGATAAATGATGTCTGTACCACAACGAAGACAGGACAGCTTTCAGAAAACAGAACGAATATCCTTTTAGAGCGAGGTGTTCAGCGGTTTTCAGCGGGCTCTACTAAATATCCGTTAAGTATAAAGCCAGACTTTAAGTAATAATAATGATGCGAACCTAGATTAGGTTTTCATTTAAACTCTGAAAACGGAAAGATGCAGCCAATTAAATTTGTATATTCATAATCCAAATCCAGATACCTTACAGATCCAAAACAGCTAATAAGTCCCAGCGGAACCGGAACAGACCTGCGTTGCATGCAATAAATATTTCAATTTCCTTACCATTTGGTTGACTTGACACCGTTCTGTGTGAAATTACTTATCGAGTTAAGATGATTTGGGTTTTAATGAATTTGCTGAAATTAATTTCAAACACAGTCAACGCTCTGATGGAACGACCTGATATCAGACAGTTGCTGGCATCCGCATCGCTATCGCACTGGACATTATCAGGCGTCGTTGCGTCGTTAAAGAACATGTGGCAATAAAAGTAATATCCTGAAAGTGGCACGTGGCGATGCAGCCATGCACATTGATTTTAGCAGAGTAACAATCTAACCTCAAATCTCCAGCGCAACTGTCAGAGCTGCCTAACAAGTTGGCAGACCATTCATACAACTGTGAGTCACCACCAGTGCTGCCAACTATCGACAATCCATGCCACAATGCTACAATGTTTTTGAAGGAAAATATATAAAAGCCTTTTTTTTTAATAGAAGGTGAAAAATCTCTAATGAGTTTTATATTTTTTCACAATATTTCATCTTCAATCCAAATAATATTAACGACTGAAACAAATAACTGTTGGTATTTAATTTCTTTTGATCAAGTTGAAAATTACAAAGACAATTTAATAAATATCTGATTTTTAAATTAAAATTTAATAATGTATTATTTTTTTTTAAACTTCCTTAATAATTTGTCTGTGTTTAAGGAATTTGGTCCCCTGAATTGTGTTGAAACAAACAAGAAAAAAATTCAAGCTTGTCTTTAAAATTGCATTAGACATTGAAGAGGCTGTCCTATTTCCCATCGATCACTTGAGAGACCCATCAACTTTTTAAACTTTTAAACTTGGGGGCTCTATTTTTCAACTTTTGAAAAATAGGCTCATTTAAGATTTCCAGAGCAAAAGTTCCAAGTTCAAATAAACTATAAGCCGATCTTTGAAAGTAATTACTAGCAAATTACCTTCCAAGCTTGATGACTCTGTCTTTAAATTTGTAGGAGATATGCGGCTTTATGGTCGTAGAAGTGGGCGTGGCCATAAAAACTTATTATTTTTTATTATGTTAAATTGTATTGAAAGTAACAAATTTAACGGCATTAACTAAAAATAATAATACTTAAGTGCTGGTGATCAAGCCAACCAAATTCGGTGACTGTGGCCTTAAAATTGATGATGACGTAAGATGTGTAACTTTATCGATTTGTTTTTATCGATTTTCTAGTAGACCAGTATATGTTTCAAGTTTTAAATCTCTATCTCTCAGCATGACGGATATTGCAACAATCCAATATATAAGAAGGACTTCGTAAATCGATTCGGCTTGTACAGTAATTGCACCTTATTTAGCCAACTTGTTACCAAGAGCGCTTGTTGCCGGGCTGGAGGGGGTGAGCTTTCCAGCCTAGTTCTCGTTATTGCTGCTTGTTGTTTGCACAGCGTTGCTAATGTTCTCACTTCAATAAACAAAGTAGTTTTTTCTCTGTTTGCGGCACAAAAAGGGCAGTCCAGCATGCAGTTGCCACCCTGCAACAAATGCAATTGTGCTGCGACAATGTCCTTAAGCCCGCTTTGCTTCCTGCCACCGCTCTATTTTCGAGGGTGGTTGAGCAATTCAGTTCGGCTACGTGAATTTATGAAGCATAGCGAAAAGTGCAATGGTCGGTGCAGGAGCGGACAATGATTCGGACTTTGGGCGATGGTGCAGTGGTGCAGTGTGCAGTGGTTACTTTGCAGTGCATTGGTGTCCTTTTCCTGCCCCTAACATGTTTACTCTATTGTCGCTAATTGTTTGATATATGGGTGTACTTGTTTATACTTATACTTATGTAGTTACTGTTTGCGTTGCCGTTGTTATGGCAAGTAATTCGTTGTAAGTCATTAAGAAGAGACTTGTCAGAGCTGAACTGGCCACGTTAACCAGTCTGTAAGGGTTCCCCTTCTGAGTTCAGGTGAAGCTCAACTTAATGGGGCATGGTGCAGGTGAAGCTATTGGTCTGGTATTAAATGTCTAAATAGTTGGCTGATGACGAAAGCTTAAGGGTGCTTTAAATTTGCAATTGTAAGGATCTATACGCTATACAAATTTGCATTGAACGAGTTTCATTTTGATTTTTAATTATAATTTAAGTAAAGAATTCTTGCAATAACTCTGAAGGGGCAAATTACAATGAAATTCTACTTACTTCATTTACACGGATAATAATGATTTTGTAAGTGTCATTAATATTTTAGCAGCTTTAAAAATCTATAATTTATATTATAATCTCTGTTGTTTTGTGCTACTGATCAGTGGACTCCATTTATAAGCCTCAAAAATGACCTGGTGAGGCGAAACACTACTTTTCTCATAGTGACATCGTCTGTTCATAAACATCATTACAAAGTTGCCTCTCTAGCGGTTAAGGTGACTCCAAAGTTTTCCTTAGCTCACATAACTTGTTGGCTCATATCACTGCTCTGCCCCATCCCCCACTCCACCCAATTGACAATCCTTGCCACTTGCCTCCTGCCACCACCTGTCCAGCCAATGAAATTAACTACTTAGAAAGTAATCTGAAGGAACTTTGACTGCGACCTGAACAATGCCAATGCGTCGCCAGAGCTCATGAAAAATTCTATTAACGGGAACATAGAGCAATCCCCCCCCCCCCCACAACACAGACCCATAGCCCGCGCCCTGCGGCTGTCATCCGCATGTTTGTATGCATTTTGGAGCCAATCAGGTTATGCCGTTGTTTACTTAAGCAGCTCCTTGCCCCTTTTTGCAGTGCCGGGCAAGTTTACATTTGACACACCTGCTTTCGTTTGAAACTTGCCACGGGGCAATAATTGCAACGACGAGCCGCGCCATGCTGCCGTCGTAGTTTGGTCGACACCCGCAATAAAAGCAACAACAGCAGCAACAATAATAAACAAATGAAAATGAGTGGCAACATTGCAGTCTGTGGACCGGCATTGTGCAAAAGTTGTGCCAAAGAAAGCCATCGGAAATGCTGCATGGATGTGGAGTTAGGCCTCCTCGTCCACATCCTCCCCAGGTCTACGTCATGTCTGCGCTTGATTGAACGCCTGCAAGCTGTTTGTGCTGGATGGCTGCATGGCTAAATGACTGACTGGGTGTAGGTGAGGGGTGCCATGCACTGGGAAAGGGGTGAAGCGGGGAAGGGGAGCAGAGCGTGTGCCTTAAATAAACAATTCACATTTAATTACGTCTAAATTTGGTTTTGAGAACAAACAGCGACGACAGCCGCGAGTGCAGTCAGCCCAGGAGCGGGTAGCAAACAGCAACTGCAACTGGAGCAGGAAGTGGAACAGGAGCAGAACACTGAACACACAGAGAACGCACACGTCCATGGGCGTCGTCAATGAATGTCGAACAAATTGGCAACACACGCGATGCGATGCGATGAGAAATATGGTGAAGGAGGGGGAGGCATTCAACGGACCTCCTTGGGAATAGAATTATGGGTTACTTAAATTACTTTATGCTCTCTTGCTCTGCGTCCAATGTCCTTTCGCCTGTTTGCCACTTTGGAGGCGAGCCAGTGCTGATTGCATGCAATTCAATGAAAAGTTTTGCCAAGACGAGCTTGCCTACACCACCCCTCCCCCTCGGCTGGTCCAGTAGGTAATGCACCCTCAAATCGATAGTAATGGCGGTTTGGGGACGACATTTATATATATATATGTATGTATGTATGTATGTGTGTGTGTGAAGCGAATTCCCAGTCTCAGTTGTGCCAAAGCACTAAATAATTGCCCATATGTGGCCCAGAAGCAAGGACTGTAACATGAAGGAACCACCCTTTTCAACACCCCAGAGGGTTGCACTACCCCTGTTTTTGTTGGTGTTGTTTCATCGATATTTCTTTTTTCAATTTATGCTCATTTATTCTATCAATTTAACGAAGCACACACACACTCTGTGTAAATCTATGGCTGACAGCATAAAAAGACACACACACATGCATACACTAAAAACAGAGTAGGGGAGATGGGGGAGTGGGAAATAGAGAGAGTGAAAGAGAGCGAGATATAGCAAATGGAAAAGCAGATTGCAACTCGTGCGTAAAGTCGGCCTTAGAATGGAGAGGGGAGGAGAGTGCTTGGAGGGTCGAACGAGACCGCTCTTTGTGTTTTGAAAGCAAATATTTTCTGACAAGTGGAAGTCAGATGTCATATATGTGTGTGAGTGTGCTTGTGTGTGTGTGTGAGTGTAATACGCACACCCAAATGCCGTTAGTCTCAATTGCTACTTGACATGCACACACAGTAAGACACACACAATCAGAGAGGGTCGCCTCACACCACTCCAAGTAGAGTTGTCAAAAAAAAAACACACTAAACAAAAAAAACAAAACACAACAAGAGCAACCAGAAAAACAACCGAATTGTGTAGAAAATCGTGTGGCCCAAGCAAAATGTCAGTCAGTGCAGGAAATGTTTGGCAAAGGGAAGACAAAACTTGGGCATTAGAGCGAGAGGAAAACTGACAATTATTATTTGACAGCTGACAGGTTTATGGCTGTAGCGATTTCATGAATTCGCGAATCTTGATTTGACAAAGCAGCATTATGAGACTCTCATCAGCACTGATGTGCCAAACGAATACCCTGCCAATTGTAGAGCTTGACAACTTCAACTTTAACAAGTTTTGCTATATCTCATGATATTTGATATTTGCAGTTCCATCAAATTGTCCAAATATATTATGTTTCGCAGTGTTCTTAAATTTGTCGTAACTTGCTGGCCATAAACTAATCTGAAGTCCTCATTAGCAACAAGACGCGTCCCATTGAGAGAGACGTGCAGCACAGCGTTCCTTATTATGAGATGTTTAATAATTTATGTATTTCCGATTTATGTCCGCGTATTTTTGCGAAGTCCTCTCCCTTACCAACTAACCTCCTGCCAAAAAAAAAAAACACCAATCCCCACCCGCATCCTCGCTCATTTGTATGCGTGCAGTGTTGCGCAGCGCACTTATTGCGAGATGGGGACACTTGGGTATTAAAAAATGCCAAAGAGTACTGAAGCTGGCTGGCTGGCTGTGAACCACCCATCCACAACCTATCCACAATGCCACGACCAGTCAACGAACCATTACTACTTTATTTTCAGTCTCAGTCTCAGTCAGTCAAAAATTGTATTATGCACAAGCTGTAATATGTTGCAGGTTGGTTGACTGCTTCCTGCGTATGTTTAGTGCCCCAACCGCGCGATGGGAAGCGGCTTTTTATTAAGAAATCATCCTTGATTGCGTGGAAGGAAATAATGTTGATTTTACATTTTACAAGATGCCAACTGAGACATGCGGAGTGGGTGAAATGGAACCAACTTGGGGGTTGCTTCGCATTTGCTGTGGCAAGTTTATTATTGTAATGGACGGCACACTTTTTATACTGGTACTTCAGGGAATTCTTCTTTCAATGCCGGTCTATTATGTTTTTGTCTTGTGGTGCTCTCTCTCTCTCTATATATATATATATATATATTTGAAGGGTTTTAATGGACCAACTGTAGATGGAGTCAAGTACCTGTCTGGCATATCAGAGTTATGCTGCCTCTATTTATGCCATGTGGCCTATAAAATATTCATTTGAATTGTTGTCAATATTTGCATAATTGGTATGAGACAATAGCAAGATCTTTTAATTTTTAATTTATTAAAGTATTGAGAAAAAACCTAATATTAAAATTATGAAGTTGCAGTGGCGTTTGATTTTGCTGATTAAATTATAAAGAAATTGCTTATATATAAATAGATACGATGAAAAGAATTTGTAATTCTTAATTGGATTAATGCCATAGATCAATTTTAGTCCTGATCCATTTTAATGTTTAACAAACATTTCATTGCAATAAAAAAGTTCCCCCAATGGCTGCCTTGAAGACAGTCAGTTTTGATTATTCCGCCTGACTTTTAGAAACAATATTTCGTCATGGCTTCCCTTTGCTAACTTCTTGATGGCACTTATGATGGCTTTGGCTCTTAAGCCGCCTCTTACCCTTTTGAACCCAAGCAATAGGCATGCCAGCCAAAAATAGTTTCTTTTTTGTTGTTGCTGATGCTGTTGTTTTCATAGCCACGAGAGCAATAACTTGGCTAAAAACACCACAGACCTACGACAGACAGTGTACTGAAGGCCAGGCAACTGCTTTGCTATTTATCGTATAAATGTTTATGTATATATAAATATATAAATATATATACATGCAATTTCTACGTAATAACGATGACTCGCTGCAAAAATCTATAAATCTTGTCAAGTAACCTTTCCCCCTTTTTACACACCCATCCACCCAAGGAGAAGAGGCCGCGAAAAGTAGGTCTACTTCAACCATTTGTCTAGCATGAGTGCATATATGAATATGTATGTGCATATCTACGTATGTATTGCGTGGGTCAACGTAACAAAATTAACTACAAATACTGAGGCAAATTTTCACACAAAACGCACGTGACAAAGTCGTTGTTGTCGTCTTGTGGCTGGGCAGATTCCGTCTAATGTTTTTGGGTGTCGTGCATAATCGTTAATGAATTATGGCTGCACATGTGAGCCAACTCGTAATATGCGTGTTCCACATGTTTTTGGCTTTTGTTTTTGTGGCTAGCCTACATTGTGTGAGGCGGCCTTTAATGAAATTTTCATACTTACTTTTATTTCAAAGCATTCGACTCATTCCCAACCAGAGCAAAGCAGCCAACCCTTAGCAAATTTTGTAGTTGTCTGCACTAAGTTTGCCGCTTTGTTCTTAAGTATTTCCACCCTCGATCATTTACATCCATTAGTCATGGGTTTATCAAGGTGCTTCCATCTCAGTTCGCAGTATGCGTGTTTGCCTCAAGCTGACCACACCCCACCATCTATACAAAATCATACATTAATTGTTTTTCATAACAACACTTAATTTCTTCGATAAATTATCAAATGACATGTTACCAGTGCAAATTTTTAATATCGAGTGCGCAAAATGTGTTTGAAGCTGTGTTAACTATTTTTGCACACAATCCGGCAGTCTGCTCCACCCTCTGCCTTTTTCAAAGTAATTTCTTTTGCAAGTTAGCATAAAAAACATAAGAAATTGAGTTTTAAAAAATAGAAAAAATTTCAAAAACTGAATCTAAAAATTTTTTGAATATTTTCCTAACGAGGTATTGCCTTCCATCTCCTCTCCTCGCATTTGCTTGCCTCCTCTTCTCTCATTTATTTTTTTTATCATTTTGTTTGTTATCAACTTGGTTGCTGCTGTAAAATTTAATTGCATATGCCACACTTCGAAGCGTCAATAAACGGAGCCACATCAGTGGGAAATGTTGAGAGTGGCCAGTTGCCAGGTGCCAGTTGCAAGGTGCAAGTTGCCGCAAAAGCTCTCAGTGCAACAGCAGCTATCAAACTTTTGGTTTCATAACTCTAAAAATTGTAATTGGAAAATTGAAATGGGGCGGATACTTTTACATCATATTTTATATTTGCTATGTCAGCATCCAAAAATTCCTCTTATATCTGAATATGACTTCATCGATTCAATTTCATATTTTAATGCATATGTTGAGGTATTAGTATCGTAAAGTTCGTCGCTTTGGGCTAGTTTTCTCATACTTTTAATTATATACATATTATATATATATATATATATTATATATATATATATATTATATATAATTGCACCATTGCCTCCCGTTGGAGTATTGTTGTTATATGTCCTGTTTGTGGTTAAAAGTATTTCTGTCTGAGTTTATCTTTTGAAAACACTAAATGAGTGCAACAAACCTATTTTGGGTATTTTGGGTAATCACCAGCATTATGCGATGATCCTATTAATAATAATAAAATAATAAATTTTGACAGCAGCTTGGACTTTGCACAAAATTAACCCTTTTAACAACATTATCCGTATTAAGAAATAATTATGTAATGAAATACAATTTTGCATGAAAAATACTGTTCACTTTACAAGTTCGATATTTATATAATTAAAAGCAGCATTTTACAAGATTTAATTGCTTTAAAATGTTGTAAAATCGTAATGTTAATTTTATAGATATTTTATAAATAAAATTGAAAGATTACCTTGCAAAAGACTTCTAGTCTAAGAATCGTAATCATCTTGCAATAAATGTATATAGAAAATAAATATAAAAAATTAGCTATCTAAATCTTGTCAATCTCGAACAACTAAATTGAAAATAGCTATTGATAATTTATTTAATAAAAACCAAAATTATTCACCAATTGTTATTCAAACATTGGCAAATAAATTCTCACTGCGAACATCGAACCATTTCAAACTTTAAACTATTTTACCGTTCTGGACTGCTAACTTAAAAAAAAACCCCAATTTTTTGTAAAATTGTGTGTGTGTGTCCAAACTATTTTCGAAATGTTTTAAGCGATTCTAGCAAAGTATTTAATCCTTTGAATGTTTTATTGCTTAGATAGTGTTTACTCAGCTGCACGGGGTTCTGGGATATCATTGCCAACAGCGCCAGCTGGCGGGAAGAGGGGTACTTCCATATAAATGTTTATTTGAAATGGATGCGGGCTCTCGTAATACCCGCGCGCATAGTTTGCATGAAAATATTTGTTAAAAAAGCCAAAACTAGCAGCGAACTGAAATCTCTAAATAATAAATTTGTAAGGGGGAAAAGAAATTTCAGCGTTGAGTTTAAAAACTTGTTCATTGTCATTTTGTTTGTGTTTGGCGGAGCTTTAATTATTTTATTGTTGCATTTTTATACGTACATTATGACATACCAGAATATTCATGCGAATTCCTATTCCTTTTAGATCCTGTGAGTGCAAACTGTGTTTGTGTTCTAAAAATGTTAATTGTCTTTGATAGTTTCTTGATAAATATCTGATTGCGTTAGAAGAAATAATTCAATGCTGCGTAAAGCTTACATATATATGTATATAAATTGTTTATATTTGAATATATTTAACGCTGCATTAACATCGGTGGACTGTTTAGATGGCTATATTTCTTATATTGGAAAAAGAGATTTTAATTTTTATTTTCTGTAAATGTTTAAATAAATATGTAACCAAATGGCAATACGAAAATGAGTAAGAATCCACCATCAATTATTTTGTGTTGATATCTATCTATTTTTAAAATATAAATCAATTTGAATTCCCTATAATTTTGTATAATTGTTGAGTGTATTTATGGGACCAATTGTTTTAAACATATATGTGTAAATATATATTTCTGTCGGCTCAGTCCCATAATTGGTCCCAAAATATACTCTTACTTATCTATGGATCTGTTTTGTTATTCGATGCATACATTTTCCATCGGTGAGTGCATAAAAATAAACGAATTGATTGTTTAATAAGCCTTAAATTACTATATCTACATCATTTTTATGAGTGCCCAGATTGTTCCCTCTCTGTTGATTTATTCTAATAGCTGCTACGTGTCAAAATATGAAAATTAAAATTTAAATGCTTAATAAAATAAAAAAAAGAAATGCATGCGCAGTATTAACTCATTGCATTTATTCAAAGGGGCATTTCCAATAGCTGTTAGCTTAAAACGAATCGATTTCTGGCTGTGCTTTTCAATGTGTTGACATTAATTAAAGTATTCGGGATTTCATGGAGTGAACAGCACTTTTTATAGCGAATATTGATATGCATTGAGTTGTCCCAACTGTGCGGCAGATATAATAACTTTGTTGCTGAGTTAAAAAAGCTGTCCTGACCACATATTTAATATAAGTCCCTACTCAACATGCGAATCAACCTTTTTCCCCAACCTCTCTAACCTTTAAGAAGGGTTCAACCATTACATTTTGGAGCTGAAGAAGACAGAACTCGCGGCTAATTAAATTCCAGAAAGCGCGTAGCAAAAACCTCACCGACTTTTGAAGTTAAGGTCAGCAACAGGAAGAACAACAGAATTCCCTGTGATGACAATGTTTGCCTACCAGGCTTATCAGCTCCTAATTGTATCTCTCCCAAATATGTATATAAATATTTGAAAAATGCCTTTTTAATTGCACAAAGTCGAAAAGTTTTGACTTAAGCCTTTCTGGCATAATTACGATAAGCAAAACAAGCTGAACTCATTGACGCGAGTTGTTGTTGCTGCATCATCGAGTGGCTGCCACTGTTGTGACTTCCTGTTCCTGACAGACGGACAGACAGGCAGACAGAAAGACAGAAAGACGAACTGGCTGCTGTGGTGGCTTGAAGCCTTTGGTTGGTGGCTTTTGCTGTTGCATATTCAGAAGCTTCGTCAAGCAAAAATATTACATAATTATACAAAGTAATACCAAACACAACAAGCAGGGACCCAGGCAAGGACCGACGCCAAGTGACTGGCGTTTTTGGTGTTTGATGACCCTGTTTATGAATACGTTAGCATTAATTAACTTTGATTTAATTAAACGTGCAAGGGCCACAGTCCCAGACCAGGTCACTTTTAAGGCGCTGTTCGCCGCCCTCGAATCGAGTCGACTCTCGTTGCTCCTGTGCCTGCTTCTGTGACGGCATCTTGTTAATCTCTTAACCAGTCGCAGGGGCATTGCGCCTTTTGCGGTTTGGCGCCACATTTGGCAGCCAGAGCAGCCAACTGGAAGAATAGCAACAGAACACTGTGCTAACACTGAGCTTCTCCAAAGCAACCTGCACCAAGGCTGATTCATTTCTTTTTTGTATTCTTATTTTTAGCTTTCTTTCTTGGCACTTTTGAAGTGGAAAATCCTTTTGCCTATTTACGTGGCCTTAACAAGTCAACACCGATGGCATTGTATATTTTCCCCGTCGCACTCCCTTATCTTTTGAGCTTTAATGTGCTTCGCTCAAGGTGCTCGCATGCCGAGCATTTTATTTCTAGAAAACGAGAATCTTAAAAAATACTATTATTGTAACTTTAAAATGAATTATGGTTTAAGATTTATGATTTGAAGGAATAGACTATTGACAACAACATATACTCGAACAATTATCTTTTATTATTTCACATCACAGTATTTTACAGTGCATTTCCCGCAGTGTACTCATGTTTTAAAGACTAAGCACAATAAATATTATAAAAATCGATAGTATAATATTTACATTTGCAATTGTAAACATTTTGAAATACATAATTTCTTAAAAAATGTATCTTTTTATTTTTGTTTAGCAATAAAGTAAAACTTGATTAATTTAAAATGAATTAATTAATAAGAATGCGATGCAAATTTAAATGCATTAAAACATGCTGCTAAATAATATGTTCAAGTAAAATATTTAAAACTATAGAAACGACACTTCCTGCAGCTTATTTTCTTGATTCTTTTTTTTTTTTTTTTATGTGTGTTTGCGAATTTGATTTTCTACTTTAGATCTCATTTCACATGTGCTTTGATTGCGAGGAGCTTTCTGTGCCTCCCAGAGAGGTCTTTGTGGTTGTCTCGTACCTCTCTCTAGTGCTTTTGTTTATATTTTGCTGTCTGCTTTCATAAATTAATTAATTAATTCGCCTGCGGCTGGTCAACAACAGTAAAAAGCAAATAAATAAGCAAAAATATTTGTTTTAATTTATGTGGCAAGTGGCACAGAGCCCGCTCCAATTGCTTACTGCGACTGAAACTGAATCTGATACTGAGACTGAGAACTGGAATTGAAACTGGGAGCCTTTGGCCTAGTTACTCTCCCAACGCACCCAACCCAACCTGCTCGCCAGCCAGCAAAGAAGTCCAAGCCCGTCTACGCCTGATGCCATTTACAAATTGCATTAGATTAAAGTACGATAAAACGCGGACGACGCGTTCAGTTGGCGTGATTCCGACTTATTTACACTTACAAAAAGGCCAACCAAAAAGGGAGAAACCGATATGGTAGAGTGGAGGGGCATTAGCTCTTGTAGCTGTTGGAAATAACAGCCTGGTAATATTTCCACGCCTTGCACATTTTACACAAAACTCGGGCACTGTTGACGCTCTCCGAACGGGGCATGTAGAACATGGTTAATTAGCAATTAATGAAGCGATAATGAAGCCAAGATAAACGACAACGTTGACTACGAATGACGATCATAATGATGCTGTTGATGATGGTTACGATGACAACGAGGCTGTTGAAGTGGCGCACACCAAGGGGCCCAAGAGGGGCATCAAGGGGAAGGATCCGCAGTGTGAAAATGTCGAAGACTTTGGCAGTCCGAGGCCAATCTTGTGGTTGCCTTTGCTGCTGTATGTGTGTGTGGATGTGTGTGTATGTGTGTTGCTCCAACGGCCTTGACGAGGATTCCGCTTGGAGGATGCGGATAAAGCGGTATTTGCCTGTTGGTTTTAGTTTAGGTTTCTTTCTTTTTTATTATTTTTTGTATTCTACGCTGCTGGGCAAAAGCGGCTTCATTTGTTGTTGTTGTTGTTTCTGTTGTTCTTGTTTTTTTTTATTTTGTTTTTTAGCCAACCTTTAAATAAAATGTGTTTTTTTAAGGGCCTCACTCTATAGGTATAATTTCCATGGAAAAAATAAACACATTTTGCAGGTTAATTAGTTTGCTGGCGGTGGGCATAAAAGCTTCTTGCCCCTTGCAGTGGCAAAAGCAGCCCCAATTAAATTTCAACGAAGGCTAGATTTTAAAACTGAAACTCAAATTGGACAGACGAATAAACACAAATTTCTTGCTTTTGTGAATAAGCCCTACTTTGATAGATATTAAATAAATAATTCTTTGACGATCAGACTTAAACAACTCAACTTGTCTCGTTGCTCACATGAATTTTGTTAAGTAAATTCTAATTCTAAAAGCTGATTGAATCGGCTGCCTTGTAGCAGCAATTCGTGTTTTATCTATAATTATACTTAAATTTTATTTTTCGGCAAATTGTGGAAGCATGTAATTATTCATTTAATGAGAATGATGAATTTCTCTCAGTTTTATAGAAATCTTGATAAATTGTTATTGGAGTTGGCTAGATTGGCCTAATTTATAACATAATTGCCATACAAGAAATAATATTAGAGTTTTAGCAAACAGTTAGGTAAAAAGTGAGGACCTTTAACTAGATGCCTAGTGAATACAATTTAATTTTGAAAGTAGTGTAACGGAAGTCAGATTTCGAATTAAAATAAATAAAATATACATATGCCTACAAGGTTATTATATCATTAGATTCTAGAGTATTTTATCTGTTAAGTCCATGAAAGCTTTCTGCATTTAGTTTTCTCTATATTGAACATCATGGCATTGCATTTGCACATTCTTTCATTTATTTATGTTGCCAGAATAATCTATCTGCCCCAATGAAACTCAGCAGACAAGTCCAACGAATATGCTGCCATTTTTCCTTCTTTATGACAGCAATATGGCAACAGCAACTGCAACTGCAACAGCAACTGCAACAGCAACTGCAATCCTGAAAGGCGATCTAATTTTCATGTTATTTGATAGAAAACTCTTGTAGACATCCCTCGTTGCGATGTTTGCCTGTGTGCAGTGATGCCAAGAATTTATCAGAGAGCCGCAGCTTTTAGTTGCATCATTCGGCGTGAAGGGAGAGAGTTGGATAGGGGGTGTGGTTGGTTGATATGAACTCTGGGATGCTGTGTTAAGCCTCGGCCACCTCCACCACCGACTGACTCTCTGAATATTATCAAAAGTGGTGTATCTGAAGCTGAAGCTTCCTGAATCTCATATCGGGCATGGCGAACATGTACAAAAGTTGTTGTTTGCCGTGGATGCTTCACTGGCGATCGTAACAACAGCAACTGTTGCTGCTGTTGCTGTTCCTGCTTCTGTTGTTGTTGCTGGCGCTGTGCGAGATTAAACAATGATTGCATTTTCATTTGCATTTTAAGTCACGGTGCAAGAAAAACCAAAGCATAAAAACTCGAGGGTCGGGATCTCACTTGCCAAGTGATGTTGC
This sequence comes from Drosophila dives, assembly GCA_035042365.1. Taxonomy (NCBI): domain Eukaryota; kingdom Metazoa; phylum Arthropoda; class Insecta; order Diptera; family Drosophilidae; genus Drosophila; species Drosophila dives. The sequence goes on along the minus strand of JAWNLJ010000133.1, from coordinate 2,040,343 downwards.
TCCGTCTGATGTTTTTGGTGTTGTTGCAGCAATTGTTGGTGCTATTAGCGATGAGCGATTCCCCACAATATTCCATTGCCCATTGACTCAACTTTGAACCAAGCCAACTCGATTCAGACCAAAGACGTGTCACGCTCTCATCTCTAGTTGCAGTTGCAGCTGCCTTTCTGCAGCTTGACTTCTTGGGGGCCCAGAAACAGGTTTGCCAAAACTAAACACATGCCGCCAGCGTCGTCCGGCTAAGATTGAAATGCAAATCAGTTAATGGTGTTCCTGAGGCTGTTGCTGTTGCTTTTGCGCTTGCACTGTGGCAAGGGCCAACACCATTCATTGGGACTGATGTACATGTTTGCATTCCCCTCTGCCTGCCTATCAGTGGCTGTTGATGTTGTTGTTATGTACATCAGCATATATAATTGGCCTGGGCCAGTCCAACTGGAATTGCTTCCTGGCCCCATTCTGTATAACCCATAACTCAAATGGCCAAAACGCTTGGCTTTAATGTGCTCTTCACACTCATAAAAATGAAAATTTGTGCGACAGACACAAAACCAGCGCTTGGACCCACGCTAAGCTTTTGATATGTAACAGCTGCTGTCTGCCGGGATTCACTGGTCCTTGGCTTATGTGTGTGTGTGTGTGTGTGTGTGTTGTGTCCAGCACACTCATCTCGATTACGAGGTGTAAATTTACGGAAGCACATAAAGCCATTTGGCGCGAATGTCGCTATCTAATCCTCAAGCCCATGGCCAGCTCAAAAGCCAATTCATATATTTACCGCTTTGCCAGTCGACCTTAACGGGAGCATTTTGCACTAAGCTTTTCGGACACTCAACGCGAGGAACAATCATCATCATCATTATTATCCTCATCATCACTGACATCATCATCACCATGTTAGGGAGGATAAAGCTTTATTAATTTTTTATGAAATGCGGATTGTTGCTGCTCATTTGTGTGGCTCATTTTTGGGCAGCCCAACGAGAAGCTGGGTTTTCTGCTTTGATAAGTGACTGACTTTAGTAGCAACAGACCTGTTCATAGTTGGTTACTTGCCAGAGTTTGGCTTGATTAAGCGAGTATTTCAGTCAGTTGTTTCAGGTTAACAGTGCGCTAGGGAAAACTAAGCAAATAGCTTGAACACTTTTTAGAATCCCACAAAACACAACATAAGACGACAAACTACTTCTCTGACTACTCCTTTGTAAAATTTCAGTGCACTCTTTTCCCCATTTTTAATAAGCCAATGTGCATTTATCTACTATCTAATATCTTACGAAAAATATATATATACAGATTCAATAACTTACAGCCACTTTCTATGATTTTTCTATATTATGCAATTCATATTCACAAAGCTTAAATTTACCATTTCGCTCCACATGGGTTGCAAGGGAATTGCCACCAAAGTTGCATCTTTGAACATGACAGTACCCAGCATTATATATAATCAACATTGAAAGTGTAGTCCACATTAAACAATCTCTAAAGTACAATCACTTCCAGCACTAAAATAAAAATAAAAAAAAAAAACAGAAAAAACACCGTCTGTCCTTAAAATCTTGCTGGGATTGAAAAGGAGAGCAGAAAAAAATATGCCTAAATCTCGACTCTTTTGGTATTGCTTGCAGACGTGCTTCAAGCAATGGTTTTTTGTGTTTATTTTATACAAAGATCGTAATTATGGGTTTGAAAAATCGTTGCGGCATCTTCGAATGATCGACATCACCATTCGCGAAATATATGGTCGCAAACCTGATGAAAGACCAGTTAACAGATGAAGCTGCATATTTTGTTGTCGTTGTTGTTGTTGTTGCTGGTGATGGTCACGCCCCCTAAAGTGGCATGCAGCCATGATTATGTAAACATAGAGAAAGGAAATGAGGAGCCACCTGAGGAGGAGTGCGAGGCGAGCTGTTAAAGGCCACAAAGTCACCGGGTCTTGGATGATGATGATGATTATGGTGATGAAGACAGCATCAACTACGAAAACGTTGGAGTAGCAGATGCATAGTGATGTGTGGTGGCCAAAGGGCAAAGGTCGTCCCAGCCACCCTCAAGATGCAGTGTTCAGTAAGTGTTAAAGTTCCATAAGTTGACTTCACTTCCATCTGAGCCCAGTTAACTAACACATATCACTATCAGCAGAGTTAGCAAGATAATGTTTGTTGTTGGAAACCTATTAAAAGATTCAATTTTTAAAATATATAAAAATGATCCAGTACTAAATTGCTGTGTTTGTGTGAATATTTCTATATTTTCTCATGTTTAAAACAATTTTCTGATGGCATTAATTCATTTAAAAATGAACTAGCTTAAAACTTGTATATATTTTAAAATAATAAAAGAATAATTTAAAAAATTAGCAAACTTCAAATGCTGCGAATGCATCGAGTTTTTTAGAAAGTGGAGTAAAAAGTCGTTGACTTCTAAACTCGAAGTAGTGTACTTTAAGTAAATATCGAGTCATTGCTAGCTTTAAGGATAAGTTAACTTTTCTGGCAGCTTGGAGGGGAGTGGCTCAAGCATTTAACAATTTATATAATTATACAAGCATTATTATGCTACATCAAACTGAGACCCAGGGCTATGCAGAATCAAATCCCCAATGCCATTAGCCACGCAACAGAGCTGTCAACTACAGTGATGTACACGAAACTAAGGCCACCCTGGCCTTAAAGGAAAGAAACAACCCAATGCGCAATTAAAATGAGTAATAGAAATAAAAAAGTCCCGAACGAAATTCAAAATGAAAATTCATTGAAGGGCAACATTATGCACTACAATTTGTGCTGTGAGTCGCGTTGGGTTAATGGATTTAAATGAGCCACCACCTTTCCATAACTTTGTCTAGATTGAGTGGCTTACAATTATTTACAGCAAAACTTGAAGAATAAAATAAGTAAATGAACGAGTATTTTACTCATTTGTTGTAGCTCATATTAATAAAACTGGTAAATTGTGAAAAAATCTTAAAAACAGTAGTTAGCATGCAACCTTTTCATCGGCCGCAGAACTGTTTAAATTTAGATACTATGATTATTAATATATATATATATAATTAAGAAAAGCCAAGTTTCAGTTTAATGTACAGCTTATTACACCCACTTAATCCATTCATTTAAATACAGGATATTGTAACAAAAACGATTTTATAAATGAGCTGCCTCCGCAAGCAGGAAGCAAATCTTTCAAGAGGAATCCATGCCATAAAGGCAAAAGGATACCAGCTAACACACACACACCCGCACCCACATCCATACATAGTAACTCGCACAAATCTCGATGGTAAAAGCCAAAGTGCAATGTCCGTGCTGACTTGGCAGCAAGAAGGGCTTCATGCTGAACTGGGCGACAACCCTGGTAATCCCACCAGTTTTCCAGTTTTTGTTGATATTAAGTGGCACGAAACATTGCTACCCCCAAAGTGCCCCAAATGTCCCAAATGCCCCAATACAGCAGCAATCAATCATGTGGTTTAAATTGGGGTATTTGTTAAAGGCGGTAAATTTTCAAAATATCCGTTCGCCTCTGATAAGGATGTGTGTCAAGTCTAAGTCGTCTGTCACTTGACCAGGACCTTTTTGCAGAAGGTTAGGTGTTGAGGCCTTGTGGCAGAAGTTTAAAAACCATATTTTGTGATTGCTTATCGAAATTTCTACAAAGATTTATTTTAGGGCCTATTACACTATTATACGAAGATAAGTGTTAAATAAAAGTGTGGTTGAAACAACTCAGAGCCACTAACATTGCTTTTCAATAAAAAGAGTAGAAATTACTTGACCAATGCTGTCAAAATGAAAGTAAGCCTTTAAGTGTAGGGTATTCCAAAGTTACTAATGTCACTTATAAGGTGCTTTTCAAATTACAATCACCAATTTACGAAAAGGGCATCGGTCACTCGAAAATATTGTAGGCAAAGTTAGATTTTATGGCCTATGGTTGTCCCGAATTGGATTGGCTAATATCCAGGAAAACCCCTTATGGATGGCCCGTATTAATCATGCACCTGTCACCTAGCCAAAATGTTGTCAAAAGTTTGTATAAAATATGACAATGCTGCTGCGATTGTTGTGACATTCTTGTGATGAACTTTTTAGATAAAGTTTCACAACATTTGTGAGCGTTGTGGCACGAGGCATGTGAAACGAGTGAAACGAAAGTGATTTAAACAACATCATAATGTCGACTTTCTCTCCAGAACATTATCGGTCAAAGATAAAGGTCGACTGCACTTCACCTTTTCAAAAGGATTCTCAGCTGATAGATTGATTTGCAGCGATACCATCCTGATAGTTTGCCACATAATTGCATTGCAAAATGCCCTAACTATGCATTTGAGTGCATCTCACACTTGGGTGGGAAGAGGGGAATGCAAACATATTATAAAGTGATTTCTAACTCAATATTGGTTAGACCAAATCTAATTGTGTTTGATGTGTGTGTAATTTGCCACAGTGTGTGTGCGAATATTATGAAAATGACCACAGAACACTACGCAATACGGATGAGGCTAGGTGGTTTACGTCATTTAAGCCACAAGTGTGTTGTTAGCATCTGCACTAAATGTTTTGTTATTGATCAAATATACAAAATACATAATAGGTATATATAAATGCAATATTTATTTAGATGTCTGTATATGTAAGAAATTGTTGGGTCATTTGCCTAAATGTGGGCAATGTTGTGTTAAATTGCAAATTTGCATAAAATATTTGTTGTTTATTTATTGGCAGTATTGGCTAAGGCTTGCACACACACACACACACACACACACAAACATAAATACACACACCTGAGAACTTGCGCTTTCAGCTGGCAACTAAATATTTGATGCAATTTGTGCGGCAGTTTAATGGTTTAGTTATTCACATACATATTGATATATGTACACACAACATTTATACTTAGATATGTACAAATGTATGTCTGCTGTTATTCAAAGGTCACTTTAAGGCTGATGAGTTGAAAAGGGCAAATACTGATAACGCACTTTATATACGACAAATAAGTGTTTGAAAGATCAAAGCTCACGAAATATTATTGATTTACTATTTTAGTTCAATAATTGATGGAATAAAGCTAAAGGTGATAAACAAAAGCGGAGCAAATATTGCATAATCTTGGGAGTCAATCTGCCGACATCTAAATTTTAGATAGGCCTCTTTTAAGATGCATCCCGGGTCATAAATATACAGCAGATAATAAAGGAGTGAAAAGTAAAAAAGAATGGGAGCAAAAAAGACTCCTACAACAAAAACAGGAAATACGACAGATACTAAAAAATACAAAAAACACAAATGATACAAGTGTGCTGGGCAGAGGCACGAGATGCTTAAAGTAAGTCATATTCATTGGTAAGGTTAGACCTAAAATACTTAATGTAATTAGCATAATTAAAATAATCCAAATCTTATAAATTTCGACCACCTTCTAGGCCAAGCCGTATTTAGGTGCCTAAACGTGATTTCAACGCTCCTACCTATATGGATATGTGTATAAAAAGTACCTTAATATATCAGCCAAAGCTTAACTGGATAAAAGTGGGCAGTATCAAACAGTAGACAATACAATGAGGTGACAAATAGCACTGGAGGTATTAGTAATAAAAAAAAAATAAAATGAGAAATGAGTCCATTCAGTCTAATAGCAATGAGTCATATCGCCTGATAAAAGGTGCCACAGAACAGAAATAGTTCTAAGTAATCTATTATCCAAGTCAGTCGTTAAAACTGCGACAAATATTGTTTTTTGGGAATTTTTGTGGGAATTTCCTAGTAATCTAGTGTTAAAGAAGCTTGAGCTCCAAATTTTCGGCTTGAGGATTTTATGAGAAATTTTTTCATTTTTCCACATTTTCTGCCTTGTTTGCAGATTTTGAAAGAAATAGACATTTCCGATTTCTAGTTTCCGGAGGCAGCGTATGTGTGTCTGTATAAGCCGAAGTTAGTTATCAGTAAGCTACCATCCAAGTTTGATGACTATATATTTATTAAATTGTGAAAGTTGTGTGGTTTATCGATTTACGTTTTCCGAAATATTAGCTTTGCTGATTACGGTCGCAAGAATGGCCAAAAACACTTTGGATGGACACCCAAAGGCTGTTACCAGTAATATGCCGGATCTACTAAAAAACAGCTACATTTAATTTTAAGGGTCTGGGTCTGCAGAAAAGGATATCTTTGAATAACCACCTACCAATAAATGTGGTGACTGTAGCCTTTGAATTGTAGAAGATCTGTGGCTTTATCGATTTGCGAAAGTTAGTTTGGCTTGCAAACAGGCCAGTAAATGTTAAAAATTTCTAGGCCTATCTTTAAGGATAAAGAGCCTACAACTAAACTAGATATAGCTTCATTACTAAAAAATATTACAAAAACTTAATGGTTAATAAGACTAACTTTTCATGCAATTACAAACTAAGGCGTAATAACTGCAGTTAGCCTAATGATCATATTTGGCCAAACATGTTTTTGTTGCCATTTCATTCCCAAACTAAGAGGAACACAAACCTTGACGTGATTTCATCACATTAAACAACTGAGGAGTTGTCAAGCTGCGAAACCCAAATACATACAAAGTTAAGTAATGGAGAAACTAATTTCGCAGCACTTGCGCTAATCTCAATTTCAACTTTTATTTTATTTAAATTTGATGCTTTGTTTTGCAGTGATAAAAACAAAGCTAAAACGGCACTTGCCACTCGACTGTTCCCCTACGCTCCCCAGCTCCCAGACGGAACTTTATGCGTTGCCGCGAAATCTCAAAACAATCAAATTGCGAGAGTGCAACAAAAAAACAAAAAAGGGCCAACTTAAATAATATGCCACGGCTGTTGATGCTACGGGCTTTCGTGGGCGTTGATGTTTTCTCAACAAAAATACATAACAACAACAACAACAACAGCAAACAACAACAGCAACAACATCAAGGACGGCAACAAGCAGTGGCAACGAGAGGAACTGAAAGCCAACTTCAACTTTAGTGCGAAAACTTTTGCCACTTAACTTTTCTGAATGCAAGGCGTCTAAGGGGGCAGGAGAGGGGCAGGAGCGCAACGCAACGCAAGGTGCCCCAATCTGAATCCCTATCCCCAGTTTCAGGGCCAGTTTCAGCCCCCCAGACTGCCAAAGCAATTAAAATTATTGCTGGCGAAAAAGTAATATTTTTCAAGTGCTAAATAAACACACTATAAAAGCCGCGAACGCGAGCCGACAACTCAAGTCAAAATACGCTCGTTTGCCGCAAGATGGCGCTGCTGCCACACACACACACACACACACACACACATACTTATGCACCCACGCACATGCACATACACACACAAAAACACAACCCATACACATCCAGAAGACGCGCACAAAGTTGATTCAATGATGTTCTCAAGAGTTATTTACATATGCAGCGCGCACGGAGAACTTCACAGAAAGCGCTAAGGAAAACTCTCCCAGCAAATATTTGGCCTCCGCCTTTTTATCTATGCCAAATCGCTGGATGGACTACTTCTGCTCTGAATCAGTAGAAGGAAGGGAAACTTTGGGTGGGTGGCACTTCTTGAAAGTTGGTGGCGCCTGATGGACCTCTTGATTGCCTGCTCCGGCCGTGATATGACGGGAAGAGCAACAACAAGTAGCAATAAGATGGAATTGCTGGGTGAGAAGGCAATTATGATAATGTTCAAGTTTGTTAGGTTTCTAACTCAAAGAGCAGCATAGAATATTTTTTACAGAGAGCCCTCTGTCAATAAATAAGGAAAGTGCACGCGTATTTGCGTTTTACTTCGAAATGTTTGTTATTTTTCAATGTTTGTAATAAATACATTTCTTGTATGTCATTCTATTTCCATTTTACATTTTATATATCAATTTGAATTGAACAAAAAGGAATGTTTTCTTTTGGCACAACTTCATTTTACAATTTTCCCATTTAAATGGGCGCTTTATTATATATATTATTCGGAAACTTTCGATTTTGTTCGTATATAATTTTTAATTAATCTTTATTTTTCAATCCAATTAAATTTCCCTTTTTCTCTTAATTATTGCTAAAATGTATACATTATGACTTATCACTTGTTAAATTTGTTAACTTAATTTGTTGATTGCCCTCTTCACAATTTGAATATCGCTTTTTATATCAAAGTCCATATGCCTACGTTCCTAACCTGAAGGGTTCTTCAATTGACTTTGGTCCCTAAGCAGACAATCCATGTATTGTATATTGCATTGACCAAAGTCAATTGGCCTTGTTGTTTTTATAGTACATCGATGGTATTACGAAAAAGTTTTCAGCAGTTTCTAATAACGCTCCATTACTTAATGTTAAAGCTGACGCCCAAAAAGCAATGGCAATAAAAAAACAAAGTTGCAACATTTGCTGAAAAGATCAGAGCACACTTTCACCTAAAAGTTGATAGAGTTTTGTGGAGAAGATTGCAAGCAACTTAACCAACGCAAAGAAAGCTGCAAATTGTGACAAAGTACAGAAGAAAGTGTCTGCTGGAGGTGTGTGGGGGGGGGGAGAGATGTGAAAATGTCTACTCAAGTGTAGAATTTGATTGCACTTGGAAATGTCTTTATGCGAGTGTTGAGCCAAAGTCATCGATGATGCTTTGTCGATTGTCTTTTATGGCTTGGAAAATAAACTTTTGCCACTTTGGCTATTCGCTTGGTTGCACCGTCAACTCGTCGACTTGCTGCAACAAGAAGTTGCGCGTAGTTAAAGAGAGTCAGGCGTAAATTCACTTAAATTATACATATAGGTTCAAGTTGGGTCCCAGGTCATCACTCAGTTGTAGCATTTGAAACCATTTGCTGAGTCATACATGCACGAGCACACACACACACTAACACACACATACAACCACACGCACATTGCATGACCCACATTTATACGCTCGAATTGATTTTCTATGCTGGCAATCAGCGCAGGACAACACACACTGCGTATACGCAATGTCCTGCCAACCCCAAAAGCCACTAAGCAGCTGCCAGCCAGCTTTTTCTATTTCTATTTTTTATTTGTTGTAAATCTGTAACGAAGGCACGCACTATTTTGGGGCTATTGGCCCGTTATAAACAAGTCCAAATGCCGACTCTGCAACAATCGACAGCATCCAAAATAGGCCACCTTCTGGTTTTTTTTTATAATTTAATGCCTGTTTGAGTTAAGGCTACGTATCCTTTCGCTATAAGTGTGTGTATGTGTGTGTGTGCATGTGTGTGTATGTGTGTGTATGTGTGTGTTTATTTGAGGGTTTTCGACACATAAACTATGCCATTTAATTGGTTCGGCAACCTTGTCAAGCACTTGGGAGCTCACGCGTCCGCTGGCACGTCTTTTGAATGCATGAGAAATTTGTTTCTGCATATTTAATGCAATTATCAAAAGGATCTCCTATTGGGACTGGCCAAAAAAAGGTGAAATTCCCCCGATGACTTAAATTGATTTAGCTGACAACTTCGAAACTGGGCCAGCACCTAAGTCCTAGACTTCCATATTGATAACCCTTAAGAATGCTTAGCTATGATAATACCAAAAGTAAAAGGTTTGCCTTAACATATATTACTAAGATAAGGCTGCAAAAGAGATTGTTTGAAGATTTACTTAATAGGCCGCAATCTTCTTGTCAAACATCACAGCAACATGGAAATTAAATAAATGCGGCTGTATGTGAAAACTAATTTTGTATAGAAACGGCAAGTTTCTTAGAGTATGTATTTAAAGATCCACAAGGCAATGCTATTGGGATAACTGGCAATAAAGTCAAACCTTTTTAATTGGTTGTGTTGGAGTCAACGAAATGGCTAAATATTTACTTTACAAAGGTCCAGCTGTTAACCTTGATTTTAAAAGGATATTACAACAGACATTATTATCGGAATACTAATTAAAATACCTGAAAATTGCTTCAAGCTGGGATCTATGCCAGCTATTTTATCTCTCACTCTCCAGAGTTAGTCCCATAACTATCCTCATGCTAACTAGCTGCAACTTCCCAGTTTTTCTTTTGCAGTCTTTGGTCTTTGATTGCTCCTCTTGCATACATTACGTACTTTCAAAGGCCAATTTCGTTAGCCAAAACGCAAGTTATTTGCTCATTAAAAGGCCGGCAGAACAATTTGAGCAGTGCTTCGATTGTTAGGCACAGGCCAACTATAGCTGCAACTTCATGCTGCAAGTTCATATCCCTTTTGCGTGTCCTCAACTTCAGTTTTGGCCTCATCTTTGGCTGACTGGCAATTTGACCGGCGGCAAAGAATTGTTTGCTCCACTTGGAGCTGAGACTCGGGCAATATTTCACTTGAGTCGCAGATCGATCTGCAGCATGCACCCAGTTAACCGTTTGTCTGCCTGCTCACCTGGGCTTATCACGCGAATCTGTCAGATAAAGTTTGCATACGTTCACATACATAACTGGCTCAAGAAGGCGGTCAGTTTTGTGTATTCCCTCCCAGCCACCCCTGGCTGGCATCTCACGTTCCGTCTCTGTCTCTGTCTCTGGGTAACGTGGCTTGCAATTAAATGCTGCTGTTCTGCGGCTGATTCCGCTGTTGTGTCCGCTTTTGTTGCACGTTGCTCTTCTACATGCTGCAATACAACCTGCTACTGAGGCTGGAAAACTTTCGTTGCAAGCGGTCTCAACCACAATCGTGATCTTATCATTTTTCCTGCTTGGATCATGTTCGATTTTGTGAATTTGTTTTACTTACTACTTACTACATTGTATCTCTTGACTCTTGAAATTTACTCGTACTTTTTCCATGACATCTCCCGACCTTATTTGCAAACAGACCGCGTCCAGTCTCCCAGATCTATGCTGGCCATGCTTTATTTTCGATTTAAATAATTTATAAGAAAAACCGCTGTGCATTGTCCCGATCGTGATAAGCTTTGACTCTTCGATGCGACCGTTTTCTCAGATTCTTTTCTTCCCTCTGTCTCTGTCTCTGTCTCTGTCTTTTGCATTGTCTCTGTGGCAAAGTAATCGAATAAAAACAAAAAATGTATTTAATTTATTGAGGAGTACTGTAGATTTATGTTGGACTCTTTGCGCTTATTGGCCATTAGTGTCAGCAAATATTAAGAAATTGTCGTAGCACATGTTGACAAACAGCCATTGAACACGATTATATTTTAACAAAATACACATTTCACATTTTATTTCAAACGAATTTTTAATTTAATGCTGATAAAGCTTAAGAATTTTATAGCCAAATATGACTGCCATTTTGTTCCCTAAGACCACAAAAGTTTTTTTCTGTTTCTGCTCTATCGTATTTGTTTTCTGTATTTCACCATTAAAAACTAGAGACTCTAGTTTATGTATATTTTAAAAATATATATGTATATATTCCCCATTGGCCTCTCTCTAAATAAATCAAATACTCTACACGTTTTTTTAACCATGCTAAACTCTCATTCAACCTGAAGCAAATCTGTAAATAATTTATTTTTAACTATAAGCAAACATCATCACAAATTTGATTTCAGTCACATTTACCTATTTGTGGAAAGAACTCAATCAAATTAAATTGGCAACCAGTATGCTCCGCCCACAATTCAGATTTAGATTCAGATTAAATTCAAATTAAATAAAAATTCCCTGCATTCTAAGCTTATTATTTGTTTGCCACAGCACAAATATCAGTACTGCAATCATCACAGATGAGGTGCTAAAGCCGCTTTGATAATTAAATATAAAAATTGTATACATAAATGCGAGAATATTGAAAAAATGTATCGCTTGGCAAACCATTTGCAATCTGCGTTCAGCAAACCCAAGTAAACATAACTATAACTATCCACAAATATATATTTTAACGTTTTTTAAATTGGTTTCGCAATTTGGTAGCATTCGTTGTTATTGGTGTCACGGCAGCGCCATCGAGATACTCATACTTAAAGATACACAGCACTGGATATGCAAAAGATACAACACACTCTCACACAGAGAGAGACTGTGCTCCCAGCAGGGAGGGAGGAGCAAATAACGGTTGGTACCTGGGTAGCTGGAGCGACTCTAGGTTGTAGCTGGAGCCAAGTGAATTGGTAGCTGGTTGCCATCGTCTCATCTTCCATTACCCATCTGCCTCCTTCTGCTGTCGTCCGTCAGGTCGTAGATGTTAATCGCTGCGGCACTTTGGAGTAAGTGGCATTTTGCAGCGTCCACCATCAGCGGTGGCAGTAGCAGGAACAGGAGAAGAGAAATGAAATCTAGGTGTGCAGGGAAGAGAAGGGAAGGGGAGAGGAGTATGGCAATGGCAATACTGCTCGACTCTTGATATGGCAACCCCACTGTCCCTTAGATAGTCGGGTGGGCGGGGCCCATGACAGTCCAAGCCGAACGAACGTTCCAGGCAAATGTTTGCGGATTTGAATTTAAATTGAAATAGGATGTTGTATATTCAAATGAATTTTAACTCAAGGGTAAATGGGTGGCATAGAAGTGCAGCCCAAAGAGTGGTTCAGATTAACATCATCAGTTTGGCATTGATTGCTCGTAGATAGCACACAAAAGCGCCGCTGGGCTGCACATGTAACCGCAACCGAAAAAAATTTGATCGAAAATTGTTCACTGCACTGCAACGAATCGCTTATACCCTTTGTCAACCTGTACTAGAAATAGAAAAGATAGGTTTCATTTAACAAGTTAGAATATTAATATATAAAGCTTGCTAGTATTTCGAAAGTTATATAAATGACTTGGACTAATCAACTAAAATAAAAATGTATATTTACTTTATATTTATATTAGAATAATAATTTAAAAAATTATTGCAATACTACAATAAAATAAAAATAGAAAAAAATTCCAAAATATTCGAAGTAAGTTTTATAGCATATATAAATTACACGATTGTTAAGTTGTTTTGTATCAGTGATGGAAGTGTGTAATGGAAGTGTAATGGGAGCATGTTATATACGCTTCTGAGCTCACGGGAAAAAGAAAAACTAATGGGTTTTGTAATAAGTTTTAGTTTTCATGTTTATATTAGCATGCTAATAGTGGCAATTGCTATATATGGGTGTGTGGTTAGAGTGGTGTGGAGCTGTGGAGCTGTGGAGGGAGCTCTATTGAAACTGTGGCGAGTGTAAAGCTCAGTTGATGCCTCAATTTTAAATAGGCAATTTGCTTTTCATTTTTATTTTGAGTGGACGAGCCCCCCAGGTAGGAGTTGACTAGTTATCTTGGGTTACTTTCCTGGGAACTAGTAACTGTTTGCCCGGCCGTGCTGATTGACGCCCCCAAGATGTGGAATAGTTGCTGATAAGCAGCGAAGTTGACTACAAATTATAAACATAATAACTGACAATATGCTGCACCCCAGCAAACAAACCATAAGCGATAATTAATAGAGAGATAATCTAACTGCCTGGCTGGCCTCGCTGCCATGGATTGGCTTTGACAAATCTCATGGCATGGCAATCGAAATGAATTATTTTCCCAACCAACGGGCCCCTAGCTGCAATTTCCACGAAAATACCCCAACCAACCATCGCAGACATTGACTGGCAGACAACAACAACAACAAAGAGAGCATGTAGCCATAAATCTTTCTGGGTTTTTTTTTGTTATTTTCCCCCACTTTCCAGAACTAGAGCTGTGGCCAGGCCGAGTGACATTAGCCTTGGAGGCAGGCAAAGACTTTGTCTTCATTTGCAGCTCAGCTTCGTCGTATTAAAAGCGTTTAAGAGAACACGATCTGGAAAATAAACCGAGGCTTGTCCCTCCAGGCTCTATTTTTCCTAACAAAACGAGACACTTAAGAATGCAATCGACTGTGCCACAAGCTACAGGTGGCTTATCACCAATTAAGCGATACATTTTACAAATTTGTAGCCTCACAAAAAAACATAAAAAACAACACTGAATTTAACCCTTTTTCTTTTTATTATGTCATACAATTTGTCACTTGTCGCAGAGCGCCAGAGCTGCCCAAAAAAATGTAAAAACGGGTTTCTTATAAAATCGCCAAGCTCTCCTGCCGAGCAGTCAAACTTGAATTAATTAATAATTCTGCCGTGGTCTACAGTTTTTTTCTGGTCTGTTTTTTTTTTTTTTTTTGGTAATGAAGAACTTTTTGGTTACGTTTATTATGAACTCGGAAAGCATAAATCTCAACTAATTTTATGTAATTAGTTTGCATAATCTGTCACGGTCGGTTTTTCTCCTTTTCATATTCAACTTTTATGTGTACGCAATAAAAAAAATACTTCGGTTGGGTTCTGGTCTTGCATGCTTGATGTGATTAAAATAATAAATGATTTTCTATTGATTTTGAAATACTCAAGAATCACCGGTATTTTGTCAAAGTACAGAAAACAAATTAAGAGGTTCGATTTTCTAAAGCTTTGCAATTAATTTTCTTTTTGATCAATGTGTTGGTAAGTCAATTAAGAGTAACACAACAGCATTTCAAAGGTTTTTCACATATCAGGTTAGAAAGCTAAAAGAAGATGGAGAACGAGCTGAAACAGAAAAGTAAAAAAAGTAATCAGTAAAACTTTATATAGCAGAAGAAATGGATTGTTGAGTTTAATTTATAAGATATAAATACTTTTTAAATTAAGTTTAAAAATAAAAAGTAGCAAGTTTCAATGTAAGAAAATAAATTATTTTTATTAAGACCCACAGTGCATTAAGTTTTTTGAAGACATTGCTTTCAAATACACCAAATTATGCAATTTTTTATATTGATTAATAAAAATTTGTATAATATTTTTTTTAGCTCTAAGAAAACTTTTCATTTCAGATATTTTATTATATTTTATTAATATCAACATTTTGAATGAACTTAAGACACAGTTTTAATTCAATTCGATTTAAACTAATTCTACAAATAAATTTATTATATTTACTATTCTGAGAGAATAGAGAATAGAGAGAAAGAGCGTAACTTATTCTAAAAACTCAACTCAATTCGCAGATATTCGCGATGCCATGAATGTCAAACGAAATATCAATTTCAAACTACATTTTCAAGTGCACAACCTCAATAAAAAATCAAAGGTGCAATGCACAATCAAATACAAACAGCAAACATGAAAAACCACTAGAAATTTTGCTCGACTTTAAGATGACCTTAACCAAGTCTATGAGTCTTAACGGACATAAGATAATATAATATGTATCATTTGGTATTTTTCGTTCTAGAATGAAAATCAAAATTAGTGTGATCGATATGTATGAAATTTACATACATAAACATATCAGCAAAATAGATGTATTTAAGTATTTAGGTATTTTAAAGAACATGCCAAATAAAAGTGAAGCATATTTTCATCAAAATTTAAATCAGTCAGTAATCGGCTTAAAACCTCATCAGACCAGTCGAGTGTTAGCAAAGGGGCTAAGGGGTAGTTCAAAAATACATTTTTGATTAAACCATTCCAAAACGGCCGACATGCCAATGCAGCAGAGTATCGATTTGATGGTCACATATATACAAAGCCATCGCAGCAATTCAAATCGTCAATCTGTGGATCCCTGCACCTTGCAGAGTTCACTCCTAATTGAATTTCACAAGCGCATCATGGAGTTGCACCTGGGAAATGTTTTCTAATATACAAAATCAGTTTGATGCACTCACATCCGAGTTGAACAAAAATGCTTTGACAAAGATATGAAATGATGTGTCATACATGGTATAATGCCGATGTTTGAATACACTTCTTTAATAAATATTGTAGTGTGTGATTTTGACTATAATTGATATATTTGCTTGCATGCTTTTACAAATAATTCCTAATATACGAAATAATTCTTAAATTTGTAAGGGCAAATATACAAAATATTTCTATTTAGAATATAGATATGGAAATTCATCAATAGTTTGCATTAAAAGGCCGATCAATTCAGTGCGAAACTGTTTAGAAATTATCAATTTATTATGTTTATTATAATATAAGGATCAAATAACCCTATTTACTCATTTAAATAAAAAAAACTAAATATTGTACAAGCTCTTGCAAGATTTTAAACAATTGTACCAATAAATTAAAAATAGATAAATAATGGTTGTTATTAAGATATATTCTGTTTGAGTGCAGCTAATCAGATTCAAAAACTTGAAAACTAATACTAGTGGTTGACAGACAATAATATTAATTATATAGCGAATATAATTATATGTGTATTAATGTGAAGATTTATCTTCCAGTCTAGAGTCTTTAAAAAATGCATAATTATGCAATTCTGGTGTTAGTACGCGTTTATCCCGATTATTGATGCAGCTATGCAGGACATCAAACAGAGTCCATATGTGTCTGGGCTCTGTTGATAATGCCCCAATGAATACTGTTTAAAATTCGTTTCATTTATCAACAACAAGTTAAAGGTCCGGCGGGGGGAGGTGGTGTGTTAGTGATTATTCTGGTGCTGGGATGACTGTCTGATGAGTTTTGTTGCAAATGAAACTTTTTAAATGGAATTTACGCTGCAATATCGCGTTTTCAACGAAATGAGTTTTAATTGCAAGTTTTCCTAATGCAGCCAACGCACGCAGCTGTTGACGTTGCATGTAGTCACTTTGTTGTTGTTGTTGTTGTTGTTGTTCTTGCTTTTGCTGGTGGTGCAAATTCGCTTAAATTTCCGCACACGCTTTCCCTTAAATAGCACAAAATTATGTTCATTATGATAATTTGAGTGTTTGTGCGGGTAAACCTGTTGGCAGACCTCGACGTTTTAGCTCTCTTTTGAAAATGTATTCGAAATTTCAATATTGCCAGACAACGTTTGCTGGCAGTTATACAAACAGTTTCCAACATTTCCCTATCCATTGTATATAACTCAATGCTGTGGTAAATGGCTGCAGGCAACGCACATTTTTGGCAACAAATATGAATATTTGCAATGTTTATTTCGGCGTAAAATGTTTGTAGTCCTGACCATGGCAAAACAAGTCAAATGCAAGGAAAATTAATAGTTCATTTTGTTCTTTGAGTGCAATATGGTAGAATTTAATTATCTCGATTAATGTGCGAAAATTTTAAATGTAACAAAAGATGTTTCATTTTTTAACGGAAAATCTTATTAAAGTGTTATAAGAGCTTTAGTACATTAATATGATTTTGAATATAATTTCACAATAACATATTTGCCTAAATTTGTTTTTTTATTTTTGTTTTAAGAATTCGCTTGCTTAAAAGATTTCCTATATTTATATGAGAATCCATTTTCCCGTAGGGATTCTTATATTTCAACAATTGAACATTATTTACTTGGTTGTATTTAACTTAACATTTCACAATTGTGATTGAAAATGACCACATTTGACTTCGTTTAAATTTGAGAATAGCTATTATATTTTTATTATTTCCTATTGCTTTACAAACTTGTCATTTAGCAATATGAAATAAGCATTAACAATCACTAACCTGTCGTATAATAAGATTTTGAAATTGAAGTTTATTAAAAATGTGTAAAGAGCGTAAATATTATCGATATCATAAAATTTGACATACCCGTAATAAAGTATGAGAGTTTTTCTTTTTTATTTAAAAATATTTTAAATTAATTGTGTATGGCATCCAACAAAAAATATGTCTCGACAATTTTTTAATCGAACAATGATGGTTGTAAATTGATCCACGCCATATGCTCAAAAAAAATGAAATAAAGTAAATAAATAATTATTTTGAATACATCATACATATGCATGTATATTTATCACAACGGGCAAGCTTGGCCTATATGTGTCAACCATACAGGTTGACAACCATCTTATCTAACCTTCGAACAAATATTTGAATAGTTCGGATTAAATCTGGGTTGCTTTGAATGCTATGAATATCCATCTCTCTCTCCCATTTTAAAAAAAATTTTCAAATTGCAAGTACCGATATTTTGGAAAGTCGATAAATCCGCATATCTCTCACAATTTTAAAGATAGAGTCACCAATAATCAATAATCGGCATATAAAATGTTTTATGTTATATATAAATATATACGACCATACTCGACACTTCCTGGAACTTCGGCCCTAGAAATCTGAAGTGCGTATTTTCTCTACAACTTGTAAGCTAGAGTTACCAAATTTTTAAAGCTATTAGTTAACAGCCCTAAGAAATTGATATCAAAATACACCGGTACACCTGTTACTTTAAATCGACATAACTATATATGTCACAATTTGAAAGCTAACATCACCAAATTAAAAGGGTTTATTGGCCATCAAAAACCCAGAAGCATTACTAGGAACCTTCTTCAATAATTTTTTCCGCCACACTAAACTCCCAAGAGCCCATATCTCCCGTAATTTAATAGCTACAGTTGCCAATCTTAGAAGGAAGTTACCTGTTACCAGCTTATATCAACCGCAATTTATATATAACAGCACATCGATCCAGTTCATTGCTGTCTGTTATTAGCTGGTATAACAAATGGTAACAACGTATTTCGCAGCCAGTTTTTATTAGCTTAACCGAGTGATCCTTGAATGCTCTTACTATTTTATAGTAAATTAAATTTTAAATTTGTATGTCTTAAGACCGTATTTGAAAATTGAGAAATCTTTCTAGTTCCCAATAAATAAATACATGTTAAAGTAACTTATTTAAAGTAAGGGTGTTTTCTTTGCTACTCGTGTTGTTCTTTTTATTTTTACTTATAATATTTTTAAAACATGTTCGTACACACACACACACACACACAGAGAGAGAGAAAGATACACACATTCATACACATGCGTTTATTCTGCATTTATAGTTTGGCATAATTATATTTTTGACTTTCTCGTTGCCATAAAGTGAGGGGAAATATCTCGAGCACATGCGAAAAATGAAACAAAAATCTTATTTAACTACAGCATCAATTATAATAATTATTTCATTAAAAATGTTGTTAATTTTTTTCTTTTATCAGACATTGCGCTTATATGTTTAAATTATTTTTGTTCTTTTTGTAGTGTTACAAATAATAATTATTTTTAAAGTGTGTGTCTTAATAAGAGCACAGATACTGAAGATGAGTATACAAAATGGCTCTATTACATTAATAAATGCCAATAAAATTCGTAAGCGCACAAAATCCTCGTAGTATACCAAAAATATTTGATTTATGGAATCAGAAATATAATTTTATATAGAGCAATACATATATTGGTGTATATATGTATTAATAATATGGAATTAAAATGAAAACAAACCAAAAAAATAATATGGATTTATTATTTTTTTTGAGTTTTACTTATAAGTTACTTATTTATTTCGCTATTGAAATAAAAATAATTGATTGACTATCCAAGTGAAAGACAGAACCGACTTAAAGTTTATTTTGTATTCCCTAAACATTTATTGGGTAATATAATTTGACGTCTCATTAACTATAAAATCGCAAACAATTGCACACAGTTAAAATTGAATATTGATAACCTTGAGAACCATAAGCGGATCACAATCCAACGAAAATCTGCCTGACTTCCCAGCTCAGGAACAATGACCATAATGGGCGGTGTTTAGGTAGCTCACGGCTCGTTTTCAGAATCCTTCCCTATTCCTTTTCCGTAAATGTTATTGTTGTTTGCAACTGCAACCCAATACGTTGCAAATAGAATTTGTATGAGCGAGGCATACAGATTCGCCTTAGAATGACAAATAGTTGCAATTGTATCTGTGTGTTGTGTGTTGTCTTCTTGTATCTCTTTGCCTCCTAATCTCTTTTAACATTTCCATTAATACGCAGCGGTTGACTGCGCTGCTTTTGCCCGGACAACCTCCTCACTGCCAATGATGAGAAATTAATGTGCGTACACAATTTCACATTTCACAGATACCCAGGCCGAACCCAGACCCAGGGACAGGGCCAGGGCCAGGGCCAAGTCCAGGCACAGCGTGAGCCGAGACGAGCTGAGCCAGAGCGTCACGGTCGGTCCGCTCAGCGGGACAAAGTGCTAAGCATTGTTGGGAAATTTCATGGCGCTCCGCACGGGGTCCACAGAGAATCGTCGTCGTCAATCCGCGATCATTGTTCTGTAAGGTGTAACAAAAAACCCAACCATCGAATTTTGTCAAATGGAAATTGTCGTTTGAGCGGACACTTTATGGCCTGCTGCTGCTGCTCTGCTGCTGCTGCTCTGCTGCTGTTCTGCTCTTGCGGCTTAGAGTTTTCACGCCCCGGATCGGTTTACCTGTTTGTGTAGAAACATAAACCAAATCGGAACTGCTCTGCAAACTTTTGATACTAATCTATTACAACGCAAGCAAATTAGTTATTGTTCTAACAACTTTTAAGATTTTATATAATCTTGAAAATAAAATTAAAATTCTACATTAAACAAAAAGTAATTTTAAAGTCTTGCAGCTGTGTGCCAGTGTGAAAACGCCCCTTAAAAACTATTCAAAACTTGCCCCAAATCGTGGCATGTTCAACTTAATTGCCCTCAAAGCCTTTGTATAATTTCCAACCAATAGATAACAACAGCTGATAAATAGCGCGTCGAATCGAAAGCGCTGTGGCCAAAAAGAAATGAGGCAAGAGACAACAGGCAAGAAGTAAGGGGTAAGCGATAAGGGGCAAGAGGAAGAAGGCGCGTTAACTGCCCATAAGCACAATTGTGAAATGCTTTAATTTCTGAAGTACCTTTAATGAGCATTTTCAACATGGTCATCATACAATCAACATCAGCAACGACAGCAGCAGACGCACAGCATCCACGTATTACAATGGCTCCAATATTTGGACCATGGTTCGTCATAATTACTGCCCTGAGCATAGTTTTATTTTTGAGTTTCTTTCTTTACTTTTTTGTTATTGGTGTTATTCTGACGACTGACTGCCTGCTGTCTGTCTGTCTGTCCGCATCAGAATTGGCCCGAAAAGCCAGAGACTGACGAGCAATATGTATGTGTATCGAGTGTGTACGAGTGTAGCTGAGCATCAGAAATCGGCTGGGGAATTAATGATTACGTTGGCCGGCTTTGCGGCTTGAACCAGTAACCCTTTAATGCAAACACAGGCCAAATTCTCAGTTCAGGCAGTTCGAATGGCCAGTAACTGAGCCTCACTCGGCAGCTCTTTCACTCGACTGCTTCTTATGGCGCTGGCTGCTCCCATGGCAAAAGGAAATTGTAATGATCGAAATCAAAATGTTTTCGTTACTTTAGCTCCTAATGAAGCTTGAATAGTGCGAATGACTCCACACAGTTGCCCACTGCCCATTACCCAATGCCCACTGGATGTTGGCCATTGGCCATTGCCCCCTCGGGGGCAACACAGCCGCACCACGCGCCTTTTAATCGAAATTTGATGATGAATTCTCAACTCAACTGGCTCCAACTCAACTTAAATCAACTCAGACTCGATTCGAATCGTTTCGACTGGTTTGATTCCTGAAATGCTACTTTAAGCCAAGCAGCTCGGCGCTATTATTGTTGGCCATTTGAGGTTTGCCCCGCCGCTATTTGCCTTTGTTATTTATTTATTGTTATTATAGTACATGCCTCTATTTGTGTTCTGATTTCTCGTTTTTCTTTTTCTCTTAACTCTTTTTAATTGTATAAATGGGCTTGGGGTTTTGGGTATTTGTAACAGACTTTAACCGCCGCATGATTTGCTTGAAATTGCTGAAGATTATCAGATCTGTGTATTTTGTTTGTTTTTTTTTTTTTTTGGATTTATATTCATTTCTCAGTAGCATTTTCTATGACTGGGCCCAAACGAAGTGTAATTTTGAGCCCCCAGTAAAAATTCATAAGTACGATTTTTAAGCGGCTTATTGGTATTTCTTAATGTTGCACATTTAGACAAATTAAGAACTCCATCTGATGAAGGTTCTTCTGAAATTGCAGCCTTCTTGTACTTCAAGTTACACAACGTATAAACTAGAGATATTCGAGAATGAACGACGCATTATTATTAATTTTTTGAATATCAAAACAAAATTTGAGAACAAATTACAACAAAATTAATGGGAAGTTAGGCAAATAGGAATAAGTTTTTTTCTATTTCAAAATTATTTCTTTCTTCGAAATTTCATTTCTACAATTCTTGATTATTTTGATAAATGTGTACTGCTGAAAAATATTAAAATAAATAGAGCTCAAATATTTTATGACGCTTTTGCATATTATATTTCTTTTAAATATTCTGCTTCGCATATTTTGAAAAAGTAAGTTAGTAATTATTTATACCTGTAGCTGTAAGTTATCAATTTCTTTTTTTAAATAAACATTTAAGAAAAAGAAAAAAAATAAGTTAAATATATTTGTAGTTTTGCGATCTATATGAATTCAAATATTTATTTCTAGCTTAAAACTCAACAATTGAATACATTTTTCCGATTTGTGATCTATTTGGCCAAAATTTCGCGCATTGGCTTTAGCCTCAAAAAAAAAAATAATAATAAAAAAAATAAACTCGTCAGCTTGACGACCGCAAAAATGCCTTTGAAATGGCTTTCACAAAAAGTTACTTTAATTATGCCAGAAAAGTAAACAAAAAATAATTGTAGTACCCTTGAAACATGCAACTTGCAACTTTTGCTGCGTGTTGGCTTCATACACACACACACACACACAGAGGCATTTTCCCATTTCATCTGTTGGAAAACATAAGCAATTTGAAAAAAGTACAAATGCAGCAAGTTTTGACTTTCAATTTAATTAAAAGTCTGTTGAGAAAAAGTAAAATTAATGCACTATTATTTAATAGTAACAAGGAACCACGGAACTTTTGCAGCAATGTGCCGCCAAGCGAAGCACATACTACATACTTGCCACATTCGAAAGCGAGAGCGAGATAGAGCCAGATGTGTGTGACAAAAAGAGAAAGAGAGAGAGAGAGAGAGAGAGAGAGAGAGAGAGAAGTATCGTGTGTGTGCATAATTTTCAATTGAATGCGTTTCTTTACATGTATTCAACCCCTTTTTTCGAGCTAGTATCTATGTGCCACCTGCTCTCGGCGCTTGCAACATCAAACTAGATGGAAAGTTGCAAGCTCATCGTTGAAAAAAAATAAATAAATGGACAGTGGTAAAGTTTTTGTTTTCAGTTTTGAAAGTAGTTTCGCTTTGCATATATTTTTACGATATTTGCTTAAATTTGAATAAATTTCTTCACTAACTAATAAATACATAGTCGTTTTTGCTTACAAATACGTGTTCTTGATGCTTTAACAATATTGTTTAAATAATTTAAATTAATCTTACAAGTGACTCTCAGTGCTTTGTTGTATTTTTGTTGTTGTATGTTTAATTTTAAAATTAATATATTACGAACTAAGCTTACAATCTAAGTAAATACAATTTCGTAATTTCAAATGAGTAATAGTAGAAAGACATTTAAGTAATTAAGTCAATTTGCAAGAGATCGCATTAAGTTTTCATATTTTTTTTTTATCTATTTTGTTTCTTTTTTTGTGCTATTTACAGAACAATAGAGTAAAAGATTTTCTTATGTGGGTTTTTTTTTTAATAACTTAGGTCTTAAGCAGAGCTTACACGTGTCATCATCATATGCTATTCAACATATATACACATATATATTTATATATTAATATATATTTATATATATTTATAATATACTACACAAGTGTAAAAAAAATTGAAATTTCTTTTGTAAGGGATGCTAGAATGGAATTAATCACGTGTAAACTCGGCGCTTTAGTGTCTTGAGTGCTCTACTACTAACATCTGTTTTGTGGGAGGGTTTTCTTGTGTGTGTGTGTGTGTGTGTTTATTTTATTTACAGAATTTGGCATCACAGTTGACAACGCGACGAGGAACTAAGCAAAGATGCTGAGCTGCCTGCGACGATAGTGCTTCGAGGATCAGTGCGTGAATTGCCGCAGGGTATTCGTCGCTGGCGTTGGCCTGTGTTGCAAGGAGCGTCTGCCTGTTGTGGCACAGAGACCATTGCGCAGTGGCAGCGCCGGTGGCAGCGGTGGCGGTGTCGGCGTCTTGCTGCGGCCCATCTGCTCCAGAGGCAGCGAATAGTGGGCATTGCTGTAGATGTAGTTGGGATCCACCATCATCTCGCCGAGCGGAGTCTCGTTGTCAAAGTCGCGTTCGCGCTGCTTGAAATGCTCGTGTGTGATACGCAGCTGTTGTGGGGCATGCACCAGGGGCACGTCAGCGTACGAGTAGCACGAATCAGCCACTGTCGCTGTGGCAGCCAAAAACTGCGGCTTCGTGTAATGATTCAGCTTCGACTGCTGAGCATGCTGCGACTGATGTGGCAACTGCTGCTGTTGTTGCTGCAACTGTTGCTGCTGTTGCTGCTGCTGCTGCTGATCTCGGTTCATTGTTGCCGTCTTCATGTGCAGCACAAAGTTGGCGCTGTCATCGATGCTGCCCGCGAGACTCTTGTTGTTGTTCAGCTTCTGCTCAGAGTGCAACAGGGTGGCAGACATGGCGGACACCTGCAGCTGCTGCAACTTGTGCTGACCATCGCCCGAATTCAGGTCATTGATGGGCATTGGACACATGCCATAATGATGATGTGCAGCAGCAGCAGCAGCAGCTGCACCAGTTGTCTGATGCGGTGCGGTGTAGGTGTTTGGGAAGGTTGAGTGGATGCCGAGGGAGCAGGGATGATGCTGGAGACGGGACATGTAATCCTCGTCGCAAAAGGTCTTCTGATACTCGCGCTCCTTGCGGCCCAGCGCCGAGTTGCCCCACAGGCCACCCTTAAGATACTCGCGGATCTTGTGCCGGCAGCGATACAGGACCAACGCCAAGGCAGTTATCGTTGCCGCAGATCCCACGAGGAGTGCACCGATAAGCGCCTGCTTTCGGGGATCGCTGTGGCTGCAGCCCATCAGGGTGGGATTCAAGTGTTTGAGTGACTCGCCACGCAAACGATCAGGAAACTCGCAGAGCAGCTGATCCGTCAACTGATCCTGATCCTGGCTGGCATTCTTGGCGACCAGCAGATTGCGCAGCCACATCACACGGCAATCGCAGGACAGCGGATTCTCCGACAAATCCAACGTGATCAGATCCTTCCAGGGGAACAGACCCTCGGCAAGGGAAGTCAATGCGTTCGCCTTGAGCACAACATGCCGCAAGTGGGGTAGGCCACTCAGTGCACCCTCCTGCACCTCGACGAGCATCTTGTTCGATGCCAGAATCAGAGATTCCAAGTTGCCATTGGCTGCGAAGGCACCGGTCATGATGCGCTTCAGTTTAAGTGCTCCATTGATGTCCAGTCGCTGGAGTTGCTTCAGACCCACAAAGGCACCTTCGCCAATTAGCTCAAAATCATTTTGGCCCAGCGACAACTGCTCCAGACGCACCAGGTGACTGAGACCCACGGTGGGAATTTTGGCCAATCGATTGTCGGAGAGATCCAAGATACGCAGCTCCTCGAGCCCAAGGAAACTGTTGTGGGAGATGTTCTGCAGACTGGCACCCTTCAGCTCCAGCCTCGTCAGACCCTTGAGATCCTGGAAGGCGGCCGCCTGAATGCTCAACAGCGAGTTCATGCCCAGGTAGAGTTCAGCCAAGCTGGGCATGGCCTGAAAGATGACCGGATCTGGCACCGAAGTCAACGCATTGTCGTCCAAATATAAAATACGCAATTGTTTGAGACCATCAAATGCCTTCGGGTCGAGGTAGCCAATGCGATTCTCGCCCAGATTCAGCTCCTCAATCTTGAGCAGTGGCGAAAATGTGCCCTGATGCAGCTCCGAGATGAGGTTACCCCTCAAATTCAGCACCGTCACTGCGGAAAGTCCCATGAAGGTCCTGTTGCTGATCTGCCCAATTTTGTTGTGGTTCAGGTGCACCTCCTGCAACTTCTTCTGGTAGGCAAAGGTGCGTTGAGGAATCGTCATCAGATGATTGTGCGACAAGTCCAGAAAAGTCAGCTCCGCATAGAACTGTATCGATGAATCGATCGTCTTGATTTTGTTGCTCTTGATGACCAATCGCTGGATGGATGGATTCAGTGCTATGGGCAACACATCAAGCTGCCCCTCGCCGCACTGCACCACCAGAGTGTTGTCATCGCACTGGCAGCCGGGCGGACAATTAGCCAAAGCCTCTGTCTGACTCGGCCAGCTGACGATGAGAATGATGCAGATGCTCCACATCCAGATGCAGATCGACTTCTGTTTTAGTTTCTCCATTTTCAATTGATTTTTATTTTCTTTTGTTAGTAGTAGTTTGTCTCAATTTCTTCCTAATATCGCACCTATGGGTGTGTTCCTATATGTGTGTGTGTGTGTGTGTGTGTGTGTTTGTGTGTGGCTGGTTTCTAGTTTTCCATGTTGCTGTGGGTGAGAAAATAGAAATGGAAAAACTGTGGTTTAGATATTTTCGAAACAATTTTTAAGAGTTTAAATGTAATTTTAAAATACACATTTCTAAGAAAATCAAAATTTATTTTTAGACTTTTCCCTATTTTTAACAATTTATTTTTACAGTTTTTATTCGTTTATATCATTAGTATTTTGAATTTTTCAAACTTTTTGATTAACTTTCAACAATTTATTTTCAAATTTATATTCATTTATATTATTTTATTTTTTCTACATGATTTTTTCATGATTTAATTTTACAGATGTTTTCTTATGTTAAATGTTTTTATATTTCTTGTTAATCGGTTTAATTTGTTTATAATTTATATGTCAAATATTTTTATTTCTTTCTCAGTATTTTAATTTTCAAAGTAAACAAATTTTAATAGTTTCATGGCATTTTCATTCAATATTCCGATATATTGATATCTTTATTTTTCTGCAGATTTCGAATAACTAACTGAATAATACAAATTTGATAATATACAAATGGAAACTTATATATTTAAATATTCTAATTTACTTTTTTCTATAGCTTTGAAATTTTATAGATATTTCGCCAATGAATGAATGTTGTATTTCCAATTACTTTAATTTATATTTTCACCACACTTAACAATTTCTACACTTTCTTGTAAAACTTACCGTTTAATCTTTGGATTGTGCACAGCAACTATTTGTTGAAGTCTGCAGCACGATTTCGAAATTATAAAAACAAAAATAAATTTGTTTTCGGTGTTTTTGGCCAATTTGAACTTTGGTTTTTAGCCAAATGCACAGCACTTTTAATACTTTTGTGTCAAACTCAAAATTTCACATGCAGCCAATAATAATTATTTAGCCAATTCATAACTTTTTATGGGATTTGTTTGATTGTTTTTTTAAATAAAAAATTATTTTTTTTTTTGTTGTGTGATGTTTGTGTGTATTATTTTGTTGTTGTAGATGTGTGTTTTTGAAAACCGTGCGCGATAATCCAGTGGCTCGCTTTGCTGCACGCTTCAAGTTGTTGGCACACGGCGTTTGGGTTTACGTTCTTTTCATTTGTAGCAAGTTTGGGCCAAACTAACAGAGACAGTCAGCATTGGGCTAAAGAACAACCGAACACGACGAGGCGACGAACTACACTGATTTAACTGAGCGAGCAGCGCATTGACGATACCTCGGTCCGAGTGTTTTCAGCTGCCGACGACACAGCTGCAGGCAGCCGTAGATAATAACCACAAAGCGCGGCCTTGCATTGTGGTAGCTAAAATAGAGAGAGAGAGGCGAAGAAAGAGAGCGCGAGCAGAGCAGAAAGTGGTGAACAAATAACGCAGCTGAGAGCAAACTGGTTCTGAGAGCAGCCGACGCCGTCGCCTCAAAAACCACTCAAGCCAACTCACTCATTTATCTGAGCGCGTTTTGGGCTCTCCGACGCTTCGCTAATGCAATAGCAGCACGACGACGAACCTCAGTTGAGGCCAGGCTGCCATCAACATAAACACGAAGCATGAAGTGCTGCAGTCAAGACAGTAAAAAGCGCTTAAGTAACCAAATTGATTTAGAATCTGCTTTTTATTTACCGAAAATCGTAAAAAAAAATTGTAAATTAACCTGAGTCTCATTAAAAACCAACATTTATTTAAATGCAACGCTTAGGGCAAAATTTCTCACTCACTGAAATTAATATGTTTTTGAACAGGACTTGACGCTTCACTCGATACAATTCAAATCGTTGCCACATATGCCACATATTCCTAGTCGTAATCGAAAACAACTTCAAACTTAGCGACTACAAAAGTGTTAAAATTATTTCAAGTGCTGCAAACCTTTTTTTTTTTTTTTGTTAAAATATACACACACACTTACACAAGCACGCATGTGACATTTAGCTAGATAGTTATTTATAGTGTCACTTGATACTTGGGACAAGGCTGTCTATTTATCTGCTCGCTGCTCGTTGTTCGATGCATTTTTGAGTTATAGCCCCGAGCGAGGCTGCACACATACCACGAAAGAAAGATTCTTGCAGATAAAGAAAAAAGAGCAACAAAATATGCAGACTGTTCAACTATTTAGAAACACACACACACTCGCACACATGCATAGCCAAGTATGACAACAAGAAAATCAACTGTAAATGGCCATAACTTCGTCGAACGGCTTGTGGAGCACTCCACTTCTGACTCTCTCTTATATTTAGTGTGTGGGGAGGGGGTCAGTGTTGCTGGCATTTGCCGGTTGCATAACTTGCATATTTTTTCCATCTCCAAATTCTTGTAAAAAGTATGCAAAACATTATTCGGCTGAGTGTGCGTATTTTTGTGCGTGTGTCAACAACTGTAAATCTGTCCAGATTGTTGTTGTTGGAGTTTGTTTTATTCAGCTTGTTACCCATAATTATTTTGTGTGCCGTCTGCAATCGTTGTCAACTTTGTGGTTACCTACAAAAATGACTGGTAATTTATTTCTCAAATGGCCAAAGAAATTCAAACGTCAATAAATGCAATAAACATGACAAAAGTAACCAAGAACAGTCTCAGCTGGAATTGAATCATTGCAGCAGCTCATAAATCTAACTGCAAATAATTCATTGCTTTCATTTTGGATTTCGACGATGTTATCGAGCAGAGCGGAGAATGACAAGTATTCATTTTTGGTTTGGCTTACTTAAAATTGCATAAATTGTAAAATATTCCTAAAGGGATAAACTTACAAATAGTTTAAATTTAAATGTAAATAAAGACTAGTAAAGTAGGTAAATAAAACAACATAAAAATATGCTTTGATTAGACCAAGTTGTAAATTGGGAGCCCTTGTAATTAAAAATAAAAATTCTCATGACCTACAAAATAAGAAATATAATAAAAAATATTTACATTTTAGACTTATTAATACTTATTCATATACAAATTTATAGTTATTCTATATAACTTATTTATTTATAGATTAAGAAGATCAGGGTATTAAAAAAATTATCATTATAAAAATTAAATGAGAACACTTTTTTTTTAAATAAATTATTTATGAACCACAAAATATCATATTTATAAGATATTTACATATTAGACTCACATCAACTCTAAGTTATATACGAATGCGTGCCTTTAAAATGAAATGCAACTCGAAACCTAAAATTATCAACATATTATGTTATTTTTGACAGCCTAAATAATTATTTGGAATTTTGGTTTTAGAAAGTTTTTGGACCTAGGTGGATTCACCAGTAGAATTCTTAGAGAAATGTTGCACCACAAAGTATGCCGAAACGGATTGGTAAAAAGGTTGCAGCAATTATTTTTTGATGGCGACAGCAGGTTGCCACTTGCCACTTGCCACATGGAAAGCAACTGACTCATAACTAATAACAGCTCGCTACATAAAACTTTGCACAATTTCCGTAGTGCATACAAAACGAAAAAAAAAACAGAAAAAACAGAAAAAAAGCCAGAAATGCAACACGGTTCCGTTCCGTCGGCACTTGATCTAAATCCAAGCCACAAATAGCTGCAGCAGCAGGTGTGTGGAAAGCTTTTTGGGGTCTCACGTTACACAAACAGACTCACACACACACTCACACTCAAGCACACACAGAGAGTGGTAATAGCAAGTGAAGCAAACTTCAGTTTGACGCAACTTTCAATTTGCGACAATGTGTGAGAATTTCTTGGCAATAAATTTTGACAGCATTTGACGCAGTTGTTTTTTGTGGCAACACCAAAAGGGGTAATCGCATCTAAACAATAACTGAAAATGTTTGTTCGCGCTGCATATGGAAATTGTTTAGTAAAATGCTAAAAGCACTTAAACAATTAGACAGATTTGGGGAGCCGTGTGTAATTAGGTAAAACACAACAAAACACAGCACAACACAGCAACTACCGTTGCATTCGACAAAGCACAAATGCAAATAATGCCCGGCCAAAGACTCGAAATGCAGCCAAGCCAACAGCTCAAATCCAACAACAACAACAACTACATTGACAAGCACAACAAACAACTAACAACTAACACAACACAAACAACAACGACGCACTTTGGACAAACAAAAGCGAAGGGCGGGTAGCTTATGGGAACGCTTAGAGTGACCAGCCATCCATTGGAGCTCGCAGTACACCCAGCTCCGAGATACCCTGCAGAGAGCAAAGAATTCAAATTGTCTCAAATGATAATTATTTAATTGTTATTTATTTATTTTCTGTAAGCTAAAAAAAAATAAATAGGTATGCAAATAAATAATAATAAAACTGAAATCTAATAATAAAAATAAAAATCTAATTAAAATATAAAACTAAAGTGATAAATTCGAAGATATTAATATATATTTGTATATATTTACATAATGGTAACTATCTGAACTTACAACTTACTTACACAACATAGAAATGGGAATAAAATTAAATAAATATTAAAGTGATATATTTTTAAAAGACAGACAATTTAAATTTATAATTACAATTTTAAATTTTATTTAAAATTTAATTTAAATCAATTTTTACTTTTGTATATGTTTTGAGTCGACTGACTTTAGTAAACACTAAATAACTATAAATAAATAAACAATGATTTATTCTGTTTTTATTTAATTTTTACAAATATTACACCTCAAAAAATGATATAAAATTAAATTAATATTATAAATAAAGCTAATATCTAAAGTTTAATTTTAGTTTAATTCATCGAACAGATTCACCTAAAGAATAATTGGAAGTACAGCAATTTATAGAAAGTGTGATGGAATAAAGACGACTTACATATGCAAAGCGTAATCGGTTGATATAGGGACTTTAGTCGGCTGGTCGGCCCAATGCGATATTTCACATATATTTGTGAGCAGGTTTTTCACACATATCTGTTAGTTTGATGAACCATCTACCTTCAGGGGATTACAGGGTATGGAAACACATTGCAGCTGGCTACGCATGCGCCGTTGCCTCTTTTGTTGCTGGTTTATTTGAGCCGTTGTCTTAACAAGAAACTTGTTAGTTGCAACGGGTTGAGGCCAACAAATGGAATATGCTCAATGCTAAATGGTAAGTGGAAAATGAGAAAACGAGAAAACGAGAAAATCTCATCAAAATTGTTTGCTCGACGCGACAAAGTCAGCGGCCGGCTGCTTTGAACACGGCTCAGCTGTCGACTTTTCGCCAGGCCCATTTGTCAGAGCATTTAGTCAAACATTTGAAGAAGAACAGTTGCCTTGCTAGACAGAGACAGTTCCGGTGGCAAATGCAACTTCCGCAATTGCTCGGGCCCATTTCC
This sequence comes from Drosophila dives, assembly GCA_035042365.1. Lineage (NCBI taxonomy): Eukaryota > Metazoa > Arthropoda > Insecta > Diptera > Drosophilidae > Drosophila > Drosophila dives. The sequence goes on along the minus strand of JAWNLJ010000133.1, from coordinate 2,008,859 downwards.
TACGGCGTTACCATTGTCTTCGAGCCAATAAAATATCAATTGACTTGCAATTAATCATATTCCAAAATGTGCAAGGGCCACTAAGAATGCTGACTGCCACATGGAATAGATTCCATTGCCCGGCCAAACGAGCCACCGAGCCAACGAGCAACCGGAAAGGAGTCTCTTTGTCCCATTGTTGAGCATTACTTCTTCTTATTATTATTTTTCTTTTCTTTTTTCATTTATGCTTCACACTTTTTTTCTATTCACCTCTGGCTTAAAGTCTTCTGCTGTTGCTACTCGTTTTTAGAGAGAAATCACAATAAATAATGAATCAAAAAATGAGCGTTAAATGCAACGAGACGAAGTCGAAGACGAAAGCAAAGACGACAACAACAACAAAAACCAGCAGCGGAAGTCAGCACACAATGGACCAACGCAAAGAGACCAACACAATAAAACTCCGACTCCGTCCCGTCTCCGTCTCCGATTGTGTGTTGCCTACTGCCAACCCCCTCCATTTATCCGCATCATAGGTTAAGTTTAAATCGATGCCATAAACAGTAAGTAAATACCCACAAAGTTGCCCATGCATACATAAATGCATACATATGTACATTCGTCTGTACTTACATTCACACAACCATCCCTCTGTCTCTCTCTCTCTCCTTCGTTCTCTGTCTCTGTTTCAATTGTTTATAGGTAACTGACCGCTTGCTGACTTGTCATATTTCCCTCCCTCTCCTTTCGTTTACCTTTTCTGTCTGAGCTTTGCTAATGCATCGCAGACTGGGAACTGAAAGCTTCATCGAATGTGTGGCATTTCTGAGATCTCAGCAGCTATCAAAGGTAAGTCGCTTTGCTTTCAGCTTTGTGCATTTTAAGCTCTGAGAGCTGTAAATACTTTAAGGAAGTGTGACAAGTAGATATCAAAAGCAACGGAAGTACTTGTAAAATCACTGAGACATTTTTATATCGAACCAAGAAAATGCATATTTTCTAAAGTAGTTGTAAAAATAAATTTATACTTTACATGGTACATATGAATATGTTGCATGCAATATGAACATAACAATAAGTTTGATCTCGATATCTTTTACAAAAAAATAATTTTTGATACTAGAAAAAACTTACAGCCAAATTTAAGAAGCGTCGTATTATACTTATTTTGTGAGTTTGGTAAATTATTCTCCTTTTGTAAGAAACTGGTTCCTTTGAAGATGACAACAACATAGTTAGACCTTTGACAGTGATATAATAAGTGGTCAGTGGTTAATCAGATAGGCTCTGGAGTCGGGCGAAAATATGGCAAGTCCAGTAAGGGAGTATTTTTCAAATAACATAGAGCAGGAACTTATCCTCGCAGACATATCCTTCAGTGCGTTAAACATGTCACGACATAATTATAATACACTTTTCGAAAAAACAAGACAATTATTGAAATTTGACATAAATACTTAAAATGTTCATAGTTCATCAAATTCAATTCCCTTATGTACCGTTTTAATTCAACTTTTATTATCAGTTTAGGCTATTCTATTTTTTTTTTTTAATTTTCTAACAAAGTTTGGCTTTAACATTATAAAAATGTCAACTGATTGTCCCTGTTAAAACTCTGCTTTATTTTCTTTGTAAAACAAAGTAAAAGTGATTAATACTAAACAAATCTGTTCTCCTCCCCTTTCTAAAGCTTTCTCGATGCATTAGATCCACTGCGATGAAAAATATATATATAGACTTAACGCATATATTTTGTTTATGTTTTTCATATTAAATAACACTTAAATAATGAAAGCAACCCATTAAATTGTATGTTGATGGCTGATTTGTATTTTCATTTCTCATATCAAGCTGTGGTCATTACTCAATTCCTATTGCAAGTTCTTTCTAAAAATGTACTTCTATAGTTACAAAAAAAACACACACACTCGGCCGTTTGTAATCGATCCTACTATCCATTTATAAAGAAACAACTTTACCTATTCGAGATCATTCGGGAACTAGATAGTGAACTCATTTTTGGCAGCTCGAATCGCTCACTTTCTTTTTAAGAGATCCGCCCATATGGCCCATAACACACACACACACACACACACCAAGCCCGCACTTTTCATTTCCGCTGAACTGTGACTCATATCGTAGAATGGAGCAGAGAGTATAAACTCCAAGAGATCTAAGCCTACACCTGATGCTCGACCTGATAACTTCAGTGTAAAATTGAAGATACTCTCTGTAGAAAAATAGAAATTCAGATTTGGAAACGATTAACTGCACAACATGCCCACTCTACGAGTCCAGCATTTGGTAACCCTACAAATTAAATTTGAGCCCTGGGTGATTCCAATGAAATGGAAAACCCAGGCGCCACTCGAAGACTGTTTTCCAACGAAAACTTGAGATGACCACAGGGAGGTATAATTACCACCACGCTGGAGGTGGAGATGGAGCTAAAGGTGGGCACGAAAATAGAAGCTGGAGAATGGCTTTGGGGCATATTAACATTGTATTCAATTAATAAATGACGTTAACGTGCTGTCAAAATATGAAATTGTTGATGATGCAGTGCCATGTGAAGCCAGCGTGTGGCATAACTCAAAAATCTATGGGATACGTTTACAATTATCCAGCGAGTGGCAAACCTGAGCTGCACGCAAAGTGCAAGTTGATATTGTATACTTCATAAATTATAAATTGCGTAGTCTTGGGTCAGAAATAGCCGGCAGCAGCCTCAAAACTGGACACTTGACTACCGATTATAATCAATCTTTGAGATAGATTTGCTATAGACCAGACCAGACCCGACCACAGACAGCCTGCAAATGATGAGACTTGCCAGCTTTCGACTGATCACGCCAATTGCACTCCAACTTCCATTTCTGCATTTTTGCCGTTTGTGCTCACTTGAATATCTTACATGTGTCCACGTCCAGTGGATGGCTGCTTGGCTACGCCATGAGGCATGATCCTTCCGTCCGTCGATCCGCGTGCAACACAAATGCCTTATGCAAACATATGTCTCCGCATTGTCTGTGCTTGGCTGCGACACGCATTTATCAGGCGGCATTTATCACGACGAAGACCAAGCCGATGGCCAACAGACCACGGCTGGCATATCAAGTTGCAGTTGCAAGTTGCAAGATCCAAGTTGTCGGTTTGCCGGTTGCCGGCTGGCCGACACATAATTTGTTTTTTGCCCTGCTGTTCAGATAACTCAAATGCGATATGCGTATCTCATAGATTATATTTGCTGCCTGTCAGTATTTCTGTTATTTTTTTGTTTTCTTTTTTTGTATATTGCCTTGGCTATTTTTGGCATGCCTCGGAGTTTGCCTGGCTGTCTGCAATTTTTTCAATTTTCAATGCATACGCAAATTTGTTGGCTTTTCCTGTAGCTGCCTGGCTGTCTGGCTGATCCATGATCGTTAAGCCAACAACTGTTTTGTCTTAGAAAATCTAACTGATTATTTTGCATAAATAATGCGCAAGAAATTAAATGAGCAACGCAACAACAACAACTTGCAACGGATGTTTGGACATTCCAGGATCTGAAGAGGCTCCTGTCCAAACACACATCTGTTTCTGATTGCACTTTTCCGGTTTATGTTATGCAAATTATCAAGATACAATCCGAAGTAAGCCCAGCAAGAACTGAAGTCATGCTTATAATACATATTTATAACTATTTTAAAAGCGCAGATCGAGTTGTGGAAAACTAATAATATTCACATGGCCAAGATTTATAGTGTCATCATCGTTTGCGTTATTCTGGGATTCCAGAAATCTTGCAATTAACATTTGAATACTGCCAGATTTTCTACATCCTTTATTCATTCATTTTATTCTTTTTTAATATAATGCATAAATAATACCATCAATTTAAAATTAGTTAAACTAGAGTGATATTACAAATAAAATGACTATAAGAAATTTTAAATTTTTGGAAATTTCTATTTAGTTAAGCTCCGAAATGCATCGCACTGCGAACATTTTTTTTGGTTCACTGCATCGATAAAAATGTTTAATTTATAATAAGTAATAAATCAATTTCAAATTAATTTATTTTCAGATATATGATTTATACTATTTAGGTGCTTTAAAACTAAAATAAATTTTAATTTAATTATTCACTTTATTTAAATTTAAAATTTTTAAAATTAATATACAAAATGTAAGAACCAAATAAATAATCTCGTTATGCATGCACGAGTTGCAAGTTGAAAGTGAAATTAAAAGTTAAAAAAATTATTCAGTTAATAAGATTGAGATAAGCTGCAAGTCCTAAATAAGGATTTCAAATGTGACTTAATTGCATTTAATTGAATGAGAACCAGTGACGTAGGTCAAGCGACAGCTTAAAGTCAAGTTCGTGTTTAATCTCAACGGTGATTTGAACGTTATCCTGCTCAAAATAGGTGTCAAGTGGTATTTGCCAAGTCATCCGATGCGATGCGAAGCGAAGCGCATCTGAAGTATTTTATTTTCACAGTGTATAACTCGTTGTGGTGCGCAATTCAGCGACAAAACTGCAGGGTAACATTAAAGTGGGCAAGTGTAATCAACAAAGGGGGATAAGTAGCGAGAGAGACAGAGAGAGAGAGAGAGAGAGAGAGAGTGAAACGGATGCAGGGTGGCACATCCTCGACTGAAGCAGAGGCAGAGGCAGAGGCAGTGGCAGCGATGCGTGTGCAAACAGAGCCCTTAGGCAAGAAGCACACACAGAACGCAACGCAACTTGAAGATACGTCTACAGGTAGACAGGTATACAGATACAGATACAGGTCGAGAGTGTGTGTCTGGTAGGTGGCAGGTGTGTTTCTCACGCAGGGCAATCGGGCAACTGCTAAAGGAAGCCAGCACACACACATCTAGGCTTCAGTTTCAAAGTGTGGCAACGTGTGGTAATTTTTCTGACCGGCGGCTAGCAGCCGCAGCGCCACACATACGCTTCGCTGGTCTCAGAAACAGCAACAGCAACATCTACAAATACAGATACAGATACAGATTTAGCTTTTGGAATTAACAGTCCAACTTAGCTCATTTGGCCAGTGATTCGGAAATTTGCTCTGCTCTGGGTATATTCTGAATTTGCAGAAGCGTCTTTCTCCGACTTCTTGTCTCCCCCAACTTGATAGCATAAATCAAATGGAAAAATAATTACGGCTGCTGGCACAAAATTTGCACGTGTATTAATTTCTAGCTGCTTTTTTAAATCGTAGCAAAACGCTGCCAACTCGCAATTATATGCCACAACTTGGCCCGGGTGATTGGTGAGGCGCGTGTTTTGGTCTGCAGCTTATCATTTAATACGCATCTGCAACTTTTCGCATTTTCGCACACAATTTTTAAGCGAGGCATACCAAGCCAGGGCCAGCCTATTTTTTTTTCAGTTCGCAGAAGGTTCTTCTTTAATTGTAGCCTAGGCTACAACAGCAACAGGATACAACGCGGTTATAACTTATAAGAATTACAGTTTTCTGGATGTGTCTGTTTAGACGGACTCTGATTATTGCCCTTATGCATTCTGGCAACGGCGCTGCATAAAACCTATCTTTAAGCTTAGACTTATTTTACTGTAGACTCTACAATCCAGCAAATTGTTTTTGAACTGGTTGCCTTAGATTTAGCCGAATGATATGAGCAGACAGAAGAATTGCTTGGAATTCATTTTCAGTCTGGCACAAACAACTAACTGAAATATTAATCAATTAAAACAACTCGAGTAACCCATAAATATAATTCAATTCCCTGGTCAGACAACTCAGATATATATATTTTTAATTGCATTGTATGAAAGCAATCATTTTGTATAACTGAATTTAATACTTCATTTAATTGCAGGCTATTTAGGCAGTAATATGATAATGTGGAATATACAGTAATATAATTGTCGAACAATAAATAAATCATTGACTGGCATGCGTAAATTAAGAATTTAACGATATGCTGAAAATAAATATTCCCAATCAAAACAAAACGCGTTGCTGCAGACACAAAGATATAACCAATTGCCTAACTGTGGTTCAAATGTTTAAATTTGATGGAGGCTGTGTTTTCCATGGAAACGATAATTTCCACTCCCAGTAGGTTGCAGTCAGTTTGTCGCCAATGGACAACAACTTATTTTGATTTTTATTGTAATCAAAAACGCTGACAATGCACATAACAGAAATAAGAACAAAAGGGTATCAAAAGGTGCAACTCAGTGGGTTTCCTATTCAGATCATTCGCTTGTTGAGTCAAGTGAAAATTTATGGAAACCAAAGGGCAACTCAGCATTTATCTTTCGTTAGAAAATTAGAATCTACGTGTGGCACCCAATCAATGACCACAATCTTCAGGTTTGCTCTGCGTTTCGGTTTTGGTTTGGGTTTGGGTTTGGGTTTGGTCGCTGAATCAATTGTTTCAGGTTTTTCGTTTCTTCTTACCAGACTCCATAAAAATGCATTTTATGTGATTCTATGAAAAATGCTCAGACTCAAACTCAATCGCAGCTCGAGATTGGTGGATGTCCTGAAACTGTTCTCTAAATGCTGCGACATGTTCTGGGCCATAGTTAAACTCCTATCTGTATCCTTGCTGTAGGTCTACTACTTAGCTATTTCATTATAAATTAAACTGTTATCGCTACAACTTAATCGGCCCATAAAGCTGACTGACCATTCCAATTGCCAACTTGGTGCCTTGGTGTGTGGCAGCAACAGCAACAGCAGCAGCAGCAGCAGCAACATGATTCTCTGTCTTATCTCAATTTGACATTTGTTAATTGCCGCGCACTTCAAGTACTTAGTGTATCTTTTGGGCCTTCATCTGCTTTGCTTTTTTTTTTTTTTTTTTGTTGGATTCTCGCTTTGCTTTTTTATACTTGTTCTAAATGACTTTTTAATGTTTTTAAGTGTAATAAAGTTGTTTTCCTGCCATTGCGTAATGAGTTATTTTAAACTACATTGCGAGTGTGCCACATTTGGTAATCTGTGCCTTGGCATCATTTTGGAGCGACAGAGACACATTTTAATTAATTTCTTAAGGTCTCCCAACTCAAAGGCTAATTGGCAACAGAGTGCCAAGATCATAGAATGTGCTTTTTGATGCTGCCAAGAAGCAGGCAATAAAAGCAGCAAAGAGGTCATTGTCTGAGCAATCCGAATGCATAATTAAGGAACACTCATAGTGTAAATAGCTAAACAATTTGTATAATTAACTTTTTGTTGAAATTTCTGTAAATATGCTCAATTACAACTCAATCTTCGTGCGTCGAATGCAACTGGGGATCCACACACCACATTCCACATGAGAAATGGCCATTCCACGCATGCTAAATAGCCCATAATAAATCATTGACTTATGATATTAAAAGTAAAAGAATAGACAAAAAATACGCACGGCTGCCAACGGAAAGGCCTTTAAGTTCAAAGGAAAACGACAATCAGAGCACCGAGAGAGGCAGTGGCAGTGGCATTGGCAGTTGCAGTGGCAGTGGCGGAGGCATTGGCAAAAGCCAATATTATTATACCTCATATATATATGATATGTATTTCTCTGATATACAGGCATAAAATAGCTGCTCGGAAGTGCTGACATGCCGGGCGGCACAGCGCGCTGCTGCACACAAAGCTACCAGATGAGAGGATGAGGGTGGAATTCGAAGATGAAGGCAACCAATGGCAACAACAACAACAACAACCACGGCATCGGCATCGGCATCGACAACGGCATTGGCAAACGAATAAGCGCACTAAATTATGACTAGGTAGAGGCGCTGACAATTCAATGCGCGGACCCCATTCGAAAAATACTCGTAATACTGGCTATGAAAATTTATGCAGCATTTAGCAGGCAGGAATGGCAGGGAAACGCGTTGAAAAAGTCCTCAAATCGACATGGTGCTTCAGTGCGAGTGCATTGCTGTTTGGTAATCCGTAAAAAATGATGTCATAATAAATTGTAATTTATGAGCGCAATGCACTCCATTCGCCTGCAAGTTGTGGCCCTCTTTTTCTGGGAGCCAGCAATCGCGCAATCCAGCAAAACTGCTAGCGACAAGTTAGGCCGCCTCGCTGACAGATGAAGGTTCGTTCATGGGAGTCTGATGAAGCCATTATGATGACTTAAGCTAGGACGCTTTTCGACACGATTAATTATATCCGAAAACAGCAGACAAGACCCACAGACAGAGGGGGGGCGCCACATTTGGGCTTGTTATTAAAAATACCTGGCGTTCTGTCAACTCTTGGTTTCCTGTGCATAAAACAAATGTCAACTTTTATGCCTCAATGGGAAATGGAAATGGAAATTCAGTTGGCCCTCTCATTCTCTCTCTCTTAACAAGCTGACAAATAGATAAAGTGCAGTCAAGTTCCGTTTGAGAGGTAGCTGTTCCTGAAAGACGTGGTGCCACCGTTGATGTATCGGCTGGAAGTTTTGATCTGACACTGGACTATTTAGTATGCAAATGTATGATTGTGTCAAACAACAGTGACAGCAACACTGTCGAGCAGGGAACTCCAAAGGGGGAATGAGAACACACTAACATCTCTGTATCAATGCATAAAAGATAAGTACAGTCAAGGGTTAGCTCTTCAATCTATCCACTTTTTATTTTTTATTCCAATTTTACTTTTTGAAATGATTATTTCTTTGTTCTCAGCTTTTTTAAAGGTACGTTTTGAGGCATTTTAAATTTAATTTATGATTAAATTAAGTTATTTACATTTTAAGTTTTATTTCAGCAACTTTAAATAAAATTTATTCTTTAAAATTTGATAATTATTTTTGGTAAAAAAATTGACGGTAATAAAAGTGCGGGAACAGGAAATTAAGCAATTTCACGGCCTGTGCCACAGTTAAATGGCCATTGATGGGCAATGCTTAGAAACAATAAATATTAAGTGGCTTTAATTAAAAATTACAACTTTATTCAACGAGCCTACAAAAAACCCACTCTTTCCGCTCTTCAAGTGGCAGCAAATATAGGCACTTCTTTTTTGAATAACTGCACCAGCATTCAAGCATAACAAACATTCTAATCATGGCGGGGCATGCAACACGAAAGTATCTGACAGATACTGAAAAAAACAACTGAACGCAACTGAATGCTGCAGCTCATTAGCGCCTGGCGACAGCGACGAAGCGCAACGAGGAGGGCGAGGGGAGTGACGAGCGCGACGACTGTGCCGGAAATCAATCCCCCCTACCCCCATCACATATTATAGAAAACTGTCAGATAAAACACACACACAAAAGCACTGTTTGGAGAAAATATGAGGTTTTTATTTTTGGGTTTCCAAAAACAATTGCATAATCAACGCAGTCAGCCGGTGAAAGGGGGAAAGGTTGAAAATGGGGAAAGGTGAAAGGAGATAGGAGATAGAGGAAAGGGGAAAGGAGAAAGGAGGAAAGGGTGTGCACAGATCACATTCACGCCTGCGCAGTCGAGCACATGGAGCATGTGCCACCCCGCCTTGAGATTAGACAAATTTATGAGGCGACACATTTAGTTGAGACTCGTAGAATTGCATGCCACAGAAAGTATCTTCCAATTGAATTGTTATGCATTTTAAATATCGTGAAAATTATACAAAATGACAGTGATCAAATTAAACTAAAAGTCATTTTATGGTCGATCAATGAGCAGAGTTGCTTTTGTGCCATGCTCTCGAAATTCTTTTATTGATTCCAAATAAGACCACCAGGATTATGCGTTCAAGGGTCAGATAAGATGAAGGCACTTAAATTTAGTTGTTCCCTTTGTTGTCCAGGGGCAACATTCCTGGCGATGTAGTTGTTTTATTTTGTTTCTTCTGGCTTTTTGATTTTATTGTTTGCGCGCCAACTGCACAACAAAAGCTAAAATTGAAAATTGTTAAAATATACCCCACAATTACACACACAAACACACACACACACACACAGTGAGCCACTTTCTTTTCTATCTATGTGTCTATCTTATTCTTGGCCTTTTGCCTTAGTTTACTTTCGCTCCCCTTCCCTGCCTGCCACACAGCATTTTTGGCAGCGCAAACAATGTGCAAGACTCCAATAAATAAGCACAGAAGGCTGGACGCTGGTTAGAGGACAGTGGACAGTAGACCTAGGACAGTGGACCGAGGACAGTGGATAGTGTTCAGTGGACAATGGACAACGGGGACGTTGAGCTGTTTGTTTGTTTGAAAATGGTTTTAATTGTTGTTGAATTTTTTGTGTTTGTGCGTTTTTTGTTATTCTTTTTTTTTTGTGGCTCTCGCACATTGTTGACCAAATATAATGAGATAGCTGAACGGTGGCTGGCTGGGTCATTTATGTGTTTGTTTTGGTTTTGGCTAAAAGTAAATTAAGTGCCAATGTTAATGGCAGTTATGGCTGGCATCTGGATCAGGATCTGTGCAGACAACAAAGCAGGCCATTTGGGTGTCTTAATGTTTCAGTAATAATAGCCAAAAGTGTGTATAGAGCCAAAGATAGTAGCTCAAGATTTATGGCTCAGCCACTAGCATGTAGCTGAATAGGGAATAGGAATAGCAGTTTGAGGGTGGCCCAAATATGGTTGCAATTTGAAATGAATTGAATTCACATACCTAGTTTAAAGAGATCTTTAAAGTTACATATGAAAAATATAAACAAAATAAATAGAAGTAAAGGAAACGTTTATATTAAAGCTGTGTTGTTGCCCAGTCTAATCAGATTTTTGTTCATTTATCGACGTGCATAAGCTTAAATGAGAAACAAAAGAAATTCAAATGCATTTATTAACTGATTTAAAATGCAATCATTAACATTGATGGCAAAGGCGACTTGTCCCAGCATCGCCATCGTTCCCCAGACAATTCGATTAAAGTTAAGCCATTACAAGTCAAGACGCCAGGAAGCCCAAGAAGCTGGTTGGTTTTTTCCCATGTTCTCAAGCTTAGCCCAGCCACAAATAATATAACAATTTAAATAACAAGCATGAAGCAGGCAAACACCAAACGCGTTAGTTAGATAGATTGATCTACATGTACACGACAACAACGTGGCCAAGTGGCTTCGACTTCGACTCCGACTCCGACTCCGACTCTGTGTCTCAGGCTCTGGCTCTGGCTCTGGCTCTGTCTCAGTCTCCTGCTCTAGCTCTGTCTATGGCCCTGACTCCAGCTCCTTGTTGCTGACTGCGCTTACAATGTATTTCTGTTTACTTGGCCCTGTCCTGTGTGTTGGAGTACCGGACAGAAATGCTGCCTGTTTGCCTGGCTGGCACTCTGGAAGGCTGCTGGTTACAAGGCAACCAGGCCAAGAGCATGTCAAAACAAAATAACATCTTTAGCGCGCAAACATGACAAAACATCAGAATTCCAGCAGATTAACGTCAATTTTAATTGCATTCACTTAGCCAAGGCAGCCCAGGCTCAGTTGTCTATGAAAACCTCAGCATAGAACCCCAGCTCACAGACAATACCATGCAAATATGCATAGTACCAAGGTAAAAAAAAATCAGAAACGGCGGAAAATGTTCTTGTCGTCTTTCGAACTTCTCATACCCTATTCTAGAAAAGGAGTAAATACCTAATAGAATTTGGTTAATATAAGGTTTGAGATAACTAACCTGAGTGTGTCATGTGATATATATACTTATAAATTTTACTACATGAAATATACATCCACTGTTCGTTTTTATTCAAGTAAATATTTAATTAATTAATTATTTTGTATATATATATATATATATCAATATTCCTACAAAATTTCAAAAAGCATTTACAGCTGGCTGTAAGACTCATTTGGTCTGTGCCTGTAAATTGAACAGGTGTTTTCCTAAGCAAAGTTGTTTTCGCTACAATGTGATATGCCCTGTGCAAGGGCATTTAAAAAAAAATACAAAATCCATACTAAAAAAGCCAGGAGGAGCTCAAGCTCAAGCAGCAGCAAGGCAAACAAAGTTTCACAAGGTTGTGATTAACATGCGATAAAAAATGACCAGGCAGGCTACTACCCTGGGCAACTGGCACCATACCAGGCCAGACGTCTGACTAGACCTGGACGTGAACCTGGATTCTGACTATTGGCCGTTGGCCGTTGGCCGTTCGGGAGCCAGAGCTGCTTGGTCAGATGGCTTACGTGTTTGCATTGGCAGAGAAAAGAAACAGCAACAGCAACAGCAAACTGCAACTGCAACAACGAGACCCTCGCAACTTGCAACGCGCAACGTGCAACGTGCAACTCTCGACTACTCTCGGCCACTCAGCGGACAAAAGTTAAGTGTCTGGCTGTCACATGCGATTTGCACCTGCCGGATGAGCAATGGGCCAAGGCGCGGGTCCGGTCTTGCTCTTTGCGTGGATTATTTATCATCTGCGCCACATCAGAGGCTAAGTTTCGTTTTAAGCAGCATCAGCTTTAGCTCCAGCTTCAGCTTCACCTTCAACTGAGGCTATAATAAACAGCGCGTGCAAAGGCTGAGATCCACGCTTGCCAGATTCTTTTCATGGACTATAATCAGGGCCATGGAATGCGCGCAAACATTTGCACAGCTTCGGGCACCAACTGCGAATTTTGTTCATAAATTTTAATATTTTAATTTAAGCCATGCCGATGAACACATAAAACGAGCCATTAAAGAACCAAATGGTTATTCCTAGTGCCACTTTGTAAACACAAAGGCAAATGCAATTTCTTGCCAAACTCTGTTCCAGTTCCAGTTTGTGTTCTTCCTCTAGAGATGGACACCGTTGCCATTGCCATTGCCATTACCATTACTATTGCCGTTGCTGCTGCTGTTGCTGTTGCTGTTGCTTATGTTGTCGATGTGGATGTTGCAGCAACGGAGCTTACATTTCCTGTGAATACAGTACTTTGATTTTAGGAAAATTAACAACAGCTCAAACAACTAACCAGTCGAGTCAACATTACGGCCCAAACGAATCAGCGTCATCATCACCAGCAGCACTAATCCAAGCAGCAAAACTACAACGCTCGTTACAAACATTAATAACGAATTCCAAATGCACTTTAGAAAAAATAAACTTAAACTTTGGCTATAATCCAAAGGTAATAAGAATTCATTTATTAGGAAAAATTTAGTATCACTTTTTTGCATAGTAATTTCTGACTGAAAATATCTATAATAAAATACAATTCTGGAGAACGTCTGCATTTACTTATCTCTACCCAATTTTCTATCTCATTATGCTTTTCTTTCCCTTTTTCACTTCCTTCATAACGTTTTACTTCCTTAAAAGCTTAACAATTTTCTAATTTGAATTTTTTGGTTTCAACATTCTAATATCCCGTTTACTTTCATTGAATGTTTGCGTATCTCTTATTTCAATTTAAATGTATCTTTTAATATAGAAAATATTATATATTATTGGCTGATTTTCATTCCAAGTATTATTTTCATTATAAATTGGAACTTGGAGCTTATAATTAAATTTATTCCTTTTTATCTTAGGGAGTTCTTTATAACATAAATAATTTAGCTCACTTAATATTTTTCCAGTATAAAAAAGAGGCTAAAATAATTATATTCTGGCCACTCTTGTCGATGTCCACATTATAAGTTAGTGTATTCCTAGAGCGTGCAGTGATTCGTATTGCGGCATGGCATGTTGTTTGCTTCGTCCGTTCCATATGCCCCTCAGCTCTGCCTCTGACTCTGACTCTGGCTGTGGGACTGGCTGGGGTTTTAGCAGAGTCTCTGGCTTGAGTACGAGCCCCAATGATGCCACTGACTTGGCTTTGGCCACGCTTGTTTGGTTTAGCTCGGCCGCAGCGGCTAAACAGGTTAAAATGTCGTTCAAAATGTCAAGTCAACACTTTGATGTTGTCCGTGTCAGTGTGTTGCAGCCAAGCGAGCAGCAAAACCGCTGCCAACGTTGGTCTGCAACTTCAGTTTCAGCTTTTGCTTCACAGCTACAACTACAACTACAACTACAGTTGCAGCCTCAGCATGAGCTTTGTTTGCGTGTGATCTGCAGTTTATTTATGCAACATTCAGCACACGACGAAACATGCAACATTGCCGAAATTGTTAAGTGCAGACGTCGTGCAGTCATTGTCGATGTCTATGTCTATGTCTATGTCGATGGCGATGCCGCCATCATCCAATGTCCACAAACATTGTTGTTCTAATGCTTGAAGAAGTTTTCCTGTAATTGCAGAATTGGAACAGTAGCGGCACATGTGAGAATGAGGTCAGCAATTAGAAAGGGTTTAGTCGCTAGTGAAGGGAATTTTCAATTCCACATTCATTTTGAGTATGCAACATGCACTTTGCTTCTGTATTCAAATCTCAAATATTTAACAATAGCCAACCAAGGGGTTTATTCAAGAAAATCCTTAATCTATATGAACTAACATTTAACTTTACTTCGATTTTCGTTTAAACACAAAAAGGTCATATTTAAATTTGGCTAATAGTTGCGATTCTGACCCATAGCATGCATTGCATTTGCCTGGTTCACCATCTGACGCACTGAGTAAGTCGGCCGCAAGATGACGAAGCTGACAACCAGGTCATCATTGACAACCATGACGGCGCCCGCATTGTCGAAGAGACCGCAGTAGTTGGGAGCCGAGAAGAGCGTGACCAGCTGGCGATTGGCAAAGAACTCGTAGCCATCCTCGACGACCTGATGAGCACGACAAACCACGTCGATGCCCAAGCGAAAGCAGAAACTTCTCACAACGTCGGCGCCAAAGGTGACGCTAACACCGCGATCGTTTCCACTCCAGCCAAGGACTCTCTCATCGGGATCACTCCAGAGTAGGTCACAGACAAGGCCCTCGTCGGGTATTTCACAGGGTCGCTTAACTGCCTGTATGTCTGCCAAGCTCCGCAGACTAGGACTCAGTCCGCCATGGACACAGAAGATGCGACCACCCACCAAGGCCGCCAGTGGCATACAGTCGTATGTATCCACAAAGTAGCGCCAGAGTTTGATGGAATAGCGACGCTTGCACTCATCATAGAAGCCATAGATCCGATTGATGCTGGCGCTCTCGTGGTTGCCCCGCAGCAGCATCATGTGATTCGGATAGCGCACCTTATATGCGAGGAGCAGCGTAAACGTCTCAATGGACATCTTGCCGCGATCCACATAGTCCCCCAGGAAGAGATACTTGCTCTCCGGGGGAAATCCCGTTGAGCGCAATATGCGCAATAGATCTCCAAATTGGCCGTGCACATCTCCGCATATCTTAATCGGTGGCCTTAGATGCAATAAAGTTCTCTCTTTGAGGAAGACAGCTCTGGCCTCCGTGCACACATATCGTATTTGATTCTCGTGAAGTGGTACCCCTCTTGCGGGATTCTCACAGTTGGCAAGCTGATTGATTATCACGTTGAGATCAAGAATTAACGGTACCAAAGCCTGCAGAGCTTTCGAACTAACACGCCCACGATCGATATTCGATTTAGAAGATCGCTTTGCCATATTTTTACAAACAAATCAAAATTTAGTATTGACAAAAAATACAGTTATTGCTAACTGAATTGAGGATATGAAAACAAATGGAAATAAATTGTCAAAATAAAGATTTTGTTTAATTCTTGACTGCAATAGTAATTTTTAAATTGCCACTTATTTATTTAATGTCAATTAAAATAAGTCGTCAAAATGCAAATTATCTATTAAATTTAATCTTTATGTCATAAATACCTAATACAAATAAGCAACGACTACAGCACTATAAATTAACAAACTTACCACACACAGAATTAAGCAAAATCGCAGTGCCCCGATATGTGCGCCTAACGCTGAACCGCACCTGGCTTAGTCCAATGGCTGTCAAAATGCTGCCCAAAACGCTGAACCTCAACTAAAGTTGTTGCAATTCTGGGAATATTGTACGCTTGTTGAAGCTGACAACAGTGTTGAAGCCACCGCCAACGATGACGACAACAGCGTTGTCGATGTTGCATGCTTGCTTGCTTGGACTTGGACTGGCATTGGACGTGCTGCTTGTTGTGGAGATGGAGTTGGAGACGGAGGTGGAGGTGGAGCATGGCAGAGGTCTGGAGTCAGTACTAGGGTTTCGTGTTTTGTTTTCTTTGCACTTCAGTTGTATCACATCAATGGCCATTGTGTACGTCAACTTTGATGTTTCGGCAAAGTTGTGAAGTGTGAGGTTTTAGCCGTTCTTATTGCACTTTGCCGCTGAGCAGCAGGGACGGTGGTTAGAGTCGGTGCCGGAATCCGAGAGGCCAGAACTACCGCCTTGACAGGTGAAGAATGCCAAAAACTTTTCGAGTGCCTCCGTTGCCAGGTTAGACTTAGCTGGCTGGCCGGTTGGCTGGCGTTGTGTCCACTCCAAATTCAACTCAAGCCTTTTAGACGGAAAACGCGGCGAAAGGCGACGGCTTTGAGGGCGGTAAAAATCGACAAGGCAGGAGTCAAAGTCTGAGTTGAGTCTGTTTCTTGATTTTGTATTTATTTTGTTTACCCGTTTCCTTTGAATTATCTGTTCTAATTGAGTGAGAAGTGCGGTGAGCTTGCAGTTTTTCCATCACACATTCAGAGAGCTCCGCACCGCTCCATCATCATTATCATCAACCACATCAACATCAACATCAACATCATCAGTTGCTTCGTTTTACGCTCTTTAATTGGATTTTCATACCTGTCCCGAACACAGCCGCGATGTTTGATTGGTGTTTGTATAATGAACTTGCAATATTCTTCCAGCAAAACAGCTGCTCTTGTTATTGTATCCCATTGTGCCCGTATTGCCTGGACAAGGGCGCTCCATACCCGCTCCGAGAAGCCCGTGAATTTCAACACACATCATCGCATTTGGCATTTATGTTTATTCTTCCTCTTTACTTTTCTCTTTTTAACGCTAAGAAAACAAAAGTTGTACAGAAACAGATTGTTGGTGACTTTGTTTATTTAATTTATGTTATTATTGCCTGATTAAGTATGGAAAGGCGATGACCAAAAAAAGGGTTTATTTTATTCATTAAAAATTGATTAGTGTTAAGGTACACAAAATTACTGAACCAGATAACAATGTAATTTCGGAAAGTATAACTGAAAAGCTGATGCATCACAGGGCAAAATAATAGTTTAAGTATTAGGGTAAATTTATTGAGAGGGATTTATATGAAGCAGATAATACGAAAATAAAAGTAATTATTTAGCGCTTGTTAAATAAACATTTATCTATAATAAAGATTTAATTATTTGATTTATACTTATCACTTTTAATGAAGTATAAGCATTTTTTGAGTTAACTAAAAGCTTAAATCATATTTTAATTAGTAACTGATCATCTAAGATAAATAACTTTTTAGATACAATAAGCAGATTCGGCAAATAAAAGTAATATTTTAGATATTTTAGCTTCAATTAGCGATTCTCATTTGTTTACCATGACATGAAAACCATTCGTAAGTTGGCCGAAACGCATGCAAGACATTTAATATATATATTTTGGTCACTAATTATAAAACTCAAGCTTTCAAGAAACAAACAAAAAGTTGTAAAGCGCATTTTACGTCTAATTAAGAACTCAGCTAAAGTTGCGGGACTACAAAAAACACATTTTATATTGTGTGTAAATGCAAGAGGGAGTTTTCTTTTCTTGTAGCCCTTATTCCTACTGCACCATCTAATTGCAATAAAAGCTAGTTAAGCAAAACACACACAAAATACAGACTGTAATAAACATTCTGCTCGCTGGCCATTTTTACGAGCCTAATAAAGCAAACACAGTCAAAATTCATCATATCTGGAGCATGGAGCTCCTAATGAGCAGTTCGGCTTAGGAACTGCAACTGTTTTTAATAGTCCCATAAAAATGTGCCAGGCTGGCAGCGGCGGCGTTTATGATGAAAAAATTAAATGGTCTCAATAATTAAAACACCTGTTTTAATTAGATAGAAATGCATGGAGACGGTCCGGTGTTTTTCTTCTATGCTACTGTGAGAAATAAAAATGAACTTGGTCAGCGACAGACCCAGATACGTTGAAAGTTCCTTTAGGTGTTAAACTGCAGACACAATTAATGACCCGTCGGCGGCTTCAAAGTTGTGTGTGTGTACAACTTTATCATAAGTAAGAATTGGGTGAGCCCAAGCAGCTGGTAATTTTCATCTGCGTTGCTTAGCCGGAAAAGTTGCCACAGCGATTACCGATTTTCCACTGTCGGCTTTTCCAAGTAGTTGTGGGCTGGATGTGTGTTTTTTGTGTGCCCTTTGACTGCGGTCACAAATATGCCAACACATAATCATCGTATGTATTTGGCATTTGAATGTCTTGAGACTTGTGCCCACCCCTAAATCTAATCCTTTGGGCTTGACTTGAGCTCAGGGTCTGCCTTCTGCATACCTGTCAATGACTGACAATGAGCATTGCAATCCACTTCTTTTCTTCAGGTTGTTGTCTGGCCTTCCTTCGCCGTCGGCTTCTGCCTCTGCTTCAGCTTCAGCTTCTGCTTCAAATGAAGTGCATTCATCCGGTGGCAATCCTTTTTTTTCGTTTCTTTGTGCATCATTTCACTTGAATTTGCGTTGACATCCTGCAGACGAACGGCCCGTTCACAACTGTTGTGTTGTGTATCCTGTTGTTGTCTATATAACGAGCGTCGCTGACATATCCTTTAACCATGATTAAAAACGCAAAGTAAATGAAAATTGTTTTGTGCTTACGCCTCTTAGCACACCTTGAAAACAATAAAAGAAAGATTCCCTGTACAAGAAAAAAAAAGAGAACAGAACTGAAAGAACTGCACTGAACTTGAGCTGAAAACGGGAGAGCTAACTGGAGTTCCAGGCGCAATAAGACAATAGACAATGCACAACTGGGTTCCTGTAGGCTTCCCCGTTTCCAGCGTGTCTCCTGTAGCACTTAAGATTCTACAGATTTTCCCACTTAGCGACAAAGTTGCCTTTGAATAGCTTCGCAGTTTGCTTTTGTCTGAGACACCTAGCACTTTGAGGGACTCCCCTCCCCGCTCCTTGCAGCATTTGCTATGAATGGGGCAGGGATGGGGAGAGCCTTGTGATTTCATGCTTAAATGGAGTCGTTAAATTATTTTCTGAAATTGAGTCGAGCGTTTGTTGTTGTCTTGCTTGTGCCACATGTGTGCGTGTGGCATTGACATTGGAGCATTGTAAACGGAAGTGCTTAGCTCCCACTCCGACTCCGACTCCCATCCAGAAAATTACTCGCTAGCATTAAAATATATTGAGCAAACAATTTTTTTGTTTGTTTTTTCTTTTACATATACAGTTTTTTTGGTTGTTCCTTAATTAAATGTTATTGTCTACGTTTGGAATTTGTTGAATGTGTGTTACGCGTGGCATTAAAATGCATTTTGTATGTGATTTCACGGTTTTACGGCTGACACTTTCTTTCCTGAAGTTCAAAAGAAGCGAGCCCTTGAACTTGACATTGCATTTTTTTCCAGGTGGTCTTATTTTTATTTAATTTTTTGTCCAAGTTGCCTTAAAGCATGTTTTGGAATACCAATTAAATTAGGCTTATGGCTGGAGTTCCCCACACACGATCCATTGAGTACAGCTCGGGAATAATTTACATTTAATTTCAGTTTGCTTTCATTTAAGTTACTTAATTGCCTGAAAAATTCATATACATAATTAAAGTGTGGTTTGTTTCCTAAAACCAAAAGATTTTCAACACTTTCAATTATATGCTATACATTTTAATTTTCAATTTTAAAAGAAAGCTTATTGTTCAGAAGAACTGTTCCATATATGTGAGCAAGTTGTTAGCATTTCAACTAAAAGTGCATAGCCCCTGAATATACCGCTTTGAATAAAATCTTCTGCTTTATTTATTCTTATCACATTTCTTGCATATCTACACGATACTTCAATTTTCCAAAACTACGCTTTCAACTTTAAACTACGCAGTGGACATTATTTGACCCAATCGAAAAATAGCAGAAAAATATCTAGAACAAGGTCAGCTGTGAACCAGAACATGGCAGACAAAGCACGCCAGGCCATGGCAGAGCCAAGCGAAGCCCAAATCCAATATGGCCAATATATCACATGACGCCTACAATTTAAACTGCCAAAAAAAATGAAATGCAAACAGGGCGAACGAAGAGAAATGACAAACATTTATATAAATAACACCATCGACTCCAATTAAAGCAGCTTTGTGCAGCTTGCTGCTGGATGCGGTTCGTGGAGGGTTGCAGGAGTGGTGAATGTTGGCGGCTCCTCTGCTCGGTTCGCTTGTGTCTGATAAAAACCGCAAAAGCGAAATGTTTGTGTACACAGAAGTGCGTATGTGTGTGTGCGAGTGTGCGAGTGTGCGCTTGTGTGTGTGTGTGAGAGTGTAATAAAAATGCAAAACAAAAGCGCCAAATATGTTTTTGGGGATCGCGTGGGCGCGGCAAGTCAACCGGCCAAAGACAAGCAGTAAAAACAGCAACAACGTCCAGCTCCATCCGAACCACTTCCAACTGTCATTCGCATGGAAAACGATGACGTACTGATGCACTGGACAACAACATCGGCGGAAGCAATAGGTCATCAGATGAGCATAAATAAATTGAACGAAACCCAGATACCCAATTGATCAAACAAATATAACCAAACACAAATTATACCTTTACAAATAAATATGTGGTAATAATTTGCAACTATTAGTATTTTTAATTAAATTAATTAAATTTATTATATAATGATCAACTACTTAAATATTTATAATATATAATATTTACTATTTCATACCAGATTTAAAATGATTGAAAGGATATCTGTGCCTCCTCAACTTTAATTCTGAAAAATGTAAATGCAAGCTAGTTTAAAAGTACTTTGAAATTGTTTAACTATTTTAAACTATGACACGAAAAATTCTTTATAATTGCTCCAGCTTACATTATACAAATATGATTATGTAACTGATATACCTCTGGAAGTGCAATTAAAAATGTTGCAGCAACATTTGCCAGCAAGGCGAACGACGCGTCGGGCAAATAATAATTTATGCATGCGTTGCGGTAGTCAGCGACATTGACCAAGAGAGGGGGAACGGCAAGCCCGGTGAAAAATGGTTGCGGGGAATAACCGCAAAATGTTTGGTTTGCATTTGCTGTTGTTTTTGTTGTTGCTGCCACTGTTTACAGGGTCCACAGTTAAAGCAATATGCACTCACAATATGCGAGCAAAAAGTGAATCTGAGCTGCAGCCGGAAAACGGAAATTGTGGCAAGCGCCGCACTTGCGACCCTTCTCCACCGAGTCCGTTACCATTCCCAGCTCCATCTGCCGTTTTGGCCAGATCTGAGAAACCACATGACTTGCGACCACTGCTCTTAAGGATTTATGCTTCGCCACAATTTAAGTCAGGCCAATCTGTTGGCTTCTGTAGTCTCAGCTGCGATTGCGCCGTTTTTGTCGCGCTTTCCTCCATTTACTAAACCAATTTTTGGCTTTGGCTTTCAATTTGCAATCGCAATTGGCTAGGACATGTGTGAATTCCATGGCACAAAGAGATGCCACACACCGTTTCGAAGGGCATAGAGCAATTCTTATTGTGTGGAAACTTCCTTGACTTTGAGTTATGAACGCTGGCAACCCAGCAGAGTTGCCAGTTTGCTCATCTCCCAGCTGGGTTTTATTAAACGTCTCACCGACTTAAGCGACTACAGTCCAAGCGTTAAGTATGTGGAGGAAACTGAATCAAGTAGTGAGCTTTGCAAAGTACAGGGAAGCCTCAAAAACCTCCCATGGAATTTTGTATCATTTAGCCAAAACAGCACATTGGAATTAAAACTGATCTTTGGAAACTTAATTGAATAAAAAGGTACATAGAAATTTAAAGATTTTGTTCTTGATATGACCAAAGTATTTCATTACAATAGATTTCTTTTCTGTTACATACATTCATATGAGCTAAAAATACAAATGAAAGTTTACACTTTCTGTGCAGAAACATGCAACATATGTTTTTAGTTTCATTCTATCGACTTGGGTCACATTTGAGACTACTTACAGCCATGTACACGTTTTGTTACAATCAGATTTTCGAGTATTCTTCTATCAATGGTAACTTATCAGCTATACCCCCACTATAGGCCATTTAACAAACCCATAAAGCCAACTGTGCAATAACTACATCTTTATAATGCACTTGCAATGCAAACGACACTAAAAAAAAAAAAATATTATAGGAAAATTGCGTAAAAGCGACATATGAATTTAATTGCCTAAATAATCCCAATCAAGGCAGGGAAATCAAGGCGAACAAATGTTGACAAAAGAGCGAAACGAGCCAGTGCTGATTGCTTTTAATAAAAATATAATGAATCCGCACTCGAAACCCATCGAAATAACGAAAACCTAAATGAAAATAAAATCGAAATGAATGCGAAACGCAACGAATCAGGACAATCACAACTTAATTTCTGCCATAGAAAGTGCCCCTAAAGGAGCAGCCAAAATTGACATATTGACAGCCACACAAAAGGCAGCACACGAGCCATTTTATGGGGTGGACCAAACCTAACCGCAATCGCAGTGCAGTTGTCAACGGCGGCGTCAAAAATAACAAACATTGCGACAGCAATAAAATATTACAATACATAAAGAACACACCGAAAACTTCATACTCTTACTTATGTGCAAAACAAGTTTGATTTGAAGAAATTAAATCTGTGTAATTTCGTTGAAACAATTTAAAAATAATTCATAACAGAAAAATGTCAACAAAATAAAAAGTAAGGGTATAAAATTGAGACGAATCGAGTGTATAGGCTGATGCTTAATTGAAGCTGCAGCAGCTATAGAAAAATGCAATCAAAACGCAATGAAAATCAAGAGCTGAGAACGAGGCAGCTGTGCCTCAACTTGATGTACCTCTACACACACTCTAATACACACACAGAATGGCACACACACACATGCACACACTGTCAGTCAGTCAGTCGTATTGCTGTTGATGTTATTCTAGCAAATAATCACAACAAGGCACAACAAGGACCTTGTCAAATGCACGTAAGCGATATAGATACAGATACTGTGCCACACAGATATTGAGATATAGATACAGCCGCAGATAAAGCCCAGCTGCAAACAAACATAGAACGAGTCACTGTCAGAGTAGGAGTCTGCGAGGACATCAAGGTTGCATCGTCCGCCAGAGCGTGCATAAGCCCCCCGAAACCCGCAGTCATCTCAACTCGACCAAATTGCAGTCACCCCGGGCACCCAAACAAGCAAATCCAATTTAAGCCACAATACACAAATCCTGTTTTTGTTTTCCTCAGAGTCTGATTCCTCGTTTCTCTGGTCACATTAATAAATTCTTTATATATATATATATATACATATATATATAAATATGTTCATATGTACATAGAAACATACAGAACTCTATCTGACAACCAGTTTGTATCGCAAATAGTTTACTCAGCCCATGCCTTATGGATTTTTGGTTAAGATTAGCCAAATACCAGACACCTCTCAGTCTCTCAACAATATGCAGACCAGTCTGTCAGCTTGTTATGGTTGAAATCGCTTTGGATGCAATTACAAACCAGTCCAGAGACACAGCTGCTTTTGCGTTAATCTTGTGATTTAGTAATGGAGTCCAAGCTTAACAAAATTATTATGATCTTGAAATGAAATATCAAACTGAAATATCTATGTAATTGAAATAGAACTAACAAATACAATGCTTTGTATTATATCATTATTGTGAACTATATTTACAACCAAAATTATGTTAGTCGCAGAAGGATCAAGATTTTCATCGACTCTTTTATATCTTTAGACTGTCATCGAATCATACTCACATTTTCGCTTTTGACAAAATGTAAAATTCAGTTGAATGTCGAAATAATAGTAAAAAGATACTTTTTGTTTAGTTTAAAGCACATGACTAAAAAACTATAATTTTTAATCAACATTGCCAGACCAACAGCCACCAGGGTAATAACATTTAATTACCTAGCCTACTTAAACATGCTTTAATTTCAGACACACATTTGTTCCGCTGCACTTAAAAAAGCATACACAAAGATGTAATCCCAGCCACATACTCGTAAACCATTAAGCTTCTAAAGCCCCTAAGCTATTAATAAGCACATATATATCCCAACGCCATATACCAAGTCCTCTTGCCGGAGCTGACAACTAATTTTATGGCCATCACATCAACCGACGCCAACAAACAACTACCAGGCCAATCAAACATGACCCCCACACACACACACACACGCACAACAGTCGAATGCCACAGCTCATAAAAAACGCCCACATGACAAATAAGACAAAGCACAAATAAACCACGCCCCCCCACCAAATGCCAAAAACGCATTCCGCTGATCAGCACAGGCAAAACAAAGGCAAGAAACTGGCCAGGGGGAAAAAAACAAATTTGTTAGCTGTGTTATGTAAATTGCACACAAGAGTGTCGAAGCAGGGCAAACAGAACAGCCCCTACAGAGCCTATGTGTGTGTGCGTACTATATGTATGTACTTCCCATACATAAGTACAAATATATATTATGTAAATAAAAGAAATAATAAGCTTCGCCGAGTCACACAAAAATCCTAAGACTCTAAGCCAAAGGGACAAAAAAAAAGCCAGACAAAATTATTTTCATGATGCGTTGATGATGTTTATATTTACGATACGACAAATATGCAATAAGTTGACATGAAAAGAGGCAGATGCAGAGGCAGAGGCAGAGGGGGCAGGCACTGAAATCATTTTGTAATATAATTTGTGTTGTTGTTACGGATACACTTTTATGGGAGCCCGGGCATAATCAACATTATCCAAAAACCGCAAACCGCCTACAAAATGCTGAGGAGCTCCCTCCTGCGGTGCGAAAGCCTGGCCGCATTATCATCTCATTGCACAGGACTTAATCCGGCGGCAAGTTATTAAAGCGTAACGTAGCGTTCCTTGCCTCATTGTCATCATCGTCCTCGTCCTCATCCTCATCCTCATCCTCATCCTCGTCCTCGTCGCCATCGTCAACGTCCTTGTCGTTGCCTCCGTTTTATTGTTCGCGCTGCGCTTAACTTGTTTCGCATTGTATGGAGCGTGCCATAGCCGACCAAGGAGCCAAAGCGAAAGGAGGCGCTGCCTTAATGCTAAATGATCCAATATCCTGCTTCCTGCATTCGGCTGTGCAGCACCAGCACCAGCACCAGCAGCAGCAGCAGCAGTAGCCGGCGTGGGAACATCGCCAACCTTAAAAGGTCCTTCGTGGCCTGGTCTCAACTCTACTCCGTTCTGGCTATTATTTACCCGCTCTGTGCGAACTTAAAGATGCTGCCACTGAAAGCAACTTCTTTGCAGTTATTTGCTCAGCAAGTAGAAGAATTTATATGGGAAAAGTAACGCATACAAAAGGAAAAACTGATGTTGTATCTGATTCTTTGCGCACGGCAAGTTAAATATCAAAATCTAAAGTTTTAATTATGCAACTCGTCGTCGTCCTCCGATTGTTAGTCTAGGCACTAAGTCTCCTCATCTCATCTGCTAAAGATGCGACGCCAAAAGTTAAAGTACACATAATTAGCAGTAGTTTTTCAGCCGTTTGCACAATGTTTTTATCTTCTTTTTCATGTTTGGCACAGCTGCCAATTTTGTCATTCATGGTAGATGACTGTGTATTTTTGGGATATGCCTGGCCAGGCCTGGCCACTAGTGTCCTAAAACTAGACCAGCAGCTGCTATAAGTGCTTGCTGTTTAGTTAAGCGCACAACTGTTGACAAGCGACGAGGCTTTGGCTAATTAAATCAAAATATTAATTATAACAAAGGCATAAAATACACTTTGAACCGTTTTAGAATAGCCACTGAACAGTGAAATGATATGGGTAGGCAGTTAAATATTATAAACATAAATTAAATTAAATTCATACAGTTGTCCCAAATATAAGCTCTGCTGCTTTAAATAATTAAAAAAATATAACTAAATATGTTTTTAATTTATATAAAATAATATTAAAAAAAAGAAACTCATATTCTGTCCAAAACATTAGCCACGCAGTCTTTTTTTCAAAACCATCATTCCCAGAGGGCAATAAACTTGAGCAACGCCTTCAAGTATGCTTTGCAAAAACCAAAAAGTTTCTCCTCTCCGGCAACTTTTAACGCCATTGCCTTTTGTGTCGATGTTTTTTGGCACCAAATGTGACAAAAATTTAGATTGAGGGCAGGAGTCTTGCTCGGGGCAAGGCATGCGCATAAATGTTACATGTGGTAATATTCACAAATAACAACAAAATAAAAAAAAAAAAAGAAAACACCGAAAACATGCCACAAACATGAACATTGAAAACCGTTGCCAAAAACCAGCGAAGGACGCAAACAATGAATGAAAGGGAATTTTTTTTTGTTTTGCAGTAGCAAAACATAATCTTGTTAACAATTTGTGTGTGGCTTGTATGTGTCTATGGATTTGACACATGCGACAACAAACAAAATAACAACAACTTCAAGAAAATATGCTAAAAAGAAAATGAATTCTTCAAGTCAATGGCAAAACATGCAGCAATTTCTGTCTTCTACATAATCCTGTAGGTGCGACATTTGGATGTATAAATTTCAGCTTTGATCCTTTAAGGATAACTCCCAGTCCTGTGGGACTGCCAGAGCAACAGAGCCAATTGCCGGCTGAAACGCAGTACAAATAAACAACAACCCAAATATGTAATACAAATGTGGCCACGACTTCTGATGTTGTGTGTGTTACGTGGGTGCAACACTTGAGGCATTTACCATGCCCCTCAGTCACCACTCCTGAGTTCTCCTACTGCCAACTTAAGTTGTCAAAATCAGCAATGGTTTTCCTTTCTTTTCACCGGCCTCGTGCTATTTGCTTTTTATTTAAATGTCATTTTCTTTGTACACTTTCACGACATTTGCCTTCTGCTATTTGCTAACACATTTTGCATATATGGGGATGTGTGTGTGTGTGTAGTGTTAGGTGTTGTGACATTTGACCGTGCGCACAACATCAAAGAATGTGGTTGACAACTTGCCTTTTGGCGTGTTATAATTGCACCTAAATGCGTTAACATGTATGACAATTAGATATGATAATTAGTCTAGAAATTGGAATTACAGTATTAGAAAAGAACACGTGTAATAAATACTAAATCCTAAGAAAGCAAAAATTTGGCGAAAATCAAGTCTCAAGACCCACACAAAATAGTCGTTAGTTGCATCTTGGTTTTCTTCAGATATTAACTAATTTTGGACTAGTAACATATTTTAATTAAATCAAATAATTTAATTTGGCTTATAATAAAACTTATCTAATTTGAATATGGTTGTCGATAAAAATTAATTTTAAGCTAAGTTTTCGGGAACTGGAAGATATTTTAATTCACAGGATAAGCCCGCTAAATGGGAAGTGACACTTTATCTAATTTTACTTCATGCATCTTCTGTTTATCGTGTAATTCGATTTATATTTTATATTTTAAGTTACACTTTCTCAACACAAATGGATTTTAGCTGATAATCTTTGCGCTTGCACTAGCCCTGAAAGCAAAACCACAACCACATCAACACCTACTAACTGACCTACCCGCATATTAGATAAGTAGCGCAGCTGGAACTATCAAAACCAACCCCGAATCAAAGAGTGCTTTAATAACAAAACTAAGCAAACAAACAAGAGTATCATGACAACCAACAAAAAAGAAAACAACATAAATAAAACAACTACACAACAGTAAAAAAAAACACAAATACCACCCCTCGAATGCACTTGAACTGTCCGCAACACATGCAGTTTAGGGTTTTATTTAGTTTCGCCATGGACGTATATAATATTTTTTTGCATTGTGTGGCAAATTCTTGCCTATGCCCCACGAACTGAGCGGCGCAAAAATATCTAAATTATGAACTATGACAAATATTATATTGCTTTGGGCTTGGCAGTTGTGTCCGGAAGTGTGTAACAAAAAACTGTATAGAAAATGGGCGCGTTCCCTGCAGACTGTCGGTGATTAATCATTGTGGTAAATTGAAAAACGAAAAAAAAAAGGAAAAATTGGAAAATGGAAAATGGAAAATAGGGGCTGATGCAGCCTGGTCTTGCTCTTGCTCTTGCATCGTGTCTGCATCGTGTTGCAACTGTTGCCAGTAGTTCCATTTTAAGGGCAAATGTTGCATTTTGTTGGTCATTTTGTCAACTTAGTTGCCACGAACGGCACTGCGCGTCCACACGGCCGTGCCACGAAAGATGTATTGCTCTAAGCCGATTACGATGTAGTCGCCCGTCAGTGGTCTGTAGTCGCCATCGTTGCACAAAGTAGCAACATTTTCCGGGCTCTGACTTGGGTTGGTGGAATGGCAGCCAACTCGGTGTTGACACCGCTCAAAGTGGTCACATTAAGTAAGCTTAGGTCTTAGTAGTTTTAAGACTTTGTTGATAGTCTCGGCTCTGCCAGTTATGGCCACAAGTTGTAATAGGTTTTGAAAAAGTCAGTGTAAAGAATGAAGTGTTAGAAACAGCTATTAAATCGGAGCTTGTAACGAATAGAAAATGATATAAGTGGGTGAAAGTAATTAACATTTGTGGAATCAATACAACTCAAGTGGAGTAGCAACTGCGCGGGAAACATTATGTTGCTTTCCAGGGATAGTCCAAGTTTGTGGAAATCAACAACGACTCCAGTATGAAGTTCACAATTCGATTGTAGTAGAATTCTTATTATTGAATTATTATAGAATATGAATATAATTTCGATACGATTATTAATTGTTTTTAATTATAATTTATTAAATTGAATGTAACTACTCTCTTTGAACTAAAAATAATTTCATTTGAAACTTTATTTTAAATTTTAAATTCTTTATAATAATTGTCAACTTTTTTAGTTTACATTAAATAAAACAAATAAAAGAAAACTCTACAAAAACTCTACAACTCTCTGACAGTTATTTGTGTGTTTCGGATAATTAACCCGAGTGCTGATGCTTATCAGAAATATATTTATTTTGTTTATGAATTCGAAAAAATGTGTTCTGTTTCGATGCACTTTCGTGACATAATTTTAATATCGCCACCAAGGATACACACACATTTTTGCAAAATATTTCCACTGACAGAATACAGAAGACGGGAAATGTTGGACAAATCGACACAATCATTTTTGAAGTGACCCTCTGCATTACTTTAGCCGATGGCTGGGAGACAATTAACCCCCATAACAATAGAGAAGTGGACTAAAGTGGCCAACAGTGAAACAAGAATAATTGCAAATGCAGTAAAAATCGACAACGCTAATGCTTTCCTGCAATTGATGGCAGACGGGGAGCTCATAAATTTGCACTCAAATGCACTTGAAAACGAATCCAAATAGGACTGACCGAAGTCGACTGATATCGATAAGTGCCTCCATGCGGGACACATAAAATGTCAGGCAACTGGCATTTCGAGTACTTTAGGGCGAATCGCTGATACGCAGTTGGAAAAGTGCGCAATATAATGAAAAGTGAAAAATTATTAAAGCGTATTTAATGCAGTTTGACGCATGCGTCGACGCACTGTTTGCCCCTTGGATCTGCGCAGTGGCAGCTGCTACCGTGGCACACCCTAAAGAGGAACCACCACCATCCTTGCTGTAAGTAATCGTGGCAGTCACCCCAGCATCATTATCCCATTTTGCCAAGGCAAACACGCAAATGTGTTAATTCCGCGTGTGTTCGCTTATCAATCTGCCACTTTATCTGCCTCTCGACTTTTCCCTGAACATTTGCTTGCCACATGGTGGGCCATAGCACAAGGAGACCCTTTGCCTGTCCATTATGAGTTTGTAATTTATGCCGAAAAATGCTCGCATCCATTATGAAAACATCAACACACGTTGTGCAAATCAAGTAATTATCATTAGGGACATTCTACATAATTATCGGCAGTTCTGTTGGATTTCTGGGTGGGTCTTGATGGGTTTGTCAGCATGTTCAATTATTTTGATTTGTAGGTAACTAGAAAACTGCAAGTGCCAGTCTTCTGTAATGCATGTGGTAACTAAGCTATGTGAGAAATTTGAGAGATATTACCCGTTCAGTATTTATTTTGATTACCATTGGAACCTAAAGAATTATAATGTTTGATGTAACTATAAGTGACACACTCCGTCAACAACTCAAAAAACAGAACATTTGATTCTTTAAACTCTTGCAAATGGTATTATAAATATTTGATACGCTTAAGGGAGATATCACTTTTTCTAAATCTCCTTAGAAGTAATTTATACAGTTTTGACACCATCCGTATAAATTATAGCTGGATGTAGTCCGTAATGAATCTTTCTGCTGTAGACAGTTAACTTATCGGATTTATTTCCAAAATTTACTATGTTTCTTATAATATATATATTTGCCCTAATAACAATCAGCAAACAATTAAGTTGCTTTCAAAAAACATTAAATAAATATTCAAATAAAAATAGGAATGTCTTATCATACATTAAAACCATTAAACAAAAAAATTATACATATTATAATAAAAATAAATCCAGTTCCACCAGTGTGTGATATTCAGCAGTTTGTAATATATGTAATAAATTTACTCTTAAACAGTTTTCACATCATTTTTATTTTCTCTGATAAGCTTTCTCCGAATATCTCAAACTATCTCACGAGCCATCATATTGATCTGATGAAAAACCCAGAATGCCAACACTCACTCATTCAAAATACCAAAATTGTATATATTCACTTTAACCTTGAAAATTTGTTCAATGAATAATTTAGATAGATTTATGGTGCAAGTGCACTTTAAACTATTATTTAAGCTATATGTGCATGACGACTCTATTTTGTTTTAACAAAATACGTTAAAATATCTGCGCAAAAGTACTAAAACTTTCATGGACATTTGGAGTTACCTTGAATAGTTCTCTATGACTTTATTATCAGCACACGCCCAGCGTTCGCCCATTGCAAGGTCGACTTCTCTTTGCGCATGCGCGGCGCGTGTTAATATAAACAGGCAAGTCAAGCGGCGCAGGATAATTGGCAGGATGCTCTATAATGGCCCAAGGCTGAAATTAGACCTTGACTTGCCAAGCGGACAGTTGTTTATTTTGGGATGGGCAATTGCCTGGCTAACCCATTGTGGACTAATTATGCGCAAGGTCAGTGTATATCCTTGGGTCGGGTGCTGGTCGCGTGTATTCGTGTGTGTCCAAGAGTCGCCATTGTTTGACATTAATTGCACTTTTCCAGCTGAATGCGTGTCCTTCCCAACCATTTGCTAAGTCAAGTTAATTTTTGACTGGCCCAAGGACAGCCAACGAACTGTTGCCAGTTGGTGCGAAAACAGAGTGTGACAGAGTGTGCGTGTGGGTGTGCTCGCTTCCAGAAAAGTCCTTTATTTCATATCGCATTGTGGAAAAAAGTAAAAAAAAAAAAAAACGTCGCACACGAACACACTGCGAGTGTACTGGTGTGGACCGAAGGACCTTTGCCTGCTGCGCGTTTGTATTAGATAAAAATTTAATTTTGTTTTCCTTTGTTTATTTTTTTATTTTTTTTTCCTGTGTCCTTGGTGTGAACTGCCAATAAAAGTGTTTTGGTTCTTGGATACCCTCTTGGCCGTTGTAAAAATGCAATTATGATTGTATTATGGTCGCCTTTGTGTTTACTTTAAAGCAGTTTGCCCATTGTTTGCTTGGAATGCAGCCCGCATCGCTGCAATGCCAAAGCCGTCGCATATCTAGCCAATCCTTATCCTCAAGTATCTTCAGCTGCACATTTCTGCAATTGTCATTCGCGCCTGCTATCGTCATCCTGGTCCAGTCAGCAGTGCTGGTCGATAGCTAATAAATATTGTGCGCATTATCCTTCCATGTAAGTTGCATTTTGTGAGCTCTTAACAATATGTTTGGTGTGTTTGTGTGTGTTTCATTACCTTGATGATTCCATCTACAGCTACTCTATTTATATCTCTATCTCTATCACAGTGTTTTCCTTGTAGTTTGTTTTCTATGGCTCCAGATGACTGTTTTACTCACTTCGACAATCACTGTGTGTGGTATTATCATGATGTTTCCACACTTTCGACCATTGTGACAATGTGGAATAATTTTAACTTAAAGCAAATGCATAGAATCAAAATTTTATTGTTCAGGACGTCGAGGATTGCAGGATATTATATGTATTTCTTCAAATAGTTCTCAGAGATCTGATTTTTCAATTCTTCAATTTTCAAATATCTTATCATTTTTAATTTAAAAGGAAAAGTACGAAAAAGTAGCGAAAAAAATATTAACCATATTAACATATCCTTTGTAGAAATATATTTTTGTTATTTATCTTATTATTATTGTTATTTTTTAATATTTTTAATAAAAATTTTGATATTGCTTTAATAAAATTGTGCAAAGTATAAGGAAGGCCGCAAACGGGCTTTGGACTTAGTTTTACGTCAAAAGATTCATCCACGAGAGCAGAAGGCATAAGGATAACGCTACTGCAAAGAGTTTAATTTAAATTTTAAAAATATTTGTGTAAACTACTATTATTTTGGATGTGTCTAAAAATATGTGCAAAAATGCTGTAGGTACGCTTTGGTCGAAAGCCGGTGATGATATTCCTTAGAATCTTTAAGTATCAGTAACTCAGTCGGCCAAAAGAAATGATAGCACTTGGGCTTTTAACATTTAACAGAAAAATATATTTTATCATAGAAGTATAAGACTTTAAAGACCAAATGTGCTTGATATGGTCAATACTCACTAAGAAAAACTTCAGCAGACATTAATGCAGGAATCACTTACCAGTTTTTCAATCCTAAGCAGGGTCTTTGAATTTTATTCTACCTGTGAACTGTTGGCTACCGTCTTAAAGCTTATTGGTTTTGGGTTAATACCCTCATAATTTATTTTTAATGATGCACTTTTCCTGCCTTAAATAGACATTTAAATTGTCTGCGCAAGTCAAATGATATGATAAGCTGATTGACGTGCTCAAAATTCTATGAGACTGCTTAGTTCTGAGCTTAGGATTTCATTTTATTAATTGATGAGTGCCAGCAACCGCATTTATATGTCTAGACATCGATGACAACATTTGCTACAGGTCAAAGAAAAACAAAAAATAAATAAAAACAAAAAATAAAAAACCGATGCTAACCCTGGAATGCTTTTAATTTGTACGCTGAGCCGTTGAAATCATAAATCAAAATGTGTGCTTCGCAAACTGAACTATGGAAGACAAGTGCCGCTGTGGTCTCCATCTGATAATCAGCATTTTGTATCTGACGGATCGCGCGGCTAATCGAACATATCACTGAGCTCTCGGACCGGGGCTTGGGCATCATCCGCATAAATTACACAAATTGCATTTCCATGTCTACAGTTCTGATGGATCATCGCCCGCGTCGCCTCTGTTCCTTGCTGCTCGATGTTCAATGCTCAACGCTCAATGCCCGACGCTGGATGGCCAATGCTCGATGCTCATCAGCATAATCGTTAAAATAACAGCGCAATGCACTTCGATTTTGTTGACGACGGAGACCGGCTACCGTTGCCCACTGACGATGCCCCTAGGACCCCCGTTTCAGTGACAGTGGCACTGGCAGTCGTCAGTGGCCCGCAGCGGCCCCAAAAGAAACACAAAAGCCTCTGTTTATGTGTGTGTGCGTGTGTGTGTGTGTGTTTGAAAGGGGAAAGGGAAGGAAAAATAAAACTGGGCGCCCCTGGATAGGCCAGTGCTTTGGCCGTTTGTTTATTGTGTCGGTAAATTCGGAGGCATGTTTAAACAGCGAAATGAACTTGTGGATAAACACCATTATGGTTATTTGGCATCCACTTTGGTTGCCACTACGCTTATTTGTTTGCCCACCGGCTACATTTCCCCCGAAGCCGAACAAACATTTTAGACCTACTACTGCTACCACTACTAATACTACTACTACTACTACTACTACTACTACCTAACTGAGGCTTCTTTCCCGATAATCTTTGAGCCTGCTGCCCATGTTGGCCGTCTAGTTTGAGCTTGATTCAGTTATTTAACGCAAAATTGACATGAGTACTCACATCTTGACGGCCAGCTCTGACTCTGGTCTCTCTCAAGTGTGCATCTGAGCCGCTTCAGCCATAAGAAGGTTGTCAGTTTTATCAGTTGGTGCGATGTGAATTTTGTTTGTGTTTGGCAAAAAGCACTGCACTTGTCGCTCACCTTTCGACCTTTGACTTTGTGGCTTCAGCTCTAGCACTTGGTTTGTTTGGAAACTGCCAAGTGGTATTTGTTTGTTGTGGTGTTAATTAGTTCAGGCATCAAGTACTCAAATACATTGACATTAAGATAATTCACAAAACTACAAATAAAATTATTAGGAATAAGTTAGTTTGAAAAACTTCTTAATTTTTCTTAGTTTTAAATTTCTGAGCTAATTTTATTTTTAATGGAGCATGGTTACAAAAAGTCAAATTGTCAATAGATTACTTCTATAGCATGCTGATTAATTCTTATGTATACTTTAAGTCTCATTAAACTAAAGCATTGGACAATAATTCTACCAGTTGTTGCTTAATTTATCCAGTAATCTTGGCGGTGTATTTTTCATAACTTATCTATATAGATGGATATTCACCTAGCAACCAAATTGAGAATCTATGCAAAGTTGCATAAGGTAAACTCTTTCATAATTCAAAGACAAAACAGTGTACATTTTAACTTGCACTTTACTATAACTAACATTAAAGTAAGATTTTTTACCGAAATATGGTAAAAATCCAGTCATAGCACACAATAATATTAATTCTAATTTCTTAATGTTTCTGTTATACAACACACATTTCTTTAATAAAGAGTTCATATACTTGGAATATGATATTTACATTTTGTACCTGGAATATGATATATAGATTTCAAAGAAACTATTTAATCTATTAAAACAGCATTTTTCTCGGAGTGAAAAAATCTAAACAAATCATCAGCAATTAATCTTGGAAAAATGTAACGCAAGAGCTAGCACATCCGATTTCTGCACTAACCACGATTGATTTTTGCCAGTCGAACAGTTAGTTCCCACACTCAAGTCCTTGGCACATCCTTGCCAGCTGCTGCTGCGCGCAAGTCTGTGAAATATTTGCAAACACACAAAAAAATGACTGCACCGAAAAGTAGAGAAGTAAAATACAAATAAAACTGGCAAGGCAAAAAGGGTGCGACGCTGCAGTAAACTTCCGGCTGACCAAAAATGCAACAGGACCTGCACAGAGGACCTGGTCCATCGCTTTATACATGGAGCATTGTTTTTGCCGATTTGACGCTCCTGCTGCTGCCACTGCTGCTGCTCCGTTTGTTTATTGCCACGCCATGGCAATGCCATACAATGTTCTTCCGGTCATTTATTAACGTCAATGAAATGGGTCCAGTCCACTGAAACTATGAGACATTCTGATTTTTTGACCATGTTTGCTGTGGGTTGACGCTCGACTAGCCAACGATTTGTCGCATGGTCAACACAAATTTCACTGACTACGTTAACGTTGCAACAGTCGAAGGTTGACACAATCCGTTGCCCCCCATTCACGTTCGTTTCCGCACAGGGCAAAAATATTGCATTCAAAGTATAATTTATAAACAAAAAATAAAGTTGAACAGATAAACTCCAGAGTTTATGTTAGTTATAAAGTGTTGTGGAGAGTGTGTTATTTTTTCAATGCCAAGAGTCATAAAGCAACAGCGAATGTGCTAGATTCTCGTGAGTTGAATTACTAATTTTATGATTTGTATTATCTAAATGTTTTTATTTAACGCTGCACTATATAAAATGGCAATGTTGTCGTTACTTTAAATAATATACCTATATTAAATCAAACACTAAGATGTTTAAACCTAAAAAATAAATATTGTTAGCAATTTCTGTTTTTCATAAGCGATCTTGATGAAATATGAACTCTTAATAAATGGTGTCCTTTTGCTTTAAAAACAAAAGCTTTAATTTTTAATCACAGGTGCTAATTCCAATTGCATAACGATTTCAACGATTTTCTGTAAACTTAACGTATTTACACGGACAGATGGAAAGATTTTATTTTTTTTAAGTAAGGAAATACTTTGATATTGGGTATAACAAATTCGATAACCTTGCAAATTGTTTGCTTAGATGTTCCTATAGTCACTACTGCACATCCTTACATTTGTCTTGTCCACTTCCTGTCTTCTAGACTCAATAGTCTTCCGGAAAACATTAGGCATTCTACTATATATTTCTAACTGAGTACAGAAAGAAGGTAACATCTAACCAAGATACAGCCACAAAATCCATTTCGTATGGCAAACCATATCACAATTGCAATTGCATTACAATGCTTTGCTTATTGTTGCACAATTTCATGACAATTTTTCAGCATCCGATCGACGGGGGAGAGGTAAATGGGAAAATCCCTCAGGGTAGCTAAGAAAACAAACAGCAAAGTCACAGCGAACATTTGTTTCTTATTTACTTGATGAGAGGGAGGAGAGGGGAAGATATAGAAACCTCGAAACAGCTGTGCAATTGGATTTGTTGCTGCTGCTGTCAACCATCAATGTCATGCATACAATTGTGAATGACACATAAATATTGGCACAATGGCCAAGACGAGAAGGGACAAGGATTACATAGACAGCTAGCAAGGGCAGAGGTTGTTTGAGATTCTTGCTTAGAGCCACTTCCTTACATTGTTGGTGTTGGCCTGGCCAATCTAGCGGCATTTCCGTTTCCTTGTGCAATATTTGTCTCTGAGTGAGTGACACTTTTAGCCAGGATTGTGAAAGCGGCAGAGCACAAAGCCAAATGGTTGGCTAATCCTCATGTTTACGGGGCTATTTACAGCGAGCCCCTGAGAATTTCAACAATAACCAAAAATCGAAAACGTATTCGAATTCGAATACCCAAAATGCCATTACAAATTTTGGTTGGCCACTGTTTGCTTATCTTTTTTGCAGTGCTGACAACGAAAAGAAAAACTACTTTGCGAAATTGCTTTAGAATAAAATTTAATTGAGGATTACGACAACATGGAACGCTTACACTTCGAAGGTGTGTGTATGTGCACGAGTGTATGAGTGTGAGTATGTGTATTTGACAGTGTCTGTGTCACATACAATGCCTGTTATCCCGCCTTAAGGCTACTTAGGGACTGTCTCACATATTAAACATATTACATTAGTTGCTGCTCTGGTCTGGTCTGGCCTGGTCTCGCCCCCTAAAATGGCTCTGGCTACGGCTCCATGGCCGAGGTCCATTGGCTGGTTGCACTACCAGCTGCCATTTGAACATGTGTAATCATCGTACGTGTCGGCAATTGACAATTATTATTACGCAGTTTGTTGCCATTAGCAGGAAGTGCTGATAATTTTACCAGCAGCTGTTGAAATCTAAGGGGCTCCTCCTAAAGTCGGGTTGAATTGACAACTTTGTATCCGATCTGTCTAAGTATTATAATTAATTTTTTAAATTGAGTGTCTATATTTCAGTGCCAAACAAGTAGTCTTAAAACAATTCAAAACATAATAAACATTTAGGTCATGCAAAATAAAGTTTTCAGCAAATATAACAAATTTTTTGAAAGGCAAAAAAAGTTTATTTTAAAAAATTGTTTCTTACAAGTCATAACCAAAATTAAATCCTATAATAGCTTGGCAACCTGTAAATAATTAATAAGTGCAGTTAAACCATGATATTCCAATGTTTTTGGCTAGAAATTTTTATAAGATTCTGCATGGCAAATAAATCACAGAGAGATATTTTTTAATTTACTCAATTTTAGCAACAAAAAAAATATGAATCCTATTTGAAAACGAATGATAAAGCATATTTGCTTCAGATAGTTTATCACAAATTATATATAAATGCCATGAAATGCTATTTGATTTCTTTGCCTAAAACCCATAATTACAAACAATTGTCAGTTACTTGAGCACTCTCAGGGCCGATTATTACGTCTGCGTGATGGAAAATTATACGTTAACAACGAGAGCCAGTAAATTCCAATAACATTTGGAGTGGTTGCCTGCTGGCATTTGAGGGTATCGAAATTCAAATGACTTTTGTCACGCGAGGCTTTCGATTTCAAATGCAGACGACTATTAAATTTGATTTCATATTGAAGTTCTTAAGAATTATTTGCTTGCCGCTTAATTATACCCAAAAGTTTTGAATTTTTTAGACAACGCTTCGTTGATTTTAATAACTTTCAACATTTCTTTTCTTGCGACTTCTTTTCGATGCATTGCATTTAATGCGCTCAAGGTAAAGTTTTTAGCGGTCTTAGCTCATTAATCACACGGCACAAAGGACCAGCATCGCAAAAATAATTGAAGAAAAAATTCAAAATGGAACTTTAGAGCAAGGCAAATAACAGAGCGAGTCGCTTGTATTCAAGTCCAACAAATCAACGTGCAATTTGCTCATTGAACTATGATCGCTTCCAAAATTAAAGTTGAAAGTCTTTTCTTGGCTGCGACTTGCCAAACTTGATGACATAAAACTTACGCTTCTGCTACGCAGAAAAGTAAAGTTAGCCGCGGTGCTTTTCAAAAACTTTGCGTGATTTATAACGCATGCGAAACGGCATTGACTAAACGAACTGCGACTGAAAATGAGCCCGGAACAGAGCACTGAGCACTGAGCACTGGAAATGCCACAGGGGTACTGGAGACACGTTTTCAATAAACTTTTCGCCGAGACATATTCATATTTTATGCATAAATTCATACAAATGGCATTTAAAATGCCCGTCGAAAGCTGCAATTGAAATGTGAAGCGACTTTATAAAAGCTTTTAATTTAGTAAAATCATCAAATTTGTTTGCCCGACACAAATAAGCATCTAAAATAACTTAGTGCAGATTAGCCAATTAAATATAAAGAATATAAGCAAAAAGTAATAAACTCCATCCAAAAATTATGGGTATTGAACATTAAATGTTTCAACCTGATTTAATAAATAAATTTTTTGTTTTTATTTTATGGTCAAAAATGTACTAAATAAATCTGGTGAGCCCTTAGTCGACTTAGCGTCTCATTTTTTCACTTTTTCATGCCACAATACAGTATTGATTATAAAAATTCAGATTATAGCAATATTTTTTATCTATAGCGAAAGGTATATATACTTGGTAATCTTGTCAAGCAATTTGACTGGCGCTCGCTTAAAACTGACACACACGCCTTGAAAACACAAGCGAACCTTTCATTTCTGTTTGTTTCTTCAAAATCTGTTTCCACCTGCATCCTTTCAAGCGAAGCAGTCAAACAACTCGCAATTGTTTCTCTTCCAGGGTCTACCTTCTCAGGCAGGTATAAAACGCGTGCCCTTTTCCAGAGGTAGTATACATTTCTACCTTTCGTGCGATTAGCATTTGAAATCATTAGCCCGTTGCTGGTTCTGGTTCTGGTACTGTTGTTGGCAATCGGCTGCAAGGTGCATTCTGGAACCACATTCGTGGTCGACCAACATCATCATCATCATCATTTTATCTGGCAATGTGAATCTTCTTTCATTTATTTTTTTTTGTTTTATTTTTTCTTTTGGCCTGTTTTGCTTTTAAAAGCCAACGGCGTCAAATTTGTAAATGCACCTGGATTTTATTCCTTTGTCTGTCTCGGCCGATATTTGTTTTCTTTTTGTTGTTGGTGTTTTGTTTGATATATGTATGTGAGCATTACTCTACGTCTTGTTGGTTATCCTTTGACATTGTAAACGTGCAGCCGTTCGGGAATCATCCATCAAAAATGATTGCCGAAAGATGTTTCATGTGATTTAAAATTCATAAAACGAGTATTCAATTAGTTTAATTGCAGTTATTTTGTGCTCTTCTGAGCATCCAAGTAGGTAAAATTGGTTTTAAGCAAACAGACTCTATTTAAGTTATTTGGTAGATTTGGGCACCTAGTCTATTTGGGTGGGCATAACCATTTAGTGCTGTAAGCAAAAATTTAATTCAATTTAGTCCAATCAATCAAAGAGACCTTAAGGTTTAATATAATTGTATGCTATATTGAGTTAAAAAAAACTCAAGACAGCAACCTAAAAATCCTACTATTCGGTCTTACTACTATCTTTCAGAGCATACAAAAATTAGAATATATTAGAATATTGAATGAATTAAAAGGTTCGGTTCTAATTTATAAAAAATGTTCATTTCAATAAGATATTATCACTAGATATTATTCTGTTCAACTTTCAATGCAGCTATTCAAGATTTAATGCTCATTTAACTCATATCATTTTGATAGCACCGCCTCCCGTAACTCAGCATCAATACACCAAATCTGATCAAAAAATTCAAAAACAAAAAACGGAATACTACAACGCAACTTTGCCGCCTCAACATAAATTTAATATGGAAAGCTCATGTTTTTCCGTTGATGGTACAACCTGTTTCTGCTATCAAAAATCACATTATTAATGTCGCTCGCATCGCGACAAACTGAATTTGGTCAATCCACCGACATTGTACGGTCGTAATTCAATGATAGCATTAGTATATTAAACATATGCTCCCCACTAAATGAAAAATCAGAG
Organism: Drosophila dives; assembly: GCA_035042365.1. Lineage (NCBI taxonomy): Eukaryota > Metazoa > Arthropoda > Insecta > Diptera > Drosophilidae > Drosophila > Drosophila dives. The sequence continues at coordinate 1,968,423 of JAWNLJ010000133.1, read as the reverse complement.
CTTCGAAATTGTCGATAATGTGAGGCCGGCAATACTTGCACCGCCGCTCTATCTAGTCGCTCTTATCTAAACTAAAGTTTCTTTTAATTAAAAGCAAGGCAAAGCCAAAGCCAAAGCAATCGACGTGAGAGAGACTGTGCCAATGACCCGCATCAGTATCTCTTTGCCTCTGGTCTCCGGTCTCCGGTCTCCCGTCTCTCGACTCTCGACTCTCGACTCTGCCGACTTTGGTGTCTGGCAAGCAGCTGAGGTTCATGAGGCCAAGACAGACGCAGTAATGCACCGGCACATTATTCATGGCGTTATCAGTGGAATGGTCTTTAATTTGGCCGGGCCAACACATGCAGCTTACTGTAGAAATATGTGCTACATATATATATATATATATATATATATATACTGTACTTTTGTATGTTTGTACGTATGCCGACTGCAACTCTTTAAAAACGTTAAGTTGCCTACTTCTATCGGTTTTTACTTTTCGGTTTTCGATTTTTCCAATTGGACACCAGCCAATTCGAGTTGCAGCACTTATATGGCCCTCATGCACTTGGGCCAATTTGAAAAGTGGACGTTGAGTGAGCGATAAGCGTTCCAAGCTATCGAAACGTGACCAAGTTGTAGAAACGGAGGCATATATAATTGCATGGCGGGAAAACCCCTTTCCCATTCGTTTTCGTTGAAATGCACCTGCATACGTCACAGCGCCAGGATAAGTATCTGGAAATGTCTTCACGCATTGTCCAGCCTGTTCTCCTTTTTAATGACGGCAAAGGACTCCGTTTGCCTTTCTCCTACTCCCCATCATAGAGACCCTACAATTTGTGCCATCTCTTGCGTGTGCGTAGCAGCATTAAAACCTGTATTTAATAACGGACAGCAACTTATAATTTATAGGCGTGACTTCGCTTCATGTTATCCTTGGAGGTAGCCTCTACCTGCCTACCCGTCGCCCAGTCATAAAAAATGAATCGACGATCCACGTTCACTAAAGAAATGTATTAATTAAAGCAAAATGCGGAGCAGCGACAGGTCTCAGTGTTGATTGGCGATTGACTGCAGGTGATTCTCTTGAGATCTGTTGGGAAAATTGCTTCTATAATTGCTGTGATTTCTCTGCACTCATTGTTAAAATTTCCTTGTGATGTGTCGCTGTCAATCCGAGTGGCATACAATGACTGTCGATTGGTTAAGTGTTTACGTTTATCTGCAGTTTATGTAGAGCGAGCAAATTGACAATAAAATTAATAACAACAGGAAAATGTCTTCAAGTCACCAAATTATAATTGGAAAAAATAATATTAGAAATTAACTTATTATAATGCGTATTGATTAGTTGGCAGGACTCGAAATAATGCAAAAAAAACCAATACCAGCACTTCTGCATATTGAACAGATATATTATTTTAAAGACTAGCATATTAATTGCCTAATAGTTAGAATCTCTATAATTTAATCTGGTCTTGAATTGCTTTCATTCTTCGAATAGAGCTAAGTTGTTAAGCTTATAAAATTCGTTAGAATATTTCAACGTTTTAAGCTGAAATAATGCTCATAAAAAACGTAAGACTTCTGTTCCCTTGGCCACTTCCCAGCTCCGTTTTATGACCAATAAGCTTAGCCAAACAGAAAACGTTGCCTTTAGGCACGAAATCAATAACAATTTTTCACAACTTTAAGAAAATTTCTTCACACCCAACAACACAAGTCCAAAACAACGAACAACCGACTGCCTTTTATAACATCACACAAAGGAGTCCTAAATGATATTTATGTTGGCATTTATGTAAAACCACAAATAATACCATAAAGCATATAAGAAAAGTCCAAAAACCCGATGCGCCTAACATGCGTGTAAATAAATGCGAATAAGTAAAGAGGCCCCCTTTGGATTTATGTGTCTAAACCTTTGAGTGACGCGTAAATTAAATAATTTCTTTGTCCGCTCCAAAAAAAGAAAAATTTACATAACACTAAAGAGAAATTGTTGGGCCCTACGTCAGCGGGAGACCCCAAGCTGCACCCTCTGATTAGCATACAGAATGGAAAGAGAGCCGCAGACTTTCAGACGACCTATTGAACCGCAGCCAAGAGCTCGGCTCAGTGGTAATTTAAATTTCATTAGTGCCCACTACTGTTGACCTCAGGCACAAAATACACACAAATGCACTGAAAATGCTAATAGAAATCTCAGCCGGTCCAAAAACAATTGTAGATTTCTGGCACCTGCCTCAGACCCTTGAAGCACTTCAACGCCGTCAAAGACAACTGCAGGACGATGCACGTGAATTTTAATTAGCCTCTTTCAACGCTGCACTCACTTTGATTCCCAATTAATTGTTAATAAGTACTTGAGTCGCTCAACTCTTTGGAGCCTCCCGAACTTGTTTGCCTACCTTTATCTCAGACAATGCGACGCTTCAAACCAGAGCGGAAATGTGACAGCCATTTAAATGCTAAGCAGCGCCCTCTGGTGTCAGTTGCATAAATTAAACTTAAATGTGCACTCTACGATTTCCGGCGCCCATATAGATAACACTCGTCTTGTGTCCAATTTAATTATCGTTTGAGTGTGTTGCCGTGTTTTGTAATATTCTCAAAATGTTTTCATTTGAGTTTCTTTAAATTTTGTGCTTATTCGACTTAAGAAATTCAAAAAGTTAAAAAAGACCGATTTCAAAAGTAATATGTGGCATATTCTTGGAGTTGTTGATGACTTAAAGTGCTTATCAATACTTGGAATACAAATGTTAGAATACGAATTGTGTTTATAGGATGTGGTATAGCACACTTGCTTAATTTTTAAACTTGATATTTTTTTTAAGCTGTTATTTCATTTTCAAAGTAAGTTGTTTAAAAATATTGGAAACTAGAACAAAAATATAAATGAATAGAGTTAAAGGAAAAAATTCAGTTACTATTTGAAAACTCAAGGCCTGGAGCCTGTTGATATTCCCGACATTCCCGACATTTATCACAAGCCCAGCTGCTTGAACTCTCACAGTGCAGGAATTCAAAACAAAAGTTGGCTTAAATTAATGCCCAGAGCCGGGCTATCAGCTGCCTGTCGCCGTGTGACACATCAAAATAATCCCGACAGCTTAATTATGTACGGTTTAATGTGCGGCTCATTGCCAGGAACAAACAATGACCGAGCGGAAAGCACATCCTTTGCAACATTTTTCTTTTTTTGTATTGCCTGGAATGTTTGTGTGAAAGGATTTATGCACAAAACGCCACCCGCATCGCCAAGGATAACCAGGCACATCACATCCCAAATATATGCTGGCGAAGAGTCAGAGGGGACGGGTCTGCTTTTATGAATTTCCATAACGCTCGGCAGAGTGGTTTAAGCGACGGTCCGTCGGCATGTGAATTTCGAGGTAATTATTTGCAAACAAAAAATGGGAAAAAATGAAAAACCCGTCAGCACATTGCAATAATTTTCCGGCTGGGCCTCAACTTTTTAATGAGAAAAATTTAAGCAAAAAAGCAAGAAAAAAGAGGAGGGCTTAAAAAAATATAGAGAAAAAATGTAAATAATTCTTATCACTTAAATGAGAGACAACTGTCAAATATCACACCCCAGTTGGAACCGCAACAAAACGCTGCACAGAGTGTGGAAACTAACACCTCGGGCGTTTGTGCAAACGTTTCTTATCTGGGGCCCAGGACTCAGAGCCGTAGAATCGTGCAGCATCAATCAGTAGGGGCAGGAAGTTGCTTGTTGCTTATCGTCGCACAAATAATCACACTTTAAATATATCAAACGAGGCTGAAAAATGAAAGCAAAAGCCCGACACGACACATGTATATATATTGTCTGTTGTTTTCTTGTAGGTGTTGTACAAATGTTTGTTGGGGGATTTTCGGTTAGTTTGGCTGTGACAAACAGCGCATCTGAAGTTTTCAGTGGCTGCGCGATTCGAGCTAATCCCAAGCGATAATTTTGTGTGTGCCCCTCGAGACGCGAGTGAAATAATAATAATAATAATAATAGACGACATTGACATTGCGCAGCCAGCGATAAGTTTGAAAGTAACACATGCCGGTAATGATTCAGCTTGATGCACGATGCTTGATGCTTGATGGTGATGAATGTGTCGAGTGGAAACTTGAACAGCCACTCGTGACATATGCCCATGAAATTGTCGGTTAAAAACTGAGTCTGGCTAATGGGTGTGGTGGGTGCAGCCGCTAATACGACATCAGATAACCGAGTTACTTGACTTTGGTGTGGGTGGTTTCAACGGGGGATCAGGCTCCAAGCTCAACTGTACGTAATATGTGCTGTAGGAACTGAGCAGATTAAAATAATTTAATGGGTTACTCATGGTCATCAGCTTTAATCGAAGTTTGAACTTAATAAAAATGTACATATTTTAATAATTAAGTACCCAATATACCATTACTCTTGCTATTTGTTTAATATTTATTAAAAAGAATAATTAAATTAGAAAGAGTAAGAGTACAATTTGTTAAAGTATTTTAAGAAAATTTTATATTGAAATCATTTTTTTTATAAAAATCCTTTTCGGATCTAAGCTTAATATTCCTCATGTGTATGGTTAAAAGGTGCATGTATGATTGAAAAATATCGGTTTAAAGTTAGGTATAGTTATACACTTTATTGAACATGTATTTGTAATCCTCCGATTTGGTAAACACCTTTCGAGCTTGTTCTAGAATTCTTCAAGATTTGGTTTATGTTCCAAAGAATCTTATTATAAAGTAAATTTATTTACGCTTAGTTTTTTTATTTTACAATCAGATATTTAGCACCGCTTCCAATCTGTGACAGCTTAATGTCTGTTCAACATTCCCCCTTAACACATTTCTTACAAATATGTCGTTGTTTTTATATTGCCGCCCTCGCCATTAATATAAGCATAATTTATAAGAAATCTGTTGTAGTCTTATTAACACTCTGCCTTCAATTGTAGCGCCATCTGGCATCAGCTGCTTAACAAATTGAGATATTCGGTCCCGGGCGCAGGATGCATGTGCTCGTGGATGAGTTGGCACCTTCTCGTAAACCGCATCGCGACATGAACATAAATAAACGAAATGAAAAGCGCATCGAATGTGCCACAGCTGTGGCAGTCCAGCAATTTGCAATGCCTTGAACGACGCCCTGTCGACCACCCGCCCCTCAAAATTTGTATTGCACAATCAGCGTACAAGTGTTGCACACGAGGCGCCTCTGATGTGATGGCCAATGCCAACGCCGCACACATTCAGGCACACCCACTTCACACACACTCATATATATATCTATATGTGTAAGCACACTACACAGTATCGAATTAGAACCGGTGCGATCGCCCACCTTTTTAAAAATGTGCTGCACTTCACACCCGGTCTACAAATAGACCAAAGTTGGGTGTTTCGATCAGGGAATCGTTCTGGAAAGGCTGAGGGAATGACTGTGCCTAATGCGGTTGCACTTGAGCGCTGTTTGCTCAAGTCGCAGCTGATGATGACTACGCTCTATGCTGCTTTCCAAATTCCAGCCAGCAACACAAATAAATTACGAATTTTAATGCGGACAAAAACAAAGGGACTTTGTACATGGGCTTGGACCAGAGACCGGTCCGGCGGCGTCGACACGACTTCACGCTTAATCAAAATGTGTTGTAGGCTCGCCGGCTCTGATCCTTTGAACTGCCGCTGCCACTGTAATATTTAAACCAGATCAGTTCCATGCCGCCAATGCCGCCGCCGACGTTGCCGTTGCCGTTTGCTATGACTGGGAACAGCCATTGAGAGAGTTTGGTCCAGCTTATTCTTCATAAGAAAATTACCACAGCTTTGCTAATGAAAGGTAAACGAATGAAATTTTAACGAGCCCACAAAAATCGTAGACCGATTCCAGGACCTCCTGTGTTGTTTGTCCTTAAAAGGTGAAAGGTAAAGGCCGTTTTGTGTTCCCATCCATTTTCTTTTGTTTCGTTACGAATTTACAATTTATGTTTCTCTCAATTGTCTCAGTTCGATTATTAATATCTCTTTAGCGCAAATAAAAGACAGACTCTTTTTTTGCTATGATCCATAGTCTGATCACGCCTGAGGGCCATTTTCAATTTTGTTATAGGAAAATGTATTAACTGTAGCTTAAAAATGAGGAAATCCCTTTAGGAAATGAGTTCTTATTTCCGGCTTGACTGTTAGTTATTGCATATGGATCTCAAAGCTGCAAATCTACATATTGGCTAAAAACATTTATGAATCTAAGGTATTTTAATTTAGAGCTATAAATACTAATGTAAGCAACCTAACATCTTTTCACTATTTATGAACCTACATAATTATGGGAGATGACTACAAATACAGGCTGATAGTTATACAAAAGAAAAATTAATTTTACTTTTATATTAGCCCTTCCTTGGTACACGAAATATTTCTGACCATTTTTAATTGGCCACTCAATTGGCCAGTCCTAACCATAGTTTAACTTCACGCTTCATATCAATATATAAAAAACATTATTTGGTTTTTCCATAGAATTGATCAATTGAAACCCTTTCTGGAGGTGTGGAGTCCCAAAAAGCAGCTTGCTTTTCATGATTGCTATACATCTTTCGGGACTAATTCTCTGCTTGATAAAAATCAATGTATGTATCAAATAAAATTTTTGTGAAGAAGAAAAGTTGTATATACCCTAAATATTATATTATTATAGACCCACAAAGAGCTGCCATTAACGAAATACGAAACTACAGATTAAATTAACAAGCAAAACCAAGACATATACACATAAATTCCAGCGGCTTTATAAATATGCCAAAGAAAACAGCTAAAAAGTAAATATGCGAAACTCAAACAGAGGTGAAAATTAATGAAAGGGGAACTAAAGAACCAATGGAAAAGGGTAGACAAATACTTGCATGTGCTTACAAAATGAACTGGAGTATGCACACAGGCTGGTTACTGAATGCCAATGACAAATTTATGTATAAACTTTAGCGCTAAAGTGCCACTAACTAACCCATACAAAGACAAACCCACACCCACACCCACGCACACACACACACACACACAGAATTTTGAGTGCAATGGCACGACGAGGCGCCTGTGTATATGCTTTATGAATAGGGCATAGAAAATGCAGTTCTATGAATAGAGAGGACGCCCTCAGCGAAGAGCGAAGAGAATGCCTCAGGCTCGCCTGAGCACTTACAATAAGCACTCCCGCGATGAATATTATTAAAGGAGACCCATTTGAAAAGAGCGGCGGCGCCGTGACAATGTCAATGTGCTGACTTCTCTGGTCGACTGGGGAGCAGCTTTTAATGATTTATTTGAGAAAATTTACACGTGAACAAAACAAAAAAGAAAAAAACAAACACACAAGATGAATGGAATGCGCTCACACACACACTTATGCATGAAAGTTGAATGAAGACTGGCACGGGGGCATTTTCGGATAGAAGATACATATATGAAAACGCCTGTATTAAGTTGCCAGACCATGAAATGCTTTGGCACGTTCGCAGCGCCAATTTTGCGAAGCTTTTTGCATAAACAAAAGGCAGGTGAGAAGCAGCTGTGCTCTCTGCCTTAGCCCATTTTATACTCTTCTGTCCTTTTACCAACATATTCGTGTATGCGGCTGTGTGTGTGTGATTTCAGTTACAATTCGCGCTTTTTCATATTTTTTAACGATTTATCATGCGAAAATTGTCGGGGCGAGGGTTACGCTCACTTTGCATATGCAAACCAAGATTGCTATTATTATTTTACTGCCCTGTTTCCTCGCATTTCCTATTGTTATTTTTTGTTGCTTACCCTGCGGCACTACGTAAATTTAGTCACGTTGTTTAAATAATAAACTGCAGCATAAGCATACAAACACAAACACACACACACACACACACAAACAAACACCCACTCACTCGCACTCACTCACGCGAAATTATGCAAAAATATCATCAGATTCTGAGAATGGCAAAGTTATGATGACAATGCGCATACGACATGTGGCTTGGCCAAAGTCTCTCACGAATGAAAACTGTAGCCGAAAACTGATTCCACAGCAGATACAACTTAATCAGTGAGTCGTTAAGTTATGGGACAGGTGAATAACTTTTGTTGTATTCAGGTTGGACAAGATAAAAGAAAAATTAAACACAATTATTTATTCCGTATCGCGAAGTGAATATCTTTGGCTTCTAATTAGCATGAAAAATACACAAATACATCGAGCCATCGATAAGATATGTAATTTAATGACAATAATCAAAACTTGGAGTATGGGAAAAGAGTCTGATGAACAGTTCAACCCGAACCGAGATATGAATCTACTTTTGCGCATTTAAAAACGGGTAGTCCGAGGCAGCAAGTCGTACAAATTTATATCTGTCTTTATGGCTTAATATCCCCAATAAAAATAGTAAAATTATTTAACGATGACGAGGAACTTTACAGAAAAGTAGCGACGCGAGCTTAGCTATACTCGATAGATAATGACTTAATTTTGAAAGCAGATATGTATAATCTTTATATATGTAACAACTTTATATATGTAAGCAAATAAAAAAACTTATTATGCTTACGTTAAAACTTTTCCTACAATTTACTTACATTTTATGCACTTTCTGAAAACTGTAACTTTATTTGCAATTATATTTTACTCTCTAAAGTTTTAAAAACTTCACCCGACTAAACTAAACAGCTGTTTTAACTCACATAATTAGCATTTTCAGAGAGCCAGTTGTTAATTTACCATAAATAACTTAACGTACTGCGTAAAGTCAAGAAAGAGCGGGGAGAGGAAAGTGCTGCCACCTCAAGCACCGACCTCGACCTACAGTAATTTGTTACAATTTAACCCGGGCGAACACAAAATTATTGCACCCGTTTGCCAACTTTTGACAGTAAGAAACAAAACTGTAGTCTTGAATTGGGGACCTACTTTCAACAGAGCCAAATAAAAGGGGTTACCATAAATAGCCAAACACCATATAGAGAAGCACAGAGCCGACAGCATCAGTCGCAACCTTCCCTCGTCCTCCCACTCACATATAAGGTCATAAAATAGTTGTCGCAACCTGGCGGGATAAGAATCTGACTCTGTCCCAGACTCTTCCTAGAGCGCTTGCCTTCACAAACAGAGAGACACACATAAAACCTCATACTCATACACACACACACTGTCATTACTTCGTTAAGTTCCATGTTGGTACAAATTGTTTCCAAAGAAAGGCAATGAAAACAAAAATTACTGTCCCAAAACAAACAGGCAAGGGTTAAAGGTAATCGCAACAGCAAGAAACTTGTGAAAGGTGCCTGGCTTGTGGAAACTATAAAGCTACACTATATAAATAAATAAAAACAACAAATGCAACAGCAGCAGTAACGGCAACAATAATATCTAGCTGTGATTATCTCAACCAGAGATTCTAGTTTATGGTGCATCCCATGATCTAGTGGAAGAAGGGGCAACTCCTGTCAAATATGCAGTTCTTATCATATGTTGTCATCGTTTGAAATGATGCACAAGTGTACCAGCACCAGCACCAGCACCAGACAACAAATTAAAAGCCACTCGCTGGGAACTTCATTAGAGAAAGTCGCAGACGATGACCCAAAGATCCCAGACCTCAAAACCAGACACAAGAGCCTAGCCCCGACCCACACCCTTTGCCTACTAATTTTATAGTAGCTGTGTTGTTTTGTGTTTTGTCAAAGCTAATTAGTACGTAAAAACATTGACAATGGGCCGCAGTGACGAATATATGATCGCCTCAGAGAGCCAGTTTGAGGGCCAAGTTCGACTGCATTTCAAGTGTGAAATGCATATTTTGTCTTACCCAAGAGCAAGTTTTGGGCCAAGTCATTATTACAATGGCATTTGCATAATACGCATATTATGCGTATTAATTACAGCGCAGACATTTGCATTTAAACGCCTATTTGCTGGCCAGGCCAACAACAACAGGCAAAACAGATCGGTGGTGGGTCTAAAGACCCAGTAGCTAATACCATCTATGGCCCAACTATAATTATTAAATTAACAGACAATGCGTTGGGTTAGCCGTTGGCTAAAGACCTGCAAGATGCGTACATTTTAATAGGTTGAAAAGCGACCACCCGAGCGTGGAGAAAGACCTAAAGATGGAGCTACGAGATGGATGTGGAATTGGAGATGAAGCTGAAGCCACTGAAAACAAAAAGAGTTATTATGTGCAAATTTGCATAAATTTAACGCTTGCCAGTGAAATGTTGCCATGAGGAAGTTGTTAGATTGTGTGGAACTTGGCTTTCTCAGGCATCTTCAAAGTATTTAAAGTATAGAAAATTAATTTCTTAATCACTGTTTTCGAGTTCAATGTGGGTGTCCAAAAAAGGAAGTCGTTTGTCTTCGATAGAGTTGGGAAGGCAGCTGAAGAGTGATCTCTAGTGTTTAGTATTAGAAATTTATTTCAAAATATCAGATGTGTTAACACCGAACACGCGTTTTACAACTGCATTGCTGTTGATGGTAATAAATAAAGTTTAGAAATTTTTATAATTTATACAAAAAAAAAACTTTTCATCCGGTACACAAGGAAGTCAACTAATTTTTTTAGGGCAATTAGAAAATCAAAAGAAAAACAACTTTTATCAATACTTATTCAGAATTTCTTACCAATTAGAAGAGTTTCTATCAATTATTATTTTTTAGCCCAACATCTTAAGAAATTCACTACCCAAATGATGCACATCAGAGAAGTGGTCCAAAAGGGATTTTGGACACTTTACGTAAACCTTATCACAATTAGCACCCGCATGTCCCAAGCGTTCGGCCTGCAGATAATCGTTGTCCGTGTGCTCTGACAGCTCATCTTTTGAGCTGGAAGGACTATTGGAATATACAGTTAGTTCAGTTTAAGGTAAGTTAACTTCCACTCGCTTTACTCACGTTAGCAAGATGTGCAACAGTTCCCCCAACAGACCGTTGCGTTCATCAAACGGCGCTCCTGAGCTCTCGCAGATACTCTTCAAAATGCACTGCCTTCCATTAAGATTCATGCGTAGAGCCACTGTCTCAAAACTTTTGTAAATGGACCAGCGATAGCCATTGAGCTCATGTGTGGTGTCTTCCACATCTCTTGAGGCAAGGCCCAGTTCTTGATCGCTTTTTTGCATGACTTTCTGAAATATTGTCGCATTATCCAGGAGCATTCGATCTGTTATTTCATGGAAGTCCTTTGTGCGTAGGTGCTCGGCTCTATTGGGCAACAAATAGTGAGCCTTTAACACATATCCAGTTGTAATGGACTCAATGTCGAGATCATCCACTGGGATACCAAAGCCAGCTATAAACTGTAATAAAATCCCATTAGCATTACAAACACTTGCGTGAATAAAACATACCAACTTTGAATCTGGCGGGACGAGATCGCGGATAAATAAGGGGCAGCCAGCGTGCCTTCCGCACCAACAGGTCACTTTCATAGCTATGGCTTTCATTGAAGGCCAATATAACTGCCAAATGAGCCAAACTAAGTGCTATTAGCAACATCAGCTGTATGTGTGTCATATTTGTATTAATAGACTGTCCTTTGCACAATGTTCTTCAGGTGTGGCAAACCGCACAGGCTCGCTGTTGTTTTTTAACTAACATATTTAGAAAAGACAACTTTTTATTTCTTTTATAAAATGAAAGTGCTAACTGATACGTGAAACAAGAGAGCCATGTCCAATATTACTGAATTTGTCTGCTCATTTAGCTTATGTCTGTGAGAACCTATATATTTTCTAAAATCTGCAGACTTCGTGTTCTTTTAATTTACACCTCTACTATCTCCCAAAAAATACACTAGGTCAAGCATCGATTATCAATTAAAATAGATGAAAATTAACCTACATTTTAGAACAACTTTTATAGGTTAAAAATAAAAGAGAATTTGGGTTTACTTGATTTAATTTAATGTACTCAATTAACACTAAAATTAAAGTCAGTTCTTAAGTAAATTTAAATTCTTGTAATATTCGAAATTCACTTTGCTCGAATACAAAATTCTTCGTATTATTGCAAAAAAATCAACTTTTCCAGATTGTTGTGCAGTTCACTAAAGTGTTGCAACAAACTTTGGCGACACTCTTTGAAGACACGCTCACAGCCAGCCCCCGATTGTCCCACCTTCTCGGCGTAATAGTATTCATTATCCGCATGTTCAGACAACTTATCCACCGATGAGGATGGCCTATAAACAGTTTAAGACTCAGGCCAGTTGCTGTTTCAAAGATAAAACCTTTACTTACGTTAGGAGTATCTGCAGAAGATCGGCAATGAGTCCATTGCTCTCATGGAAAGGTTCCTCGGCTACCTCGCAGATGCTTTTCAAGACACAGATGCGTCCCTGGTAGCCCAGACGATGGGCCAGACCCTCCAGACCCCTGTACATCGTCCAGCGGTAACTGCTTAGCACGCGGTTAGTTCTTGTTAGTAACTTCCTTGTGCTCTTTCCCAAATCATCGACACCGACCAGAAAGTTCTCGAACATGGGTAGATGCTTTCGTGCACCCACGGATCCCAACGTGGGCACCTGGTTAATGGGCAGAGATGTCGGCGTTCGCAGTGAATTCACCGTCTCGGGCAGCCAGTATTCTGCTTTGAGGACATAACCAGTCGTTACCGCCTCAGTCTCGAGGTCCTCTAGCGGTATTCCAATGCCTCCAATAAACTGATTGAAAAAATGATTTTCCCTTTAATATTGAGCATGAAACTCTATTAACTCTACACACCATAACACGCGTGGGAGATGTCGATGGAAAGATGAGCCACGGTATGGGAGCCCTTCTGCTACGGTCGTGTTTTGATAGGCTGCCATAAGCAGTAATTGTACTCAAAATCAAATTACAAATCATACTTATGTATAACAGACTACTTATTCTCGCTTTCATTTTGTAATAATTTTCTAATTGTGTATTTTAATTTAAAATCACTTCAGTTTGTAATTCTGTATTTTAATTTAAAATCACTTCAGTTTGTAATTCAGTATTTTAATATAAAATCACTTCAACTTTACAGACGTTGTGGATGCTTTGCCCGGCAGTGAGTTACTGATTCTAACACAAAATACACACAAACAAAGCTTCCTAAGGTTTCGCTTGGGCATTTCCTAAAAAAAACAAAATCAGTCTTGAAAACAACAATTTGTTGTGAAGAGTCGGTTTTCTTGCAACACTGATAAAATGTTACAAATTCTATTAATTAGCACCAACCGATTAACGCTTTCCATTCAGAAGACAGAAATGTTACTGGGTTAGTTCTGATACCGTGTAAAACTTGCATTTTCTAGTTTTAGCTCAGCTCTTTTGGTGATTTGGTTGGCAACCAAGTTTTAATGGAAATTCACTAATATCCTTAAGAACAACTGCTTAGCCAGAGATGCGAGATTATGAAAAAATTAAAATCTACTTTAATTAAATTTAAATATTTTATTTATATAATTCCAAGTGTTGGTTTTATCGCCAAATTTATTAAGTCTGGATTAAATGAATTTTGTAATTTAGATGATACCACTCTACAGACGACACCACTCTACAAGAAAATAGTTTTTTTATATATATATTATTCATTATATCCCTCATTCCTTCATACCGTGATTTTAATTTTTAAAATTGCTAAGACCTGTAATAATCTGAAGTAATATATTTGTTATCAATTCGTAAAGTTATCAGAGATTTCCAACAGTAGGAATTCCAGGTATTCAATATACCAGAAGCAAATCAGGCGAATTTTGAGTTATAGTTAAGTTGCCTACCTTTGCTATGGACTAACTTATATATGTATATTTATATTTAACCCATAATTTGAATATTTTCACAGTGTAAAATCTATAATGGACCTTGGTATCTAATATCGATCACAATTTAATTTGTAGAAATTTTGCAGACTGTCCTGCCCACAGCTTTTTAAATTAGTTTCATAAATAATTAAGATATGTTATCATTTAGAAAAAATCTATACTTACAATAAAGTTGTTAATTAAGTAAAATTTTCTATTTTCTTTTTTGCATGCACAAAAATCTGAAATACTTTGATATTTTCTAATTCTATAATAATTTTTACCAGATGTTTTATAATATAGTCCTAAAGTTTAAATGCTACTTTCACAACATTCTTAAGTTTAAATTCTTTAAGCATCGGTCTGTCTCACCCTGTAGACTGACTATTTGTTTAGACACCTACTTGTTTCTGCTCATGTGCAACTTGCCACTTGCCACTTGCAACTTGCAACTCAAAACTTTTAACAGTTCACTTAGTACATTGTTCGCGATGGGTTCAAATCGCTCGCATTCTTGTAGCAACTTCTTAGTTGAATTGACTCTAATCTTGCTGACTGTAAAGCTGACCAGTGCACTGCTGTTTTTTCCACATGGCAGTGCAGTAGGAGTAAGCCAATGAAATTTTAATAAAATCGCATTTAGTGTAATGTTTTTTTAGTTGTTGGCCGCAGTGGCAATACCATTGGATCTGACTTATCGCAATGTGTATATGGCCTTCAACTTTGAGTCCAACTACGGCTTGCCATCAAATGACTCCTATAATGAGTGGATCGACAGGGTAAGTGCATATAGCTTGAATACCCACAAGTCATTCTAATATACTGATATAGTGGGACCTAGATGAAAATTTTCTGGGCATTGGGAATAATGTGACGCCCATCAATGGACGCAATCTAGAGAAACGTGCGATTTCAAGACCGCACAGTTTTACACGTCACGACTTCTATCGCGCGATTGTTAACTATTTGGGTCAGTATGGCTTCAATGGCAGCGCCTGTTTGCTGCGCACCATATGCGAGGTGAGTGCTGCTCCGCTGGATGCCGACAACGGCGTATTGGGCAGCATATTCAAAATACTATTCATGTAAGTTGTTGGGGTTAGCTTTACGAGTGACCCCATGCGAGGAGACTTTCCCAATCTAATTAGTGTCCTCACGCCATTCACAGGCCAACGACAAGCGCCGCCGAGTTTCGGCTCCAGCACGTGGACAGTCTCTACGAAGCTTCGCAGCTTGGCACGCTCAGCCTGGACTCGGACTGTGCTGATTACGTGGCTGGTTGTGCGCACAGTTTGCTGGACATGATAAGCGTTCTGCTCTGAATCTGATGCTTGCGTGTGTGCGCACTCAGAATGCACTCGCATCATTAATTAAACAAACAATATCACAGCATGCATTTAAGATGTAAGCTTTGGCTAACCTAAATTTGATGCTCTACTAATTAAACGTTTAAAGTAAACACCAATAAATTTTAAGGTTAACGCGAGCGTAAAATAAATAAAAAATATTGGTATTCCTTCGAAAAGTTATTCGACTGTAACCTGAGTGTTTCTTATTAGCTTTTGATGGTATTCGTGGAATTGATGAATAAAAAAAAAGTGTATTTTCAATTGATGCGAAATGTATCGATAACTTAGAACGGGGCAGCTATCGATCAAATGATCTGTGCTCGGGATATCCGAAAACTAATATTTCAAATTTGGAAAAAGTCGGGAGTTGCCTTCTGTGTGTTACATACTTTTGCACAAAAGCAATATACCCTTTACCCTAAATTGAATGCGAACAGAGTAAAGAATTGCAAACATTTTTAGCAATGTTTGCATAACTAAAGTTGCTCGCCTGCTGCGTGAAATGTTTTAATTTCGTTTAAAGGGCTTGAGACACCGCATCGGTATGGCAACAAAATCCAGATGATGGTGATGAGTACCGGCCCTAAGCTGGCCGCAAAAGGAATCCGTAAGCACACACACACACACACACACATACACATATTCACACATGTGTTCTCTTAGGGTCCGAAGGTATATTTGTTGAAGGCGCAGTGTTAAGCCCTGGAACCTTCTTTATTTCACTTAATTCTTATTGTTTTTTTTTGGCAGCTCTTCGCCTCTTTGATCGCTTTTTCCGCTCCTTTTGTTGGCTAACAAAAAGAGAACTCTTTTTGTTTGCGGTCTGAGCCTGCCAACAATGGCTTACATATGTACATACATGTATTTTAGTCGTTGGGCCAGGTTTTGTTCTTTGGTTTTTTTATTTATTATTATTATTTTGGCTGTTTGTTATTCCTTTGATTTGATTTGCCGCCTTATAGGGACTTGGCTTTTGTTGGTTTGACGGTCGTTCTTTGACGAACTGGTGAGAGCAAATTACGCCTTCTTTGATTTCGCAAACCTATTGAAATCATAATTAGAAGACAAACGCTTCAAGTTGTTTCTAGCACAATAGCCAGAAAACAAAGCAGAAGTGCTTATTTGCGTCGTACAGTTAAGAAAAGGATTTGTATAACCCTAAGTGCTAATAAAGATAAGTAAGGAAGCATATTGGATTTGAAAGTTGAGGAAGCTATTTGATTTCTACTCCTTGCAGCTGGAAGTTGAGTAAACATCAAAATATAACATTTTAAAAAGGTATCTAAAAATCGTATGTATTCATCGAATACATCGAATTTTAGTTCTGGTATTAATTTTTTGGTTCAGATAAAGTATTTTCGAGACAGATATTATAAGTTGCAGTATCTTAAGGCTCGTATTCCGATCATTATTCCGCTTTGAAATTTTTTGATATTATGTATATTATTTTTAATTTACATGGAAGTTCATCTTAATGTATTTTTTTAATATAGATATTATGTAGTCCCATCGCTTTTATAACTTTGTTGAGTTAGTTCAAGATGCACTCATTCAAGTCATGCCGCTGATTTATTGCCCATAGTTTCCATAGTTTGCCCGAACTGCATTTACTTACTAAAACATTTTAATAGACTTGTCAAAAAGGCGACCACATAAAATGGCAGGTGGTTGTGTCGATTGAGCCACATTCATTTCCTGTGGGGAATTGATTTGCCTTGGGTTTCTTTAGTGGGGCTGGCACAAATTGATTTGTAATTAGCTGCAGTTGCAGTCAACAATATGATTAACTTGGCATTTGGCGAGGCCTCCAGTCGCTGCCTCTGGTTTGAGAACCATGTGCTGTCTAAGGTTACAACAGAGGAGAAGCATGATCACAGATGTGCACAGGCGTGGATGGGTCTCCAGGAATAACATATAAAATATCCACTTGAAAGATGTCATGCATAAATTAGACTAAAGGAATGCATTATCCTTGGATATTGACAGTTCCTTTAAGTAGCCAGTCGGCACTTAATTTAAGGGCGTTCTAGTGAGTTGTAAAGTGAGTCTGTTGAGGCTGCTGTGGTTTACCCCAAGTATTCAGCATATGTCAACAAATGTTGGCTGTCTACGGTTCTGAGTATCCATAACATATCATATGAGCTATTCCAGTCCGTGGCAGTTGACAGTTGTGTGCAGTCCCAGTCATAAATCAGTGCAGAGCATAAAATTATTTTTCCATTTCAACGCTGGCTCTGATTGCTTTTTTTTTTTGTTTATTGAATTCATATTAAATCCATGTTTTTTGCACTTGGCAGTTATTAAATTAGATTTTAATCCACTTTGACACGCGCGTATAAACATTAATTGAATACGACAATTATATAAAAGTTTTAAATGGACATTCGTTTCACCAACCTCAACAATTGGATTAAATACACGAAATAAAATGGCATTCAACCAGCGCTTTGTTTGCAGGATTTAAGGTTAATTTAATTTAGTTAATGAAATGTTTTTTGTTGTATGGATTTCAATGATTTAGCTAACCAAAAAGTTTCGGTCTGCAAAGGGATGCATTAATTAACAATAATAATTATTAAACAGGCACTTAACATATAAAAAATACGTAAATCCAATTTTAATTAATAAATATAATTGCTACAATTGAAATTCATTTTATTCAAATAACAATAATGTAATACCTGAATATAATATAATACATGAATACACATACTCATTTTGAGCTTACAACCAAGAAGAAATTGATACCATTCTCAAGCCACAACTCCCAATTATTTTATTATTTCCAATTATCGATTGTTCATATATAAGCTATAGAATATTTCAGTATTGACAGAATGTAAGCAAATCATTTTTAATGCTGTGTAACATTTGTACTAATCTATAATCTACAGTTCACTTTCGCTTGACGCAAGACACAAGTATATAAATATTATACTTTCTAGATTAAAAAAATTCTGCTTCGTCATTTTTTGTCTTTCTTAATTTACTTTTACATTTGATGCAAAATGGTTTTCTAATTAGCTTAAAATCAGCTTTTTTAAATACCTATATTTGAAATCTATGTTAATCATAAAAGTGTAACGCACATTTATCCCATGACTATTTTGATTAGATCCACTTGACTGACTGTTCCGAACATATCTACCTAAGAATCTTAGCTATCTTCTGCACCTGAGCATTAGCGTATCAAATTGACGGGAATGCAACTGAATCTAATCATTAACTGTTGTCAATGTTCCCACCAAAACCGGCAACAGCCACCATCTTATCACTAACATCAACACCTAGTTTCCTGCTTAATCAAAAGTCATCATTTTCTTTGCATAATTCTAGTGAAAAGGTCACTCAGTGATGAACCAAGTCATCATCATTCATATTCATGTCTGCCATTTCAAAACTGGCCCCTTCAATTCATTGCACTAACAAAATCCCTCTAGACATTTTATAGCCTCCCCCCACTCTCTGGCACTGCATTCATAATTTGATCGATTGCAGCGCTTCCAAACTACTTTGACATTAATTGACTCCAAATATGCACAAGCGCATGAAATTATGGAAATCTTATTAAAGTCACCCAGCCAGGCGAACGCTCCAATGAGTCTTTTGTTGGGAAAAGTTGAAAAAAAAAATATAAGAAAAAACTTTACCAGGCAAACTTCATAAATGCTAATGTGCCTGGCTGGCTTGACGGGCTGGCTAAGAAATGATTGATGGTCTTAGTCAAGGCTAGGTAAAAATTCGGCTGCTATGGTTTGAGGTTTCTATTTAGTATTGAGTGCAAAATTATGCGGTGTGCACACCTACTGTTAAAAGGAAAAGGATCAATTCCAAAAAAAAAAATCTTCACCTTTCAGGCGGTGTTCGGCAACCCTCTGAGCCAATTTAATCCATTGGCTTAGACGAGCTCATTCTAAGCGCCTTAACGCATGTTACAACATGTTTACTAGGACCGCGCAAGGATTTAGTTATTGTTTCGATGGACAGTAGTGCAAATATTTTGAGGTTGCCGCCTTTGTATGCGATCCCGGTTGCCAAGGGCGGACCTTACAATGATCCTAGTTTATTTTAGACAACAGGTTTTGAGAAGAAGAGCAGAAAATGTAAGACATTACTTTTAGGTGTGGGTTTGTTGGTGGACGCTCTTATTGACAAATGTTATTGGAATCCTTTAATTCCCTTGATAATTTCTATATATAATCTTTCAAAATATATAGAGAGTATTTTCAACATTCTCACTCAACTTTTGATTTAGGATTTAGCGGTCTGCGATTTACCTAAACTATTCTTACATGCAAACCAATTTGCCAAACCCACAAATGCCTTAACTCACAGCCGACTCATATGAAATTTTAACAGAATATATGTATTTTTTTTTCTTTTTTACATTATCAGACAAAACGTCTGACATCCTGTTTTGTTTGGGGTCCTGTGCGTGTGGCGCCATAAAAAGCATTTTGTGTAACTGCGGCGCAAACAAGCTCGAGACTAATTACAGCAAAAGATAACGCCAGAAAGCAAGCCGCAGAAGGATAATAATCTAAGCAAATTTATCAACAAACACACACACAAACACACACACGAAGGTTCAAATGTAAATGCCCATGTGGGTGTGTACGAAGAGAGAAAAAAAGGAACATCAAAATATGTAAGCCTTGTGCTTTGCATGTGTGCAACACCAAGGAAGACATATACAAAAGGATACAAGTGAAAATTTATGCGATGGAGCCTTTAGCAGACAAAAGCAAACCAACGGCAACCAAAGAATATGCCAAGGGGCAGCCTCAGTATTCAGTTCAGTTGTTTGTTAAGTGTGAACTTGAAGTAAAAACATGCCGCAGGCCAAGAATAAGGACGCACAGACTCTACAAGCTGAGATTCGACTAGGAAAACGACAACTTATTTTTATCTAAAAACGGAACTTGAATACACTTGCCAACTATTTACAGTGCGAAAGTATTTGTGTGTTTTGGAAAAGAAAAATAATGAAAGCAAAAAAATTAAACTTAAGTTAATGATTAATAAGGCCCAGAGTCAAAAATATATAAATATACCAAAAGTTATGTGATTGTTCTTTTTGTGCGGGTTTCCCAAATAATTGCAATCATTTTGGATCATTTTAATATACCAAGATGTTATATATTTTATACTTTCAATTAAAGTTATAATTTTTCAATTCATAAGTTTTAAAAATAATTACAATTCCATCTTGTATTTTACATAAATTTATATCCCATTATTTTTTTATTTATTTATTAATATGATTTATTTATTTGAATTTATATCCCACTTTCCTAATATTTTATGTATAAGTTATAATTTATAATTACTTATAACTTTTAATTTTTTATGTAGTTAAATAAAACATTTTATAATATTTTAAATATTATATATCAATAACTGTTGTTTAATTTCTTAAATTATAAAAGGTGCAGCATAATAATTATAGTACTTGAAATTGCAAGAAATTACCCAAGTCACTCAGATAGATCAGAAAATTGTTTTCGCTCTAAATATAAGCAAAAGGCAAGAGGCCTCCAAAACATGTGGCAGGCCACCATCAACCCGTATCAGCACATCGGTATCCCCTCCCACACACATACACACACACACACACACAGACAGAGTCCTGGCTGAGTAACAGCTTTTTAGCATAAATTTCGAGTTACACGGCAGGAAATCGTCGTGCGTCAGTTGTTTGCCGCAATTTCCATTAGCAGCACAAGCGCCACATGTGACGTGGCCGCTGCGAGAGCGTTTGACATTTTAAGGAGCGCCAAGCGAGTGGCCCCATAGGTAAACCCCAGAAGTCGATGTCCTGCCCTGCCCTACTCTGCCCTGACATATTCTGACATGTCAACTGTGCAGCACGCACAATTTGAGGCAAAATTCTCAAAGGTAAAATAAATAGAGAAATGTTGAACGAACGTTAAATACACATAAGTGAATAGCGTGGCCAAAGAGCCAACAAATGCGATCAAAATACAAACATATAGCTATACCTTTACCTGTACCTATACATATACCTGTTCCCAGCTCCCTCCCAGCTCTCAGTTCAGTTCGGTTAGGTTCACATCTCCCCCTGTATATCCCCAGTTGCCCAGCACACCTGTGTTGAGGGCTCGAATTTCAATGAAATGTTGAAATAGAAATTAAATGCCAGACCGCATTTTAGACTAATGCCAAAATTGCGCGCTCCCAATGTGCTCGTATCAGCTTTCAGAAGCATCAGCATCCTTCTCGCGCCCATCCATATGTACAGGTATCCAGTTTGTATCCTGTGTGGCAGACTGGCAGCCTGAATCAACCACAACATATACACCTACTTCCTCTGGGCAGAGCTATTCTGAGTCACATGAGACGCTTTCCCAAATAAAAAATTATTGAATACCCATCGGGCCCAAACCACAATGCCAAGGAAAAGGTGGTGGCCCAGGAACAGGAACAACCCAACACTTAGTTTCGGAAATGGCTCCTAGCTGAGCGCAGCCGAGCTGCCTCCGATGTTGCTGATAGATTGCAATAGTCGGTAATAGTCTGTGGTCTGGGCCCAGTAAAGTGTTTTGAATTTGCCATGCACAAAGCACCCTTAGCATTTGCAAAATTCATATGGATTCCTCGATAAGTCTTAAGCGATTTTGGCAAATTGAGTGCATTAGCAAAGGAACCATGAACCAGATATTATCATTCAAAGGACAGTGATGAATATCAGTTAAAAGATAAGGAGAATGACTTGCGTTAATAGTATTACACAAAGTCGAAATTTATCAAAAATATTCTAAGAACAAAAGCCTATCTAAAGCACGCAATATATTTAAAGCTGCCAAAATCGGAAACGGAGTAAACTATGAACTTTTAATTTCTTTATAGATTTATAAAACCTATTCAATTATTCTCTGATATATTACTCCGATACGAAATTAGAGATAGAAACTTAAAACTTGGTCTGTGCCCGGGTCAGACAAAATCGAGTGAGGAAATCGATAAAAGTCGATCATCTCAAATTGATAAATCCACACATCTCCCACAATTTTAAGGCTACAGTCACAAAATTTAGTAAGTAGGTTGTTGGCGATGTTCTTTCAAGATAGTCTCTTTTGACCCCAGATAACCGCCCCTACAAATATTAAATAGCTATATCTTCCGCCTTTACGATTCGATACAAATTTTATAGCAACGCCTTGCGCACGTAATCCCGATATTTGCCGATATTTCGGAAAGTGTTACCTACTATAAGATGATATATCTTATAGACCTAGAGTTGAAAAGTTCTTTCTCGTTTATGGATTTATTTAATGCTGACTAAGTGCAATAAATACAAATAATTACACTAAAAATATAAGAAATTAACTGAAATAATATGTAATATTGATGCGCAGCATATAATCCTACCATAGTTAGCCTGCTTTTATACTGAATAATATTGGAAAATCAGCATTTCGAATGCTTAAACGTTGTTAATCAAGAATCAAGCAAAAAATCACATAGAAACCAGAGTTTTCCACGTATTTTAAACTGGCAAATCATTCGCAAGCGCACAAATCAAATGGCAGGCTACTTCAGAACTACTTTGGCTAGGTTCCGACCAACATTAATAACGCTTCGGTAGCAGCGCACAATTGACAATACGTGGAAGCCGAACTACTACTCGATATGCTTTTCAATAAAAGTTCCGACAAAGGCCTCAAAACAAATGGGAAACAACGGACAAAAGAGTCACAAAATTACAACGCACTTTGAGGTCCATGCATTTGATTACGACGAACCAGTGCGAAACCTTGATGCTGGCAGTGCGAGTCCTGCCCAGTGCATTTGACATTGGGCCAGAGAGTGTCCTGCATGAGGTAAGTCGAATGTTCGACCGGGTCGAACAATTAGTCCACGCCCCTGAGCATTTTTACACCTGGTAATTGCTCCACAAAACGTCGTGTAATTTTTCTTTAACGAATCTCAAATGACTTTTGTCCTTTGTCCAGCAATCTGGACCGCAATGGGTTGGCCAGCTCCGGGTGCTGTACGCAGGATTCATTTGTTTTGTTTCAGCTGCAAGGCAGCCAAGCATTCGCATTTCTTACTTTATTAAAGCGTTGGAGACTTTTATGACCTTTGTCACAAATACTTACACATATATGCGAGCTGCATGTTGGGTACATGATTAATGCTTTGACCTTGGCACAATGCTGGCAATTTGGTTCTGTGTGCAACTGTTTCTATTGAGGCATTGTGCATCTGTAGGCGTTTTGAGCTGGACTCTTTGTCGGCACTGCAGCATTCTTTACACCTCGAGAGACGGCTGCTTCTTTCTTCGACTTAATGCGTTTACAATGAGACCCAGAGATGACTTTTGAATTATTGTTCTAAGGAATCGAACCTTTACAATATTTGGCCAGCTGAAAATGGGTCAGTATGAGTTACACACTCTCACACACACACACACACACATTTACTTACATAAATGCGTGAGTTAAAGTAAAAAAAAATAATAAGCAGTGTGCAAGCTTTTACACAATAATTTGATGACTTTCAATGAGCCATTCGGCTAAATCGCTGGGTCATCAGGTTGATGATGAGACGGCCTCATTACAGATCACTTTCCAGGGGCCAATTATTGAGAGTGGGGTTGGTGGCTGGTGGACTTAAAATCAATTTAAAATGCATCAGACTGTTTACCGTAATAATATCAACACATTTATGAATGCCTGTCCGCTGACTTATCTTCAAAATATCCATATTATCGCCCTCAAGCGTCCAACCGATTTCTGCCTCTGCCATTTGCACAGGCGCACAGATCAGGACCAGTTTCAGTTTCAAATTCAGTCTGCGCTCTCTTCTCTTAAATGCACCAGGTGCAATGCTTTAATGAGCTTTTTTGTTGTTTTTGCGGTTCCTGTTGCGGTTCCTGTTGCCTCCGCCGATCTTAACGAGTCGCCGAAGTCGTCAGCGCTTGCGGCTGCGTTTTTATATTTTTTTGTATGTATGTATATGTATTTTTTAATACTTGGCTAAAGTTAAATAAATTTCAACTTGGCACTTTTTTTGCAGGCAGCACGCAAGATTTTTTAAGGCACAACAGCTGTTTATATCCTTAGTTATTTACATGAGCGGGTTTACCTTGCACTGTGAAATACTAATCTTCCCAAAATATCCAATTCTCCAAGTCAGAATGTAATCTGTGCCAAAGAAATGTATACTTTTGCCGATAGATTCCTTATCGTACTTCATTCCGTAACCAAACTAATTACTAAATGGTGAAACCGATCTTCCTACTTTGACGAGACATATATTTTCAATTAATTTATTCCTTATTTAATTCCCCAAACCTACTTTAAATTTAAAAAAACATAAATATTTTATTTATATTTTTAATATTTATCTGCGCATTATAAAAAGTATACTCATTTATAAAAGATGTCATCAAACAATAATTAATTATTAATTTAATTAAGTTTATTTGTATATTTTAAAGACTTTAAATAATTTGTCTTAAAAATGTAGATATTTTTATAATAATTTGTGTTTTATGTATAATCTACTGCAAAATGTATTCGTTGTGAAACTAGAGAATTAGAACTGCAGGTAATTGCAGGGTAATTGTTAGTCGAGCCATTCGCTTCTCATCTCTCTTTTTGGTGTCCATATCATTTATGTTAAGTTTTACTGACATATTTCTTGTAGCTGTTCCGCATTGCGCTGCTTATGCAGTTAACTAATATTTATGCATACCAGATAAAGACTCTGTGTGCTGTACCAGTGCGCATCTGTTATCCTGGCAGCAGGCAGTTGAAGCGAGGACCCTACCCGCCCCTCCAGCACTGTTCTCGCCGTCGCCGCTGTTGCCGCTACTCGCACGCTGGGGAGGTAATCGATCTCTTGTGGTTTATTTACATCCGTTATTGAAATTCGCTTTTTGCCTTTGGTTGTTTTTGCTGTTGCCGCTGGCCATTGTTTTTCTGAATTGGCTTTGTAGTCCTTGCTGGTATTGTTGTTGCTGATGGTGTATTGATGACAATTGCAGTTCGGCATGCAGCTGGACCTTCATTTACATCCGGTTAACGCTTTTGCAGCAGATTTTTTTCTTCCGTTTTAAATGGCAGCCGGCAGAAGTAAAAAGCATCCCAGTTCTTTAATATTTATATCCACATTAGTTTACTAATGTTAATATATAACGTAAATTTTAAAAATTGTAAGGTAATAATTTCGAAACATATCAATAGCTTCGTTAGGAAAAGCAGTTTTGATTGGAAAGTATTATTTATTTGTTTCAAAGAATTTTGTATATTATAAAATGTTTACTGCATTCATAAAAGCTGTATTTAAAAGAAAAGAATTCAATAACATATATTAATATTATTTTATAAAAATGCTTTTTGACATTATTTATAATGTTTTTAACTAAATGATACAAGAAATCTATAAGAAATATCAAAAATATTTTTAATGAATTAAGTGTCTCTGAAAACTTTTTCCCACATTCGCACCAGCCGCATTCCCAGGCGTCAATCTACTGTATTTCCCTCGTCTGTCCTTAAGTTACTACTACCACTCATAATCAGCAATTTCACTAGCAATACCAAATTATACATTTCTGTAGCATGAGTGCCACAAAAATATGTATCCAATAAGCAGGGGCAGGCAACTTCACCTGTCCACACGGATTTCTAACTTGTAATACATAAATTAATGCCTTAAGAAAAACACAAAGCAATCCACGACATTAAAAAGATAAAGACCTGATCACACACATACACACAGGTGTATTGAGATTCCACCTGCAGTTCAACATTCAAGAGCAACATATAATAATCCCATCAGCATTTTTGGATACGCTTTGCAAATGAATTGTATCGCGGCCGGCAAAGTCGAACAACCTGACCAGACAGGGACAGAGACCGGGCCACAAAGCGTGGATAATAATAATGTGGAACCGAAAATGAGCTGGGATCGGTCAGGACTGACAACGGGCAAAGTGGCGACTGCCGATGTGGATTCCGAAGTTCTGTATTTGCACCTGCAACACTAGCTGTAGAAATTTTGATGAGCCGTGCGCGGCTTATAATTAAATTGAAGTTGTAGAAACAGTTTGATATCAGCATTGTTGCGCTCCATAAAACATATGGGTATAAAATTATATAATGGCTAAGCGTGCGATTTAGAAGCCTTCGCATTTCAATTTGTGTATGGTGGATGTGTTGAAGGAAATAACACCCAACGAAACCCTAAATAAAAGTTGCAGATATAAAATAAGCATTAAAATGTGAAAATACAAAGTATCATGTTCAAGACGTGGCTTTTGATTCTTCCTTTAATCATTTGTATATGCAAAGCAGCGAAAAAGAATTTCAGTTTTACAAATAATGCAATTTGGGATAGATACATTTTCTTTTATTTTCTGCGACCAAAATAATGAACTCTAAGAGAATATATAAAATATTTGTTATCATATGGTGCCATATCTTCTATTGCCAATTTTTATTTGGCATTTTTTTAAATATTAGGATTCATTTGTACAATAGCCGGAAAATCAAGAATTCGTAGCCTAAGTAGAGACTTTATAAGCCCATCCTTTTCAGCATTTTTAAACTGCACCACCAAACAATTGAATCGTATCCACTTCTATTGTAGAGTTCGTTTGACAGCTTATTTTCATGCCTCACATTACCATTTATCGAATGAGAAAAACTGCAAATTTAATGTAGGCCTTAACTGAAAACAAAGCTGAAAACTATGCATATATATATATATATATATATATATATATATGTATTGTCATTGTTGAATAAATCAAAATTCACACACAAGTCGCTTGGCCAAATTGCAATTGTATGCAAAAAAAAAAGCGAAAAACGAAATAAATAAATGCCGCAGGTGGCCACAAACTGTCGGCCGTTTGCCCGATTGTCTTTCAACGTTTCAAGTGTTTGTCTTTGCATTCAGTTGGACAAATTTACATGCGCGCCTCGCACACAATGTGGCAGCCGCAGGTAGGCACGGCTGGACATTCCATTCTGGCCGCTGGACAATGGCCACACGTCGATATTCAAATATATAATTTTTCCTTTTTTTAATGCTTTTGCGCGGCCTGCTCAAGGCACACATTTGAGCATTAATCGCAGCGCTCAAATATGTTTTAAATGGAAAAACTTGTGAGGGATGTTTGGTCGTGTCATTTCCGCTTTTGTAATGCTCTTTATCCTTTGACATAAGTGCAGCAGTGTGGGTGTCCTATTATTGAAAATATTTGTAATTAAAGTGCATTTCTTATGCTGTGTGGGAATTACAACAAGCGTAACTGCGTCAATCACTTTTTAGTAATCTTTGATTTTGTATCTAAAAATGTGTGTAAAAATGATGAATCCAGATGATATTTATAACTGTATAAGGCACTTGAATCTATCAGTCATTTCAATATCTTCCGATTTTAAAATGTAGACTTCAGATACCATAATATCCTTAAGCTCTCGAGATGTTAGTCCATCTATACATTTCTTCTGATTTTAAATACATATATTTAATTTCTTTCATTTGGGAAAACATTTTTTTTTAACAAATAAGTAACACAACTAAGTAATTCATGGTATCCCTAATACGAGATGTTCACGTCTTAGAAATTAAATATTTAATTTGGTAAATATTAATAAATATGAATTTTTTTCTGTACGCAAATAATTTACTTGAAATATCATCACATAAAATTTGTATTAATTCATCATTATTCAAACTATTTTAATACCAACCAGTACACATCAACAACAAGAAAATTTTTTTGGCAGAATTCGCTTCAGGCAGGTCACGTTCAGAACTCTCAATTCTATAACATTCCTTAGATGTATTCGATTTTTGAATTCGGGCAGAGTACTATTTAATAATTATGGCACCTCTCTGATAGCTTTCTTGCAACATCTTCCAACTTTTCTTCTAGATTGGATAGCTTAAATTATATTCACCAGCCATAACTGCAGTTTGCATACATAAAAAAGTTATAATATGAAGAAGGGAGCATGTTGTGCTGACCAAGTATAATAGCTACAAGAACAGTAAAAATAATAATAATTATAAGCGCGAGCAACATGGAACTTTAACATTTGCATTGTTTAGGGCTCCCCGCAGCAGAAGGAATGTTTCCGAAATTAGTAAGTCATTTTACTACTTATCGCAATTAGTTTGTGTTTGTTTAATTATCAAAATAGTTTTCCAACAAAGTTTTGTGCGCTGACATTTATTTGGCGTGTAGCCTCCTCTCACCTCGCCAACCGAAACCAGCACCCCACCTTCGCCTCCACTGCACATTGAACTCATAAAAAAACTTGTTCGACATTGACAGCATGAAAAGTGAAAAGAAAAATAAAATCGCAAGGGCAAATGTGAAACTAACAAATTTCATTTAATTTTTGCTGCGTTTCGTTTCGTTTGCTATGCAAATTTGGCACTTTTGATGCGCTTTTAATTAGTTCGCTTTCTCCCCGCATGGAATAACGCAAAAATCCGCTGTCAATCGGATTGTTGTCTTTGTTTTTCTATGCTGATTCGTATTGCACTTTGATTCCGCCCCCCATTCTGTTCTCCTTCCACACCCACCGCCTGTCAATCGCATGCAAATGAGCTCGTTCTTTCGCTCACACGGCGACAGCAGCCAGGTGTGACCAGGTGCACCGTTGGGGTGTTTGAGTGCGGTGGGCTCTCAACGTTTTACGTTTTACGTTTTTAGTTTTATGTTGCGAAAATTGAAGTGTCCTTTGCATATTCAGCAGCATGCAAATGCATTGCACTCAGCCTGCAATTACAACACCACTCGATTCGAGGGGACGCTTTTCGTATGCCCCCGCTCAAAATTACTCCCGGCACCCATACAAATTGCACGAAAGTAAGGGGACAACCAGAGGCTATAAAAATATATCTAGTCTTTGGCATAGCAAAATTGTGCTGTTGTATGTATGTGATAAAAATCACTCAAAGTATATGAATTATAAAAGCAGTTTTAAATCTAGTAATATTAATGCTTAACAATAATTTAAGTAAACGAATTATTCAATATACATACCTACATGCATACATATTTTCTTTTAATTTTAAAGAAAACGCGTCCTGAAATTTGGAAATGCAAAACCCAGTTGTTAGAAAGAATACTCAAATTATCAATTAACCGATAAATTGTTGTGTCATTAATTATAAAGAGATATTAATTTTCATTTATCAAATTTAAAACTTAATCAATTTCTAATTTCCAATATTCCAAAATTATTCCTGCAGGCACAATAAAATATATAACCCCAGGAATTTAGTTTGGCAATACCATCTAACTATGAGAAGCATATCAAGTAATGTTGTAAAATGTAGCATTCTTTAATTATATAGAATTTAAACTAAGTAAGACTAAGTAAGATTTATTCCAAAGTTTTGCTTGTGCTGGCGGCTGCTGCTGCCGCTGCCTGTGTTGCATGATGCTTGGCGACGGCTTCCTGGGCTTTGCTTAGTTGTATGTAACCTTCGTTTGCACGCGAACGGAGTTCGCTTTCGACACTTTTGTTAACCGATTTTGAAATTACCGCTTTAATTTTTTGTGTTTCATTGAATTTGCCTTTCTTCGCTTGGATGGGAGCATCTGTAAAATGCATGCAAAATTTAATTAAATAATTCTTCGTTATAGTTGATGTACTCACTTGGTCGACGTGTGAATGCTGCTTGTTTCTGCTTTTTCTTTTTGTTTTGTATGGCAGCCGGTAATTTTGCTTTCTTAAATTTACCTTGTGGCATTTTGCTGATAATAAACAATAACTACGCCGAAAGCACGTTTTTGTATGATTGTTTTTATTTTACACAGCTGATGGCCGACTAGCCGTATGGGCTGAGTATACCGATAAGTTATCGAATGTTAGCGCGAAAGTGAGCATGTTAACGCATTTAATATTCTGATAGTACTTCATCCTTGAATTTTTAAATTCACTTTCGTTGTAAATATTTATACAGAAGATAGTTCTTACTGTATACCTAAAAACAACTTCCATCTATTATAAGTAAATAGAAATTAACATACTGGTATCTTTTAATTTCTTAAACAAACAAACGGAAACGAAAACAGAGCGATTATTCATCGAATATTATCTATTGCCACTACAAAAACAAAATCTACATTCAATGCAAAACACAAATTATTATTATTGTGATGTTTGTTTTAACAGATAATAATTTAACATTTAAAAGCGCTAAATTTTATAAGTTGTTATATAATTATAAATGGGTTTTTTGTTTTGTTGTACATATATGTATATTTATAACTATATTTAATATTTTCATACACATAACTAAAATCTACAACGCGCTTCCGATTTAAACTCGTATTTGTATTTTATGTTTTATGTTGTTTTTTTCTATGCTCGCTTGGCGCGCGCTTTTTTACTCACTTTGTGATTAATGCATTATTTTATTTTTTATAAAAATAGTTTTAGAAAATTTTTATGAATTTTTAGATGTGTGGATGTTTATGCTTTCGAGTGTGAAACATATATCGAATAATTAACTCAATTTTCCGACTAAAAGGCCAGTTACGACTAATCCTATTATCACAGCAATCACTAGAACTATTAGTACCTTACGGCGGTAGCTATTACGACTGGAAGCCGCTATCTCCAATTGCCTGCTCCCATCCTCCACATCATCGGCCGTTTCGTTAATGGTTGTCTCGATTCTGTCTGCAAATCATAAATGGAATAATATAAGAACATTCCTATTCATGTTTTAAAACTTTATATTACAATACATACATTAAGTTATTTGTGGTTAGGTTTAATTAAATTATTTGTTGGTTCGCAACCAATTGTGAACCCATATCAATTTAAATATCCCCAGTTATCTTATCTTATTTCTGTAATTTAAGTGCAATAAATTATTTTATTTTTTACTGAGTTTGAACTAGATTTAACTTGTTTCACTTAAATCCCTTAGACATTTTATATAAATTTTTTTTATTTAAATGTAATATTCGATTTTATTGTTCATTTAATATTAATTATTAGGTGATTTTTATATTTAAATATTTCTTTAATTTAAATTTAAAATTAAATTACGTTTTAATTTAGTTTAAACTAATTTTTACTTTTTAAATACATAATCTAACAGCTGATCGAACTGCTTCCTTTTTGGAAAACCAAAAAAAAACGTTATCGAAGCCGGAAATTGATATGACAATATATTCCAAATTTAATGGGTTCTTTAATCTTTATGGAATGTTTGTACTCACCGACCAAAATTCCCTGCTCAGCGACCAAGGTGCTCAGCTTGTTCATGATGACATTCACATCGATGATGTCCGTTTCGATTTGTTTTACTTGGATCTCACGTTCCCTCAGCATATCATGTTGGTGCACGAGGTCCGCCTGCTCCTCCCGCTCCTTCAGCAGCAGCTGCGATCTGACAGAGATCTCCGATTCCTGCTCGGCAGCGGCAGCCTGATAACTACGCCGGGTGGCCTGCGAAATTAGCTTCTGCTGCGTTGAGTATTTCTCGACAACGTTCTGAAACTCTTCTTTAAGTTTTTCCAGCTGCAATTTCTGCTGGCGATCGCCATGACGCACAACGAGCCGTTGCAAGTCGCTGCTTGTTTCCTGGACATAGTTATTGGTCTTTGTATTGATGGTATGAATTTTCTCGCGCAACGCCTTCAAGTCCTTGGGCGTGCCAATCATTTTAAGTTGCTTCTCCAGAAGCTTGGTTCCTTTATCGATCGCTGTGATATTGTGGGCAATATTCTCACTCAACGAAACAAACTCTGTCGGACTGAAACCGGAATTGCCCGAATTTGAGGCAGCCGCAAAGCTAACCTCGGGTGTGGCACTCGATGTGGCACCATAGTCACGATGTGTGCTGCCTCCTCCAGTGGGGTTATTGAGTGCCTGCGACATGATATCAACCCTACCTTCTGTCTGTGGTTCCTCGTTACAAATAAAATCCCTTCAGATCTGCCTCTGATTTGTCTTCGGTTTTTTTCTGTTTTAGTGGGTGGCGTGTTCTGTCTGCGAATACAAAGAACTTGAATTTCAGTTATACCGTGTTGGGGGCCTCAAAGCATACCGCAATTATCTACAAACTAATGCACCTCGCATTCCACAAGCAAACAAACTAGAACTGCGAGCTGAACAAATGATTCACTTTAAGCACAGAGTTTATCAGACAAGCTAACATATGACCAAATACACAAACGCACACTCACACATATGCACAAACATATGTACGTCGTATGTATGCGGGTGCAAGACAGACCAACACAGACACACATGTACACAGTAGTTGCCAGCATTTATATGGCTTCGAATTATTAGTATTAGTTACCTTGGATTTACTTCAGTAGGTAAGTTGACGGCCAAGTTTCTTTTTAACTAATTTTTCCAGTGCGCAAGCCTTTCACTGCATTACACACAAAGACCCAACTTATTATCGATAAATACAATTATTTTACCAGCCATGCTTTGCAGCCCTGCTCTCAAAACATTTGACAACACTGATCACTGGTAAACCAAAGAAATTGCGCGCCAAACTGAAAACCTGAAGTAATACAATTAGAAACTTAAATAATGTTCACATCCCATGATTTCCAAAAACATGAATTGTTTTCAAAATTTAATAAAACGCAATAACATTCAATTGCAACTTTAAAATTGCCTTTCCGATAAAACACGCGTCAGGGCGATTATTTAGAACAACTTTGTGTCAACATTTGAGAGCTGTTAAAACAGTACAAGTAACAACTTGTACACTATAAATTTGCGAAAATAGCCACTCCATAAAAAATACAACAAATACTTTTTCTTTACGTTGTTTTTGTAATTCCGTAGCTTAACGTACAGTTATGCTAAAAAGTAAAAATCCTCATTACTCTTGTCCTCTGGCTGGCCTTTTATTTAGTGGGTTTTGGCGGCCAAACGCTTGTCGCGCTCCTCCGAGATGCTCAGCTTGACGCCCTTGCCCTTAGGCAGAGAGATGTAGGGCTTGTTTCCCTTGCCAATGATGAAAACGTTCGTCAGGCGAGTGGCAAACACATGTCCCTGCGAATCCTTAATGTGCACAATATCGAAAGAACCGGGATGACGTTCACGGTTAACGACGGTGCCAACACGTCCCAAATTCCTGCCGCCGGTGATCATGCACAGATTGCCTGCGAATTTAAATATGTTTTTTATTGCAGTCTGATTTTATTTTGGTTTAAATGTAATTGCACGTAAAAGTTGCTGAATTGGCTGATAAAATGCACAAATCAGAGACCGTCGTATCAAAAATTGCTTTGGGCTTTGTTTTTGAACCACGCAACTTGAATTTGAATGCGTTTTGTGGTCTTCGAACCAGCCAATAATAGTCATCAAACAAGTCTGTTTAGCACATACCCGAATCGAACTTGATGTAGTCGGTGATCTTGCCGGATGCAATGTCCACTTGAACCGTATCGTTGGCATGCACAAGCGGATCGGGATAGCGGATGGTCCGCCCATCGTGCGTAACCAGGAAAGGAACACCCTTGGCACCCAATTGTGTCTTGCGCACCTTGCAGAGCTTGTACTGCAATAGCCAGATAAAGAGTATTAAATAATATATAATAAACGTATTTAATACAGAAATCTTTTATACAGTCTAGCTTATAACTGAGTTAGGTTGATTTGTAATTGCACGTAAAAGTTACTGAAACGGCTGACAAAATGCTCAAGAATCAGAGACCGTCGTATCAAAAATTGCTTTAGGCTGCATTTTGAACCAATTAGCGTATGGATAAAAAAAACACTAAACGGTCTTCGATGAAGCCCACAATTAACTTATTCTAAGTAGTGAACTTTTCGTATTCGCTTTTTCTTACCTTGGCCTCCTCAGCGGAAATGCGATGAATGGTGAAACGACCCTTGACATCATAGACCAGGCGGAAGAATTCACCCGTCTTCTCAATGGTGATAACATCTAAAAAATTATGATATATAATAACAAATAATATAAATGAATAAGTAAATAAATAAAATACATCAAATATATAAATAACTGCCAATTGCAATTTGGTCTTCGCTTCGACGACTCACCCATGAATCCCGCTGGATAGGTGGGATCGGTGCGCACCTTGCCATCGACCTTAATGAGACGCTGCATGACAATTTTGGTCACCTCAGCGCCATTCAAGGCGTACTTGAGGCGATTTCTCAGGAAGATCAACAACGGCAGCGATTCGCGCAGCTTGTGTGGACCGGTCGATGGGCGGGGGGCGAAGGCGCCTCCCAATTTGTCCAACATCCATGCCTTGGGTGCCGCTAAGCGCTTCAAATGTTTCTTAGGACCACGAGCCTACAAAGATTTTACACAAATTTAATTGAATTTTTTTTCAACGACTGCAACAACAAACAAAAACTCGAAGTTTTTCAGTTAAGCAAACGCACTTTCACATAAATGCTCACATATTCAACAATCGCATAGTTTGTAGCGTAATTTTTTTTATTTTACACTGCGTTTTTGTTTGTATTGCGCGTCGATGTCAGCGTATTTAAATCGCATTTATGTTTTAAGTCTTACCATCTCGTACGATACGTAAAAAAGGAAAGGAAGTTGGTACGCTGTCAAAGCATTTGACAACTGTTGGCAGCGTTGCCATCGCGTTTCAGTTAGTGTGACCAGCGCCAACGAAAACAATGTTGCATAACATACAAATAATTAGGGTTGTATGAGGCGCGCCCTCAATATTTTGAAATTCAAAGTGTTGATTTCTTTTACAATTGTTTATTTTTTGTTGTTGTAAGTATTTTAATAATTAATAATGCTTTCAAACTCACATAATTTTCGTTTTAGGTATTATTAATTACATTCTGTAAAACCTACTTAGACATTAAACAGTAGTGTTCTAAGCAAACATGGTTGCGATTTAACTGCAGCAACTTACATTTCGCCAAACGTTTTGCGTTTTCTTTATGTATTTTGTTTTCTTTTTTTTGTTTTGTATATTTGTTTTACTTGTTTTTGTTTTGAGAAATATTTTGTTTTTTTTTTCTTTTGGTTTTTGTACATAATACAAAAAATTTGTTTATCATGCACAAAGTCCTCTTATATTAGTTCCGACGCGCAATGAGACTTAAAGTGAATGAAATAAATTGTTAGAAATGTTAATTAATATGTAGTATGAAAATATGAATGTTACGTTAGTATTTAAATGGCTATGTGTGTCTGTCTAATTGTCGGTCCGTCTCTCAGTTTGTCTGTCTGTCCATATGCATATGTATCTTTTTTTATGAGGGAGTTCGCATTTATGTTAACGTTATTTCATTTCTCTTTTTAGTTTAGTCAGTTTATTGTAGCTGTTCTTTTTCTTGTTGTTCTTCCTTTTGCTGTTGTTTGTTTTTCAGTCCAACTTCTTCATGGATTTGAGTGCACGTTCGCGCAGCTGTTTCTCCAGATCCTCATTGATGCCGGGAATGCCAGTTATGAGCAACGGCAACTTTCCATTTCGCTTGGCAGCCTTCGTGGAAAGCTCTTCGACGTCGCCATCGCCGCCGCTGCAGTCACCGCTGCTGGCGTCTGAGCTGCTTGCGTCTTGTCGATGCTTGGCGCTGCTGCTGCTCTTTCGCTTATGCTTCTTATGCTTCTTGCTCTTCTTGCTGTGCTTCTTATGCTTCTTGTGTTTCTTTTTCTGCTTCGATAACGACTCGGACTCCGACGCAGAGTCGCTTTCACTTGTATCGGCCGCTTTTTTTGATTTCTTACGTTTCTTTTTTGGCACACGTTCGTCCTCCGATTCACTGGCCTCACATCCCCCTCCACCAACAACCCTGCTTCTTGATTTTTTATGACTTCGCTTGCGGCTTCGGTCCGAGCTTTTCTGCTTGTTCTCCGCCATTAATGCCTCCGTTGGTAGGAGATCATTTGACATGCTGCGCTGCAGTTTCTTGTCCCCGCTACGTCGCTGCTTCTCCGATGACGCCACAGTCGTTATGGTTTCCTCTTTACGCTTTTGATTTACCACCAGCTGTTGCTGCTTCTTCTTTGTCGCCTGGCGCTCATCGCTGCTGTCGTCATCGTCGCTGCGCTGCTCACTGCTGCTGCTGCTGCTGGCAGAGCTGCGCGGCGCTTTAGCCTTTTTACTTGACGACTTCGCCGACGCAGACTTTAACTTTGGCGCTTTGGCGCCGCGACGCGACTGTTGACGCTGCTGCTGCTTCTTGTGCAGATGCTGCTGCTGCTGGTCGTCGTCATCGCTGTCCTCGCTGTCGTCAACGCTGCTGTTGGAGCTTCTACTTTGACTTTTGTTGCCGCCGCTGCGAGTTTTCTTTGGTGCCGACGCCGCTGCCGCCGCGGCGTTGCGCTCATGTGATTTAAGGAACGGCGACGGCGTGCGCGACAGACTGGCAAGGCTGCGGCGTCGCTGTGACTGTGACTGTGACGGCGGCTGCGACTGCGAAGGCAGCTGCGACGACGGCGGCTGCTGCAAAGACTCCGATTTGCGCAGCGACTGCGATTGCTGCAGCTCCTCGCGACAGAGATCGATGGTGTTGACAGAAGGACCGGCAAATTCCACAGAACGACGGCGGCGCTGCGGCTGCCTTGAAGTGGAACGACTGTGACTGCGTCGCTGACTGCGGCTGCGACTAAGTTGCTGACTGCGACTATTCTGACTACGACTGCGCGAGCGACTGTGACGTCGCGGCGGCACTGGACTGACGCTGCGCTGCTGCTGGCGACGCGGCGGTTGTGGACTGACGCTGCCAGAACTGGAGCGACCCATACGCTGCTGCTGCTGCTGACTGCGCAACGGCTGACGCGGCTGATCCCAGCGGTTAAAGTTGGCTGGCGGTGAACCGCGACGGTCAAACCGACGCCCAGGCGAAAATTGTTTGCGGAACTGCTGCTGCTGACCCGACTGCAGTTGCTGCTGCTGCGGCGACTGGCGACGATCGCGGGAGTAGCGGCGCTGCTGCTGCGACGACGGCGACTGACGTCGGTCGACAAAGCGACGTCCGCCGCTATTGGGACTATTCTGCCTAGCCTGCCAGTGGATGCGTCCGCCTCCGCCGCCGCCACCCCGATGATTGTTGGGACTATTGCCGCGGTGTAGCTGCTGCTGCTGTTGCTGCCACATGTTGCGCGGATTGCCGCCTCGTCCACGCCCACCCCCGCCGGCGCCACCACGAAAATGCATCGGCGACGAACGACGCCGATTGTTGAATCTGTATGCAGAAAAATAATTAAAATTGTACATTAGAAAATACAGTTGAAACCCGATATTGAAACTGTCAAAAATGTAGTATCGAGTAAAATGTATCGTTAATTGTATTGCTGATTTTGACAGGTCGAATTGAAACATTTACCATCCTCTTCATAAATATAAATTAAAACTTAAAATTATATATTTCAAAATTAGAATTAATAACAAATCAATTTGTTAGCCGTTGCAGTTCTGGAATATACATACACAAAAGGATAGTTAAGTCCCCGATTATTGTATTTTTTGAAATGCACAAATTTCCTATACATTTTGCTCCGATTTTTTTTTCTCTTTTTAGTGCAACGTTTAGTTTCTTGAATTGATTTTGGGATTAGTTTTTAAATCTAGTATTATTCATTATCGTACAAATTTTTGATTAAAAGCTCAGAGAGTTCTTGACACAAAAGTAATCGAAATAAATTGGTTATCAACATTTTAGAAAAATCATCGAAAAATGCTAATGATAATTTTAACCTTAAATTATCAAAACCAATGTTTATGTTTAAATTAAAAATTTTCATAAGTTGCTTAAAATATAATTTCTTATTTTAATAATATTAATTAATTTTCAGTGGTTTTCGAAATTCCAAAGATGCTAATTATATTTATAATTTTGTTAAATTTATTTTTAAATGTCCATAAAAATTGACTAAGACTTAACGTTGTTTCTCAAATCAATATTATATAACCTTTCACTAAGTTAATCAACGTTTAAATTAAAAAAAAAAAATGGTCATTAAAATACAAAGTTTGAATAAATTGCTTCTTTAACTGCTTTCTATATTAGGCAATTTAGTTTAATTTCGTAAAATGCTTAAGTTTTTCTGGGTTTTGATATAATAAATAAGTTATATTTTGTTTAACGTAAATTTAATATTAAATTGATTTTTTATTTAATTGAATCTATTGTTAATTCAATTGAATCTGTTTTTAGCTGACTTTAGATGGCAATAAATAAATAAATAATAAAAAAAATATTGTACATTTTTGCATTTATACTTTTTGTATTTTGACTGACTTTAGCTTTAATTAACTTTATAAAAAATATGATAAATTGTATATATACAATATGGAATCTTACCGCCTGGGTGATCTGGAGTAGCGCATGGGCGATCTGGATAGCATGCGGGAGCGCGAACGCCGTCGCGAATTGGAGCGCTGGAAACGTCCACCACCGCCATTGTCCTGGCGCATGGGACTGCGTCCGCGTGGCGAGAAACGTCTGCCATGTGGCGGCGGGCGTCTTCCACCGCCATCGCCTCCTCCTCCTCCTCCAAAGAATTGGCGTGCACGAGCATCGCCACGCTCTATGGAACTGGCGGAATCATCTCGGTTATTGCGATACTGTCGCTTATTCTGCACGCTGTTCTTGTTGCGCCGATGCTCAAACTGCTGATCCTGCTGGCGCTCGGGCGAGAGTGAGATGCTGCTGGCCCGGGAGCGGGAGCTACGTCGGCGACGATTGCTCCGAGCCGAGGAGCGGGATGAGCTGCGGGACCGGGAACGCGCCGCTGCCGAGCTCTTGCCTTCAGCAGAGCCTTTGCATCCTGCTTTGCCACCACTGCGAGATCTGCAAGGTATAAACAAGTTATCAATTAAAAATCATTTTCAATAACAAACATTGTAGGACACTTCTTTGTCAGATAAATAGATATTAAAATAATAAAATTTAAATTAAATGAGAATAAATAAAAACGGCTTTTAAATAATTTAAAAGTTAGAAGTTCCCTATTGAGTAATTAAGCACGTTGATGTTAAAATATCGCAGGACACAAATATATATATCCAAATAAGAATGTTTAATGTGAATAATCAGAACATTTATATTCATATATCTATATATATATAGAAATAAGTTAAGTTTTCGTAAAGTTGCAATTTTCAATTCACAAAAGAATCAAAATAAGCATATATACAAATCGTTACACATGACTCATAAATATATATATATATACATATAATTGCGAAAAAGGGTATTAATACTACCACTCTCTTATTAAATTTGGATGATATAAAAAACTAAAAAGGCTAATTTTAATATAAAATCACACCTTTTAAAACATTATTTGTGAGTGTTGCTCTTTTTTAAATTAAAAATATCTAAATATTGAAAAGATTTTATAGAAGAAACGTAAAAACTGGTGAAACCAACTACTAAATGTGGATCTGTTATTTTTTCTTTAACCAGCTTTTTGAGTCGATTTGTACCTGGTGCGACTGCGCGATAAGCGCGAACGTGAACGGGATTTGGCTTTGGATTTGGTTGCCGAGGACGGCGGCGACGACTTCTTTGCCACAGAGTGCCGTCCATTCAGAGTCTTTGCTGTGCCACCAGCCGCATCCGCAGAGCGATTGGATCGTGAGCGGGAATGAGAGCGACGGCGACTCGAACGCCGCTCTCTGGATGCGCTCGATGAAGAAGCTGCTGCTCCAGCTCCTGCTGCTCCTGTTATTGTCGCACCCGCTGATGTGCTAGTTGATGCAACTGGCGAAGCACCACCACCCGCACCTCGTTTACGTAAACGTGCCGCTGCATTTGCGGCAGCTTCGCGTGCTGCACTGTTGATGGGCGGCGGTGCCGCAGTGTTGTTGTTGTTGTTGTTGTTGCTGCTGCTGTTGTTGTTGCTGGACGAGGCAACCAACATTTTGGAGGAGATGGAGCCACTGCGTGAATGAGACTTGGATCTCTCGTGGCGTCGGTGCTTATCCCTCGCTCGTGACTGCGAACGTGACCGAGTACGGGAGCGTGTCGACTCACGCTGGCGCTGCTGCTGATGATGTTGGCGTTGCTTTTGTTGCTGCTGCTGCTGCTGTTGCTCCTCCTCGCGCTTGAGTATCTCGTCCTTCTTCTGCTGTATGAATTCGGCCGGAATGCCACTGTCGCTGTCCTGGGCGGAAAGCAGCAGCGACCAGAGTTCACCCATAAATTGGCGGGCATTGCGTCCGTTGAGGAAGCCAGTCATATTGATTTGCATCTTTTTGGGGCACGGATATTTGTCCTCCTCCAGCTGATTGTAAACAAATTCAACGACAACATCGTCCTCAATGTGCAGGATATCGGTGATTTTCTTGCTTATCCAGGGACGCAACACATCCAACTTAACCTTGGACATGTCCACGCGCTTATTCAGACTATCCCCGAATTTCATTTGCTTCATTAGCTTCTTCTCCTTGTCGCTGAAGCGCGTGTCCTGCTGCTGATTGGTGCCCTAAGCGAATAAGAAACAAATACATATTACATACATATATATACATATACATATTACATATACATATACAAATACATTCATATTTAATTTTAAAACACTGGCTTACATGAGTGTGCAAAAACACACACATACACACAAAACATAAGCAACCCATAATAACAACAAAAATACATTCAAATTTTTGCGGCTCTCTCTTCTTCTTTTTTGTATGCAGCTCTGCAGCTTATCGATTGTATTTGAAGCATCGGCTGCTGCTGTATATGTATGATAATAACCCCTCTGCTAAACGCAGCAGAACTCAACACAAGGCGTAACAACAACGTACCGTGAACATCATTTTGAGATGGGAGCCACTTGCAGTCAGTTATCTAGTGTTACGTGGTTTTTGACTGGGGTGCCGGCCAACAATTTGCGTTGTTTTTATTTCTCTGTGTTTTTATATATCATGCCACACAAACGATGCGCGCGCTTCGCAAATCAACAACAAAAATAATGTTGTAATAATTGTAACTGTAACCCGGCACCACGCAACAAAAATTGTCATATACACACACACACACACGCACACACTCGGCGTGTGTGTGTTAGTGCAAGTGCGGGGCGACTAAGTTTGCGGTGCGATAAATTCACACGAAAACAAAACACCGTTGCAATAACTGCAATAATAATACAATCCTAATCCGTCGCCAAACACAATATTGCACTTGCTGTAAATTTGGACAGCTTTTAAATGGCCTTTTTTTAATTTTTCGCTAAAAATTTATGCGTGTAGCTAGTGCTGGCCCGAAGTAAAACGATACACGGCAGTCGAGGGATGAGACGATAGTTTCAAAGGGAGCGCATTAACTTTAACCGCAACAAAATTATCGATAGTGGTGAATTTCATTGGGCCATGGTAACTTAATTCAAGCTTAAAAAATGTTCACTTCGATAACTTTTTATTTAAAAAAGAGAAAACTTCGCTTCTTGACGGCAATATTTTATTGTTGTGTTATAAATAATTGCGTATCAGTTTAAATTAAATTCGCTGCGGCAACAGCCAAGTTTTATTTTAAATAATTTAATTCAACTAAAATTAGTACATACAATTACATTTTAACAAAACGTTAAGAAATGGGTGTTATCATTAATTTACTACTTGTAAATATAATCTAAATTTGTGTGTTTTTCCAGATAAATTTTTAATTTCATTTGTCGGTTTTGCTTACTTTTTTTTTTTGACTACAAATCTTATAATTTGTATTGCAGCTGATGGTGCGCGCATTTAGTGTATTAAATTTAAATGCATTTATTTTAAATTAAAACTTAATACTAGCAATATTTTTCGAGCAAAAATCTATTCCATTTTTACAGCGACAGGCAAAGATAAAGAGAGACAAACTAGAAACGAATAATAAATAACATTGAACATTTGATTTTGCTACGAAAAATAATTGCACACTTAAGCACATCGACAGCGTACGTAAACTCGCTCAGTTCTTTTGGTTGCTGTTGTGTACCAGTGAGGATAACACTTTTGAATCCCATGATTCCACCCGTCTCCCACTCCTTTCCTCTACGGGATCATGTTCGGCTCCTGAGCGGCGCCCGTCGAATACTTCGGCTTGCAAACGCATCCACTCTCAACAAGCACATAATCCTGCCCGGTCAGCGTTACGGGGCCAAGTGGTATAACCAGAAACAAATACGGCACATATGTTTGCGTGCACTCGCCGCGTACCACATCGCATTCGGAGGATCTGAAAAGAGTAAAGATTTATTAAATATACTACATTATTATACTATAATATTTATAAACACTTTTAAAATTTATATATGAATATTTATTTAACTCATTATTCATTTTAAACTAAACACAAACTTACAAGATTAGATTAGCAAGCCAAAGAAAACCAATAATAAATGAAAAGCTGCAAATCGTTTATAAATTTATCGATAATGTTCGTTTCTGATGTATACTTATATATATACACAGTATCGAAAAAAAAGAAATCATGAGGTTTGCAATTTTTTCAAATTATGATGTTTAATAGACCTTGTTCAGTTTTTTGAAAAGTGTCAAAAAATAACAAAAAAAATAATAGCAAATTCATTATTTATTTGTAATTTGCATAATTATAAGTGCACACTAAATAAATTCA
Organism: Drosophila dives; assembly: GCA_035042365.1. Lineage (NCBI taxonomy): Eukaryota > Metazoa > Arthropoda > Insecta > Diptera > Drosophilidae > Drosophila > Drosophila dives. Next base: position 1,925,733 of record JAWNLJ010000133.1, on the reverse strand, counting down.
GATATTTTTTTTATAATACGGTAAATACAATTTTTTGCATTCACTTGGTGTTCACTTCTAAAAACGTATTCATACGATTTGAAAGCATTTCTTATGATTTTATATTTGCAACTTTATATGAATATGTATATTAATGTACTTAAAGCTGAAAAAATCATAAAAGGGGATATATTGAAAAGTAAAATGGTCAATGGAATCGAAGGCACTGTAAAAGTAGCTGTGCAAGTATTAGGTATTGGCTAATGGTTTCGTAGACACTCATCCCACTTCTTAAATCGAATTCGTATGATTTTGTTAAAGATACAAATTTATAAAAGACTGTTGAAAACATTTTTCGGAGAGTGGTGCTAATTTTTATTTTGACAAGTGTATATATCTTCACATATGCATGTATATATACAATATATTTACACACACATTCGATATAATTTTTTTTTGTTTGATTTTTTAATACTCACTCGCAGACCTCGAAGACGACCTGCTGCAGCAGATCGGGAAACTTTTGCACAATGGTCACGGGCTGACCCGAGGTCAAGCTAACGCCATACATGGGCGCCGTGGTGTTGTAGCGCGTCTTGCAGAGTCTCGCCGGCGTATCGCTTTTGCACTGTTGCGCCGGCGTTGCGTTCTTTAACGAGCGACCTAAGCAAAAAAAAAAAATTGTAAAAAAACCACTAGTTCAGCAATCATCAATCAAACAGAGACAATCAATCAATCAATCAAACGATAGAATCAATTGCGGCCACGCCGTGATTACCATTAGCGCGTTTGCGGCTGACCGACTTACCATAACGATTGCTTCCGATAACCTCATTGTTCACCTCATCGTAGGCCCTCAACAACGCACTCGTCGTTATTGCTGGATCCAACGTGCTGGGCAATTTACTTTGACGTCCACGTCGCGAATTTCCGTTCCAATTCGAGAATGTGCGCGCAACGGCCGCACTGCAATACATATGTAGATAGATAAACGGGGCATAGGCGTTAGAAAAGAAAGTTTTGCATTCTTCACAACTCTGACACACACAAATGCATACCTGGGATAAGGCGCGTTATTCGGACCCAGGCAGTCTAGTGAGTCTATCAACGCATCACCGGACAAATATTTAAGTCCACGCGCACCGACGCATTTGCTGGGCGTCGGCGCATCGTCAGCGCTGTGGCTGCTGCTGAAGCTCGGCCACAGCGCCGCGTTGGCGCACCTGAGTGCAATGCTGATGACGCAGAGTGCCGTTAGCTGCTGTAAAACGAAAAAGAGGGATAAATGAGAAAAACAAAAAAAAAAAAAATAAAATCGTTTGCATGCATTTCTCAAAATATATTTTCTATGTATATTGTTAGCGGGCTAAGCCTCTTTCCTCGTTTTGTGCTCATAACGGTAATTGCGAACATGCCAATAAGTGTCAGACCGAAAACAGCTGCGTCATAAAGACAACAAATACAACAAATGTTTGCTCGTCAAATTTTATACCATGTGGGAATCCCAGATTTGTATCAAATCTATATCTAGTTTTTATTTTGCTTGATTTATCGTTATTGATATAATTAAATAAAAACTGATTTGAAAATTAAAATTAAATAGACAAACACGAGCAGATGCTTTCCGGCAGAAAATATTGTCAATGCTAAGGCGAATAAAGTCATTAATGCAAATCACTGACGTATTTAACATTTTCATTTTCATTTGACTCGTTCTTCACTATATTATAATTACGTTTTTATTTATTCAATGGTTATATTAGAATTAAAATCGGATTTAATTTTTTTTTAAGAATTTTATTCTTGTGATCAACAATATTTATCTAAGTTATATTATGGAAAGATAGATTAAAAGCCGGTAATCTTTTATAATAAAATATACACACATATCATCATGAGTATTTTATTTTCACTGGTTGCTTCATAAATTGTTTTACCTAAATTCATAAGTAGTTAGCTTATTAGTGAAGTACTCTGTCATAACTTTTGATTTGAACTCCTAATAGATTTTCCAGTTTCCAGAAATACATACAAATAAATGTAGTAAGCAATTTCGTTTTCATCATCAACAAACCACTAGCTCAACAGATCAAATTTCTATTTTCTTTAAATAAAGACGGGCGGTTACAGATTTGACCCTCTTCAACTTTTTTGTATTAGTTGTTAAGCAGATTAGTAGAACTCATAAATAACCACAACAATAACAACAGCAACAAAATCAACCGCAATCGCCCCCATAATCGTACGTGAAAGTAAAAACAAAAGAAGAAATTCCAATTGGCGCGTCCAAAAGCGGATAGCAACAGCAATAACAACGACAACAACATCAAGAAAGATGTGAATACAATTTCAAGCCACATGCAAAGTTGTCTTCTAATACGGTTTGAACTTTTTATTGCCACTACTTTTAGTATATCATTGGCTTGATTTTTTTATTTTTCCTTTTTTTGGTATTTTCTTTCACTTTCTCTGTGCAGAAAAAAAACAAAGGCGTGAGGCCAATGCCGAAAAACCAGTTACGCGATTGAATAAAATCGCAGCACCACAAAAAAAGGAAAAAAAAAATTCCCGCTGAGAAAATTATTGCACCTATGACTTATTGCTAAAATGATATTAAGCTGAAGTCTGACCGTCGCCGTCCCACAACAATTTGAAACGTGCACCTGCCCCCAATTGATGTTTATCAATTATACATAACAAGAAAATAATAATAATTGCAACAACAATTCGAAGTTATTTTTAAATTGATTAAAATCATTTCTTTTACTATTCGCATTTCACATGCCTATCTATTATTACCGTTGTTGCATCTTGCGTGACAAAATTGTTAATTTCGTGCGAAAACATTCAAAGATACCGACAAAACTAAACTAAACTTTCTTTTCAATTGCACATTTGACAAAATGCTTGAAGTGACAACCAAACTCATTATGGCCCATTGCGTGTTTGTCGCTTGTGGGAAGTGAATGAAAGCGAAATTCTATTATTTAATTCTTTTCACAATTCACGTTACATGAAATTAATGAACACGCTTTTCTTGCTCTTTTCAGACAGGTCTGGTCTGGTCTCACAGTCGAGTCTTTCTTCACTCGCAGTGGGCCACTCTCACCTGAACTCGAAGCTCGACGCTCGAACTTTGGCTGTCCATTTTTGTCAAATTTATCTGGTAGTTGTCATTAAATGCGTCCATTGTAAGTGCCGGTTTTTAACTTTCTGTTTTTCGACAATTTCATTTAATAATCATCCTAAACATATATGGAAATGTAAGTGTGTATATGTTTGAAGCTTAAATGCTCCTCGAACTAATTTTACATTAATGGCAATTGTCATTCGTCGTCGTGTGAATGGCAATTGGCTGTCGTGGCCTATCTCTAAGACGAATTTGGATGAAAAGGCTAGAACCTAATGAGAGGCAGTATATTCATAAGTAGCAAGCGTTGACTGTTTGTCATCTTGATGTGAATTCATTGAAATTGACTGAACTTGAGGTCTGTAAACAAAAAAGATGCAAATAATTATCATAATTATGATAAGCGTTTTTCTTTTCCCTCCCATAATTGGGTTAGAAATTGTAAAATCATGCATTAATCAAAAAGCCATTGAAGGCGCTTAAGGCGACAATTTGAACTTTTTCAGACTAATGCGGCGTCATTAAGCGACGATAAAAGAACGCTTATATAACAGCAACAACATTAATAACTTCGAACGCAAAATAGCCGCGGCAAACGCACTAAATGTCATAGTATACATGTACACATGCATGTGTGTGTGTTTTTGTTGTTGGTGACTTAACGCATAACAAATAAAAAACAAAGTAGACAAAGTAAGAAAGAATAAGAACTAAAACTACAGCAAAAGAAACAGCAAACTATAAAGAGTACACAGACATATAAGGTGCCGTTATAACGAGGGTAACGACCCACATTTATCTATCTCTCTCTGTCTCCATTTCTCAATCTATCTGTCGCAGATGTCGCACTCTTGGTATTTATATTATTACCTGGCAGATCTTGGAAAAGAATGAGCATTTAATATAGAATATTTAACAGTAACAATTGGCTCAGATGATGTGGAGCGCTCTCAGCAATAGTTCAAGTGGAAATTTTTATTTGAAAGCAATGAGGCGACGACAGATTAAATTGACAGCCAGTAAGCAAACAAACGGCGAGCAAATCGGAACTGGTTTATTGATAAGCATCTGTTGCAGAGTTCCACATTTCATCCTCATTCACATTCAAATGGAATTCAGTGGCGGTAATCTCAATTGATTGAAATAAATTACTATTTGGATTTTCTTTGCATTGCTTAGCTTGGCTTGGCACATTTTTCAAGGTCCTAATTGCTTCAGGATCAGAGTTGTTTAAATCTGTTGTACAACAGGTCGTGCATTTTAAACAATTGTCGAACTGTTTTCAGCCTTACTTTAATATTAAACCGTTGTTTTTATTTTCATTTCTTTTTCTGCACTTTGGCGTGATAACCCCAAGCGACAAAACTTTCAGTATGCGGTTTCTTTTTTATTTAATGTTTTTCGGTTTGTATTTATAGAGGTATGCAAAGCACGTTTTCTCAGACACTGAAACCACGGTGCGCACGAGGATTGTCATTTGTCTTTTTAGCTTTAGCTTGGAGAGCTTGAAGCGCTGCTGGTGCTTCTGCTGTTGTGTGACGGAGATAGACGCTAACAAGTGCAATGGCTGAAGTTGTTACCGCTTCTCTTTTCCTCCCACACTCTGGATGACGACAGCTTTCATTTTTGGCTGCTTCGCACGCTGCGTGCGTTCTTTGGCCAGTTGGCCATTGTCCGGCTGAAGTAATAGGTTCGCTCGTGGTAACGAGGTTAAGAGCAAATATAATAAAAAATTACGCTACCCCCTGTAGAACCGAAATAATAATAATAATTAGATACAGTCGCTGACACTTTTACTCATTACGCCTTTTTTGGTTTTTTGCTTCTATGGGAAGCCTCAAAAAAATTTCACTAAGCAATTCCACACGCTTTTTTATATTTTATATCTATCTGCTGGAGGCAGGCACGACTCGCCAATTATAAGCTAAGAGCTAAGTACTGTTAGTTCTTGGCGTTACATTAAATAAGCCAGTTAACACAAACTTATAGCAATTATCATATATATGTATGAAAGCAGACAAATTTTTATTTCCAAACGGCAATCAGAATCAGAAATGGCAACAATGGCAACAACATTTTGACCTAGAAAGCCTGAAAAGACTTCTTTGTTTTACAGTTTCACCTTGTGCCACGTTTTGCAATTATTAAGATTGGTTGTTTATAAGGTTGGGTTCCTCTGCTTCCTCTTTCCGTCACACTTAAGAGGAGGAATCAGCAATAAGAACAAAACTGGCCACGCATGAATGAGATTTCCACGCTCAAAATATGAACAAAATATGTGTGTGTATCAAAAGACCGGCTCCAAACATACACACATACAAACTAAAAATAACAAAAAACAAATAAATAAAAAGCAACAACCATCGCGGGACACCGTATAAAAATCAAAGTATGAATACGTTTAGCCTACTTTTTATAAAAACTTTGTTTTCTGCCTGCGGCTTTTTGAATCAGTCTGGGAATTGGTTTTGAATCATCTTCATCACGGCTACTGCACACGTTTCTAACAGTGTTTAAATGGAATGGGAGATTGCATGAGCATCGTGCTAGTGTCAAAGGTTTGCAAATCGATGAGCTCAACTACATTAAACTGATCGCATAAAAAGAGGCTTAGTAAATAAATATCTGAAGAATATTTCATTTGAATTATTATTCAATGCGAAACGTGCTCGTTTCTAAAAAGGTTTATTCTTCTATGAATTTATGCTTAGTTTTTTTTAATTTATTGTTAATATTTATTTGTATCAAATGTATACGTTTTATAGTTATGTGCGGTTTTTTTTATTTATTATTATTATTTGTATAACTTATTAAAGCTGCATATTTCTTAAATAAATATTTTTAAACAATTGATGCTGTTCTCATCTCATAATATATTTTTAAGAAAGAAATATAATTAAAATTGGTTATATTTTGAAAACCCATTTTAGAAAAAACCCATAAGTGTATAATTGAAACGTGATACGACTGGCAAAATGTGCCTAGTAAAAGTTATTTGAGCACGGCAAATTCATTAAAAATTCGATGCGTTATGGATGTAACTGTGAGTGTTTGTTTGTGTGTGTGTGTTGGGTATGAGTGTGAGCACAGCAAGCAAAAAGAAAGTCAATGAAAGGTGCTAATTTCAACAAGTGATTGGCTGACAACACAAATAGGTCGTAGTCATCATGGTTGACATGCAAGCAGAGCCAATCAGAGGTAACTATCGAAAAATTCCTTATGAACCAAGTAAGAAGAAAAAGAAGAGAAAAAAAGCCTAGCAGCCAAACCCAAAATCGTTTAATGGACCCACCAAGGTGTTTCTGTGACTTTCTGCCAGGCAGGCTGCACATACACTTATATATTTATGTGCACATGCACACACATATTTTCAGAGTTTTATGGCATACAGGTTTGCATCGTTAAAAGGAATACAGACACAACGACGACAAGAGCACAACAACGGAGAACAATGCCAAGAACAAAAGAGAGTTTGCAGGGTTTGCAGAGAAAACTTCAACTTAAAGCTTCCTTTGCTTCCTTTGACACTGCTATATTGGCAGTGTCTGTCTCCATATGCTGTACTTAATCTTAAAACTAACAGTAACCACTATTACTTCAAGTGTTGGGTAATTCCCTTTGCTAATCTCTTTAGTTTAGTTGTTAAAATCCAAAATATTTACTTCTGTTGAAGAATTTATTTTTATTTTAGTAAAGATTAATTTACAGCCGTACAGAGTATCGGCCGATCGTGACCAAGAGAACTTTTTAATTTTTTTTTTCTTATTTTTTTAGCTTATTGGGGTCACTTACTTTGACAGAACTTCTACTTAAGCACCGGTATTCCATTTTTAAAGTGTGTTGAGTTGTTTATTGATCTGCTGTACTTGGGTGCAGCTCAAATGTTTTGTGTGTTTAAGGTTTTTCTTCTTTTTTTTTTGTTGTTGTTTGTGTGTATACAAATTTGATTTGCTTTCTTCACAGCACTCGATCGAAACACGTAACGGACACACAAGTCACAAAAGAATTTCAATTTCCACAGCTCAGCGTCTTTTTGATCTTTTTTAAAAAAGGAGTGTTGAGAAACCAACGCGGGATAGATGCTGGCGAAAACAGCGAACCGAACAGCACGAGCGCTCACCTTGTACTGATGTGCACAGGTAACGTTTACCATTCCTTAAGCATTTGGTCGCTCCTCTGATTTTAGCTGTTGCGTTTGCAACAGCGCGACGTCGCGACTGCGCAGCAAAAGCGACGCATTGCTCGTAACCTGTTGCCGCCGTCGCCGTTCTTATTTTTGTTGTTGTTTACTCTGGAATTGGAGAATTGGTTTTGGTCTTGGCCTCGGTCTCTGTGTCGGTGTCGGTCTCGCTGTCTGTCTTCGTATTCGCCACGGTCTGGGCTGACGAATGCGTGCGCAAGCATCGCAAAACTGCAAGCAATGGGGAATAGAGAACGCACAATTCTTACGCAAAACTGAGCATGAATCTCAAATGCAATGTGTTTGTCATTTTATTGTTGCGAAACATTTACCAATCATTCAGTTGGCAGTTGACAGCATCAGTATATTACAGTAGACAAAGAGTTTCTGCATAATTTCAGAGATAATAATAATGGTAAAAATTTTGATTTAAGAATCATTTTTACGTGCTACGTCCACAGGAAGACTAATAAATCGATAATCGCAAATCGAGAATGCCCAATATCTCCCATAATTTTAGGCTACTGTCACCAAATTTGGTTGGTAGTTTGTTCGGGATGTCCATAAAAGATCTGCAATTCTTTGCTACACCCAACATGTTCTTTGGCGTCAGTTATCAAATGATATAACTTACGGTGTCAGAGTATTTAGTTCTCACTTGTAATGATTTTAATATGTTTTCGATGGCTCCAGGTCTAGGGTAAACGTTTAAATTTTATTGTATTTTTTTAATACTCAGTTACATTCCTAAAAATATTGCTTGTGAAGCTTTGAAATATTCCAAATGCACGAAACCAATATAATATGTTACCTTCGATAGTGTAAAAAATTATGCAATTGCTCAAAGTAATATTGTTACTATTGTTATTATTATTATTATTATTATTATTCGAAAATTAGTAATAAATTAATGTGTTTGTAATCGAGAGAATATTGAAAGATGAGATTTAGAGTCAATCACTGCGTGCCAATTCCACAGATCAATATCGCTTTTTCATAATACGCCTTTGGGGTATTCTCAGTCGTATTAAGCAGTATAACCTAGCCAACTGTAAGCCTTTAAATAAATTGTTCGTAGCAAAGTGTGCGGTTATTTAGTAATTCCAAAAATGAAACAAAATTAATTGTCTTACTGAATACAATGTAAATAGGTATATTAAGATTGAAACGGAATAAACTATTAATGACCAATTACGAGTTCCAATTTTAACAGATTTGTTTTTTTTTTTTTGTCTATTTAATGTAACGAGTAAAGCTTGTAAAAAATTTAATAAATTTTAATTATTTCACACGTTAATTTAGCATTAATTCACTAGTGTGTATTACAAACAATCCAAATGAATAAGACTGTAGAGTTTTTGGCCAGTCACAGTGACGCTCGTCAGAAAGGAACGGTGATTATATTTGTTATAATTTGCTGCACTGTGGCCTTAGTTCTTTTGTGCATCTTTTGTGTTTTCACATACTTTACGCTCCCTTTTTAGCAATCATGTGTTGTTGTACGGATTATATGGGCCAAGCCGGAGATGGCGATGATTAAAATACTCAGCATTTTGATTTGAAAATACATTTCGGTGCCAAGCAAAACCAGTAATCAAGAAAGAGCGAATCCAAGTTGAATACTGTTTCTAAACTAAACTGTAATTAAAACGTAAATTAATAGTAGAAAGAATAAAATAAATGTAAAACGTATAATATATCAACTGTTTTGCAAAAGAAAAGGGTTTATATAAATTTCTTTCACTGTAATCAATAAATTTATAATTTATTAAATGCATATAAATATATATTTTAAATATATATATACTAAAAATGTGGCTGCATTTATCAGTGTCTTATAGAATGTACTTCTATTTAATTTATATATGTATATATAAATATGTATATTTATTAAATGGAAGTACATTTTATTCTAGGCTTCAGCTGATAAATGTAGTCTGCCTACAGTTAAATTTTTAGTAATCTAAAGACTATGTTAGGGTTGCCATTGAAGTTTTCACCTGCATGAATAGAAACTGAAAGCATTGCAAAATGGCTGAGCCACAAACTGCATTTAATTGAATTACAATTTATATTATTGCATAACAGCATATTCTGTAAATACATATGGATGTTTGTATGTTTGTATGTTTTTAAGCGTGTACTTATGTGCGTCGTTTTAAAGGCGCTTTTCATTTTGGGAAAGTTGCCGTTGCCAAGCGATATTAGTTTTAATTTGTGATGGTTATTATCAAGAGATGAAATAAAAAATAACACGCACATAGGCACACACTCGGTTACCAAACTTTCAAAGTTGCGCTTGTGTTCACATTTCTCTTTGGAAAAATATAAAAAAAATTTAAGTCAATTGTTGTCGCTGTCGCCGTAAAAGTGTTTTGACTGTTCGCTTAGAGTATAAGTAATATTAAATTTATAGTAACAATTGAAACAAATGTCACACTCGCAGCGCGCAACAATAAAAACATCGTCAAGCTGAAACACGAGTGAACATTATATGTTTATATGGTTGTTGTTGTTGCACAAGCTGTCCACACAGGTGTCATCGACGCATCGCATCGTCTGCCAACATCAGACAGTGGGTCCCAACTCTTGACATAGTCTCAAAGTGCATAATAAAATGTCTTCTTACTAAATTTCTTTTGTTGTGTCCATTTTTTTTTTGTACCCGATTCATTGAATATAATTTTTAAAATTATCCTGTTAAGGTTTAAGTTTTAAATAACGTAACTTTAAATATGTGCATTTGAGAGCACTGTGCAGCTGTCGTTGTTTGGTCATAATTTGTAGCGAAAGTAACTGAACAAGTTCCAATGCCAATTGTGTGGTACTTTTATTTTTATTTTTTGTTTTTGTCCGCGTGCCAACTAAACATGAACTGTCGTAATATGGTTGCCAAAAAGAAACGAAAACACCGACATTGCGTATAGAATTTAAGATGGAGAGAAAGTAAAATCACGTTTTCCGATACTATTTTCATGATTTTTTTTTTTAAAAGAATGCCTTGAAACAATAGAATTATTTTGTCTAAAAATGTTTAAAATTCACGTAGAGCTTTGAAATTTCCTTGCAGTTTTTGAATACGTTTTTGTTGATGTTCGTTTTACGCGCGACCAATCCATGTTGCATTAGCGTTATCGACTACAGTAACAATACAACCGTGCGTTCACAAACAACTATTTACCAGCACTACCGCCAGTGACCGTGTGTGTGTGTGTGTGCGTGTGTGAGCGAATGAAGACAATGGCTGCGGCTGCGGACGGTGTTGTTCCTACCCTTGCAAGTAAATATCTAACCATTAAAATACATTTAATTCGAGGCACTTCGTCTCATATACAGGCTAACTATATTAGTTAACTTTTTGTGTTAGCCCAAAACGCTGACAGTGCATATTAAAATGGCCTTCGATCGAGCGCCCTAACCGCGTGTAAATACGTATACACTCACATGTAGATATATACGTATATATATATATATATATATATATATAGTAAATGTGTGTTAGTTACAACGTCTTACTTTTTTCTTTATGTTTGTAGTTCGCTCTAGCGTGGCTGTTGAACTGTGGTCATCAGCTGGTGCAAAGCAGCCATATGAACACAAGCCCAATTTGCCGCGAGAGGAGACGAAAAGTTCACGTTCGATCTGCTTCAGTCCGGATGGCCGTTATTTTGCCTACTCGAATGGCGTAGTGGTGAAGGTGCTACACGTTCCCCCAACCAAATCCAGCACTGATGGCAACAGCACTGCTGTTGTGGAAGCTGTCAGTTGGCCGGTGCAGTGCACGTTGCCCCGCCCGAAAGCTTTCTATCTAAAGTTTTCGCCGCGTGGCAATTATCTGTGCACCTGGGAGAATTATGCCATCACCAAGGATCGTCCTGAAGGTGCTCCCAATTTGCTTGTTTATGAGATTGCCACGGGCACAGAGGTCTTTGCGACTGTGCAAAAGAGTCAAACGGACTGGGAGCCTTCGTGGTCATCGGATGAATCGATCTTTGCATTGGTTGTGGGCGGAGAGGCACTCTTCTACGACCTGGACGCTGGTTCAGTTGAGGGATTTTCTAGTACTTCTCGCAAAATTGGCGGCAGTCGTGGCGGCATGTTATCCCTCGGTCCCGGCAATAGTCCGCCGTATTTGGCATTTGTTCGGCCCGGTGCAAAAGGCGCACCATCCATGTGCAAACTCTATAAGTATCCAGCTTTGGGCCAGAATCAGTCTGTCGCCTGCAAGAGCTTCTTTCAAGCGGATCGCGTCGAAATGCTGTGGAACAAGCGGGGCAGTGGACTTCTCTTGCTAACCAGCACCGAGGTAGACAAAAGCGGTGCCTCCTACTATGGCAACCAGGCAGTTCATTTTATGGCCACAAAGGGTGACACTTGCTCCGTACCGTTGTCCAAGGAGGGACCCGTGCACAGCGTCAAATGGAGCCCAAAGGCCAATGAGTTTGTTGTCGTCTACGGTTTTATGCCATCCAAGGCGGCCCTGTACAATCTAAAGTGTGATGTTGTCTTTGACTTTGGCGAGGGTCCGCGCAATTGTGCCTACTTCAATCCGTTCGGCAATCTGATGGTACTTGCTGGTTTCGGAAATCTGCCCGGCGCCGTCGAAGTGTGGGACATCGGAAAGAGGGAGAGGATCGCCAATCTAAAGTGTGCGGACACCACGCAATTCGAGTGGCATCCAAATGGAGAGTGGTTCGTCACGGCGACGACTGCGCCTCGGCTGCGAATTAGCAATGGGTAAGTCAGTACAGAGACAAAAGATTTTCCACTTAATATTTTAAAATATTTCGTTTTGCAATTAGCTTCAAGATCTACCATTATTCGGGTGCCTTACTGCATGAGACATTTTGGCCGCAGGGGCAGGAGCTGCTCGGGATTGAGTGGCAGCTGTATGCGGACAACACGTTCACCGAGCCCAAAATAACAAAGGCCAAGCACGAGGGCATCAAGTCCAGTCAGCCGGAGGCTAGCAAGAAGGCTTACACACCGCCCCATTTGCGCTTACTAAAGGAGGGAAAGAATCCGGAAAATTATTTGCCGCAGCCGACGGTGCCGGGACTTACAGCAGCAGCACCAGGTAATAGCAGCCGGAAATTTTGGCATAGACAATATGACTTGGATAACCCGATAATGAGGCGATACCAGGGCGAGCAGCAACAGGGCCAAGGCCAAGGCCAGGTCCAGGGCTCAAATCCCGCAAGCTCAATAAGGTCCAATCGGCGCTATCGGCCCTACCAGCATAGGCGCTACTAAATTGTTGTAAAGACACATCATCCATCATTCCATTCCACATTCTCCATAGAAATGCCCCAAAATGTAGGATTTTAGAGCAACGTTGGCTGTAAGTAAAATTAATATCGTATTGCCTACAACATATCTAATGGTTTTTTAGGTAAATTGTAGTCGTCTCCTTTTTTATCGTGCTAATCGATAATTTTTGGAAAAACAACCTTCTAGCTATTTTTTGTAGGCCCCTCATGGGTTAGACTTTCTTAACCTCCTACGCCATCAGTATATAATCCTACTCTGAAACGATTTATTCTTTTTCAAGTAATAACTTAACTATATTTAATAATAATGGATAAGTATAATAATAATATAAGTATATATGTATACATTTGTATGTAATAATTCTGAAAATCAAATAACTTTTATCTTTTTTATGTGTAGGGCAATTGCTAAATGCTCTCAATATTTTGTTATATTTTCGTTTGCAGGTTCGGGAAAGAATAAGAAGAAGAATAACAACAGCAGCAGCAGTAACAAAGCTAGAGGCAACAATTCCATGAACAACAAGCAACGTGAGACAAATGGCGAAGCTGCTGCCACACCGCAGGATGCAACTCCAACTAATGGTCTGGAGCAGCAGCAGCAACCTCCTGCAATTGGTTCAGGATCCACTGCCGCAACAACTATTGGTGAATCGCCGCGCAGAATTGCGCCGCCAAGACAACGGCAGCAGTCCCGGCAACAACAGCAGCAAAATCACCATCAGCAAAAACAGCTGCCGACCGAGCTTGGTGGCATACCACGTCATCCTGGATACGACAATGGCAATGTTGCACAAAATAATAACAACAGCGACAAGGATCGCAAGATTCGTAGTGTTGCCAAGAAATTGTCCGATATTAAGAAGCTCAAGTCGCGTCAGGGTCAAGGAGAAACCTTGGAATTGAATCAATTGAATAAAATTGAAATGGAAGCCAAATATCTGGAGGAGCTCAAGGCGCTCAAATTGTCCGTCTAAAGGCGACATATGCTGCATGCCATCAACTGTTAAATGTGTGATACAACAACAACAAAAACAAAAGAGTTTACTGCAACAGCAAGAATAAGAATGAGAACAACACGAAACACTCCGGAAGTTCGTTTTTCAGGGTGTCGTCCATATTATGAACTTCCGTACTTCTTGTATTTTTCTAAAGAGAAGTGAAAATGTTGTGTTTTCTTTACGTGCGCAAATTTTTCAAAGTTAAAATAATAACATTTTTCTACGATTGTGATTTTTTAAAAATATATGTATATTTTTTGGCAAAAACAATAATAGCAACAACAAACTCATGTATATGTACCAAATCGTGCAACACAGTAAATAAATAGTTTCCAGATGAACAAACATTCACATTCATGTTTCCCAATTGGACTTCTTTTTTACGAACTCTTCGCGGCCATCTTCCTTGACGGCCACATAATAGCCAAGACCTTCGTATTTATGGCGCATATAGGCAATATAACCAAAAACTCCAGCAACTGCCACCAGTCCCAGGCCCATTATAATTTTATTCTATAAAAATAATTTTACCAAATCAATGATTAAATCAGTTTTAATTTGGCTTTGTGATGCGCATACCGGTTTCGCGTACAGTTCAAAGTTGATGAGTCTGAAAGCACTTGTGCTGCGCATGGAACGTAATCCATCTCCGGGCTTTGCTTCTGGCTTGTTGTCACTCATTACTGACTAAATATATGTATTAAACAAGTCTCACAAAGCGTTGCACAATTTTGGTAAACAACTAAAATACATGTGTGCGCCTATCGACATCGATGGTTGTGCACAGTTGCTCAGCACAACAATCGATAATAGAAAAAGTATCGCACGGCTACAGCATATTAAGGTTAACCGGTAACAAAATAGTCAAAACCCGTCATAATGCATTCAAATAATTTTACCAAAAAACATTAAAACAATTTTTAATGTATTAGCGTATATTATGATGGAAAATGGAATATATTGAATTTGAATGCGGAAATGATAGCCAGCTATAATTCCCAATTAGATTTCTTTTTAATGAACTCTGTGCGTCCATCTTCCCTTAGTGCCATATAATAACCGAGTCGCTCGTATTTGTGCCGCACGTAGGTTATATAGCCAAAAACGCCAGCTGCTGTAACTAGTCCTAGGCTCACTAAAACTTTGTTCTACGAAAACAAGACTGCAGTTTCTTTTAAATTACATTGAGTTACCATTACCTGAGTTGAATTAATTTCGGCGTTGATCGCCTTAAATATATTTGTGGTTTGAGTGGGGCGTATACCCTCACCGGTGTGTGTAATTTTCTTATCACTCATAATAATATATTTTGCGAAATATGTAAAATTTTGACCAACAACTAAAAGAAAACACGACCTAACGATAAAAGTGAGCGTTGAGCTGTAGAAATCAAACATTATCGAAAACGGAAAGATAAGCAGCAAACTGACACGAAATACAAATTTTGAGATGAGATTAATTGTTAGATTTATATAAACTTAATAGTATTTACATATAACTTTATGTACATATTTGAGAGTTTTGTGCTTTCATTCATAGCACAAAAGCAAATTTACAAAATTTGTGTTTCATATATAATATATGTTATATACAAGGGAATTTTGCTCCTCGGCTGTGGACTATTCAAAGTCGAACTGATAGCCGCGATCCACGAAACTTAGACCCCGCTCAGAGCTAAAGGGGAAATCATCCATAAACACTATGTAATCTTTGTAATCTGCTGACTGTTTCAGTTCCTGCAATTAATGAAGTCAAATAAAATAATTTAAAATATATTAAGCAAATACCAATCACTTACATTGACTTCGACATAATCCTCAAAACCGCAGAGAATATAATAAATGAGCAGTGGTCGAGTGCGCGTAAATTTACTATGCTGTTTATTCGGTTCGCGCTGCTTTAATATGTTCAATGCACGCTGTAGAAAATTTGGTGTCAGATCTCGACAATAGGACACATCCAGATGATGCAGTTGCGGACACAGTTCAATGAACTTGAGTAGCACATCATCGCACAAGTATGTCCAATTGCGTAGGCACAGGAGTTGCAGGTTTGTCATACAAGTATATCGCTCGAGGAAGTCAATGGCATGTGTCCAACTGCATATGGCCAGGCGCTGCAGCTTGCGATGTGACCAAATGGGCAAATTGGCATCCCAACCTGGCTCCAGTGGCATGTAATAACCATCGACTGCAACGCCAACAATATCCGGGGCCTTGCGTTCCATTATCTCGAAGAATTCGTGCACCTCGCGAATCTTATGATCATAGCTATCCACACTAACCAACGGTGGTATGCACCACTCAGTGTCCAGGAGAACAATTAACTGTTTGAGTTTTGGCAGCTTGAGAACATCGGTTAGAACTGATTTCAGCGTAGCCAAATTAAGCTTTAAAATACTAAGATTCTTAAAGTAGTCCACGCAGTTATTGAGGCGCAGTTTGCTGATAACATCATACATGCGAATGTCCAGCACTTGCAGGTTAAGCAATTGACTGTAATTTGAAGGTAAATATGGTAAGTTGAAATGGTTTTGTGCTACTATATAAAATATATATAAAATACCTGCATATCTCATCTAGGTGTTCCTGCTGCAATTCGTATTCCTTGTGCTGATCCTCGTACAAGTGTAACTCTTGCAGGTGTCGAAAGTTCGACAGATATCGGCCCTGAATTGGTGTCGTTAAACGAAGACGCTGCAAATTCGGCATCATTTCAGCCATTTTGCTTATGCTGCGATCCGATGGATAGCAATCCATTTCCTCGGGATCATAATAGAAGCTGGTCACATTGGGCAGCACATAAACTTGCATCTCATCTAAATCCTTTAGCAAGGTGCACAGACAGGTCGATACGTGCATGTGGCATATAAAGGAGCGCATTTCCTTTATGAAATAGCACAGATCATCATAGTTGGGCAACAATTCGCGCCACTTTTCCATGTCCAGCTGATCGTATAAATGAGAACTGCGCCATCGGTTCAGGCATATCCATTGAAAGCGCTGGCAGACTCTGGAGAATGCCACTTCACTGCGCAAATCCTGTAGACGCTCAAATATACATTCCAGACAATCGTTGTTCAGCTTAAATATATCCGCAGTTTGTCCACCGTCCGTCGGCGCCGTTGCAAGTTCATTTGACGGCGCTTCGGCCATAACTGTCGGATTTCAATTTTTTCTTCTTGCTTTTAAATATGTTTTTTGCCGCAACTGCGTTATAGTTTGTTAAGTAGGTTTAATTGACGGTTTGTTTCGGCCAAGAGTAAAACAAATTTACAAAAAGTAATCTCATAACAAACAAAATTGTACCACAGCTGTTTGAAGGCAGTGTTGACAAACAGAGCTGTGCTGTTTAGTTCGGAACGAGTTCGCAAGATCTGGTCCTCGAACACTGAACTATGTTCATGGTATTGATTTGGTTGGGAAATCTCTTGAAATAAATTCTACAAACCTTTTTCGTAGAAAAAAAACATCTTGTTGAATGCTTCTGTATTATTTTAGCTTATAGAACTTATTAAAGTAAACTATAACAGTAATTTAAAAGTTATTAATTTTATATAGTTAAAATAAATTAATATTAAGTAAATAAAAGTAATAAAATAAATAAAATATGGTAAATCAAATGAGCATAGGAATTAATATTAATACAATGTAGAATATAAAATAATAGTATATATAATAGAATATAATATGGTATATTAAATTAGCAACGAGCTCGATTAATTAAATTCTTAGTAAAATATTCGAATTCTACAGAGCCATTTAAAGTGCTGTAAAACTTAACGTCGATAGGCAGCGAATGTATCGAATATTTCGAAACAACACGTGTGTGTGCGGCGTACGTTCTTTTGCCTTTTATTGTGACTGCAGCGAACAAGACGTTGCTTTAATTTTTTAGTGTGAAGCAAAAATAAAGTTTAAGTCAATTACAATGGCAGAACTGCAAAAATTAGCCGATGCCATAGTCCTCGAATATCTCAAAACCAAGGATAAAAATATATCTAAAGTGTTTGAAAATAAAACCAAAGCGGTAAGTCCTGCTAATTAATTTTTTCCACCAAGCTGCATGTCAATTTGTATGCTTTTTGTGTGCAATACGGCGGCGACTGTGTCGGCAAATGTGCCTTATGTGTGTGTGTGTGTGGAATCAATACAATTGAAAATTGTTTAAAATGATTGGTTTGGATATTCTGCGCACTATACAAATATTACCGACCATGCTGAAAAACACGTGTTTCCACTAACCAACAACTTTCATGCTTGCTTGCTCTTTTTTTTTTGGGATTTTAGTCTGCCGTTGGAAAGAACACCCCGAAATTGACAGAGATCTTGGCGTTTTATCAGAGCACACAAAAAATACCGTCACTGAAGAAAGGTGGCACAGATAGTGACGACAGTGATTCCAGCGAATCAGATGAGGTAGCCACACCGAAAACAAACGGCGGAACGAATGGAAAGACGGCAGCGGCAGCTAAACCAGCTGCCAGCTCAAGCAGTGAGGATAGCGACTCCGAGGACGAGCAGCCAGCGAAAAAGTCGGCACCTGCCAAGCCAGCTGTACCAGCAAAGAAAGCAGCTGCTGCAGCATCCTCAAGTAGCGAAGAAGAAAGCTCTGATGAGGAACAGCCGCCGGCAAAGAAGGCAGCTCCAGCTGCTGCTGCAAAGCAAGCGGCAAAACCTGCATATACCAGCGATAGCAGTGACTCTGAGGAGGAGAAGGCTAAGCAGAAGAAACCGGCAGCATCCGCTGCTGTGACGAAGGCACCACCTCAAAAAGCAGCTGCCTCCTCCTCCAGCGAGGAATCTTCCGATGAAGATTCAGCTAAGAAACCTACTACGGCCACTAAGCTAGCACCTAAGGCTGCTGCCACAAAGGCAGATGAGTCCAGCAGCGAGGAGGACAGTGATGATGAAGTGCCGGCAGCAAAGAAGGCTCCAGCATCATCAGCTGCGAAACCAGCAGTTAAAGCTGCTACATCCAGCAGCAGTAGCGAAGACAGCGACTCGGGGAAAAAGAAACCAGTAGCTGCCGCTGCCAAAAAGGCAGCCGCTTCTAGCAGCGAAGATTCTTCCGATGAGGAAGAAGCCCCCAAAAAGGCAACACCGATTAAAGGTGCCGCCCAGCCTAAAAAAGCAGCAAAGTCCAGTTCGGACTCCTCCTCGGATGATGAAAAGGAACCCCCTAAGAAAGCACCTGTCAAAGCCGTAGCGCCAGCCAAGAAACCAGCGGCGAAGGTTGACTCTGAAGACTCGTCCTCAGACAGTGATAGCTCAGAGGATGAGAAGGCTGCAGTGAAGCCGGCTGTTAAGAAAAACGCAGCACCTGCTGCCAAAAAGGAGTCCTCATCATCTGACGATTCTTCCGAAGACGAGAAGCCGGCCAAACCAGCAGCAGCCACCAAAGCAGTTGCCAAGCCAGCCGCTAAAAAAGATGATAGCTCCTCTTCTGACAGTGAAGAAGAATCCGGAGAAACGAAGGCCCCACCAAAGCCAGTGGAAAATGGAAAGAAGCGCAAGTTTAGCGGTGCCGATGAGGAGGAGGCAACACCAAACAAAAAATACAACAATTTTGTCAAGTCGGGCGAGCAGCAGGTGAGTTATCAAACATTATTATTAATAATCTTAAGGAAAGGGCAGATCAGCGATCGAAATGTTATAGTGGAATAAAACAGATAATTAAATTGTGCTTAATAAAAGTTGGGAAAAATAATAGCATCACTCATAAATTTTGTCAAAGGGAAATTTTTAAGTTGGAAATAAAAAAACATTACTTTATGCATAATTTAGAATTTACTTCTATTTAATTAAAAATTTCCCTTTTGAATAATGGAAGAAACTAAAAGAAAAAAATAATACAACAATTTGTGAAGACTGCACTAATATTTATGAAAATTGGAAATAAACGATTTATATAAATTCCGACAATTTTGTTGGCCATTTAAAAAGAATCTCAAGAGTAAGACCAATTTTATTTAATAGAGGGATACTAAAAAAAAAATTAAAAATACACATCAACAAAATTTTATAAGAAATATGTTCAATGAAGTGTTAGGACTCAGATAAATTGTTAAAAGCAACAAAAGCTACTTAGAAGCATTGTCAAGATGCAAGATTATTAGATGAAGATGAAAGATTTTAAGATGCTGTTTCTGCCCAATCCCAAATAATATTCAGTGGATAACCTAAACTAATTGGCAATATGTGCAATAGCGAAAGAGTTTCACATCCACTCCCAACAACAATAATAATAACGCCAACAACAATAGTAGTGGTGGAGGAAGTGGTCGTCGAAGGTCGCCTTTCCGGCGTGTGCGCACCGAGGACGTGATTGTCGATTCACGCGTCCAGGACATGTCCTTTGAGGCGAAGGTGAGTGCCACAAAAATGCATTTGAGATGGGACGCGCGCTGTGTGTGTCTTGTATGGGGCTTTTATTGTAGTCTTGTGTTTTTGGGGCAGTTCTTGGTTAGAATGCGAAATTGAGGTTACACACAAATTAGCTAAAGCGCCTTTCGAACTCAAATTATTTGTGGCACTTGCCTTTAGATTATTTAAAGTTGTAATTGCCGTTTGCTTCCACTGCTTGGCTAATTTGTGTTTAACCAATTTTTGCGTTGCTCTCTTTAAGGATGGTTTCAAGAAGTTTAACAATGGACCACGTGGACGCGGACGAGGCGGCGGCTCTGGCTTTGCTGGCCGTCCGGATCGTAGCACTTGGGAGACTAACAATGAAAACGGCGAGGATGGCGGCGATGGTGGTTTCAAGAAGACCGGCGATCGCAACAGTTTTGGCGGCTTCGAGCGAAAGTCCTTTGATGGACAGCAGCGCGGTGGACGTGGTGGAGGTGGCCGCGGTGGTGGTTTCGGTCGTGGCGGCGGCGATCGCGGAGGACGCGGTGGATTTGGCCGTGGTCGCGGCGGTGGCGGCGGCGATCGTGGCGGTCGTGGTGGATTTGGACGAGGAGGCGGCGGTGGTGGTTTTGGTGGCGGACGTGGTGGTTTTGGTGGCGGACGCGGTGGAGGTTTTGGCAATAAATCTTTTGATGCGGCGCCAAACCAAAATAAAAAAATTACCTTCGACAATTGATAAACTAGCTTAGAAATAGATATTCCCTAATCACAAGTAAAAAAAATGCAATCCCAAATGAAATAACAATCAAAATAATGTGGATATATTTTATTCCCATTATTGCGGGTGTAATTATTTAATTTGGTGTTTTATTTTATAACGCCCCCAAACAGACACACATACACACACACGCAAGTTAAATATAAAACATAATTGTTGTATACATAATAATATTAACTACCTTTTTATATACGATATATAAAAAATATAGAAAAACGCTGCCGGCTCCTGGGGAGAGCGCGCCAGTCTTGATTTGAAACACACGCGCGGTAAATCCTTCAAGCACGAGAAGACCAAGAAGAAGCGTGGCAGCTATCGGGGCGGTCAAATTGACACTGGCGTCAATTCAATAAAATTTGACTAGATTTATGTTAGCACATAACATATATGCGTACATATTTTAATATATAAACTTAAATATTTAGTTTGTAAACAAGTTTATTGTGACTACTTATGAACTGTTGTTCAGCAGCCAGCATATTACAAACGTAACTTCAACCAAATATCTGGTGCATAAAACGTGTACATTTCATTGTCAAAGTTCGAATTGAATTTCGCTGCAAAGTTTTGGTTTTCTTTGGTCATTGCGATTACTTATGGCAAGCGTTGCTGAACGACAGTGCATAAAATTATAGAATGGCATTTTATAACCATTCAACTTAAATATTTCATAATTTTGAGTAGCTCCGCGCTTCTACATTAAACTTCAATATTTAATATTTAAGATCCATCGCTATTAACGATTATCAAACATTTTATTGATAGCGTGTGAAAATTACATGTGTAATAAACGTATGAAACAAACTGTGGTATTTGCATTTTATTTTGAGAGGTGTTTGAGATTAAAAACCAATTAAGTATTTAATTTAATTTACGTTTTTTTATATGATTAAATTTAAAACCCATCATTGGGATGCATTGCATTAAATGCATTGACCAATGTTTGGTTGCCAATGAATCGAAATTCACCAAAAAGAGAATAATATTCGGTGGCATGGAGGTGGCACGTTGGTCGGATGCGGCAGCAGCGGCTGTTGTGGCTGGAGCTCCAGCATACGGCATACTTAGAATCCACAACACAATGTGGAAACGGCTGGACTCTGTGGTCAGATCCTAGAACTGATCATTGATAATCGAACTTATTCTCAAAGACAACGATCAACTCGTGATTTCATTGATTTATTTGTTATCGGTCGGCTATCTGAAGAGTGCTAAGCTAAAAATATATAGCAATATATGGTCAAATAAGTTATTTTAGATATAAGAAACTTTATTTATTGCTTCAGAATGTGTGATATGATGTACTCATTTTGTACCGTTTGATTATAGTTATATTTAATTAATTTTAATACAAAAATGAACATTATCTCTACTGTAAATAACGTCCAAAGACAAGAATAGTCAAAATAAAATTAAGGTCATAAGTGTTATTATTTAATAATTTCCAAACACTAAATTTATAATTTCACGATAATTTCCAAAATATATATTGTATAATAATAATAACTTCCCTTGAATATAATATATATTAACACTTTTTATGCTGTATGCGAAATTCACCTCAATTTTTAAATAAATCATACGATAGTGGGACAATCTTTTTTTTCCAAGAATACTCACCCCTTTGTCAAATCCATTAAGTTTTTCATTAAATTTGAATTAATAATTTTATTTTGTTCAATAGTTCAATATAACTAACGTATCAATTTTGTTCATATGTTGTATTTTTTTTATATATTATATTCACATTTAGTATTGGAAACGTATTGTCAAGTTGTTTGCTTGTATGATTAGGTATGCGAACTTTGCCATTTATATACATATAAATGCATATATAGTTTATAGCAATAGTAACTACGTGTAACTTTATAGCGATGGCTATGACAGCAAAGCAGAATAACGGAAAAATATTACAAATTATGTAATTAAATAATCACAATTGGTTGTAAAACTTTACTTTATATAATTTAGTAGGTAATATATTATTCGAGCTACATTTTATTTTGTGTGTGAGGTTTTAAAATGTGATCAGCATATCAATTTACAACTTCTTCGGGCATTTGCTTGTTCGAGGCGATAAAATACATCAGAGATTCGATATAACATTTAACTACATACAAATGTTTAGGTTATATAAGGGCATTGTGGGATAAAGGTGCGTTTGTTTTAAAAATATATCAACAAAATACATATACAATCCCTTTATATAAAGCATATATATGGGTTAGTAGTTTATATGAGATTCCAGTGTTTTTGTTATTGTAATTTTGTCTCTATTTCTTTTTATTCAGACATGTAGGGATAGTTGATGTCGCGCAAGGGAACAAATGTTTCCTTAATCGACTGCGGCGATGACCAGCGCAGTATATAATGTGGTCCACCTGCCTTGTCATTGGTGCCCGACTTGCGGCCGCCTCCAAATGGCTGTTGTCCCACCACAGATCCCGTGCACTTGTCATTGATATAGAAATTGCCAGCTGCTATTTTGAATTCTTCCAGAGCGTACTTGATAAAGTCTCTGTAAGATATTATTTTGTTATAAATATATATGTATAATAAATATTACACATCGATGGAACTGCACTTACTCATCCTGTCCGAACACAGCGCCGGTCAAAGCGAATGGAGTTGAAGTATGTACCAGTTTCATGGTCTCATGCAGATCTGAATCCTTATATACGTAAATAGTAACCACGGGTCCAAAGATTTCCTCAGTCATAATGCGATCCTTGGGATCTTTGCTTTGCACTATGGTTGGATTTATAAAATAGCCCTTGCTATCAGAATACGTGCCGCCAGCAAGAATCTCCAAATTGGGACTCTTTTTGGCATGCTCAATGTAGCTGGTAATGCGTTTAAATGCTTTGTCATCGATAACAGCCGATGTGAAAGTGCTCATGTCCTGCACATCGTCAATCTTAAGTTTGCCTACTTCGCTCAACAATCCAGCCTTGATCTATATCCAAATTAAATGTTATTATTGTTTGAATGTTGAATTTTGTCAACCAGAAGCAATGCTTACCTGTGGCCACAAGGACTCGGGCACATACATGCGGGAACAGGCCGAACACTTCTGGCCGCTGTACTCAAACGCCGATCGTATTGTCGAGGTAACCACGGACTCAGCATCCGCTGACGCGTGCACAAAGTGGAAATTTTTGCCGCCACATTCGCCAATGAGGCGTGGGAAGTTAACATATGTGTCCAGATTATTGCCCACTTGTTTCCACAGTCGGTTGAACGTGCTGCGTACCAGTTATAGAAATCAACGAAGTGTGTCATACCAAATAACAACAGATAAAAATACTTACGGCACAGATCCGGTGAAATTGATGCCCGCCAAGTGGGGTGAGGCGGTTATTGTGTCACCAAAAACTGGGCCATCTGCAGGCACAAAGTTTACGACACCATCGGGCACACCAGCCTCGCGCATAATGTTGAAAATCCGCCAATTGGACAGTAGAGCCGTGTCCGAGGGCTTCCACAGCACTGCGTTACCCTACAACAGAGAAAATACAGAAATAGACGTTAAATACATATTTTGAATACCCAATTCTTGCCCTTATACCATCAATGCAGGAGTGTAAGCCAAGTTGCCTCCAATGGCGGTAAAGTTGAATGGACTGACGGCGGCTATAAATCCATCAATGCCTCGATAACGCATTGAGTTCTTCGTGACCTTTATATTCTCGCTGATGGGCTCATACTTTACGCACTCCTTGAGAAAATAGGCGTGAATGCTGCGAGTAAGAGAATTATTTATTATTTTACAATGTTTAAATTATTCGAAGAAAACTGACAATAGTTAATAGATGTCAAGTATAAATCTGGATCTATTGCACAATACACATCGAAAAACCATTTATGAAATGAATATGAATTATAAATATATTATTTTCAAACCGTATAAAATCGATGAGCTCAGCGGACGAATCGATTTCTGCTTGTATGACCGTCTTAGCCTGTCCCAGCATAGTGGCTGCATTCAACTCCTGACGATATTTGCCCGCCATTAAGTCAGCGGCACGGTCCCAAATCCGTAGGCGATCCTCCAGCGGTACGCGGTCCCATTTTGACTGCGTTTCCACAGCCGTCTTGATGGCCTTCTCCAATAGTATCTTGTCGGCATAGTAGAATTGCGCTAGTTTGTGCGTATGATTGTGTGGCATCACCTGATGCATGACCTTGTCTGTTTTGTACTCCTTGCCGCCAATGACAATGGGCACCTCCTCACATTTGGCGGCGGTGTTCTTCAATGCCTGTTGCAATGCTTTGCGTTCCTCGGAGTTTTTCCGATAACTCAATATGGGCTCATTCGTAACACTGACATCCTTCAGCTCTGGTTGTGCAACAACGCTGCCCAAACTGCGGACATAACTGTTTGCGATTTGAGAATTGCAATATTATTAAATAATTGCATATCGAATTAGGTTAAATCATACGTTTGAGCAATGCTTTGCGGAACGGAGGAGAAGCCGATGGCTGGAGAGCGCATCAATCGTAACATTTTGTTTTCTGGGAATGATGGTGTGGGCTTGAGTGTCGACTTTAATTTACTTGTCTTCTTATGTAAACGCTAGAATTTTGTTGCTCTGCGCGGTACCATAGAAAAAATACAAAAAAAAGTCATTAATTTTATTCATAGCGGCAGCGCTTTTATCAGCAACCTTGAACGTTCATTGGGGGTCTGACTCTGGTAGCCGGCGCAGCGTCGCGTGATTTTTACTTGATAAGCAGCCAAACGTGCGACAGACACACACCCACTTTCAATGTTACCGATAACAAAGTACTGTAAAAATACTTTTAATTACGTATATATAATTTTTCAAGCAAATCAAATCTCGTGCGAAAACATATGCCAACAGGGCAATTGTTCCGTAAACGTGCGAGTTTCTTTCGCAATGCTACCACAGAACGTGCACACATAAATATACACACACTCACACACAGGTATCGTCAAGTTTTAGCAAGCATCAGCTGTTTTCGCTATGCTGCGACTGTGGAAATTTCCCACTGTCAAAACTTTTGCATGAAAGAGGTAAAGATATGTTAAATATGATGAGGGTAGCTCGAGCGAGAAAGAGCGCACGAAAAGCACCCCACTGCAGTCTATATACATACATAACTGTTCAGTCAGCTTTTTTTTTTTTTTGCATTAATATTCAGTAAATAAATATATATAAGTAAATTAATTTGATAGTTGGGTTCTTCTGTTGTATTAATTTTAACCAATGAGCTGGCGGCATCCTAATCTATGTACATATATAGCATAAGATACATATAAATATATATATATATGTCGGTATGTAGTGTAATAAATGGTCACAAGTTTTTGAGGCCAAGTAAAACATGCGCACAAATACAACATTACTCATCATCTGCAAGCTAGATATACATAGATTCTCACAGACACACACATGCACACACATAGTACGTATGTATATGTTTACGTACAGGCACAATTTGAATGCACTTCGTTTGCCAATTTGTGGGCCACATTACGCAATGTTTTGATTTTGCTCTGAAATTCACTTTAGATATACATATTTTCAATTTTTCACAGATATATCAGCATTATTGATTGCTATATTTTGTTTAAGAACTATCGTAAATTGAAGAAAATTTTTGCTTACTTTTTGTATGTTTCTTTTGCGAACGATGTGGAGGGAGAGACACGAGAAGTCTTTGTGATTGTTTGGCCTTTGCGAGACTACCTTCGTAAGTATGTATTCGTCCGTTAGAACATAGTAAATGTATGTGTGTAGGTGTGCTCAATTTTAAATATTAGTTCACGTCACAGCTGATTGTTATCGATATTTTTAAGATTTATTACTTTAAACAAGTTTGAGTAATATAAATTAAAGCAAGGAAAAAAATGGTTTTAAGTTTGTAATATTTTTTGAACCAATAGACTAAAAAGATAATATTTTAACAATCGTTCTTGTAGCATTATAAATGTTTTGGTGTATTAGCCTTTTCTCCTACTATTGACCTAGTTTTTATTTCAAAAATTGATTCCTTCCAAGAATATATCGTCTAATTGCGATACACATCGTTTAATTTGTGATGCGCGCCAAACTTGTGCACCACTAATGCTTACGTTTTGCAGCACTTGAATGTGCTATCGAATTTTGGCGGGAGTTTTGTATTTCGTGTAATTTTTTGTATTTGTTTTTATTATTTTGATTTAACAAGTTATGTCAATTGAAAGATCAATCATATTTTTTATATACATACATATGAGTAGCACATTGCAGACTTGTTTACTTTTTATATTAAAAACATGCCTTTACTAGAACAACAAAATCAACTACAATCAATACTTAATCACTATGTGTATGATGTATGTGACTAATTAACTTAAGTATTTGTCCAGTCCTTCACTTAACCATAGTAGCCTCCACCACTGCTCGCACTTGCGGTGGCAAATCCTCCGCTGCTGCTGGCAAATGCTGTGTCTATAACAAAAAACAAGTCCAAAACACTAACACATATATACAATCCAAATGCAGAATCTTTAAGATTTTATTACAAATGGTTCATTTTACTCACTTATCCCATTCCCACCATAGGGATAACCATATCCATATCCCGGGTATCCATAGCCTGGGTAACCATAGCCTCCCCCGTAGCCGTAGCCAGGATATGTGTATCCATAGCCGGGATATGAATAGTACGGATAGCCGTATCCGTAACCATTACCATAACCTCCATAGCCACCTCCATAACCGGCACCACCATTCGCACCACCTCCATAGTATGGATATCCATTGTATTGTGATTGCACCAGTTGGCTATGTAACAGGACAGCTATCAAACATATCCAAAAACAGCGATTTTTTGAATTTTGTTGATATGCCATATTTGTGGTTATTCCCCGTGTTTAATCTCAGTGAAATTCTTGTGAACACTGCTTGCCAAAATCAGAGCGTTTGTTGTTTTTATACGCGATTAATGTATTTTTATTTTTTCAATTTCGTCTCTGAAACGATTTTTAATAGCGCCTAATCATTCACCATTTTGTCAACAATTGTTAAATGTTGACGTTGCTGTTGTTTTTTTTTTAACTTTTTTTTATATTATTTTTTGAGTAGCGTATTTTTTATGTTCATGTTCATTGGAGTGTGTCAAAAATTGCGTTTGTATGCTTTTTACAAATGTAAGAACCTTCATTACATTTTCATTAGAATATTATGATTTGACTGTCAACAAATAAAGGGTATAAAGGCAAACTATCATTAAAATACTATGAATATTTAAATAAGTAAGATGTGCTTGAAGTTACATCGTTATTAATATTATTAACTTTTGCGCTTTTTAATAAAAATTAGTATAAAATATTAAAAAATATTAATCGATAGACATACATACAAATGTGAGATAAAACACAAAATGAAGTTTGGTCATGGAACTTAAAATACCTTGAAGGGTAGCCAGCAATTCGCATATGGGCGCACTAAGAGATTGCAGAGTATAACATTTAACTAAGTAGTAATCATATGACTCAGAACAACAGTTATGTTTGCTTTATAGGCATTTAAAATATTAGTTTATTTGATTTTTCGTTTTTTGTGGATGTACAAATGCCTATTTCTGATTTAATGCATAAGTTATCATTAACCTTACAATTTGATGACATGACATTAAAATATCAACTGGGGTGATTTTTATTTTAAGTCTGGTTTAATGGTCCGAGTGGTCAATGCTCATCAACGCCCTTCAATTAAGGTCGGCTGTGGACGATTAACATTAACCACTCAGTGAGCAGAAATATAATTATAAATATATTTCTGGTGTTTTCAATGAAATACAAGTTCATTGTGAAGGATTTTATTTGGATTGTTGGAGTTCGATCACCGCGCTTGCTCTAAATTTTAATTATTGCTGTTACCTTGGTTAGTTTAGATGGCTAGGGTCATACAGTTAATGAATTAGTTAATATATATATATATATAATGTTATTCGGAGAATATTTTCTAAGGTGAGCTACAAAAATTCTGCTAAATGTTTTCATA
The DNA here is from genome assembly GCA_035042365.1 of Drosophila dives. Classification (NCBI taxonomy): domain Eukaryota; kingdom Metazoa; phylum Arthropoda; class Insecta; order Diptera; family Drosophilidae; genus Drosophila; species Drosophila dives. The sequence goes on along the minus strand of JAWNLJ010000133.1, from coordinate 1,897,030 downwards.
AAGATAAGCTATACGATAAAACAAGTAAGAAATCTGTAGTCGAGTGATCACGACTACGAAATACCCTGAACCCAGATGTAAAAATATTTTAATTTTATTTTTATCTAATTTCCCTTAAAAAAGTTTATACTGAAGGGTAAAAAATCTAATGTATCGCAAAATTTTAATCCGGACTGATCCCTAATTGGCTGTCTAGTGGCTTACTGCTTGCGGCTGCTGATAGAATTAGAATCAATTAATTAATTAGAATGCCTTTAAAATTGTGGAATTTATTGCTATCTGAAATCGAAATGTATAGATAATCGAGAAAGGGCGGCAGTTCTGCTTTGGATATTCTAGAACTTTTATAAGTCTCTAGTTCTTATAGTCTCTAAGATCCGCGTGATCAGACAGACGGAGAGACGGACATACAGAATTGACTATATTTACTCAACTTTTGATCCTAATCAGGAATATATATACTCTATAAGGTCTGAGCTGCTTCCTTGTGCCTGTTACGTAAATTTGCACAAAACCATTAGATAATTTTTACTTATTTTCGATGTGTTCAGGGTATACAAATTTATATGTTTTCGTGGTGATGAATGTTGTTTTAAATGAGATTCTGTACATTTTTATTTTTTTTTTACAATAAGCCAAACATTTGTCATAATATAAGAGCTTTCATGTGCTGATGGAAATTTCTATAAGTGCTATTGCGTTTTTAAATGGGGAAATATTCCGAGCACAAGTTATTATATATAGCAATTGATTAGTAACTCTGTGAAACTAACAGCTAGTCCGTCACTAGACCATTTTTATGGCTGCCCTTGTTGTTGTTGTGTATCTGTTTATGTATGTTACAGAACCAATTTGCACAGTTATTTATGGCAAGATAGCCATCTGTTATTCTACTTGGATTGGCTGACATTATTGCAAATAACGCTGCACTGAATATTGAGCATACAATTGCGCTTAAAAATACAAGTCACAAAACTTGGGGAAACTTTTTTTGTGTGGGCACAATGTGTGTTGCATTTGTATATGTATATTTATATGTGTGCAACACACCCATACATAGACGCATAAACTTGCTATTGTGTACACAAATTTTGTAAAAAATTTCATTCATTAATTTTTAAATCCAGCGCAACGCAGCGCAGCGCGCTTTACACTGCCCAAAAAGGTTGTGGCGACAATTTTGTTCCGTTTCTAGTGTTGTTTCTGTTGCCATTGTATTTGTTGGTTAGCCTACCAATTCACTCCAATTCCGCTTTGTGCCATGGGCTGTAAGTATTGTTAGCAGCTGACGTTTGCTATTTTTATTTTTATTTTTTCAACTCCCCGTCTCGCGTCCTGCGCTGACTGTCATTTGTTGTTGCTGCATGGCTACATGGCTCCAGGTGTTTTTTTGCATTGTTGCTATAGTTGTTTCTGTTGCGAGTGGGTTTCTGAGTGATTTTACTTCGAGTTGCAGACCTTTTGCGCATGTCTCATTTCAAATTTTGATGGCTCGTACATGACACCCTGTATTGCTAGTTGTGTTTTAATTACTGCGTTTAAGGGCAGCGACTGCGGTACTTGTTGTTATATTCATCAAAGATCTGTTTACTACACAGCTGATGCATTCACACATACAAATTTAAATATTATGTGTTGAATATGTGAATTTAAACTGTTTTGCTTAACTTTCGAGATCAAATCGATATCTGGTGTCTAACATCTAATTATATTCATTTTGTTTGTTTATCTTCTATCGATGCTCCAAGTTGATCTCTTCTGCGCGTTTATCAATTTTTATGTAAAATGTTTTATTCATAGCTCAAAAGCTTACAAAATAAATCTTATAAAATAATGTGTTTTGTTCTTGATCAGTATAAACACGTGCACATATAATGTATTGTTGCCTTGTTGTTTTCCGGTATTTATACTTGGATCCCATTTAAAATGAGTAATAAGGGTATAATGATTTTCGGCAAATGTATGTAATAGGTTGAAGAAGGCATATTCGACTCAATATGGTATATATATTATTGATCAAGATCAACAGCCGAGTCTATATAATCATGTCATTAAGTCCGTCTCTCCACGCGGATCTCAGTGACTATAAGATCTAGAGACTTGAAATTTGGAATATATGTATATCCGGCGTAGATATTATTTTTTTTTTTCGATAGCTGTCTCGGTTTCTCGATTACCGATACATTCAGATTTCCGGTAGCAATAAATTCCACAATTTTAAAGCATTCTAATTAACACTTAATATTTTTGACCGAAAATATATTCTCATATTGATCTCATTTCTACCAGCAGCCGCAAGCATTTTCTGTATGCATAAGTATGCGAACGCGTGTATGAGAAAGAGATGGCATGATAATTGATACGAGCGTAAATATGTTTTTGTGTGTATTCTGCAGAACCCCGTTACATGAATATATGTATGTATATGCACGTTTTGCATTTTGACAAGTTTCCCAGATCTGATGTACCTGAAAGTTTGTTTTCGAATATCATTTTTATCCTAATCGCGGCTTCGGAACATTTAATCTATGATGAATAAGGAAAGTACTCACTCTTTCAAAAATAAAGTCGTGTAATATGATTTAGAAGCAAGCGACTTCTACTTCAATTTGCTGTTATTTTTCAAGACTTATTGGCTCATATCATAAACTTCAGTGGCATATTCTGGTAGACAAGACATTATTTGTCAATTATGCTAGTCCAAAAGAAGCTCTGTGAACCTCCTAAAGGTGACACAGATTTTTTTCCCTTTTTAAATGGAAATTTGAGCTTAAATGGGTTTTCTTTTTGCCCAGGCCTGCTCACCTTTCAAATATTGTACCCCTTGAACACACTTTACATATTACAAAAAACTTTGTCTATATGGGTACTGAAGCACAGAGGACAAGGAGCATCCTTCAGCAACTTCATTACACATTTTTCGTCTGGCAAAATATGCAAATTGTATGACCAGCTCGACACTCAAGCGTGGGCTACTCACCTTTGTTTGGATTTTTTTTGTTTAATTAATTAAAATTGGTTTCCATAGCAAGTTTATTCAGTTTTTGGTTTTTATTTATTAAATTTTTAATTTTGGCAAGTTGCCTATTGAAATTGAATATATAAAGCGGTAATTAAAACTTGAAAATATGAAACCGACAACATTAATTGACCTAGAAGGGGACGACGCGTCGAGGAGATCGACAAGAAAAAAAAGAGAAAAACTCACTCACCAACAAGTCGAAACTCACTCAAAGTCAGGTGCGTGCCAAATGAAACTGCAAATGTTACGCATACGCCGCATGTAACAAACGAGGCAAGGCAGACGACTTTCGCTCTCGCTCTCGCTCTTTCACTCTTTCGCTCTCAGTGACAATAAGTGCATGCAAAAAGAAAAAAATCGATTAAAATGCACTCGAGTGCAATTTCAGTTGTGTGTGTGTGTGTGTGTGTGTATGTTCTCCTGTAAGAAATGTGTTCTTTTATTATTTAGCGTGTGTGCTGCCAAAAATAAGAAAAAGCCAACATTTTTGCCGCTAAGCCCCAAAATATACTCCATCTCCCCCATGAACCCGCTGTAGACCATGGTGATTTGCTCTCCCACGGTTTGCCCTTACTCAGTGCGGCAAAATTACAATTCAGTTATTTGTGCAGTTTCGCTCAGTCAAGTTGTGTGTGTCCTGTGTGCGCTTCACATCACCAGATCAACCGACAACGGACAATCGACAATCGACAGCCAATCGACAGAAAACCAAATTCATTTCTGGCCGCACAGCAGCTAAATAAATACATCAACCAAAGTTTGTATTATCCATTCTACGCGTCTCTCAATCCAATAAACGTCACCAAACAAACAAACTGCATTTGCAGCCTGCCCCAGTGGCAAACGACAGACGCCGCCAAAACCGCAACAAACGTCATCATAATAAACCGTCAGTGTGTGTGTGTGTGTGTCTGTGTACGTGTCTATGTGTGTGTGAGCGAAAGAGAGGGTAAGAGAGAGTGTCAGTGTGTCCGTGTGTGCGAGTGAGTGCATATATTTTCTAACTGTACTTTGGCGCCCAAATTATCAAACGGGATAATAACGAAACCAATTAACAATAACCAAAACCAATCAGTGAACCAAACCAAAGAATTTACAATTAAACGCAAAACTCATTGATTCGATTAGCGTTGCCATTTACAGAGCAATGCCTATAAATAAATAAATACATATACAATTTTGACGGGTGAGTTAATAGAAAGTTTTATTTGCAAGCTCGAATATATATAAACATTTATTTTTACATTCAATAGAGACAGTTGTTTGTTGTCTAAAATTATATATCTGATTTAAGTGCATGCATCGATAAGCAATCGATAACGATTATCAAAGATACATATATGCGGGGCCAAATGACATAATTGATTGTACATCAAGTTATATAGTATTATAGTAACTTATTGTCAGTTCCTGTAGGTATTTCCATTCGTTTTCGAAGCGGAAAATATGTACGCAGGCTATCCAATTAGTTCCATTAGATCTCTCCGTTTCTTTCTATATACTGGCCTTGTGAAGAATTAAAGAACAGTCTCCAAGCCGATTCGCTTGTATTTTCTAGACCATCATCACTTGCTATGTCGATATTACATTTGCTGTCTGTAGGTCTGTTTGTATCCGATCTTATCTCTCAATTTTAAAGCTATCTAAGCTAAAAATCATTTGCTGTGGTTTTTAATATTATTATAATATTGTGTATATTTTTCTGTAATTATACATTATTTATAGTCTAGTCTATCATTACTTCTACTTCTTTTTTATTATTATTGGCAAGCAATTTCTATTTCTAGACATCATTCCACAGTGCCATGATATAAAAACTGTCACTCCAACGATAATAATCCGAAAGTAGATGCTCATCAGCCTCAACTCCGATTAGCTCATACTTTCAATGAATCCAGTTACTTGCCGGGATAATGTAATTTAAAGCGATTCTATGGGAAAATCCCATTAAATGTTTAAGAAATTTGCTCGCTACGATGGAACACATTGTTCTCGTGCAAGGACAATGGTGCAGGCCAGCAGGACTAATTATAACTTCACTAGACACAAGAAGATGTGAAAATGAGCTGAAAATGAACTTAGCGAGACAAAGAGTAAATGAAGTGAGTAATGATTTTAAGGGCAGAAAATTAGAGTAAAAAATATAACCAGCAGAACTCTCTAAAAAAGAGACGAACGGCAAACATAAAACAACATGCCGCGCATTTGCACAGCGAAAATATCAAAAGTATAAATATTAAAAAATGAAAAAAAAAAGAATGAATGAAACTATAGAACACAGAATACGTGCCCAGTAATGAAAGGCCTGGGGCATAAGTTTTAAATAAATATTTGACTGTGTATATGTGCATGTAATTTAACAAAAAACAAAAAAAAAGAATAAAATAAAAAAAATTTCATATAAATAAAGCAGAACGAAAGTCAGCCAAAGAAACGGACAAGAGTTGCTCTGAGCAAAGAGGCGGGGGATTGTGTGGAGAAACTGCAGCACATGAAAATTATGACGAATTATATTTAACTATGGACAATAATGAAGTCTAAATACTCTAACGGAATTACTACAGACACTAAAATTCGATTTTTATTTACATACTAAACATTTATCATTTGTCAATTCCATATAAGTTGCATGATTAAGGTCTAAATTCTATCTATATGCACGATGACTAGCGATTTACTTATTATACTCTTTCTTTGGAATTAAATGCTGCTGCTTCTGCTGCTGTTGCTGATGTGGACGCTGAAGAGTGGGCTAGGTAAACATGCAGAACAACAAAACTGCCTGGCTGACTGCCTCACTGTTGGCTAGATGCACGTTGCGTGGGTGAAGTGCAGATGGTGGGTGTGGTGGGGTGGGCTGCTTTGCTGCATGCGAGATTGGGGGTAGGCACTATTAAGGTCTTAACAACGGCGACGACGCAGCTGGGCCCAAAAGTAGGTTGAGGTAGCCGCCTAGCGCCGCCATGTTTAGAATATACACACAAAGCGTAAGGCCAACAAAAGCTGCTAAAAAGGGTTGCCAGATGATTGCGGGGCATGTCTATGAACGCGTGGGTGGACTGGACAAGGGGTTGCGAAGCGGTTTGGTGGTGCAAGCGAATGGTTGGCTTAAGGACGGACAGCCTTGTTGTTGTAGACAGTGTAACAAAAGATTTGCTTAGCTTTCATGTAAAGCGTAAAATACAAACAATTATGCAGCTGGTTGGTAGGATACAAGCCGTACCCCTTGCCATGAACCCTTCTAGCCCGCATTTCCTATTTAGTAGGCCGTCGAGCCACTTGAGCCCGAGACTTTGCTACTTGAAAATTTGGACAAAGGCACCTCGCCTCTGCGTAGGCGTCCGTTGCTTGGCTGCTGACGTTCCGCCAATCTGGCGTTCTGACGTGAGTCGAGGCCTACAAAATATGACAAATTACAAAATAATTGTGCGCACAGTTCAAATGTGGTGTCCTCGTTGTCGTTGTCGTCGTCGTTGTCGTCCTCGTGGTCCTCGTCGTCGTTGTCGTTGTCGTTGTCATTCTCGTTGCTGTTGTCTCCAGTCCAACTTGCAATATTAATGAAGTCTTTTACATCGTCTGTCATTCCCATCGCATTCGTCGACTAACGCAACCGCAATGTTGCGATGAGTTCCCCATTACCCCGTTACTCGAGTATTCCCGATAACGGTACCCCGTCTGCGCTTAACTATTTGCCTTGCTGCGGCGTGGGCGTAGACTCAGACAGCAGGTGGGCAGAGACAGGAGGCACCCTCCCGTATTTATTTGGGACTACCCTAGACCCAACTGCGCTTGTGCCTCTTCTTGTTAAAAAATTCGAATGATTTTTACTTTAACTTTATGATAAGCTTGTAGCTACTTCTTTGAATATGACTTCGATACTTTTACCGAAATAAAAAAATTAAAATCTATCATACATATAGATGTAGTGTTCCAATCCAGTCATCTTTAACAAAAAAGGATTTAAGCTGGTGCCGTCCTGCGTATTGAGGAACTAGGCTAGTGCAGCTAATCAAGAACAAATATACTTTATGAAATCGGAGACGTCTGCCTTGGTGCGTTGCAAACTTGACAACAAAATTAAAGAACTTGGATATAGGACGTACAATGTTATGAGTCCTGAGCACGAGTAGCTTATTACCGTAACGCATGAGCTTGGGATAATATAGCGACTTACCGGCACGGAACTGTCTAAAATATTAACAATATTTTCGTCATAATTCGCCGCAGCTGTAGCTCCAACTGCATCCTGCATCTGTGTCCCTACGGGGCTTGGGGGTGAGGTGAAGGAGTGGAGCGGTATGCGGGCTGGCATCTATTTGGCTCCCAAGTGAACGTGGACGTGCTCGCTGTGCTTAAAGCTAGTTACTCAAATGCATTTTATATGGCTCCCTGGCCGTTAAAATTTTGTTTGCATTGCCTCGCGGGTATTCATGAAAGCTCGAGGATATGCATCGATGCTTTAAGCTGACAGTTCTCTCGTAGTCGTAGCATGCAACAGAGTGGGGCAGAAGAACAGAAAAAGAGAAAAGGAGAGGAGAGGAGAGGAGTGCAGTTGGGGTTGTCGTGACGAGCTAGTTGGCGTTGAAACTAAAAAGGAAATTAAAGGAAAATGTGCGTTGCTGTTCGAGTTTGAGTAATGGAACTTTATTCGGTCTGTACAAACAGTTGCCAGGACTGGCACCCAGACAGACAGGCAGGAATGTTGAGTTGGACTTATAACATGCCATCGTTCCGGTACAGTATGCCTGTGTGTGTGTATGTGTGTGTGTGAGTGCTGTGTGTTGCTAGCCAAAAACTTATTAGACAGACGGAAATTGAATATTGTTCTTGTAAAATTGTTAAATGCTTTTTTCGCTCAAAGCGATTCGTCCCCATCCTGGCTGCCATTGACGTGTCCTTTTTATTCGCTCGACTCCCTTTTTGTACTTTTCGTTGTTGTTGTGTGTGACAAGTGTGTGGTTTTCACTCTTTGTATGACTTTTAAATTGTTTGTTACAAATACGACATGTAATTAGCAAAAAGTTATCATTTTGTAAAGAGTTTATTACTTAGTTCGGTCGAAAAATAGTCACGTAAAAAGAAAGTTTCTACTTGATAATTTCAAAACTTTATTTACCAAGTAATTAGAGCTAAAATATGTTTATACGATAGTTAAAAGCATCAAAGTTAATTGAAAATTTTGTCCAACTAACTTCTGATTAATTTATATGATCTATATTAATGACATAATGTAAATTTAAAAGAAGCTTAATATTTTCAACTAGTCAACAGAAACTAAGAAGCCAAAACAAAACGTTCATTTAAGAATCATTAACAGTTTGTTTCGGACAACGTTATTAATTATTAATTAATTTAAATATTTTTTTGTATCAAAGAATTAATCGGCGCTTGACTTAATTTTTGACGCACTTTCCGCAAAACTAACAGCATTAAATGGATACTTAACAGGAGACAACTCACATCGCACATACGACCCGTTGGTTGCCCTGGTGAATAAGTCAAGCACCTACGAGGCCAACACATGAAACACTTTAGCTCCTTTCAGTTAGCTGTATTTTGTACCGTACAAAATGGCATTAAGCACAGAAATGTAACTAAATGCTTTTAAATTGTAAATAAGCCGACGGAACTTGTACCTGTTCCGCAGACTCTGCTGATTATTAAAGCAGCTTTTGAATCCTTTTCTGCGGCATCTCCTACCATCTTTCTCCCTCTCACTCTCTGTTTCTGCCTATCTCTTTCTATCTTTTAATGCCACTTTAGTGTGCCGCTTGGCTGGGCTTATACTCTTTGCTGGCATTTGAGCACCAGCTGCACAACTGTAGTAACTGCAATATCTGCAATGCCACTTTGCATAGTCGTCGAGGCTACACACACATACATACACACACACACACACACACACACACAGTGGCATAAGCACACACAAAACTTTGAACTCAGAATTGAAGTTCAATCCTCCGTTTCTTCTTGGCTAACAAAAAACACAAACGCATGTAAATTGGCCAATTTTGTGCTGTCCATGGCAGGCCAAGCCCCTGCCCCTCCCCCTCTCCACTTTCAATTCACCCACTCCAAAGTGGAAATCCTTTTCCTTTTACTTGTCTTCCTCTTTCTTATTTTTTCTTTTTGGGGGCTGCACATCTTTTGATTTGCAACTTGTGCACTTTTGTTGCTTTGCTTTTTTTTATTTTATTTGTTGGTACTTTGACTATCGTTGAAAACCATTCGCAACTGCAGACAGGGATAAACGCATCTGCCGGATAACTTGGCTGGCGTTGCCCTGCCAAAATGCTGGAAAATTAAAATTGAGCTAATGGCATTGTACAATTTATATGCATATTCATTTCCTTTTACAAACGAGGATGCGAGCGAAGAGCTATTAAGTCCTGACTACTGCTTCAGCAGGAGTTGGTTGTAATTCGACTTAATACTGAAAGCTAAAGCTAAACCTGATCTTTTAAATGAGCTGAGCATTTAAATGGTAATTTTAATATTCCACTACCATTTATTTCATTTCTTGAAATGAAAATCATTTGGATACATTAGCATGCATTTTGTCAAAGTCCAAACCAAGGTAAATGCAAATATATACAGTAAATCATAACAAATCCCTGGAATCAAGCGACGCACACATAGATTTTCTTCTTCTTTTTTAACTATAAAACTTTCATCAGTGAGCTGACTATTCCTTGAGAGAACTCGTATAATACATATACAATGGCCATGTAGGGAGCACGTAAGCTGTGCTCCTCCTGTGAAGTAAACGTTTTTGACTGCTCCTTCTGCTTACTCTAGACAACCTCCCCCCTTAACCCATATCCCCTCTCTCTCTGTCTGTGGCTGTTCAAGTTACATCAATCAAGTGTCGTCTTGCCGGCAACTGCAGCGGTAAAGTATGCTACAGTTTTTGCACTTAAGTAGATTCTGCTGTTGGTGCAGCATGCGTTTGAGTTGCCTCTGCGTGGAATTTATTGTTGTTGCTGCACACCACACAAGTTGGCAATATATTGTGGCACGGAAGCATATCAGCGATTTGTCATGGCAACAGAGAGCAGAGCAGCGCAATCCTGAAACCAATTTTGACTTTTGTCTTCTGCTCATTAATTTTTCAAATAAATATTATACTTAAGCAAGAGCTGCAAATAATTAATGCCTTCCTCAAACTGTGGCTGACCGCAAAAGCAACTCGCTGTTAATACCCACTCAAGGTGTGTATTCACTGAGGAATTCTAATTTGATTAGCATTCAGCAGTTCGCTCCAACCCATCCTTGGTTCAGTTGCTCCCATCGCTCCACTTGGCATCTCAGATTGATGTCTGGCAATCGCTTACAGGCGGGCTTCATTAAAAGTTTAGAGGCAGCGATTGGTTGCGGTCTTTGCTGAGATAGAGTTACAGCTGAAGGTAAACTACCCGCAACATTTCATTAAAACTTAGGTCGCCAACTTGCCTGGAATGCGAGAAAAGGATGCTCTCGACAAATATGTGGTGCTAGGGAATGATTTATAATGGCACCCTACAATTGCCACAAACTAATCGTATTCAAATTAAGTCGTTATCAACTTGCTCTGGGTATTTATTTTTTGAGATATTTTAATTAAGTCATAGAATCAACATGATTTTCAGAAAATATTAAGTCTGTGATTAGTAAAATGAATTGTTATACAAATTTGATTAGGGATTATACAATAAATTCAACGAATTTTGAAATAACTACAAATGCCTAAATAGGATATTAATGCGCATTTGCGAACGTAATTTGTAAAATCATACTTAATATGAATGTAAATTAATTGTAATTGTACTAAAATATATTTATATTAGATTCAATTTTATTTCAATATAGTGGAAAGTGTGACAAAATCTAATTAAAACACCAATGAGGTGTGTGAAATGTCTGATATGAAATTACAATTGAAGTCAATAAGAACGGAAAGTGGAATCTGCACAAAGTTGTTTTTTCCTATAGTATATGGTTATCATTTAAAGATATTTACTAATTGCCTGAAACACAGAAAAACATGTAATTCAAATGGAATTAATTGAATATTAAATAAATGACATAATGCCCAAGAATTGTTGTCATGCATATTCCAATGCCCAATTAGCCCATTTCAGATTGTACTCAAAACTCTTGTCGCAAAAATACATATACAGATTTTGCTTGCTGTCCCTGTACAATTAAATTAACAATCTTTTATGCATTTCTAAATGTTGGTCGGTGCAGATTTTCAAAATCAAAAATAATTACAGCAAATATTTCAGCTTGTTCTTGTTGTTGTTGTTGTTGATGTTTTTGCTGCTGCTGTTGTCTCTGTTGCCATTTCGCATACTTTTTTTGCGTAGCATTGTAAGCAAAATAGAGGGAAAAAGTGCAGCTATAAATAGAAGGCATCAGTGGCGAGTGGCAACAACACTGGCACTGGCACTGGCACTGTAAGTGCCTCCTCATCGGCTGGGAACGAGACGAGTGCCTCGGCCAGTGAATTCTCATCGTATTGCCAAATGCATTCGATGCCTGACAGTCGACGCCTCGCCCCAGTTGAAGAAGTGGAGGAGGAGCAGGAGGACAAGAACGGGGTTGGGATGAAGATGGGAATGGGAATGGGATTGGGGATGGGTATGGTTCTGGTTCTGGGGGCTTCTGGCACTCAAGATGTCACAGGGCTGGCACTAAAATCTTGAAAACTTTCGCTCTTTGAGTGCTCGCATAAGACCCAAAGTTTATTCAGCTTGATAAGTGTGCCCTTTAGAAATGGATTGACTGACGAAATAAAAACATTACTTTTATAAATTAGAATAATGTGTTTAATTAGAATAATAACATAAATACGTCTCTGCAATTGGTTTGTACTGTTATGCAATATAAATTTAACAAAAACAGAAGTTTAACTTAGCATTTTAATTGCCTGTTGATTTTAGATTAGATTTTAAAAGACGAACTTGGCTAGATTGTTTGAGAGTTTTGACTTTTTCAATATGAAAAATATAGTAAAAAGTAACTATTTGCAAATTTCTTACAAAATATCTATCCAGAAGTAAAGAATTGTACATTTTGTAGGCAGCAATAATTTCAATGTTAAAAAACTCAATATGGCCCAGCCATTATCGACTCAAAATACTAATAATAATTCGAATGTTGCAAATATTGTTTATTTTTTTTATCAAAATATTTCATAAATGTAAACTATCTTTTATACCATATTTATTATATTCTTATTAACATTAGGAGTATTTCCCCTTCTGAGTTTATAGCTCTTTTAACAATCATAATTCCTGCATTCACGTATTTTTCATGTTAGTTTCTTTGATATTTAAGCTTAAAATTCTTTTACTAAAGTACCACACTTTCTGGTGTCTCCATTTAGCTAACATATGCTATGATGAGGATTCTTTCTCATTGGTTTCGTTATATTAAGCACAAAGTTATACCTTATAATATCATTGTTAGGTGAGGTTGCATTGCAGCCCTAGTGAATGGCATCACTTGTCTATTAGTTTGCGTATATGTTGTCTATATATTATGTACTAAATCTGTCGTTTTCCTTCAATATGTCAACGGTGTTGGCCGTTGACGTCGCAGCCATCGCCATCGCCATCGCCATCGTAGCAGGTCTCTTTTTGGGCTTTGCTCTCGACTGGCTGGGTGTGAGTTGTCGCCGTTGCGAAAATTTAATTAATGTGAAAATTTGCACAGACTGCGTCTATTTATAAGTTGTTGTAAGTGCTCGCCATTGCGTGCCCCAGTCGTCACTCCCCCCGCTATAGGATCCTCAACATGTACTATGTTCTATGTATGCCATGTGCAACGTAATTGAAATTTGTGCCGTATGCAGCCCAGGAACTATTCGAATACTTTGAATACTGGAACTTTGTTTGAATAAGCTAATTTCTCTCTGACGTGGCGTTTTATTACACGATAAAGTAGCATCGATTCTCACACATGGGCGAAATGATATGAAACCTTGTTCTTTATGTTCCTTTTGTATGTTCTCACGGCGCAGTTGGCGCTTTAATATGCAAATGTGACATGCTGGTGAATTTCATGTTTGCATATCAAACAATTTGACGCGTTGCGAATGTTCTGTTTCGGGGCGGAACAGGAGGCGTGCGGGAGGGGCGTGTCCAGAGTGGCGCCAGAAAATATCCCGAAACCATCCCGTGGACGACCACTGCAAACAAAAGCACTCGAAAAGCTGAGCAAGCTGACAACTGTAAACTGTAAACTGTAAACTGAACTCAATGTCAACAGGCTAAACCCTTGACATGCTTTTGTTATACCCTAGGAACAAGAGTCGTTGTGGCCATGCCAAATACCAGCATTCAACCTCATCATCAAATTTTTTATGTAAAGTATATACAGGTATAATGCAATTTATTTATGTATATGATTTGTATCCATATAAAATATAGATTTGCTCGTTTATCATTGGAAATAAAATTGATTAGATTTCAGTTTTTGATTACAAGAAAAGGCCAATATGTCCAGTGACATTCGCAAGCTGCTTATGCCTTCAGCGTTTTCAGCAGTGTGGTTCAAACCAAATTTATATTTTAAATGGCCAACGGGGTATTTTATCGCCTTTTAGCTGTAATTTACACTATCAAACACAGGTGAACTTTCAGGTATTTTCCCTTTCGCAGCGGGAGGTGGACGTGCCTGCTCGAGAGTCTTGAGAGCATCTGTGAAAAGTGTAATTGAGTTTTGATTTAAAGTCCTTTGATATCAGACACAAGGAGAGCAGCATCGCACCTGGGTCACCGCCTGGTTAGGCGACTACTTTAACTTGGCTGGCTCTTGTAGCTAATCGGAAAAGTCAATCGATAAACTGCCGTCCCTCTATGTTTGTGAATAAGTCGGCAATGCCCAGAGAATTCTGGCCAAATAACAATTAAAAATAGTTGCAAGTTGCAATAAAAAGTTCTTTGCAAATTGATTTGTTGCAGATGCTTTTGGGCTTAGCGCTGCCATTGTCAGGCAATGCCAGTCATGTGGTTTCTATACTCGAATTTGGTCTGATACTTTAATTACTTAGACTAATTGAAAAGTTTTTTTCCATCTCTTTTTTTTGTGGCTACCAACTGCAAACTACAAATTGCATTTTAATTAAACCCCATATTTCAAATGGGAGTTAAATTCCAATTGATTTTTATTCATTGCCGTTTGGCTGAGCAAAAATGAATTAATATGCTTAACACTCCGCAAATTTAGAAGAATACTTGTTTTCCGCTTCTATAAACTTCCGATATTGTTGAAATTTTCATTTTAATTATGATTTTATAAATTAGCGTGTAAATACGTGATTTGTAATGAAAACTTGAATTAAAGTTTCCAATTAGAACATAAATGTACTTTTAACAGTCAATCGAAATGGTAAGTAGTAGAATTTACTGCTATCTGATTAGAAGATGTTTAGACATTTAACTTTTTTTCTTTTTCCTTAGAAAATGGGACACTTATGACAAATTAGATTCCCTGAGTGTGAAACTACATTATTTTTCTTGTCAGAACTGAGGGGAATCATACCTTACCAGCTAATTGTGTGTAGTGAATATTCTGCCGTACTGATTAACCTTTTAGTTTACTTCAACATAAATTGGCAATGGAAAAACAGTTTTACAAAATAATATGTGTATTCAAATTATATAAAATTATGTCGTAAATGTTAGTTTAATTGTTACGATTTTAGTTATTTAAAATTAACTATAACCGGTAAATGTTACATGTGCGCCTTCAACCGATTACATTGTTACATCTCCAAAACCATGTATCTAGATGTAATAACAAAATTAATGATGAGGAACAGGAACAACAGGAAAACTAAGAAATGTATTTATTTAATTGTATGTAATGTTAACAACCAATTTATTAATAAATAAAAATAACTAAAATTGACAACTATTTCGTGTTGCAATCACAAACTTTGAAATTTAGTTATTTAATTCTAAAGTAATATGTTAATAATATAAAAATAATATAAGTCAAACTTTGATTTAAAAAAGTAGACAGTTTTTAATGTTAATGAATGAAAGATATTAATTGTAAGTATTGTAATTGTATTTGAATTGTTTTAATATGAATAATAAACACAGGGCTAAAAAGATCTAAATCTATTTTTGCCAATTTAAAACAAAAATGTTGAGGTCAGCAAATGCGTAAGTCGAAAGGAGTTGTTAATCAAAGAAATTGGTTATTCGTTTTCCTTTTAAGTTAGCTTTTCTCATGTAACTCGGGAAACTACAGCTTATTTTTAAATCTATTTATATAGCCTTGAAAGTCGACTCTATTGATCCTCTTGGATATATGAATACTTGAACAAGTTGCTTACCGATTCGGAACTTAATTGATAAATGTTTTTTCTCATCTTGAAAAACTAAATTTGTCTCTTTTATTAAGTGTGCTGTAAAATTAAACGCTCTTCGCTTGCCCCTCATGAATCATAAAATCTTATACCCTGGCAATTATGTTTAAGTGTTCAGTTAGGGATTTCTTAAACTAATATCAAATGTTCGCCTGCATAATGAGCTCCTAATCCACAACACTATTACAGGCGCTGGCCACGCAACAGCGGCAGCAACTTGCAACCTTCGTGGCCCAAACTCGTTACCACCTCGTTAAAGCGTAGCGTTGTAGAAAGAAAAAAAAAAGAAAATATTACAACGGTACTTAAATTTGTGGACCCGTCGCTGTTTTAAACAGTCTAACTGTGCAGACCCCTTTATAATTGCCGCATATCGTCGCCAAAAGCTACTCTAACGGAAAATATTTTTTAATTTAAAACGCGAGCGCGCCAAACCCAAAAAACCAGCCGCACACCTTTATGGCAATGGAGTTACCTCAAATGTCAGCGGCGTTGGGGGCAGCCAGTTGCAATATAGCGCTAATAGATCCCAAAGCTAAGCCCCACTGGATCCCTGTCTTCACACCGCGCCCCCTTGTAAGCGTGCGTGGGAGGATGTGGGCGGAACTGGTTCTGGAATATGAATAACGTTTCGCTTCTGTGTTGGGCCCAAAGCAGCCACACGAAGTCAGCCAAAAATGTGTTTTCGAAATGAGCTAAAACCCAAAAGCAGTGCACAGTTATTTTAATTAGAAACGAAGCAATTTGCATATTAAGTGCGAAAGAGAGGGAGACAATGACTGAGAGAGAGAGAGGGAGAGAGAGGGAGAGAGAGAGAGGAAGAAAAAGAGCAAACGTCATGTAAAATTTAAAATTGTTTTTTAATTTAGTCGAGGGTTTTTTTTTGGACTCGGGGGATCAAACAAACAATAAGTTAACTTAAGTGCACTTTAAATAAGTGATGAGGCATTTTTAGGCAACAAATTAGAGAAATGGTTCAGAAATAAAATGCAAACATTTTAAAATTCCGCACTTCGAAACGTGTTGCATGGCCTTGCAAATAAGCTGAGCCAGCTTTATGCAATGAAAACAAATATTGATTTTTGTGAAAAACAAAAATAGATTTTAAAACATTTTAGCTTAAGTTGAATGTAAATAAAATCTATTTCAATGAGAAATAACTTGTCAAGTAAACATTATTAATTATGAATTCAGTGTGGAGAAACCTTTGTGTTTCTACATTTTCCATACGGATTTCCCAACCTCCTTGACTTAAGTGACCTTTATTTTTACATCTTGATTACGATGACCCACTTAGCTGAGTTTTTAGATGAAAATTGACATATAACTATGATAATCACAAAAGTTTTTACTTGACTTCTCGCAACAACTACAACAGAACATTGTTGCTTATATGTACATACTGCTTGTGTTAAAAATGACAGAGAAAGATAGAGAGAGAGAGAGAGAGAGAGAGAGAGGGGAAGTGGTCGTATCTTGACATCCAGAAGAGACATCACAGGCCATCAGTCAATCAGTAAACAACTAACCGAGTCAGTAAGTCAGTCAATCAATTGCAGAAACTCAGATATCTCAAGAAATGCCAGTTGATGAGAAGAGGAAGATTGTCGAGGTGTCCTTAAACGTCTTTGGAGTATTCTCTTGATTTGTTTGTTTGCTTGTTTCATGTAAAAAGGTCTTCAAAGTGCCTTTCCAACTTTACCAGTAGAAACCCAAATTCAATTTCTTTTTTGTTATGCACCAAAGGACATGCAAACAAAACTGATTTGAAATGCAGCAAGCGGTGGCCATCGCCGGGGGCACAACATTTGGACATTCTATCCACACCCATCCCATCATAAACCGTGGAGGCATGTAAGCTGATTCTCTGTAAAAAGAAGGCACGAAAAGAGAAAAAGTAAGACAGAAAGATAAAGAGATATACAGAGAAAGAGAGAGAGAAAGTGAGAGAGAGAGACAGATGTATGGCAAATGGACATTGAGACTTTGTTGGTGTTAACAATTTTGAAGTGACAGAAAGTGTCAGCTGCTGTCATCACTAAGGAAATTTAAATAGGCGAATAGCAAAGTCAAGAAGAGACAGAGGAGACAATTCTACTATTATATGATAATATAATAACGAGGGTTGTTTATTGCACAATCCACATTTTCCACACAATACAATTTTGCTTATTTACCCCACATGATAAAAGCGACTTGCCTCTTGTTCTGCAACAATGGTTTCCGCTAGTAATTTGGGTTTGTACATGTTTTATCGCAGCTAAAATAAAAATATTTTGTAATTAGTTAATTTATTAAGTTATGCCAGATTTTTGGTATTCATTTAATATGTACCCATTAAAAATTGGAAATACCTGAGTCGATCTGAGCATTTTGAATTTTGATTTTTTCTTTTTCTTTCAATTTGTGCAGGTTCAAAAATATTCCATTTTATATCATATTTTATTAAGCTTAACTGAATTAATATAAAATTTTTAGCTAATAAATAAAAATAAACTTTAAAATCTGAATAGCATTTTTATAAAAGCGGCTCAGCTTCTCCAAATGCTCCGCAAAGCTTAATTTTTTAAGATACTGATTATGTCCCAGAATTTTCAACTTGCTTTTCTTGTCATTTGCTCAGTTAAGAGCCCATAAAAACAATGCTACTGTAAATCTGTTCCGTGGCCTATTTCGTATTCATGGCAGCACAAAAGCCAAGCCATCATCCCGACTTAAGAGCCTTCATAAACTTTGACGATTTTTAATTGCCCTCTTTGAGATGGTCTAGGCCAAGCATGTCATGGATCAACTAATTTAAAAATATGCAAATCACCCCGTCGCTGGTATTCTCGTATGCAGGAAAAAAAACACACCAAAATCGAAAAAAAATAAAATAAATAAATCAAGAAAAATAAAGGAAGGAAAAGTGGAAAAACCAACCTATGAAATTTGCACATCATTATTATCAACCTAGCAGTGAAAATGATCTACTGAAGCGAAGTTGGAGCTCAGAAGCATGTCCGATGGTAATAACAATGTCGTAGCCACAGACCGTGTGCCTCTCCAACCAACCTTCCCACGACCATCCCGTAAAAGCATTTAGGTGGCTGCAATGACGACGACGCGTCAAATGCCTCACGGCGACTTCAACTTTGTTGTTGTTGTTGTTGTTGTTGTTGTTGTTGTTGTTGTTGCTGTTGCTGTTGCTGCTAGACTGTAACACGGCAAATAAAAATTGAAAGCAAATGAGACAGCAGAGACTTAGAACAAGGAGGCGGATGTGAACGCAGACACGGGGACATGCGGATGTCGCTCTCTGATGTCCCGGTCCAGAAACCGAACGATAGACTCCACTCTACTCCTCTCCACTCCACTCCACTTCACTTCACTCCGCTCCACTCGACTCCAAGCCCCAACGTTGCCGACTCTGACAGGCAGCTAAAACGCCGAGTGTCGAGTGTCGGCATCGGTTTCGGTCTGGGCTTGGCTTTTGGAGTGGTTGATTATGCGTGACAGGACCAGGCCAGACCGTCAGCAACACCACCCACAAAAAACACCCCTCTCACCCGCTTCTGAACTCAAATTTGATGGCGGCTGTGTGTGGTACCAGTCCACAGCACACAGCGTCCTGCCACCAACTCCCGTTTTCCCATTTTCCCACTTCCCCATTTTCATGGCCGGATGTGAGACGACAGCGGCGTTTGTCTATTTCGTCTGTCCCATCTCATTCTGTCTGAGTCTCTACGTCATCCGACATCCTTCTTCCCCTTCGTCACTGCTATTCCCATGCTCCTTGCGAAAGTTTAAGCGAATTAAATTATTTGCTTTTTAGATTTCAATATTTCCGCAGTAGAGATTTTAGTCGATATCAGTGGGCCGTAAAGTGGTTTGTGTCTGCCTGTGTGTGTGTGTGTGTTTGGTTAGGAGGGTCTCTAAATTGAGTTTGATGATGCGCTGTAATCATAAAGTGCTTTGGGGCTGAACATATTTTAGCTTTGGTTAGCTCAGGTAACTTAAAAGAGACTCGCATCCTTAAGTTTGGGAATCGTTTCTTGACTCCATTTTGGCGAAGGTGTTGTAAAAATATGGATGTATCGGTAATTTTGATACTAATCTGCGGATGATGCTGGCAGTAAGGTTATGATTTTTGAATACTTCAAATTCCCCACTTTAACTTTACTGTTACTACTATTCTAAGATGTGATTGATGGTTATATAAATTGTTGGCATACGAAAAATGTTTAATTTTATCACAAAACTTAGCAATGTCGACGGAGGTTCTTTTGGTTTTTAATTTTACCTAAACTAACAAATATAATTTTATACACAAATATATAGTTAAGTCCTCAAATTAAATTAATTTCCTTGAATTACTCACCTGACTAAAGAGTACTTCACAGTAAAGTCAAAATGAAAAGACTTGTACATTCTTATTTGTTTTATTTTTAGCGTCGTTTTCGCTTGAGGTAAGTTTAAAATCATTAAAATATATAATTTATGCTAACGCACAAGCAAAGTAAAATAAATAGGAAAAAAGCTACTGGCTGCCAAACTGCTTTCAAGGTTTCCTTTTCTATTTAAATTCCAACTCTAATTCAATTTTCCCGCTGACTCTGCTTTTTTGCCGCGTTTAGGCGTCAAAATTACTTAGAAAAAAGATGTAGATATATATTTATATATATATATATATAGACATATACTATATAAATAAGAGAATTTGGTGTGGGAAATGCAAGCATGATTATTATAGCACAGCTAAAATTTTTTATTTGATTTTTTACTGTCTCGCCGGCATAAATATTGAGCCTGGCAGCTGGACACAGAAAGAGAGATAGAGAGAGAGTGAGTTAGGGGGGGGGGGGGGGGGGAAGGGAAGAGTAATGCGTTTGAGTTTACTTTGCATGGCCAAAGTTTGCCCGGCTTGAGACCAACTTTGTTCATTCCCGTTGCCCGCTGCCCGCTGCCGTGTTGCCCCAACATGCGGTTGGACTGCGCATGAGGTGGTTGTGGAGGGTTCCAAAACTATTGAAGCGCACACAGCGCGAAGCGCATTCATCTACTCTCTGTGGGCGGCGGCACGCCTCCCTGCCACATGCCCTCCTCCCACTCCCCCAACTCCATGCCCCATACCCCATACTTCATACCCCATACCCCATGCTGGAGTGAGCAAGTCCATTGCACGCCTGAATGGTCGCGCAAAACATGCCATCATCATCATCAAAGGGAAATTAACCTAAACGGCCATGAAGCTGCTTGCTGGGCTTTACTGCCACTGAGGTTCTTGTTAGTGTTATTGCTTATGTTGTTGTTGTTGTTGTTGTTGTTGTTTGTTAAGCTCTGCGGCTGCTTTGCACAGGTTCCAACAAGCCAGAGCAGAGAGGGATTGTAAGTGGAACTGTGACTGCGACTGTGAATGGCCACCATCATCAACTCCTCCTGACTCTTCGCCCACATTTTTGCTGATTATGAGGTTGAGCAAACTGCAAAATGTGTTAACCTCCGGTTTTGGTCGTTCCATTTTGATTGCCGTTGCTTCTCCCCTCATCCGTTGCATGCACGGGCTCTGCTGAGCCAGTGCGTCGTCCGCAGCTGCTGCTGCTCTGCATCCGAGCTTTTAAGTGAGTCATTCTGTGTGGCATGCAAAAAACATCCATTTCGTCTTCCTTTATTTGGTGCTAATTGTGGCTGCTTTTGCTGGTTAACTGCGCTAATTGAACTCCTTGTTGAGTCGGTTTCTGGGTTTATCGATACGCCCACTCAGCTATGAGATTTTATGGGCAACACTATTCATTTGGCTCACTTGAGTTTCCCCGAGAAATGTGTACTTCACACCGAATCGAAAGTTTGTGGGATGTGCGCCTTGTACACAGGATATTGCCAAACTTAGTATTTCCACTTTCTTAGTTGAAAGTAATTTTCTCACAGATAAAAATATTTAATTTAAGAAACAGTGACAGAAAAACTTTTGTAAAGCCCATAGGATATTGTCAAACTTGGTATTTCCACCAACTTACTTTTCCTTTCCTAGTTAAAAGTAATCATTTTTGTACACAAACTTTTACCCATGATTATTTAAAAACAAAGACAATTCAATGGTTTGAGTACCTCTAAAAAAAAATTGCAATTTAAGCATGGTTGTCATTCAAATCAAAGTGATTTTACTTCTAACGATCCGCAGAATAGGTCATATTATTCTAATGGGTGAAAGCAGTATCGTATATATATTGTGCATATATTCTTAAAGACCTTCAATAATAATAATGATAATACTTGGATCTTATCCATACTTTGTCGCAATCAATTAATATCCAATGGCTTCCTTCGAAACTAAAATAAGTAATTGGATTTGGTACGTAGGGGCATATAATCTTCGGCGTGCCTAGGATAGATGGTTCTTTCAATCCTCATTTAACACATTTTCTGTTCATCACCGATTCAAATGATTTATCTTTTTAAAGACTTGTGACAGTTTGCCAATGTAATTTATGGGATTTTTTAGATTTCGCTTGGGTGTTACATAATGTTCTTGATAAAACTTCACCCCGCAATCCCATCAGACAATACCAAAGATCTGTTCACCCCCTAGCAGTTTAGATACCACTTTTTATAATTACCCCTGCCTCGGCAGGGCATGTCCTCTGTGCCGCAGTGACGAAAACTCGGAAATCTGTGGCGGCTTTGGCCAAAGGACTCTGGCAGCTGTTGTGGTCCACACTTTTAGCGTGTGACAAATGAAAATACATGAAAGTGTGCCCTCATAGTTGTTGTTGTTGTTGTGGATGTTGTTGCCTTTGTTGTTGTACTAAATGAAGCAAGTGCACAAAAAGACTAAGCAAGAATATGCTTATTAGAGGACTCACTGACAGGTAATCCACATTTATAAAAATAGTCATTAAAAGGGATGCTTACATGCTCCTGTGAGAACACACAGCGACACACACAACAACACACACACAACACACACACCAACACTCTCCAGTGACACTCCCAGCTTTATAAATACATTTTAATTTAGCTTTGTGCATTGAAACATATTTAAATTAAAGAGCAACGGCTTGTGAAATCCGCTCGCCTGCTCAGCACATGTGAACTTGTTGTCCTGAAAATGTCCTTTGCCATTTTTAATACAGTTTATCAATGTCCAATGGGTAATACTCCTCTTGCCTTTGCCCCACACTGAATCGAACTTATTTGCGCTTCGAAGCGTGCTCAATTGTGAGAAACCGCTCGCTGCTTTATCTATGTTTGTGTGTGTGTGTATGTGTGTGTGTACGTGTGTGCGTGTGTGTCCAGTTCAGTGCTGCACACAAAACCGCTATTTGCATAAACTTTAATCATATAGATTACGATTACGCTTCACTGACATTTACGAGTGGCAACTATTTTGCTCAGTGTCTTACGAGTGGCAACTATTTTGCTCAGTGTCTTACGATTATATATTAAAATTTTAATCGTCTATTTTAATATGTAAATATTATTAATATCATACCAAACAAATTATTCAATAATGCCTAGCGCTATAAATGAGCTTGTATCACTGAGAAAAATTATCAATAAATACAAACGAAAAAACCAATATCATATTTTCCATATGCTTTAGATAATTTTTTAGTCTCTCCAATAAATTGTTTTAATTTGTTATATTTAATAATGTTATCCTTTCTAGTAATTTCCTGTCAAAATGGAAGTAATACAGTATATTCTTTCAATATTTGAATATTTTATAACATGTTTTAGTCTGTTACAATTCAAAGTAATTATTATTATTTGTTTAACAAAACCACCAACTATTCAATAATGAATGGGTCTAGAAATTTCAGAAGGAACTGCTTAAAATGCGATAATAATAACAATCACGATTTTTAAATAACTATTGCAAATAATAGTAGGGAAATTATACAAAAGCAAGAATGAATAACCAGAACACTCACAATGTGGTCTTTTCAAAACATTTCCCTAAAAAAGCCAGATGTGGCAGGAAAAGCGGTAAAGTGGCAACACTGGGCGTGTTTCTCTGCTGCCTTGTGTCCTATCCTGGTGTTCTGCTGTCCTGCTGTCCTGTCGTCCTGCTGTCGTGCCTGTCATCCGTTCGATAAAATTAAAACGTCTACTCATGTGCAAACCTCAGACCAGACCAGAGAAGCCCGCCCAGGCCAAGTTGGCTTTGTTTATTAACTTGGCAATGTGCTCATGTCCAGACTCTGGCTCTGACCAGTTTTTCCAACCCGGTTGGTAACCGACAGTTCCTCTTCTATATCTACAAAATGGTACATTCAACTTTATCGTGCACTCTGAATTACAAGTTGGGGGCACGTAAACATTAAATATCCGTTGATAGTTATTTTAATTGATATTGGAATGGTTAAAGTTGGCAAATGGCCAGATTAGCAAAACATGTTTCCACAAAGCATCTATTTTTTGATTGCCTTTGCGGATAGAAATAATTTGATTTAGACACACAAATATTTCAGATTATAAAACACACACACATGCAAAATTGGAATTTTGATATTGAGCTTTAAAAAAATATGTTCTAGAAATGATTTTTATTGCTCATAGCGTATTTCGACATGTATTTCGACTTATGCTAGTAAATTGAAACTTACTCTTTTTCTACTGTTTTAGAACTAGAGATACACAAATTTGTAATTTTCAACATTTTAACCTACTTTAAGATTATTAAGTAGTCGGTTTTATCCACTGCAAAGTTCTTACCAACAACAACACAGCTGCTGATTTTACAAGATTTGTATGAAGAGGAATAGCAAGAGACACACACATAGAGAGAGAGACAGAGAGAGAGAGAGAGAGGGAGATAGAGAGAGAGAGAGAGAGAGATAGAGCAAGAGAGCGAGAGGGATATTGCGAGAAGGGCAGCGCACAATGACCATTTTGCCAACTCTTCACTTTACTTATTTATCGATAATTGGAAATTGCAGACCTGTTGTGTTGTGGGCCACCTTTTCCCGCACCCATTTGCATACACTCAGTGACAATTTGCCATTCTTAGCCACATTATCGGATAACCAGCAGCCACAGTGACAAGGACGAGTGAGGCCAGGCATTGATACATTGATTCATTAGCTTGACAATGCTACTGAATGCCATTATTGAGTTTTTTGCATTGGGAAAGAGCAAAACATTTCATAAAAGTGAGTCCTGTCTGTCTCCCATATACGAGGAAATACCAACTGGCAGTGCCTGCATTTTTAAGATAAATGTCAATCCCTGCCTCCCATTCAGCTCCTCTCTTCGTCTGCCTGGCTCCAGTCTACCCAGGCAGCTGGTTGCAGAGGCTAATGAGTTGCTAATTAGAACTGCGTGTGTAAAATGCGACTTTATATTACAATGAGCTACAGCAAATTGGTGCAAGCGGATGCTAATTGGTTCACTTTGCAGTTTCACTCTTAGCTAAATATAACCATCGAACTGGAATGGAATTAAGGGGATGCTGTGTATTATTGACTGCGGATTACCTCTTAGAGATAAACATGCATAAATGTATATTTATTCAATGAACATATAAAAATTGGTAATAAGGGTGCAGTCTCAGACCCCAATGAAGTATATACTCGTATGTTCTTGATCAGGATCTACATCTGAGTATATAAAGCCTTCTGTCTATATGAACAAAATGATCCCAGAGAGTATAACAGCTGGAGACTCTTAAATCCGGCGCAGATCAAGTTTACATTATTTTGTCGATAACTGCCTCCGATTCGCGATTATCAATACTTTTCGATTTCCGATAGCAATAAATGCTATAAGGGGAAGCATCTTCTAATTAATACAGTTATACATATGTATATTATAAATCAACTTCATATAAATCGAATAAGAAAAGATCAAGTTATGGTCAAAAATATATTATTATACTACCAGCAGCTGTAAGCGATAATTCTACAGAGCCCCGAATCCTACGATTGGTTGAATGTATGTATGTATGTATGTATATGCACGTCTTTTTAGCCAGCGAATTAGGGATCAGTTCGTGCTTTTGAATAAAAACAGAATTTTCTAGTTTTTCCTTGTGTTTCTATATTTTTATATATATTCATTCCTATTATATGTTATTTTAAAATTAACCAGCATTCAGCAGATAAACACTATCTATAAATAAAAAATTATCTGTATTAAAAAAATACTCCTTTTATATTTGCATTAAGCTTTCATAAAAATGGCAAAATATTAACTTTTTTTTAATTTACTTAATAACAATAATAAAGCTTTCTGTTTATAAATATCTGTAATAACTAAGTTTTTTTTTATATAAACATAATCTTTAAGATTACTTCCACAAAATTAAAAATATTACTCGGTTGACTCTTTAGCCACTTTATGGGAGCTGTTTGTGTGTAAATGTTATGAAATTGACCCAAGCAATAAAAGTAAAATTCTACAAACATTAAATGACAAGTTTTATTGGACACAGATAACAATTATTATAAAGTGTCTTTAACACTTGCATATGCCGTTGAGATACTTGTTATCTCAATCTCTAACAATTCTGAGTGTGTGCTCAAGTGATTTCAAGTAGTTTGTTTGGCACAGCTGCACAGCTTAAATTACAACCTACAACCTTGTCCCCAACAGTCTCAACTTCCCGTTGTAGTTCCAGCTTATTTGAATCTGTTCTCGACCAAAACAGCTAGAAGGCTTTTCATCAGGCGCATTGAAGCCATTCTGGACAAATTTTAGTTGAGCGCATTTGTTTAATATATTTTTATTTCTTGCTTTACGTGCCACATACAACATGTTGTACACCATTGGCCAGAGAGAAGGAACTCTGAGCGTTATCCTTTCGAAACATGTAATTAAAATATGCGCAATTAAAATAAAGCCCACAATGCGTCTAATTCGAGTATGAAAAATGCGGAGACGACACTTCATAAATGTAATTTACATATCGCATTTTCCATTTCCCAGCAGATGGGAGCCAGGCATATAAATTGAAATTTCATTAAGAAAGTTCTCGCTTTCGCTTATCGCTCAGCATGCGAAAGAGACGAGACGCTCTCAGTGCGCTCATCTGCTCTCATTCCACTCTTCTCTGTCCCTATCTCCCTCTCCCCCCTCTCTCACACTCACTCACTCTCTCTCTCTCTCTGTCTCTGTCTCTGTCTCTGTCGCTCTTGTCACTTCAAAATTGAAATGTATAATGGCTTTTGCATGTATGTACATACATATTTGCATGTATATACATAGATAGATATATGAATGAATGTGTGTGTGTGTGTGTGTGTGTGTGTAAGGCGCACTTGAGCGACTTAATTGTGTCGTGTTAACGTCAAACACATGCAACAAACATGTGCAAACAAATGTTGTGCGTGTGTGGGTGGAACTCTTCGGCACGTTTATGTCAGCGCCGTGTTGACAGATTCAACCACCCAGCAAAAAACCCGTTACAAGCCTACCTTTTGCTCGTACACATCCACATATACATACACATGCACATACACATATACATACATACACAAAGCCACTCTTTTATTTTATAAAAACACATACATGTACAAACATTCACTCAAGCGGCAAAACATATCCGTACACATCCGTTATGCCGCCAACGACCCCCAAAGAACATCCCATCCTTTCTCTTCGCCGTCGCCGTCGCCGTTGCCGCCGCCGTCGCCACCGCCTTCTCATGCTCCCTTTACAGCCTCGACCCGCTCCTAGCAGCGACTGCCAGGCAGCCATTGCCACCTGTCATAAATTTCCATATGCGCGGAGGTTGAGCATTTTTTGTACTTAACTGAAGCGCACAGGAAGTGAAATACTCTTTCAGCATTTCATATAATGCATGTGCCATGTGAAACTGTACAGAAATGAGAATTATATCTTCAAAATAAAATAAGTAATGATGATAAATAGTTTTTTAATTATTTATTTTGTTCATCTTCATAGTCATTATGTAATCTCATATTTCATATCAAGACTATTTCCGAAACACTGGCAGTACACTGTTGGTTGAAAAGTCGGCATTTTCAATAGTATATATTGTAAATATATATATATATTATATTGTAAAATTCTTCAGCGCTACAAAAAACTTGCAATCTTTACTTAATTTATTCAAAAACCCAACATTTATAAAAATGAGTTCACTACGTAATAATGCACTTTATTGCATATATCTACAACAATAATATAAATATTAATTTAAAAATTAAGAATACGATTACTCTATCAAGACATAATTATAACTACCTTAATATAAATTATTTAAGTAATAAATATAGAATCAAAGTTTAAGTTTTAAGCTTTAGCTAGGATCTGTAATCATATTCGTAATTATCTTAAATAAATATCTATATAGTTCAGTTTTTTGGTAATATTAGGCAAGGCATTTAAAATTATCTTAATATTTAAAATACATTTACTTTATTAATTTATTCAATTTATTAGACAATTGCTTTAAATTTTAACACAATTCACTTTCTTAATTTATTTAAAAAATTTAACTTTTGGTTTTACTTTTGCACAAGAACTGTTCGAAGTAAAACTAATCAATTTCGCTATCGATTTTGTGGCCCACAAGCACAAATTGAATTTGGATTTATGCTGTTTCATCTGGTTCCATATTCCAATGGGGCCCCAGCTTCGGGTAGGGCATGATGCGAACTTTTTGACTGAGTACTATGGCATGAAAGCAGCTGTTCCGTTATGATTGAGGCTGCTGGGGTAGCTGGCGGCTTATGCATAATAGACATACTATATGTGAATGGCTGGGAAAACCATTTCCATAACTGACTCAACGATTCTGCGTCCGCATTTCGATTATGACAATGCTAAAAATACCGCGAGTTAAATTCAAATGAATTTTTTCAATCACCGGATGCCTGCTGCCCATTTGACAGACCATTCATTCTCCTCTTTCATATGTAGTTTTTCCAATTCCAGCCATTGTCTGTGAAAATTCAATTTTCAATCTCACAATAGGTCGCTTTGTACGTGTGGCCATATGCGAGAGTTGGCCAAAACTGGCGCCTGGCTGATAAGTTTAAGCCTTGAGTGATAATCAAATGCTGGCCGGCCAATCAATTTGCAGTCGATGTCTGCTAATGACCGTTTCTGCAATGATGCAAGACTGCCCGCCTGTTGCTGTTCCTGATCCCAGTCCCATCTCCCTTGCCACTATATTGAAAAGTGAAAGGCAACTAGTGCAACAACAACAACAACGACAACACGAATCCCCTTTAAGCCAATTCGACTATGCTGTGGCCAGTTGACAGTTTCATTAGTTGGTTAACATGCAGGAGGTGCCAGTTGCTGTTGCTGTTGCTTGTTTGTTTGCATTGTATTGCCATGTTGAGCAGGATATTGGCTGGCTTGTCCAGCTGGCCTGCTTCCTTGCTTCCTTACTTGATTCGTGTGGGTGGCACCCTTCCTGTGCCTTGTCTTGCTGTTGCGTGGACCGGAAATCGCCTGATAAGTTTACGTTAACATGATGCCGCACTCTCTCTCTCTCTCTCTCTCCCTCTCCCTCTCTCTCTCCCTATCTCTCTCTCTGTCTCAACCCTTCCTTGTTCACACTCTCCTTTCTGTTGCTGAAAGGTTTTTATTCGCAGCAGAAAGCTTTTATAACTTGATTTAAATCTTAACTTTGACCATTTTCATGTAACATTTTCTTTGGTTACTAACTTAATTGTGGGTTCACCTTTTAGGATCGCTCAAGCTTTCTATTGATTCCCAAAGTGAACATATGTATATGACAATTTTCATAAATATTGCAAATTAGACTTGATTTTATTTTTGGACTACAATTTTATGTAGTGCGCTGTAAGGCTCAAGGTAGAAAATCATTATTAAATTAGTAAATATATGATTTGGTTAAATGAAACTTCAATTATATCTATTCTTACAATCAATCTACTGGAAGAATATACTGGAAGGGCTATGATAATATTATTACTTACAATATGTTTTTTTGTTATTGGAGAAGATCGTTATTCGTAAATTTGTGTAAACTATATAATATTTTCTTGCATTATTATTATTTATTTTATATTTTTTGTGTTAGGTATGCTTGATCAATATAAACAATAAATATTCTAGAAACTTAATTTGTGAAAATATTTAAATATTTCAATTTTATTTTGTTTCTTTCATAATTATCTTTTTAAACGAACGAATTGACCGAACATCATTGTTTTTGTAAGTGTTGTAAGTCGTATGAGGAAGTTGAAAAGACAATTGAAATCGGATGAATTTAATAAGCGGTCCAAGTACTAAGTTTTATTTGTGATTGATATACCAATTAAGTATTTACTCAGTGATTTATATGTTTAAGTATAAACATGAGACGCTGCCAAGCTCAGCTATTTTTTAATGACATAATATCATATAGAGACAACTTTCAAGGGGCTGCATTTAAAGCTCAGCTATTTTAAGATAAATAAACACCACATGGAGTCGGCCTACAAGCGACTCCGTTAATATAAATAAACCTAACATGAGGTCGCCTTACAAGCGGCTTCATATGTATTTAGGTTTAAGACTTTTGTATAAAATAAAGAAATGCTCATCAGAGCAATCGGTTCGATTCTAAACGTCGTCTCATCGTGTTGACTACACCCTATAGTGTTTCACACAGATACGATTACAAACATTTTGGTGATTAAAGAATTATGTGATTTTATTTAATATGCCTGTGAATTAAAACTTATTAATTATTTTGGATTAACTCTTAAGACACAAATTTAAATAAAAATGCGAAGAATTAAAACGACTTCTTTCATATTTTCCTAAAATATGGTTTATTTTTCCAAAAAGTGGAAACACCAAACTATCCCTGTTTATTAGTGAAAAAATGTAACCTAAACAAGCTTTAACAATCGCAATCAATATAAAAGCAAAATAATAGAAATTTAATTTTTTTTCTCCAAATAGTTGAATTAAAATGTTACAAATTTTTATTACAAATCTATATATTGTATATTTTTTAATATATATTTATTCATACCAATTGTTGTTCTCAACAATATATATTTTAGAAGTACGTATAATATACGGAAACCTAGGTTTGCTCTCTTGCCGCAATATCTATTTTGACCTGTTGCATACATTAACACATCTCCATAACAAACATTTTAAGCATATTTATTGATTTTATGAAATATTGTTATAAAACCGATGCTTACTCACCAAATATCTATATAAAATTCCATTCGCAAACAGAACAATGCTGAGAAAATACTTCATTGCGGCTTGTCTATTACATACATCGCTGAGCAGCAGTGTCCGTCCAATCATAGCCCTTTTCAAATTGGAAAAACCATTAAAATCCGGCATCAGCTTAAATCGCCTTACAAAATCGAACACGTATACACCTTTTAAGCAAGTCTCACACCTGGTGAAAAAATCCACACCCCCCCCCCCCCACCACCACCACCCACCTAACCACAACATCCCTTTTAAAATCGAGAAAATGAATACGCAAAACACAAAAACATTTGCCTGTCGTTTTGTGCCGTTGACCCATAAAAACAATAACGGCAGCAGCATCAAATGTCCAGTTAACTGCGCAGGGCAGGACGGTGAGCAATTCCAATGCAAAATTGAACAAACTGTCAGTTGCAAGGCCAGATCCGACGACCTATTCCAGACTAGCCAGCAAAACACAACCCAAACATAACACTACACGTCAGCAGCAAGCATTTCCTTTGTTCCCGTTCTCCATTCTCCATTCTCAAATCTCCCTTCTCCGTTCTAATTCTTCTCGTGCGTATGTCGCTCCTCACATTGCTTCCTGAATCTGAAAAATATACGAATTACACTCTGAGAATTTGATATGCAAAAAATTTAAAAACAAGCGGAAATTTCTTTAATTATTTTTAAAAATTAATGTCTTGGAAGATATAATAATATACATAAGCAACGGAAGATCCGAAAACAATTTTTGTATATCTTTTAAACTTGTGTTAAATTTTTTACATACCCTTATTGGAACATAATTATAAATAATAATAGGCGAGGGTTCATCAAATTGGCTAATGAGAATTATCTCTAGATAGATATAAGAATGTTATAAAAAGTTGAACACATAATTTAGTGTTTAATTTTAAAATAATAATACTACAGAAAATATTTATACACATTTTGTTCATAAATAATAAATAATGCTTATATATTTTTGTAGAACATAATCTTTCTTTCTTGCAGACTTACTCATATTTTCAGCTGCAATTTATTTCAAGTTAGTTATATTTGGATCTAAGCCAAATTGTGCTCTCAGTGTACGCACAGGCTGTCCAACTGTGGTTTAGCTCTCCGTTGATTTTGTATCTTTGCTGGCCAACACGCCTATATACATAAATGCACCTACACACATACATATATACATAGACACATGTAAGCACGGGGACACATGCTGGTGCTGCTGCTGCATGATAATGGGATATGGACGTGGACGTGGTGTCGATGCTGGACATGATGGGGCTCTGCCAGATGACCGTTTGTTTATTTCCCTATGCCTGTAAAAGTGAACGGAAGTTAATACGTTTACCTGGGATTTTGCTATACAGCTCACGCAGGTGGCATTGTTTAATATTTGATATTTGTGGTGTTGTTTTTGATGTTGTTGTTGTTGTTGTTGCTGCCTCGCAAACGGAGAAAATTGAATTGCGCTAATGCGCTTATATATATATATATAGCATAAAGCATATAGCTCGACTATTGGTCCATTGCAACGCTAAACGATCCAAATAAAATTGCATGTGAATGTGTGTATCGATAATAAAAATAGCCAACAAATTGACTCTAAGAGGACAGAGGACAGGGGACAGAGGACCTGCTCTGCTCTGGTCTGTGGCCTGGGATTTATAAATATGTTATAACATATTATTTTTATGTTGGCTTAAATGTAATTGTTAGATGAGAGTGGGCGGAATACGAGTGCCAGCACTTAATGGAGTGGCATAGACACATACTACTATACATACAGTATACATATTGACTGCGTGTCAGTTGTGATAATCATTTCCTTCAACTGGACACAGACAGTGGCGTCAGTGGCAAAGAGGGAAAGCTGACCTCTTTCAACGTAAGGTAAACAATATCGATAGAAAATGGGATACAGATGTATGTGGGTTATATATTTGGTATATTTATTAGTCGATTACAAAGGGTTGGCTTAACGATTAACAGATAAGCTTATATTTTATTGTGATTTATGTGTTTTTCTTCATATATAAATGATTATCAGTTTCTAGTACATCTTAACTAAATGAACTCAAAATGGTTTTAAGTATAGTTTAAGAACTTAGCTTATGATACCATATAAAGAGAAAAGACCCTAAACAGTAGAATTATTAAGAGTAACAGAATTGATCAGATGTACATCTGAAAGGAGTAATTTAACTAAGACAGATAAAAAGTTAATTCAGAAATCAATGTAAGAAAACTGTATTAATTTAGTTCGCTAAAGATAAAAAACATAGGTAATAATTAAAGTTCAATTGTATTTATTCTTACAATTATACATACTGTAAGAATGAGTAAGTTATGATAATATTATTACTTATGATACGTTTTTTTTAAATACTACAGAAGATGGCAGCAATTGCAATACAGATAATAGCCATTTTAAAAAAATTATATCTTAATAATTTTTCGTAAATTTCTGCAAATTAATTTATTTTTTCGAAATTGCATTTAGTTAAAATTATTATGTAACTTCTTAGCAAGTTTTTTTTAGTTTTATGATATTGATAGGTTTAGTTGATCCTTATAAAGAATAAAAACCGCACTCTTATTGCACCGTTATCTGATTCTGGTCTTTACTTAAGCCAAGTAAATCTTTTGTTGCTGGCAGAATTGCATTATTGTGGAACAGAAGCAGCAGGTTGCTGGTGCTTAGTGCCACCAATTTGTTAGTGGCTGCAACTGTCTATTTCCTTCGACAATTTTAGACTGTTGTTAACTGTAATACGTTAAAAGCCAAAGTCAGAGGGAAAAGTCGACGTCGACGTCGACGTCGACGCCACGTTGGCAACGGCGAATGCAGTCGCCTTTTCTTTTTTACTGTTATAATATTTTCACTTTTATTTAATATCTTAATACCTTTAAGTGCACATCCGCTTTGCCGGTTGCCTTCAGCATTCGCTTCCGTTATGGCATTTTGCGAGTGTGTGTGTGTGTGCGTGCGTACATGTGTACGTGCCTGTGTGTGTGTGTGAGTCTTTTGAGTCTTCCGTTGCGAGCGTCTAGCTTTGTCTGCACTGGCATTATCCCCGCAATCAGCGTAACTGTAAATCACATATAGTTACCCTGCATGTATATATATATAGATACATATATATATATATATATAGGAACTGGAATAGTTGACACAGACAGTGACTAAAAGTGGCATAGGAAGTGATGCTGTGATGGCTGCCAAGTCCCGTATGCTTTTGTATTATGAATGTAACACGCAGGCAAACAACGAACACGCAGTCATCACAGTCGCCTCGACAAGGATGTGCAGAGAACGACAGAGAGGGAGAGAGAGAGAGAGAGTGGAACAGTTTGTGCAGGACATTTTTCTAAGCTGAACTCGACTCACGGAACTTTCAGTGTCTGTTGGCCGGACGGGCGCATCGTGCGCCTCGTCGCCAAACTGACGGATATTCCGGTGCTTCTGTCAAACGCTTGTCATTTTATTTACCATTTACACACTGACACACTCATGCACACACACACACACACCCACACACACACACACAGCACAACACAGTAGCAGTCGAAGGCTCTTGCGTCCTGTTTAGCATCTTATCGGCTTAAAATGCGAAAATTGCAAATAAATTCGAAAAGTTTCTCTCTTTCGCTGTTGCCAAGCTTTTAAATTATTTACTTGGATTTTATTTAACGTTAAACGGTCGACAGTTGCACATCAGCCACTTGTGTGCTTGTCAGCTTGTATCCGTTAGACACTCTTTCTACAGTTGACCCAGCCCTTGAGTTGGGTACTAAATGCTATCTTTAACTGGCCACTCAATTTGTGCTACAATTGTTCAGCTTGCTCATTTCATATGCCTTCCAATTGCTGGTCAAATAATGCCCATCCACAACTCGTCAGATTTGCAGAAAGGACTCCTGCAAGTGGCAACTGATATTTGGATGTTCTGTGTGCCAACTGACAGCTATTGTATCCCTCTCAATAATTATATTGCTTATTTTGCAAAACATGCCGATTAAGTTATACTAATTATTAGACAAGCACATTCTGCATAAATATATTCGGGCAATTACAAAACTATTGAGTATCGATTTCTTTAATTTAATTAATTAAAGTTTTTAAAAAAAATATATATGTTATATTTGTTAGATGTTATACTGAAATTAATTTGGTGATAGTTGTACTATTTGCGTAGCATTTATTATATAATGTTTGCAGTTTTAATTAGATATGACTATAATGAATGGACTTTATAGAACTAACTCAATTTTGTTAGGAAAACTCTCTTCAATTTCATGAACCGCTATAATTCCCGTGTTGCCAGCAATCCCAAGGCGGATTCAACTTATCTGACCAACTTTAAATAAAGGCGAAGTAAGAATTTGCCCAAAAATCATTTGGCAATTTTCCACTTTTTATGCAATTAATCAAAGGCAAACAGAGCAACGCTCTACGTTTCCAACTCATGAATATACAAGTATACATAAGCATATAAATATATATATATATATATATATATATATATATATATATATATTTATATAGATATGGCTGAAAATCGTCTGAGGGTAGTAGAACTCAAAAGTAAATTCAATTAACCCTGCGGACCGTTGAGAGTATAGTCAAATACACTCAGCCAATACAAATAAATGTGGACGCTGACGATGGACTACGACGATGTCTGCAACGTACTAAACCAAAACTAAGCCGGAACCGTACTATGGACTACGGACTACGGACTACGGACTGTGTACTGCGCACTGTGGACTACAGTTTACGGAATCCACGGCAAATCAAGCAGACGAAAGGTGCCGTGGAGTTGGACACAATGCCGATGCTGATGGTGATGCTGAATTTTACAGAGAGTGAGACCTGGGAGGGAGTGGAATGAGTGAAGGGAGGGGGGGGGGGGGGGGGGGGAAGCAAGAACGCTTAAACCACAATGAGGCAAAGTAACTAATTATCTCGCCTTATCCCCCACAAACGGTCTTTTCTGTTTGCCCAAGTCGACAGCTCTCTCTCTCTCTTACTCACTCACTCTCTCTGTCTCTATCTCTCTCTCTGTCAGTCTCTCTCTGTCTCTAAGCACTCGAATAGGCAACATTTGTAATATGTGCGCCGAGAGATGTTAGTTCCAGACCTAAAGATTCTAACCCACAACTACCCTTTCTGGCTGAAGAACAGACACGTGGCGCAGAAATTGAATACAAT
Organism: Drosophila dives; assembly: GCA_035042365.1. Classification (NCBI taxonomy): domain Eukaryota; kingdom Metazoa; phylum Arthropoda; class Insecta; order Diptera; family Drosophilidae; genus Drosophila; species Drosophila dives. The sequence goes on along the minus strand of JAWNLJ010000133.1, from coordinate 1,861,294 downwards.
CTCGATGCTTGTATATATCTCTATATACACATATATATATATATATATAAATGTTTGTGTATGTGTTTGAATGGACAATGGACAATATTGCCCCAAGGGACAACTGGCCAGTTGGGCTGCTGAGATCTCGAGAATACTTCAAATGAAATGTGTCAAATACTTTGACGCATGCTGCACTCAACTAGTTACCAATGGCAATAGCAATAACAAGTTGCCAATACTCAACTGTTGGGTATTTGTGAACTCTTCTGATGATTTTGTTTACCCTTCAGTGGTTATCGAAATTTAATTAGACCACAAGCTAACCTCAGCTCATAAAGTGCAAATATTCCTAATGAGCATCAGTTGGCATCCAGAAATGTCTGTTTTGAGGCTAACTTGATTAAATTAATATTATTTTAAAAACAACAAAAAAGGACGAACAAATTAAACACAATAAACTTAGTTGTCACAGATTCCAAAACTATTTATACAATAAATTATATAAAATGATTGACTACAAATAGCAATAAATAAATATTGACATAACATTTTTAAACCTTTTTTTTAATTAATACTTTGCTATTTCCATCAAAGATATACATTTTAAATTGTATAAGTTAATTATTAATTTTAAATTATTTAATATAAGTAAAAGTTTTTACTTTTTTTTTGTAATTTATTTTTCTTTCAGATTTATTTCTTTGTAATTTATTTATTTTCAGAGTTTAACTAGATATTTGTTAGACTGCGATCTATTATCAATTATTGTAGGCATAGTTTGTACTGTTTACACTAAACCGTAGACTAAATGCTAATATTAATTAATTTTAATTTAAATTAATAATAAATTAATAATAATTTAATAAAATTGACTGCTTTAGAAAGGGTATTTCGTCAACAGCTTTCTGAATTTTAGCTTTCTATTTGCGTCTTTTTTTCTGTAGCGAAAAATATGAAACAGCCGTTTTGAGTAGTTGGCAGTTGGAGCATTGTCGATTTGGCCATTGTTTGTTGGCGTGATAGGGTCGGATTTCGGATTTCGGGGTTCTGTGTTCAGTTTGGTGACTGGTTGCTGGACTGCATCGAGCTCGCTGCTCGTTGATTCATTTGATTAGTCCGTTTTTATTTTGAGTTTGTCTGCTGATCGTTGTTTGGGCACCGAGCTGCCTGCCAATTTTTGTCATTTTTTCAGCCATGCTCAGAAAATTGGCATTAGCAGCTTGTTGCCAGGGTTTCAAAATGAAGCCCGAACAGACATTTAATTCACAGATATTCAAGTGCTATAAACAAACTCCAATAATTGATAAATTCACAACATTTGATAAGTGAATTTGGCTATTACATCCATGACACCTCTATATATAATTATAATTTTTAAGAATTAATATTTAAAAAATATTAATATTAAATATTAAAGTAACAGGCAAATATTATGGTCACAGTATTTTTTTCAATACTCATAAATATTAATAAAACCACATAGATACCTCGACTTTAAGATTTACATTAAAAATTTGGTTGCTAGATTATTGGCGATGTTTTTTAAACATCAGCTTATGCTATATATGCATACCTATATGTTCTGCAATTATTATAGTTAAAGCCGTTAGATTTAAGGACTTAAAGAAATATTAACAAATTTGTATGGCCACGCCTACCTCTGTGCACATAACCGCCAATGCCGATATTTTGGAAAGTGTAAATCGATAAATTCTCATATCTGTCAAATTTTTATATAGATAGCATCCCAAAACTTGGCAGGTATTTTGCTTATAACAACCTTCAAATATCGGCAGATATCATTTCAGACCTAGAAATCTAAAATCTAAATGTAAACTAAATAAATCATATTTGGAAAGTATGTTACTGGTAACTCCCTTAAAAGATCGATACAAAATTTGCCACGCCCTCTACGGCTTCCTAAACCTTTTAGTGTAAAACGATAAGATAATCTCAGGCAATTTTAAAGATAAGGTAAACAAATTTAAAAGGAATATACCCTTCAAAATTCGGAAAAAAAAATTTTTGGACCACGCCCCGAAAAACGATTATATCTCCAGCAATTTTATATTCACAGTTACAACACGTGAAGATTACTAGACACCTGCTCAATCATTTTTTTCTGCCATGCCCACTCGTCCTTCATAATAGCCCATAACTCCTGCAATTTAGGAGTTACAGTTACTAAAGTTCGACGCTTATATCTACCCATATATGAGAGGCCCACCCACCCTATTCTTGACTACCTGTAATAAGTTAGTATCAATTATGGTATCACAGTATTTTGCAGTCGGTTATGCCCGACTACAACGTTCTCTTTTTTTCTGTATCTTTTTCTTTTTCTTTGGGGAGTTTTTTCATTAAGTTGAGTCCGTTTTTGCTTCACTTCTTTTTAAATTGCTGTAATTGAAAATTGTGCATAATCGAAGAGTTAATTGAAGTCATTGAATTGTGCGTTAGTTGAATCAAAAAATCAAAGCCATATAAGAAACTTTAGCTACAAGAACAACGGAAACAACAAGTCAAAATTGGTGTTGGCTTTTCGCTTTTGGCAGTTTCGTTTGCATTATAAAGTGGAAAAAGTTTTTAATATGCTTTTACAGCATTTTTAACTTTTTTTTTCGCTTTGGCTTCCAGGACTTGTTTTTTTTTTTTGGGTATAAAATACAATTTTGTGGCAAATTAAATACACAAACGAAGCGTGCACCACCACACTTATACACACACACACACAAACACACACACATAAGCTCAGCATGCTCCGCACAGCATGCAACGATAATTTGTCTGAAGCTGCGTGCGTGAAACATTTTCAGCTAAACTGTTTTTAGCTGTTGTGTCTGAATATCATATATTATATAAATATATATATATATGAAGATTTACATATACAGCGTGGGGTAAATATGAAAATAGTCGAACAGTTCTTATCGAGATTTTGTGAGACTTCGTTTAGCTAAATGCTCAAAATTTCCGTTTTTTCAACGAATAAACCAGGTATTTTGGGTATTGATTGTGGCATGTAAACAGTTATGTAATCTGTTGCAACTTCACAACAAAATTACGTTTACCTCTAGTAATATTAATGCAGAGTAAATCATAATTTTCTTATGTTATATTATTTAATTTATATGCTCATTACTAACTGAGAATTGCTAACAATTTTTTTATAAATCGCTTAAAAGTTTCTAGCTGTCAATCCTATATATATTCTTGATCAGAAGCAGAGTCTGTCCGCAATTATAGTTATAGTATGCTACGCACATATTATGAACCAGTTTGCACAATTCACATTCTTTAAATTTAGTGACTCCATTAAGAATATAAATTTCATAGATAAACTTTACAGTTTCCTATCGATATAAATCGGTTTCCGACAGCAACACAAGTTGCAATATTTAAGATGCTGTTTTCTAGTTTGTCAGGAATCATTTTCTGCTAGGAAAGTAGTTGGTTTCAATGTACCTTCTAACTTGGCTAAATTCAGTCTCACATAGCCAACCAAAGATGAAGCATTAGTTCTAACCCTGAACATAACTTGCAGCATTGCCCAAGGCTGTGTTTAAGATGGTTAAGGTACATCCAGTTATTATCAAGACAGATATAAACTTGGCCTGAAGTTTCCGCATGACACACTTCTCCCCCTTTCCCAGAGACGACCTACTCTTGCATAGTTTTTTGTACTTATGCTTATGTGTCCTGCCTCCACTCGATGTTGGTTGTGCCCGAGGAAACTTTAGCTTTCAATTTACCTAATTAGCAGCAAGTTGCCCCTGCCATTGCCAATCGTGGCTAAGTTCGTTGCCTAGACACATGTTTTTGGGTACATTGGTACATGGGTGCCAGTACATGCCGGATGTCGATCCCCAATGCGGACCGCTTATCGCATTAGCTGCTTTTCTGTGTGTGCTCCTTTCCCATTTAAGTTGTGACTTCTGCTAACTTATTCTTACGCCATTGTTCGGACTTGGGCGTATTTAAGCCAAAACCTCTTTTTCTTTGTTCCAACTTTAATAGCGTTTGGGTTGTTTCTAAAAAAAAGAACCTTAGTATATTAGCATACTTGGTCGACTTATATTTAAAGCCAGTGCATATATAATATATACACCCACACACACACACACACACACACACAATCAGTTAGTCAGTATTTCAATGTGGAGGCTGCTGCTGGTCATGTTTTAAGAGATAGGCAAAACATTAAGCGGATTAGTTTCTTGAGTACTGTGGAAATTCTTGGGGTGCCTGTGGAAAGCTCTTCACCTTTTGGCAGTCGGTCAGGTGGGCAGCCATTAGTTCTGTGTCGTCCTCGTCATCAGCATCGTCATCGTCGTCATCGCCCTCGTCGACCCTCAGCTCCTTTCTGGGGATAAGACTGTGTAGCTAAATATTTCCTAGGGCCTGCACCACTCCAGTCAGTTATAAATTGTTGGCTATTAGTTTAATGAACTTGTAGATTCTTTGGCCCTTCTTAAGCATTTGTTGGCCATTTCACTTTGCCCGGCTGCGTTGCCAAGGCAGTCCCCACCCCGGCTTCCAGTGGTTTTCACAATTGGCTTGGCGCACCACTCGCTCTGAGCCAGAATTACATGAGAAAACAATTTGAAATTGGCATAATACGCATCCAACTTGACTACATATGTCATTCAAATTGTTCAAATAATCTCTCAAGTTGCCCTAGCTGCGCAGAAGTAGAAATTTTATTGTTATTGAAGCGGTTTTCAATTCTTTTAGATAGTTATATAGGCAATTTAATTTATTATAAGTGTTTATGTGTTTCTCAATTTTAGTTTTATTTATTTCTATTATCGATAATAATTGTCAGCAAAAGTACATTTACTATTTTTGAGACTCCTCTGAATTTATTTCTATCTATTCTCTATAATATTTATATAAATATTGTCTACACAACCAAACTTTTGTAGCTTTTTTATATTTAAATATATTTACTTAATTTTCAATAAGTATTGCTTTTCTGTTAATATGTTGGGTTTAGTTAAGATTTGGCTTAGATTGCTTTTGAATTTCTCAGACACATTAGATTAAAAGTAGGAAACAGGGTGTTGCCACTGGACTTAAAAAGAGCTGTTTATTTGTACAGGGTATGAAAATCGTCAATTTTATTTTCCCTTGTTACACTTTCTCAATAAACTTCTTTGAAAAGGACTGAGAATCTCCAAGGATGCATTCCCAAATTCATAATTGGCCAAAATCTTTGAATAGTCAGTTAAATGCTGCTAATCATGGTTTATCCAGCTTACACTTCTATTATATTCTATTATTAACTGTAAAACTGCAACTTTCAGTGGAATTCTTTCACCTATGATTTTCCAATAAATTAATAATTGTGCCGTCATTTCCATCAAGACTGCAAAATGATGAATTGTATATATATAAATCTTATCACTTATAGATATTATTATTCGTAACTTGTAGATAGTAGAAAATTAGTGAAGTAATCGAGACAACTGAACCATCAATTGGCTAAATGGATGATTAAAATACTTGCTTATTATCTCGTTTGATTAAGTTCTGCAATCATAGAGAAATCGGTGAATGCAGCTTAATAAATAATATACATGTGAGAATTGCTCTTAATTATAATTAATTATTAATTTATATTCAGCAAACCTGAATCCCAATTGCCCTTTGGCTGAGTACCTGGCGTAAAAATAAACAATTCAATTTGATTACGAAAGTTTAAGCCGACTCAAATGATTCATTCACATATGCATAAATATATATTTATATATATATATATATGTATATACATTTATATATATATATATATTTGTATATGTTTATGAATATTTATTTAAAAGTCTAACTGTTCATATTTTCCTAGAGAGACAAACAAATTGATTTACGCAGAGCGAATTTTGTGACAATTGGAGTTGATTCGAAATTCAGCAGGACCTAATTTTCAAAGAGTGTTCTGTCAGAATGTCCTTATCGATCCTTTTTTTCAAATGGCTTTGTGACCCACTTTTCCAGATACTCTCCTTCACCCACTGCAGTCAGCCAAACCACATGCATTTAACTTTCGCACACAAATGAAAAGTTATTGGTTACAAATTTTGTGTATTGAACACAGAAAAAAATATTCGAATTTTTGTGCCTTCGGAAAAGAAGTTGTTCACTTTAAGTTCCTTCTAAGAATCTTCGTACTTTTTTATTCATATTGTGAATTCTGAAAACAAATTTCCAATATTATTTTTAAAAAATACGGTTTTTTATTGTCCACCAGGGAATTTTGGTTTGCTATTTGAAATGTATTATTTTCCTTTGCTTAAGAATATTATTTATTTATTTATTTTTATTCACATATATTTTGTTTTTTAATTATATATAACCATTAAATATTAAGGATTAGAACTTAAAATGAGATTCAATCGGTTTAATATACTTGATATTAGATATGTCAAATCTAGGTTTTTTGATTTAATTAAATTTTTTTGATTGCTCGATCCTTGCTTTTAACATTGTTGCTAATTTGTTTTTATCCTTTATTGCATTTCAATGTTTTTCATTTAATTTAATGTTCCCCTCTTCATTTTGATTTATATTTAAATTTGTTTTAAGTCGACATTATGTTAAAAGAACAAAGAATAGTTAAAACTCCTTCTAGTCAGCTAGCAGTGTTTTTCTCTGAGTGTAATTATATATACAATATACTTTCTATATTGTTGCTTATCTGTGTGTGTGTGTAAAAGGACTTCCCACACAACCACACACAAAATGTGATTAAAATTTCATGAACATGTAAATACAAATGGATGAAAAACTGTGAATTGTGTATATCAGTGTGTGTGTGTGTGTGTGTGTCATTATTCTACCTTGAACCTTCATTCTAGCCACTCAAATGAGTTTAATTATAATTTAATTAAACTCAGTGCCATAATGCACTTCCCTTGTTTCACATTTAAACAAATTTATTTTCCGTAGATTTTTCAACATTTACCCTGAATGTCAATTTGGCCATTTAATTTTTTATTTTTTTTATTTTGCATTCACTTTTATTGATGATGACAGACTCGCTTTCTGTGACTGAGAAAATTCTCCTCTTTGGTCTATGCACTTTGGATCCCATCGCAATCGAATTAATCTCCACACTTATCGTAGTACCACCTGCAAATGTTAACTTTTTCCCCAAAATAGTTTCTTTCAACAAATCACTTTATATTCCTCGAAACCATTAAGAAAGTCCAAAACGTGTAAAGAGTGTAAAAAGAAGGAAACTTCTCCGATTGGATTAAACAAATATATTTTTGATACGCATAAAAGACAGAATCAGGCTTAGCTTTGCTCGTCTATATTTAAATATTATATAAAGTATATTACATTTTATCAATGAAAATCGATTAATGTTTGAAGTAAAAGCTACAATTTGAAATATTCAACATTGTAACATTTATTAAACTGTACTAATGCTTAATTTATAAATTTGAGTTAGACATTAAAATATCAAGTTTATTAAATTTTATTGTTAACACACAACAGCTGGCGATTATCGATAAAAACCAATTACCGATAACAAAAAATGATTAAGATATAACTTTAATAATGTTCATATCATAAAATATTAACTTGTGTGTTTGTGTAGGGTATCTTTTAGTCGGGTTCTTTCTACTGAATCACTCATATTTGCTTTCGCTTTATCTCGTTGCAGATTTATCATAACTTCACTGCTTCTGTCTCTGTTTGTCTCTCTCTCTCTCTCTCTTTCTCTCTTTCACTCTCTCTCTCTATCTCTATCTCTCCTTATCTCCTTCTCTCCTACTTTCCTGCTTTCTCGGTATCTCTGCTTGTGTGTATTTATGCGTGCGACATTTAAATATGTGCCACGCCCACACACACACAGCCCCAATTAACCCACCGCTGACCAATGATATTTTTTCCGAAGGTTTTTGCTTGCAATTTTTTTTTCCATTTTTGCGTGGAGCAAAATAAAATTTTATTTTTATTTAATTAATTGACTTTTGTGTTTATGTTTGTGCATGTCCTGCTGCAAGTAACAAAACGTTGTGGCATGGGGCACAGGTGTACACACAAATGCATATTTATATATATATATATATATATATGCATTTATACCTATACATATAGAAAAACGACAGATGTGCACGGCGTTTAGCACTTTTTCAATATTTTAATCTGATTTGCACGTAGCAGTTAAAATAATATTTTACTTTGGGTTTACTTTGCCTTCTTATTTTTCTTTTTTTTTTGTTAATATAATTATTTTATTTTATTTATTTATTTTAAATACCAATAGTTAATTTAATTAGCCGAGAGAGTAAACACTTTTCCTAAAGTTAGTATTAATAACTTTCGGTTGGGAGTTAAATTTTCGATTGTTATTTAAAAAAATAGTATTCTCTATTCTTCAGTGTATCAGTTTATATATGTATACAGATCTGTTTCAAAACCACATACTCTCTTGGTATTGAACATATCTTGTTGTCAATAAAATTAAAGCACAAATACAATATTTGTTCTATCAAAAAAAACCAACAATATTTGTCCATATTTTTAAATATTGATGTAATCAATGTAATCATATAAATTATATATGCACATTTGAAACATTGCGATATTATTTTTTCGAACAATTTGATTCATGTTCATAATATTTAATTTTTATTAAAATTAAAAATGTGGTGGACTTATTAAATTTTGGCTTGTTTCTTTTATAATTTTTTAAATAATTTAATATAAAATAAACAGCTTTGAAAATATTTCGTTGCTCTTATTTTTTTGCAACTCTGTGTTTTGATTCACTATATACACATAGGTATAATAATAGAAATATGATAGCAATTTCTGATTTTTCAATCGACGTATTATATAATATTTCAATGAGTTTGTATTCTTTAACTTTATCAACAATTGATTTTGCCTGCGTAGACTAAATAATGCAAATATTTTATATGTTTACTTTCCAAAGTGCAGGCATATCTTATAGACTTAACTATTTTTTAAATTGCAAGTTTCAAATGCGTTCGCTTCAATTATATAAATTTGAATCTATTTTTTCTTTTATCAATTTTAATAAGATTAAAGTCTGGCAACGATGCCATGCCTCTTTAATCTCTCTTGAATACATGTGGCAACGCTTTTTCTGAGTAGATCGCGATCAGCTGATGCGTTTTCTTCCGAGTTTTAAGCACTGATTGCTTATTTTATTATTAATTTTTTATTTATTTTACATATTTTTTTGCATATTTGCTGAGAATCGCATCAGTTTAAAAAAAGGAAAAAACCCCAATTAGTTAAAAATTATTTATTAAAATCCAGAAGAAAGAACAGACCTGCAGCAACTATTCTTTTTATATCTCATGTAATATGACAAAAAATAATAGTGTTAATTATTAATTCATTTATTACATTACAAAAAATAAACACAAATAACCAAAACCTTAAATTAGAAAACTTTTGGGCATAATTCATTTAATTTACGATGTATCTGTATTAATAATAATTGAAATGCAAATAAACAACTCAATTAACATATCAGCCATAAATAAAAACAAATACTTGCTGCAAATGCAGTTATAAAAAATTAACTACATAAATAAATACGATAAATTCAATTAAATTACTTTTTTTTATGAACAAAATGTGTTTTAAGCCATTTCACAGTTAATTGAAGGGCATTTGTATACATGTAATATGACTGGTATTTTTTAAATTAATTTAAATTGAAAATATGTGCAGATTAATCGGTTTTCATTAATCCTTGCTTACATCAATAAACCATAATAAAAACAACATAAAACAAACAAATTGCTTTTAAATGCATTCAAGTTGCACTCAACTTGGCAGCACTTTTTTGTCATGCCAGACACACAGGTGCAACTCATTTAAAATGTGCACTCAGTTATACACTCAGCAGTGTCGAATGCTGTGCGCAACAAGTGCAAGTAGGACAACTATATTATTGTTAGAGACATAACGGACTCACAGGCTGTGAAAAAACACACCGTAGGTTAACATGCAGCTGTTATTGTAACATAGCGCGCATCCCCAAGAGTATGCAATGCTATTTGAATCGCTCTGAGCACACTCAACTTAGCGCTGAGTTAACATTTTGAGTATCATGTTCATTAACAGCACTACGGCGTTAACACTGCGAGAGAGTCACAGAGAGAAAGAGCCAGAGAGCGAGATTTTTACAGCCAGTTTGGGTTGTGTTTGTTCTTATAAGAAATACTGAGCGCAAACTGAGTCATTTATAAAAATTTAATGGTGGTGTACGGTTCGTTCAGCTCGCAGCGCGTTGCAACGTCTCGATTTGTTGGCCAGTGAAAAAATACAGAAAATTCAGAAAATACATAAGCAAGGCAAACAGACCCAATAAAATTGTATTATGCATAGCAATTGTTGTCTCGCGTCTCCGTGCAATACACTGTGACTAAGAAAATATCAAGAGAAAAAAACAAACAAAATTATATATTAATAACAGCGCGTCGCGTCTAAATTGCAAATTGCAACAAAGTCTGAAACGTGAAGAATAGAAAAAAACGGAGGAGCGCAGTGTAAAAACAGCAATATTTAAAAAAGCGGCAAAACACAAATCACAAAACTAAAACAGAAACCAAAACATACTACAACGCAACAACAACTACAGCTACAATTGAGAAAATAATATAAAAATGTGAGCGCAATTTATTTTTTTCTTCCCATTTTGACTGCCCAACGCAAATTTAAACCCGCTTTTTGTTGTCTACCGCGTGAGTTTTTTTAGTTCTCTCTACCTCGCTCTCTTATGTGCTAATGCAAAAGGCTTACAACTGTTTATGAAGTTTATTGTTTGTCAGTTTTATTAACAACAAATTAAGCATAATTAAGTGTTCCTTCTCCCTTTCTCTCTTTTTCACATTTATGCCCTTTCGTTCTTCTCATCTTCAGCCGGCAAAGCCGTCGCGTGTTGCGTGTCTGTTTTAGCATTAGTGTGTGTGTGTGTGTGTGTGTGGTGTATACAGTTTTTATTCCCTTTTCACTCAAGTTTTTAATGTTTCTCTAATCAAATGCTAAAATTGATTTTAATTTACAATTATCCATTTGGATAATTTTTAATCAATATTAAGTTGTAATATTTAAAAATATTTTTATATTATTCTTAAAAAAGATATAAGATAATTTTTAACAGTCAATAAATTTTTTTTTGCTTTATTTTAAAAGCTTATTGAAATATAAACTAATTTAAAATTTATAGGGTATTTGATGTTTGGTATGCAAAGCTTAACACCACACTTAGAGTGCAAAAAAAGTAACAAAGCCAGCATCCACAAACACACACACACTCATATATATAAATATATATATATTTATATATACATCCCCACGCCGCTTTAAATTGATTTTTGTATGGCGGCGGCGGCGTCGCATTATTTTCTTATTTGCTTCTCACGTTTTGCGTTTGCTTGGGCGCTCTTTGTTTTTGCTTCTTCTTTTTGTTGTTATTTGCTTCCTTTTGTGCCTTGCATTTACGCGCCTTTGCGCTTGCCTCTTGCGCTCTTGCGCAAGCCGCTCTCTTTCTCTTTTCAATGTATGAGTATTTTTTTCATTTTACAACACTGGCGTTTACCAGTTGGGATTTATGTATATTTTTCTAATTGGCGTGGGCAGCAATGTGCACGATTTTTTTATTTCTTTGCTTTTTAGGAATTTTCTTTTGGCAGCCCTTTTGCTTTAATCACTTCCGCCTGTTAAACTTTTAGCAAGGCGTTGCTGGATCTATTTCTTATTAGACAAAAATTCATTCACTACACCAACTGCATCATCTTCTGAGTATTTGTTGCTTTTGTTGTTGTCTCCCTCTACCCCGCCACCTATAAAATTCAATTGTGATTACTTTTAAAACAACGTCGTTGTCGACGTCGTCGCTTCGCTGCACTTGAAAGAGACAGATTTGAATTTGAATTTACGCCAGTGTCTCTCTCTATCCCTTTCTCTCTCTATCCGTATCTTTCTCTCTTCTAGTCTGTTGATTTCAAGCTAAGGCGTTTCTTTGTTGTTTAAATTTTTGCTACCCTGTCACTAAAATCATTTACATTTGGAATACCGATCACCTAATTCGGGTTTAGCTTGCGTTAATACGCAAATGTACAAAAACAAAAAAACAAACAAAATCTGTTATCCATATATTTTCTCTTGCTCATTTATTGACTCTGCCTTTAAAACCGAAATCATTTAAGAATTCTGTACGACAATTATATATACATGTAAATATATATATATATATATATATATTATTTAAAAAAAAGAATATTTGTATATATATGCATATTAATATTTTAGCTTGAAAGACGAGTCTTATAAATTGTTCTTTTAATAATGATAATAACGACTTGTTATTTAACACAATGAAATAAAATCTATTTATGCAAAAGCTTAACTTATTATGCGTTTAATAAAATGTACAAATATATGTGGATATATTCCATTGTATAATTTTATTAGATTTCTTCGTGTGTAGGATATGCTTAGAGACGCTACACAGTAGAAGATTTAAGATATTCTGATTCTGATTGCCAAATTGGTTTAATATTTGCAATTCCCATTTTTGTGTACAATATAAAAACTATTATGTAATATTTTTAGTTTGTAAATAATTATAAAAAAATTGATAAAATGTTCCATATGGGATATCTGTTTTTCATCTTAAATCAGATCTTAAATCGTTTTACAACCTATTGTTTTATTTTATATCTTACAATATTTTGCAATGTGTGTGAATGATATGCAGCCACTTGTCTCGACTAGTGTACATTTTGAGCCTGGCTGCTGCTGCTGCATTTATTGCTCTTCTTCGTGTGCTTCTTAGCGGTGCATTCAGTTGCAATTGCTTTGGCGTTTTCTGTGTGTTGCATTTTTTACTTTGCTGCTGCTGTTTCTGCTGTTGTTGTTGTTTCTGTTGCCTCTTGCACATTCTTCACACTGTGCCTATTTTGTGTTTTGTTTTTTTCTTTTTGTCTGGCCTTTCATTTGTAATGGTCTTGCTGTTGTTGCTATTGTTATGTGCATATTTTCTTTGCTATTTTTTTGCATTTGCCTTGTCGCTTTGCTCGTTCTGCTGCGCTGAATTTTAACCTGCCAAGCGAGCATTAAACGGTTGAGGGGTGTCTGTATGTGATGGTGCATGTGTGTGTGTGGGCATGCATGTGTGTGTATGTCAGATTGGTAGCTGTACTTTGTTGCATTTTTCTGCTGCAATTTCTAACTGGTTGAGCTTGAGCTTAGTCTCGTCTTGGTCTACCCACTCCAAACCTCAACCTCCCTCTCCTATCTGTGATTCCTCTTTGTTTTTTGCACTTATTGCCCATCGCCTGTAGGCCGTTGACTGCATTAAGTGCCGTTCCTCTCCGTCTACCTCCCTCTCCATCTACTCATCCTCCTCCTCCTTCTCCTCCTCCTTCGTTCGTATTTTTTATTGTTGACCCTGCGCGCCACTTATTGCAGTTTCCTCTTGCTATTGCATTTCTTTTGCTTCGAAGCCCCACAGCGCAAAGTACTCAACCCGTTTTCAGCTAAGCTCAAAGCTAAAGTGCTGTTGGGGTTTGTGGGTGGTGGGTGGGGTGAACTCCTCTGCTCGTTTTAGAAGTGGGCGTCGCCTTTTTGCTTATTGCTGCTGCTGTTGCCTTCAAGCACTTAACCGCCTTCCGTCTTTTGTAATTTTTTATTTTATTTCGTATGTTTTGTTTGTGCTTGCTGAATTTTTCACACTCTCCCTCTCTTTCTCTCGGGGCAAAGACCACCATCAAACCACCTGACCAAACCAAGTCTGCCCCCCTATTCCATTCCCAACTCAAATGTCATTTAGACGGCGCGCAGAAACAAAGCTTCTTGCCCCTTTTGGGCTGGTTAAATATGCAGCTCAAATGTAATCATTATTGATTTTGTGCCCAGCCTGCCTACTCAATTGCACCCGGATTCGAGACCACTTCTTACGCTCCTCCTCCCTCCCTCAACCGCGTCAGCCCACTTTCTACCTACACTGAACAAATTTGATAAACTTTGCCTATTAAAAAAGTTATCCAAATTAAATAAATGGTTTTACTTGTTGCACTTTTTTTTTAATATTTTTGTAATAAGTTTATTTTTGTATGTATTGAGATTTTTATAATCAGTCATTATTTTGATTTTGTAAGGTATAAATAATCTCATATCTTCTTGCTTTCTAATTTTTGCCTATATTTAAATTCGACTGCAGTTGTCTAGTTGCTTTTAAAATACTTTTCTAGCTTATAAAGTTTCGATTAACTTAACTTAACTTTATTTATGGTTATTAAAAGTTACTTAAGTTTTATGAAAAATCACAAAAAGAAATTCACCATTTTTTGTTAAAATTGAATAAAAAAAAATCGTACACATTTCCATTTAATTTAATAATATCGATAATTTAATTTAATTATTATTATTATTAAATTAAATAGAAATGTGTACGATTTTGTATAATTAAAAAATTATAAAAAATAAAAAGCAAATTTTGTAATTCATATATCCTAACTATATAGTTTCAGGGAGGTTTTTCTATTTTAAACATTTATTTAATTTTTTTCTTCAACCATTTTTTTTTATTTATTTGGCTTTAATTAAATTGAAATAACTTTTGTCTTTTTTATAAGACCCTATTTTTTAAGCACATTCTTTGTATTTTTTTTTATTTTTATCTAAATATTTGTATTTTTTTAAATTTAAATGTTACATATTATTTAAAATTGTATTTAATTTATTTTCTACTCTTTTTGTCGGCTGATATAGTAATCAAAAATTATATACCCATATACCTCACTCATCTAAACCCGAAATCTCATTTTGAAATACATTTTCTCTTCAAAAATAAAATAAATGTTATCCAAAAACCGGACATTAATTTCTCTCTGTGTGCAGTCGCATTCGGTTGAAGTTGGAGTCGAATTCTCCTACGTCTGTTTGTGTTTCTGGTGCTGGTCACATTACTATGGCAGATTATCATCCCGGTTGTCAGGTCAGGTCGCTGCTGGCTACTTAAATATGCAAAACGTTGCTGCTTGTTGGCTATTTGCGGCCGGAAAAGCAACATCCTTAAACGGGGGTTGGGATATGGAGAAGGTAAAAGGTCAAAGGATGTAGAGGAAGCGGGGCTCTGTTTGCTGGGATAAATGCGGGCTCGACTGACAGGCTGGTTGACTGGCTGGCTGGTTGTACTGTAATGGTTGTGGTATAGTGGTGTGGAGAGTTTAACACAGGAAACTCTTGACTCTTGTTGCACACACATTAGAAATTTAACAGGTTAATGTCCAGAGTCGTAAACGAAACCATTTATTTATGCCATTTGCACGACGCCATTTTTCGGCAAGGACTCGATCTGATTGTTGCTGTTGTTGTTGTTTATGTTGTTGAGCCGAATGTTTTCCGTGTGCTCGTAATTTACATAATATATATGTATGTGTACTCCTCTTCCCGCACCCCCATCCCCTCCGCTAGCTCCAGCCCCAGTTCCAACTTACTATCTCCATATGCGTACTTCTTTTTGGTTCCACTAAAAATAAAAATTTTCAAGGCAGATGCCGGATTTCTCTGTGCAGCAAATGTGAGAGTGAGAAGGAAAAAGGACCTTGAAGGCTTTTGATAATGACTGCCCCTTTCTTTGGCAACCCCCTACTCCTAAGTTTCCTGTCGCGAACATCTGATGCGTGCCATAAGCTTAACATTAACGGTATATGCTCCACAGCTGTCAGATTTGTCAGTCAGAACTGTCTGGGAGCAGACGGCGAAAAGAATGGCTTACAAGTTAGAGAATAACAAGAAAACATATGTGCGATGAATTATTGTATAAATATTCAAAAACACTCAATATGAATATATTACATAAACATAATGGATTGGGGTGTGTGTAGAAAAAGTTAGTTGGTGGTGGTCAATATTTCTGTATGTTCTACGAATTGCAGTTTTTCATCAATTTCGAATTTAAATACCTCAGGAAATTTCATAAGTCGTGTATATATTTATTATTACTTAAAATAAAATATCTAACTCCATTCAAATTCACTTTTCTTTTTTGCAAGCTATAGAAGGAAAACATGCCTAAGTCTATAAGAAACAAATATATTAATGTTTAATTGGTTCAATGTTTCATATTAATATGTATATAAACTGAATTTCTTATGTATTTAGTATTCTTTAATCATTTTAGTGTTTTTGTTTTGAATTAACAAATACTATAAAATCCATTTGTAAATATTTTTAATTTCTTACGCGAAAATATATATATTTTGAATTTTACATTTTATCATATATTTTTTTTAACCATTTTTGATTTTATTTTATAAAATGAATTATTTTTAATTGAATTATTATTTTTGTTGTATTTTTTTTTCCAATTTTTTGTCTTTCTAATTTTTTGAACTGCATTTATTTAAAATCAAATAGTGTTTATTTCAAATTTACTTAATTGTTTACTCCAAATAAAAAAAATTATTTTTATCGTTTTAATCTTGACGATTTTTGGACCGTATTAAATCTAATATATTTAAATAAATCGTATATTCTTTATTTATATTTATTTACTCAGAAAAACATTCGTTGATACTCACAATATAAAAATTAAAAAAAAACAAGTTTTCATTATTGTTTATTGTATTAAATTGATATCAATTTAAGCGTTATTTGGCATGCGAAATAAATTAATAAAATGTTTCAAATATTTTGTGTTTAGTACTTCCTATAAATAAAATTTGATTTGCGATTTAAATCAGTTTTCTACTCAGAAATTTCAGGAAATGTTCTTAGCTATTTACTGCTGGTAAATGATAACATATTGTGTTCCAGAAAAAACTAATTGCAGACTGAATTCAAACTCATTTGCGACTTGCAATCATGTTTGCGGCTTATCAAAAAAAAACGCATCACTTACAAATTGGACATAAATGCATTTTGATGAATGCAGCTGCAAAAATTCCAGAAAATTTTTATTTATTCTTAGACCTATTTGTTCATTACTAGCCCGAGCAGCATCCAGGTGTAGCAAACAGTTACCTGCAATATGAGTCTCTGTCTATCTGTCTATCTGTCTATCTCTTTCTTTTTCTGTCGCTTTAATTCTTAACCAGTTGCATTGCATGACTATTTCTAGGAGTCTTTTGACCCAGCCAAGTTAGCTGCTGCTAATTGCAACGCTGCAACAATAACTGAACCAATCCAAAATTGCCATCGATTTTTCCTTAGCCGTTTAAACAGCTTTTCCAAATTTGTCAACGACGCCTGCAGTTTGGCCATATGTGGGGTAAAACTCCAATGATTTTTCTTCCAAGGAAAATCAAATTCGTCTTTACAATGGTAGCAAAAACCAATTTGTATTATTTATATTATTTATTTATGTATTATTTTTATTATTTAATTATGTATTATTTATATTATTTATTTATGTATTATTTTTATTATTTAATTATGTATTATTTATTTATGTATTATTTATATGATAGTCAACTCACATTTAGACAAAAATATAGTTTGCAAATAAACAATTTGTATAAGAATTCTATAAAAAAATGTTTTGCACATTTAGATTGTCAAACCGCTTAATAGCATATTTATTATTATGTTTTTCACATTTTGACTAAAAATCAGATAAATAAATTGTTATATGTTAAACTAACAAAGTATTCGCTAGCCTGGGCTCATAAATAGCTTGGTTTTTAAATGCTATCAAACAATAAACAGCTATTAAAAATTAGGTGAGTAAGAGAGTAAGCTGATAGCCAAAAAGAGCTTTTCGCACTTTGAGCTTAAAAAAACCATTAAATCTAAACAACGACAAAAAATAATCATTACTAATAATCATAACTAATGCAAGGACAGACTAAACACGAGATAACTGTGCTGATTTAAAATCACAACAAAAGTTAATCAAGTAAATTCGATCTTTGCTCTAAGGGAATATTTGTGGTTTCGTCTTATTAATTTAAACATTTATTTTCCAATTGGTATCCAAAATGTGCAAGAGAGAAATCATTTAGCGGAGCTGCTACCCACGTAGTCCCATTCTCTCTCTCTCGTTATCTCTTTCGCTCTCTTTCTCTCGTTCTCTCGTTCTCTCTTGCTGTTAATATAATTATTTTGAATACAATCGCTCTATGCTTATTTTTTCTCTCTTTCTCTTTCTCTTTTTTTGCTCTTGCTCTCTGTTTATATGGCTTTAACGAAATAATTTTTTGTACGTGTTTTTTTTTCCTATTTTTTAAGTTTAATTAAACCAAATCGTGCCTCAGTGTTTGTGCAGTTGTTGTTTATATTATTATTATTGTTGTTGTTGTTGTTGTTAATCGGTGTGTAGTCATTTTCATTCATATCCCAATGCTGTTAGCTGCTGCTGTCGCTTTTTTTGTGTATATTTGTATATGTGTTATATTATTATCATTAGCTGGTGTTGTTTGCTTGTTCGCACTCTTGCTCCCGCTCTGCCTAGCGAGCTGATTGGCTGACTGGCTGACTGACTGACTGGCCGGCAAGTTCATTAACTTTTCCATCAACCAGCAGCCAGCAGCAGCATTAGAAGCATCCAGCAGCGGGGGTACCAATTTGTCAAAACTATTTTTGTTTGACGTGCGATTTTAAAATTACGCTTATGTTTTGATATTTCAATTTTGCACCGGTAAAAAAAAGGTGTTGTAGACTCTCCTCGCTCCTCTCTTCACCTCTCTGCTGCTCCTCTTAGTTATATTAACCTACTTGGATAAATATTTTGGAATTGTTTTTGTGTTATATTTGGAGGTGAAATGCGTCCGGTTGCCAAGCAGCGCTTCGTTCGTTGAATTCACTTTTGTACATGTCTTTTTTATTTTGATTAGCACTCAAAAGTCGATCTCCAGCCAAGTTGTGGACAAACTGATTACCTGTTGTGCCGGTTTACTTATTTTGGGGCAACAAACAGTTCCAGTTCCAGTTCCATATCACCATCGTTTAGTCTGACGTCAAAATGTCTCTTTCGAAATGACACTGAATGGGCAAAAACAACATGTTTTTACCGGTTTCATAACATTTGTCTCGCCTAGATTTTGACCAATATATGCGATTCTATTTCCTTATTGAGTTGGGAGTGTCTTCATCAGCATAGTGTGTAATATTTAAAATCATTGAGATTTTTTCAAATCAAAATATAAATTGTTCTATTTGTTTATGTTTAATGTAGTTTTTGGCGCTTTTATACACTTGTCATAATCATAATAAATAAACAAACAAAACAGATTTTGAGCTATTTGAATTGTAAAATAAGCTAAACATCTGTTGATTTATGCATTTGTGAACATTTCAATTTATATCTCCTTGCATTAATTTATCATTTTATTGAGTGTTTGAGTTCAATGAATGAATTTGATATGCATTTATTAACATGATTTGAAATTTGCAATAATTTCTAAACCTGTACGAACTTTTTATGCAAAACAGATAAAATATCTACTTCCGCCATGATTAATTTCGGGGCTTGGCTTAAATCTCTTAAACATTAAAGATAACAACAAAATATTGACTTTTTAACTAATGTTTTCATTTATTTTTTACTGATTGCAGGTACGTGTTCCATGCATTGATTTCTCAACCCCATTAAACCAGCTCACAACAAATATTTTTGCGTAAGTCTAAACAGTATATATATTTGTTGGCCCATAAAACTAGCTTAATAGCAGGCCCATTTCCAGGTTGCTATAAATACGTAAAAACTGTATTTTTCTGTTGAACAGATGTTTTAGTAATTAAAGATTCATCAATCTGCTCGCTGGCTGACTAACTAACTCGCTGACTGCCTGCATTAAGTTATCAACAAGTCTTTTAAAAGACTTGTCAGACTTTATTATTCTTTCATAATTATCTGGGGAACGCAACGCAACAAAGAGAGATCGACCTAAATGAACCTAAAGATGCTGATCCGCGTTTGAGCCCTGTCAATATCAAATTGGAATTATTCACAAATCCTTCATTAATTCTGTACACACAACAATTAGAATCCAAAATTATATGCAAAACTTGTATTTGCTATTGATATATATCTTAATATACATATTGGAAAGAGATTCGTGAGAGATCCATTGAATTGATGTTTTCCTCAAGTTAAATAGTTAAGCCATATTAAATCACATGATCTTGGTTCAGTTGCCACTTGAAAGAGGAGTCGCCGCTAACGATAAATGAGCCGTACAACTTGTTGTACAACCCACAACTATGTGGCATGTCGCGCATCAGTTCTTCTCTCTGCGAAGAGCAGAGAGCAGCGAAATTATATCCATATAAAATTTTCTTTGGTTTCCCTAATTATTATTATTGTTGACCTACATAAGTGAAATAAATCAAAATAAAATAAATATAAAATACTCAAATACTTAAAACTTATACACTACTACTGAAATAAATAATTTGTGTTGTTCAGTTCAGTTTACTCATGCTAAATTCAATATTAAAATATAATAATCTATCTGGAATTTTGATAGTACTATCTTAAATGTTTCAACCTATGTGCCAAATTGAAATTGTTAATATTAAAGTGATAAACCTTCTCGAGTAGTCTGTATTAACTACAAATGGCTTTGTCCTGGCAATCAATTCAGATGACTGAGGAACAAATTTAAATTTCTTGTCTCGAGAATAATATATCCCATAAATGTTAGGACCATATTTTTAAAATTAATTTCAAAAATATTGAATTTGTATTTTTTTAAATTTATATTTCGATTGATTGAACTGAGTAATGAAAAATTAGTTGTATTCTGCTTAAAACTTATGTTTAAATTTGCACTCCATTAGCAAATATTGGTTAGTGCGCAAAATATTTTTGTGGTAGGCTTTTTTTGAGTTCAGTGAACCTCAAGCTCAATTCAATTCTAGGTCATTCAGTCAATTTGAGCAGCTATCAGGTCTAAAAATAATAACTAGTTGCTGTAGCTACTAACAATTTCCGTTAAACGCTTTCGAGTCGAAGCCACTTATAAATGTTGCTGCTGCTGCTTCTGTCAAGGAAGTAGCTTATTTTCAGTTATCCGCCCTGTTTTTGTCTCCTCCTCCCTCACCATCTCGCCATCTCTTTGTTATTTAGTCTATTTGGATTCAATCAGTGGACTGCCCTTAGCTGTGTGGTCTGCCATTTGAAAGCGTATAAATTGTATTTGCAGCAAACAAGAAAAAAATTAGAAAAACTATAAAAAGTTGACGAGGCTTTAGAGTAACGCAAAAATTCATCTGGTGACTTTCTTTTCAGTTCACAGCTGAGCAAAGTAAGCCGAATACAATGGCAAAGAGCAGAAACTAGTTTTCAATATTTTCCAATGGCTTCTGCAACATACTTTGGCCAAAAAAAAACTTTTACAAGACTGCCGCAGCCGCTGCCACTGCGGTTGCTCCAGCACCAGCACCAGCATCATCAGCACGGACCAAAACGATGCAAACTCTCGTATCATCGTCAGTCAGTCAGTCAGTCAGGCAGTCAGTCTAAAAGTTTTCCATCATAATCTACTTAACTTTTGCTGCAATCAATTGCAGCCTTGTGTTGCAGTCGTTGTCGTTGTTGTTGCATGTGTCGCCTCATTGCGTTTGAGTTGTACAGCCTCGGCTCAGTCTGTGGTTCTGCTCTCAACCCATATTTATGCAATCTCTTTGTGTATAAAGATACAGATACAATAGTCGAGAGCCAAGAGTGATACTGATTCTTTCAGCGTTAATATAAAAGTTGTCAATGTTATTCAGTTGATGCTGCGGATGCGGATGCGAATACAAATGCGAATTCAAGTTCTTGTCTTTTCTATATATATATACGTATATATATATATATATAGAGAGAGAGAAAAATATGTTGCATCTTGTCTGTCTGTCATAGATGTATCTGTCTATCATAGATCTGTCTGTCTGTCCATTCAGCTGCCAAACTGTACCACTGTCAATCAGCTACAGAAACAGACTTCAATACAAGCACTGCTTTTCTATTTTCTACACCAGACACACACACACAATACACTCACACACACAGAGACAATCTCGAGCACTGCAATACAGATACAATATCTTGTGGATGCATTGAAGCGTAATTGCACTTGCCTTTAAAATCTCTTTCTCGTTTTTCGCTTGCTCTCTCTCTATCTCTCACTCTTTTTAATTTTTTTTAGTTTAGCTGAGTCTTTGTCGCAGATTTTTGCTCTCATCGAGCTTATTTTGAACCATGTGCATTTATATATATGTATATGTTAATAGATAGATAGATACCTACAGTTGCGAAAAATATAATAGCACCACTCTCAAAAAATGTGTTCAAAAGTGTCTTTATAATATAAATATAATAATGATGTTTTTTTCATTCCGAACATAAAATCTCCAATTGGTGCTGTTGTTGTTTTCTTTGGTGCACTTTTGTAGGTCGTTGAAAATACAGTAAACATTTTGTACCCTTTAAAATGAATCTTGCTTTTCTCTTAGCAACTTTTAAGCTGAATATGCACTGCCTTTTCTTTACTTTCCTTTGAGTTCAGATTTTTTTTATGATTCAAAATTGTTTTGATTTTTTTTTTTTTTTTACTAAATATTGTTGATATTGCAGCTTGTTTGTTTTTTTTTTTAGTGCACTTACGAGTTTATTTTTAGTCAAGCTCAGCTTAAATTGGGGCTGGGTTGTTGTAGCTTGCCTTATGCCTTGCTTGTTTTTGTTGAGGCGTGGGACGAACTGACCCGCTTTGCACTCACCTATTTGGCTATGAGTGTATATAGATATTTATCCGTATATGCAGCTGTAAATCTATGCATCTCGTTTCTCCAAATTGGCTATTGGCAATTGCTCTCGCCCTCACTCTCTCTCTATATATCTCTCTCCCTCTGTCTCTGTCTGTCTCTTTTTCTGTTCGTTGGATGTTCATGTTCAGACTTAGTATCGAGTTTGAGGCTTTGACGTTTTCTTTGCTGCTTCAGCTAATTGTTTTGTATAGTCATAGCCATATCGAGAGCTGGTGAATATAACTCTATGTATCCGAGTACGGCTATCTACTTTTGTACGAGCATCTAGCTTGTGCACATAATCGTAATTGATAGTTCGACTTTTACAAACACACACACACACACACATACAATTGCACATCGAGTACAATGTGCATAAGTTAAGGGCTTGTTTACGTGTCGCTATTATTGATGCTGTTTGCTGTTTGCTGTTTGTTGTTGCCTCTTGTAATTGGATACTTAAAATGTGCCATACCAATCCAAGACCTTCCTGCAGTATATGCATATAAGTGTGTGGTGTGTAAGTGTGGCTTGAACTCTGGTATTTTTGGTATTATAGGGCAATGCCAGTTTAGTGGAGGTAATGCGCATTCGTATACGTAATATCCGCTTCACGTTACTCATACGTCAAGTGATATCAACTACCAAGTACGAAATTCGAAATTATGCGCATTCTAAATATGTGTAAATTTGTCTAAAAGTACATGAAAAGTTCATTGAGCGTTGCTGTTGTTGTTGTCTTTGCTTGCTTCTATCGTTAACTCAATCAAATGTGTTTCACTTTTCATCTCTCTCTCTCTTTCTCTATTTTTTGTGTGTGTGCGAGCGAGTGTGCAGCAGCAACGACGTCGCAGTCGACAGCTGCAGATTGCGTGTGCTTTTCGTTTCGTCGGCTACTTATATTCTGTTTTTTCCATGTTTTTCTTGTTTTCTGCTGCTTCGTTAAGTTTTGTTTTTTGCCTTTGCATTTTGCGTGTATCAAGCGTTCATTGCCTCCTCTCTGCGCCTATGTTTTACAGCATTTCGTCTTCTTCGGTTGCATTTTAATTTTGTTTTATTTTTAACGCGTCACACACAAATATTTAATCGGTTATTTTTTGTGCTTTGATTCGTTCGACATTTTATTTTTTGGCGAAATGATTAGCCCCCTGTTTCTATTTTTCTATTCTTTGTGTGGGCGATTGCACTGTAAACTCTGGATCAGCTGTGCGCGCTTGTTTGATATTGTGCGTGTTTGTATCTGTGACTCAAGGTCAAATAATATGTCACCTTTTAGTGATTTATGTTTTGTGCTGTAAGCCAATTTTCGATTTGTTTCTATTTCAGTTCAAATCAAACACGTGCTATATGACAAATCTCTAGTTTATTGTGTGTATAAACTCATTCAATTAATGTATATATTTAGTATTGTATTGATTGTCGGCTTATCGAAGAAGTGAATATTGACTCAGATAAACCTTACAATACGGAGTAAATGTTTAGTGCCATGCAAAAAAACTATCAAAACTTTGAATTTCATTTAAATTAAATTTTGATTTTATTATTTGCCAATAAGATTGATTATTTTTATTATTGTCACATTGCATATGACTAATATATAACACTCATATTATAAATAACTTTCTTCTTGCTGACCTTTAATCGGCTGTCTCTCAACAATGTAATTAGACACTAACGAATAAATTCATATGTGAAATATTAATACGCATTTATCGAAGCGTTTATCGGAATGTTAATTATTCTTACTGTTGTATGTCATATAATATAAAATTGAACATAACTACAAAAGCCCCACTGCTCCACTCTCTATATCTCTCTCTTTGTCTCTGTTAATCGAGCGAGAAGATTACTTATCATCAATATTATGGGCCTAGGCAAAGCTGTTGTTGCTGTTGTTCTTGCCCATTGCCAATCACAATACATGCCGTGCATTTAATCAGTTTAAAACAACGCTATAATGCGTATATGTAATGCTGTGTATGTATGTATACATACACACACACAAACATACATATACATTCGTTTACTTACTTATGCACTGCACAGGCAGCGACACAGGGCTGCATTTTAGCAGCTTTAATTTAATTTCAACTGGCCCAGCAATAACAGCACCAACAAGAATAACAACAACTACACCAACTAGAAAAAGCTGTTTCACATTTTATTTTACGCTGTTTTTATTTACTTGTGCCTTGCATTTTGCTTTGCTTTTGCCTTTGCTAGTTGCATTGTTTCTCGCCTTGCTGTTGTTGTGCAGCCTGCTCTCTTTGCTGTCTTTTTGCATATTTTACTTTGGCTTGCAAACTATTTTTGTTTACTATTTACTTTCGCGTCGCCGGCGGTTGCTTGAGCGGTGGGGAGTTGGGGAAAGGGAGGTTGGTGAGAATTCTTTGCGCTTAGTGCGTTGATTTCCCGACCTAGCCGGCGACAATATTTGTTGTGCACTCAACAAAAACGCAATGCCAGCACAGGAAAAGCAGGCAGCTCACAGCTCACAGTTTGCAATCGCAAGAGACAAAGGCCAATGGGGAAAGGCGGTACTCAATTCTCCCCCACTCCCTCTCGGTCTCTGAGGTGTAGCCCCCGTTGCCAACGCCACTGATGCCTAGCTGCATAGACATTGCTGCCTAGGCATTTTGCGGTTATTGCACAGTGGAGTATGAATTTATTTATGAAATACCAAAAGCTAGCATAAACTAAAACAGCAGATTGTGGGATAAGATTTGGGTTATTTATAGATTGTGGGATAAGATTTGGGTTATATATAAATATTTTAAATTCCAAATAGAATAGTCTAGCAAATGAATTTTGATTTAAAAGGAATCGGTTTGTTTAAATGTGTGTTAAATGTCCCTTGCTTTGATTTAAAGTCTAATTTATTTATTTTGTTTGTTTTCTTCCACTATTTAAAAAATGAACTGATTTTGATTGTTGATTCGCTCTTTTAAAATGTCTCTTTACTTTTCTTTATTATTAATACTTTTCGACAGTTGACTTTCAAAACGATAAAGTTGTTTTTTTCTACTTAGCTCTGATTTTTTTTTATTACAAACTTTCCCACGTTGTTTTTTTTATTAAAGTTGTCCCCCCAACGAGACCACTGTGCCATGTTTCGCTAGCTTTAGTGTGCCTACCTCTCCTTCACACTCTTCCCCTCTCTCTCTTACTCTTACTGTCTGCGTGCAGTGCCTCGCAGATAAGTTGTTGTTGATGTCGTTGCATGCCACACTCGCAATGGCGCAAAAGTTCCTAGACCACTCAAAAAAAATAAAAAAAAGAACACAAAATTTATATGCGCCGTCGCGCATGCAGTCGCCGTCGCTGGCAGCGCAGCCGGCGTCGAATGTTGACACGTACAGCGGCAGCGTCGACGTCGCCGTTGTCGTCGTCGTTGGCGTCGTCGCGCCTTGTATGGCTTTCAATGGCAGCAGATTATTAATATTGCAAGTGTGTGTGTGTGTGTGTGTCTGTGTGAGAGAGAAGGAAAGAGTGAAGTGCAGCGGCAAGCCTATAAATATGTTTTTGGCATTAGGCCTAGGCCCAAGCTTCAGTTTATTTTATGCTCTGCTCATTTTTACACTCTTGGCATTTCGATTGAAATTTTGGCACGAAGTAAAAAATATTTTTATTGTTTATCTCAAATGAATGCGGTTCACAGTTAGCCATATTATATATTTTTTTAATGCATATTGTACATATATATCCAAGCGATATTTTTTCTCAGCCTAACTTCTAACTTCCGCAAAACCAAGCGATATTTTTTCTCAGCCTAACTTCTAATATATTATATATATAATAAATATCATAAAAAGGTTAGAACTATTTATAATTCTGATATCGTGCCTTGGAACTTGAACATAAACTGGTCTGTGTCCGCTTCAGTTAAAGTATAAGAATTAGAGTTCTACGTAAAGCCACATATCTTCTACAATTTTAAAAATAGAGTCACCAATCGTCTTGTGGTTTTAGAGGATTTCAACGTTATCACTTGTTTGTAATCAAAATTTAGGTTTACATTTTTCAATTAATTTAATATAATTTTTGTAAATAAATTATTAGAGAAAATTAAAAAATGTAAATACTCGTCCAATTTGTAGCTGATATATTTATGTTGACAATTTGAAACGAAAGTTAGAGTAGCTTAAAAGTAGACCTATGAAGATCGTTACAGAAATATACACATTATCCAAATTACTTAAATGGGTATTCCAACTTCGGCTTGGCGAAGTTTTTTTCCTAATTTTTTTTTGAGGAAATGTTTTTTTTGTGGACAAAATCTTTGTTGCCGTTGAATACTTGAAATAATTGCGAAAAACTGCGGCGGTTGTGTGGCAGCTGCTTACTTTCCAGCAAGCAACCTGTCTGGCTGCCGTAGGGCGGCAACATCATTATCATACTTAATTATCGTTTGTGAGGCGGCAGCAGCAAAAAAACAAATTGCACATTGCACTTTTCTTGGCCTATCATCATCATCATCATTGTCATCATCATCATCGTTATCATCATCACCATCATCATCACCGTTGACATCATCATCATTATCATAGTCGTCGGTTGCTCGACATGCGCGCTTTGTCTGTTGACTTCCACTGTGTGTGGATGCGACCATATCGTATGCGGACTATATATATATAAATATGTATTATACATATATATATATATATATATATATGTGTGAGTGTATATAACATGCTTCATGCAAACTCCTCTTGGTACTGCATTTGCTTGCATGTGGTGTGTGTGTGTGTGTGTGTATGTAAATATGTATATGCAGTCTGTGTATAGCAATTGAATATTTGCAAGAGATTTCCGTTCATTAAACCCGACAGCGAAAAGCAGAAAAGCAGAAAAGCAGCTACACCAGCAACAACAACAACAACAACAACAACAACAACAACAACAACAACAACAACAACAACAACAACAACAACGAATGAACGACTGCACAGAGCAACGACTGTAGGCGGCCTTTGAGTACCGATCCCCCCACTCACCACTCCCCTCTCCACCTTTTGTGTGTTGCTTTCCTGGTCTGGCCCTATGTCGGACCGGACTAGCTTCTGGCTGCACTGCTGATGATGATTTGTACTACGCCGAGTGCTTCGCATTTATTTTTCTACTTTTTTTCTGCATTTTTTTAAATTTTTTTTTTTGAGTTTTGTTTTGAGAGCTTCGCTATAATTAAATTCCTCTTTAAAGCTGCGTAGCGTCTGCCTATCGTTGTTGTAAACATACCCTGTACCTACTTGGAGTGGTTAAATAGGGTATATCTAGATTTATATAAGTTTATTACGGTAAAGAATACATAATGTTTGCTAAGTTAGTTCTCGAAAACTTCCCTCGATAACAATATTTGTTCCATATATTTCTGGTATATAATAAATTTCTACAAAATATATCTGGACCTGCATATAGGGTATCCCATAGCATGCGTTCCAAACTCTTTCACTCTGTGATTTTGTGCGCTATTGCAAAATATTGTTATTGTGGGCGCTGAATTTGGTGGCAGAAGAGTCTCAGCTGCCTACGCTTTGAGAAGAACAAAGTGTGCAAGTTTGCCTTATAAAGTCCAAACAAAGTTTGCCTGGAACGGAATGAGTACTTATAAAGTTGATGTGGGTCGTATCAGTCAATTTGAAAGTGATTGCAGGATCCTAATACATTAAACTTCTTAAACATCGACAACGACCGGCAAAAATATAGTTTCTTACGCCTAACGTAGTTTTTTATTTAAAGAGGAGAATAACTTTTTGTGTAACAGTCGAAAACTCAAGTTAAAACAAAGAATACCTTTATAAATACATAGATTATTATGAAATCTTAAATGGCCAAATTAAACTTAAGAGTGGACTCTAAGCCCTTTCTAAAAAGTCGAGTTAGTAGTTTCGTAGCAAATTGAAGTTAATTGACTTGTACGAATATATTTTAATATGTTCTGTACCGACATTTAAAATCATAAACTACTCTGTTATTTGATTACTTCTCACAATTTGAGTAAACTTAAAATCTACTGGAATCTCAATCTATAGTAGACATCGTATTAATCTTCCGTCGATAGCTTGTTTATTTATATTCTCTTTCTTATTTAATTAATGTGGTTTGCAAAAAGTCCACAATTTCAAAAAGGTTTTAAAAAATGTATAATAATTGTTTCTGACCGTATTTAACTTTGGAGAGTTTATCTTATAACAACAGCTTAAAAGATTTTCATATTTATATATTTTCTTTATTAAGCAAATAATGTATTTAATATAACTAACTTCAGTGATTCTCCAATCTTTAATTACCCAGATATCTTATATTTTACATCTATAATAACTCGGTTATATTTCAACTGCTGAGAGGGTTTTAATCGTTTCTCAAATTTGTGGAAATAAATGAAAAAGTTTTGGTTGACATTTGCCTGAGATTTCTTCCTATTCAGCCTGAAGTATATAATTAGATTAAGCATTCAATGAGCGCACAGGTGAGATCAATGTGACCAGAGTGTTTCATTGAATCTCTCTTTCAATTTTCTGGCTTTTTTTTACTGTTGTTGTTTGTTGTACGTATAATGCTGCATTTTGGTAGAACTTAAGGCTCAAAGCTCGCCCTCAGCTAAATTGGTCATGTTTGTGTGTGGTGTGTGCGTGTGTTGGGAGCGGCTTAAGTCTAATACAACTACTATTCTACGTGTCTACATGGTTTCATTCCTTATCCTCTCTTGCTCTTTCTTTGCTGACCTGTGGCAAAATGCTTGCTGTTTCTAATTGCCGTGTTATTGTGTGTGTGTGAGCTCCAAGGGGCATGTGCATCATATGCTGCAAGTAAGAAATTCGCCCCGGATCGCCGTTTAATATGCTCTCTTGGCTCTTGGCTCTTGGCTCTGGGCTCTTAGCCGAGTTTATCATAATACCTTTGAAGATATTTGCGGCAGGCACCGAAACAACTTCTAAGCAGACTTAAATGAATAAATGACTGACTGACTAACTGAGTGAGTGAGTGAGTGAGTGACGTGTGGTCTGTCCAAATGGTGGATTTTATATGTGCGCTGCTTTTTGGCTTGGTTTCGTTTCGTATTTGGCCATGTAAAATTTGCAGTGCTGAAAAACATGTTTCTCTGTCGCTCAATCCATGATGTGGCAGTGAAAAACTGTTGAAGAAACAACTACAAACTACAAACTACAAACTGCATGCTGCATGCAGCACTTCCTTTCACAGATGTACATAATGATGATGATGATGATGATAATGATGATGGCAAGCAAGCACGCCAAGTTTTCAGCTTTTGTTGGCACTACCCCTGCCCCACCCATCTTGATGCTGATGTTGCCTGGGTCGTCGTCGTTATTCATAGAACATAGCGAACATGTTTGGCCATTTTCTTTTCTGTCGACTGGCTGGCGGCCTGTTTGTCCGCTTTTCTTTCTCTGCGTTTCTCATGTCTCCTGCCTCGTGTTGTTGTCTTTGCCTTTTCCATTTTTCCTTTTGCAGCAGCAGCAGCATTCATGCATTTTTCCTGCTAACAACCAGATGAGTCGGCCCGACCGAGTTGAGCCATAAGCCATAGGATGCAGTTGCTGCTGGCCGGTTTTTTGGGCTGGTTTTAAGAGTTTTACCTGTCTGCACTAAATATGCACTAAATGCTGTTTATTTCGCCATGTGAACCCATATGTGCATCCAGTTGTTGTTTTGTCGGTTTCTAGCATTCTTCTCGCTTTTTCATCTCTCTACCCGATGAAAGTGGCACTTCAGTCTAACTTGTGTTCTTGCCAGATGAGCACACGGCAATAAATAAATGACTCTTGTCTCAAATGCAAATGCCATTTGTTAGTTTTGGCTGCGAAGTAATTATCGAAATTCCTCAGATTTCTTTTTGCCAATTATTTGTAGGAAAAAAAAAATATAATTTTTATGCCTATTTTGGTTTTTTCCAACTGAATCACTGTTTTCAGATTACTCGCAAATTGTTTGGGTGTCAATTTTGTTTGTTTGTTTCTTTCTTTTGGTTTTACTGCTGTCTGCTGCAGTTAAATTTAGCTGTATTATGCCGCATTTCTTTTGTTCTACCAGTTTTTAGTGGGAAGATTTGGCAACGAAGCTGCTAAAATTGATTTATGTGCTTTAATCTGTGAACAATTTAAGAAATGTTGCTTAGAAGACTTTCGGACGTGCAATAAAAGTGCTACTAAGCTGGTACACCCTAGGAATAAAATGCCAACTGAACTTATGTTTTACCAATTATTCACAGATCAAATATAGGAGGAAAGCGATGCTAATTGATAAGGTCCATGCTATTAAGCCACAATTAATAACGTAGTTAGTGAATATGGATCCAACCCATCACATCCGGCAATGTAAATAAATAAATTAAATATATTTGCCAGGATGAAAATAACTCCTACAAATAGTACGTGAGATGAGGTTTAAGCTAGACCAACTTGCATTCCGAACGAAGAAAGACAAAGACTGCCATTTAGATGGGCAAAGGCAACAGGATTCAGACTAGTGTACTAACCAAGAAATAACCAACGGACGGAACAGAGTGAGAACACTTGACACTTAACACAGCCCGCAAAATATATATTGTCATAGGGAAACATGTTATGCAAAGATTATACAGGAATTAAGGTTGATGCAAAATGTATAGGCCCAGATGGGACCACCCGTTTATGTAACAGATAATAATAAAAATAAATATAAAAATTATATTAATAATAAAAAATAGAATAATAATAAAAAGAACAATAATAATTATAATACTAATAATAATAATTATAATACTAATAATAATAATAAAATAATAAGAAAAATAAAATTAATTTAAAAAAAATAATAGTAAAGATAATAATAATAATTTAATAATAATATGAAAATAAATAATAATAAAATGAATAGTAATAATAATAAAATGAATAGTAATAATAATAAAATGAATAGTAATAATAATAAAATGAATAGTAATAATAATAATAATTATAATAATAATAATTATAATTATAATTATAATAATAATAATAATAATAGTTATAATAATAATAATAATAATAATAATAATTATAATAATAATGATAATTATAATAATAATAATAATAATAATAATAATAATAATAATAATAATAATAATAATAATAATAATAATAATAATAATAATAATAATAATAATTATAATAATTATAATAATTATAATAATTATTGTAATAATAACAATATGAATAAAAAGAGTGGGTTAGAATTAAATAGTGCTGAAAATCGATTTTGTCCAAGCCGCTTTGCGATTGTCAGTGAAGTAAAATGTATTTTCTAAATATATTTGGTATTCATTGTATTCGTTGTGTGTTTGCAACCATCATTTTAGATTATGCGGAGACCATTAAAGAGGTCATTGCGGCAGCATTTGGCACATTCGACTGCCACTTTTGACCATCATCAACTTTACTACGAATGCGGTGTTCATTTTTAATATATTTCCAGTTGCTTGCCATTTATCAAGCAATTCATCAATCACACATTCAAGTTGAATATCTTTCCTCCTGCCTCCAAAAGTATCTTTCACTGGGCAACGCATCTCTGGACAAATAAATCTCTTCCAAAATGAAGTTAGCCCTGGGCTGAAACCAAACATGAAAAGGAAAAATAAAAGTTAAAGAAAAAGTAGAGAAGAAATAGAAGAATAGAATGCTGCGCGCCAGTCTCTTGTGTAGTTTGAACAAAGGCCTTTCCTTGAGCGCTCGCTCAAGTTTCATTAACCAAAAGCAAACTTTTAACTGGCTAAAAGCAAGAGCAAAAAAGGCCTCCCACGGCTATGCTTGCTGAACAAAAGTCCAAGTCCAAAAAGTCCCAAAAGGTTTCTCCAGGCATAAGGATCTCGAAAACGGCGGCACCCGTGCGGCGTTTCATAATGACGGAGAGGAAAGGCGCCTAAATTTTTGCTTTATTAAAATCTAATTTTTTATTTATGCAGCAAATTTCCAATGTTTTTGTTGCTGCTGCTGCATATAACTAAACGCGCAGCTTTTTAATTAAATTTTTAAAAATTTATCTCAAGCCGCAATGGTTGAGCACACACACATAATTATATTGTATACCTTTGCCATTGCACTTTATGATTCGACTTAGTAGATGGCATTTATTATTCATATTGTTGTAGGCCATTTAATTGAAATTCCTCCGCTTGGCCTACTCCTAATTATATTTCTGCCCCAGCATAAATCCAATAAGCATTGTGACTTCTACTTCTGCTGTGCCTTGCCAAAATATTTAATGTACTTGCTATATTTTCTAAACACACACACACACATACACACACACACGCACAACATTTGCTGACTCCCTTAAACTTTATGGCCCTAACGACTGTCGCGCTAAATATGCCCCAGGATTACGCCTCCATCCCGCCCTCTCACCCTGGGGCTAGCAGAGCTGTGGCCCTAGCAGAGCTGTGCTTTCAATAGGCAGCAATTTTTGTTGCTTTATTGAATTAAAAATTGAAACTGACTGGCAGGCGGGGGTCAGGTTGGAGGAAAAGGCGACAGAGAGTCCTGCGACAGCGTCAAAGCTGCCCTTTTGAGCGCACATTAAATTAATAAATTAAAATGGAAAGCACTTTGTTTTAGCACTCAGACTTGCTCCTGGCTTTTGTGCCATCACCCAACCCCCATACCACTTGCCACCCCCTCGCCATCCCTTCCCTAGATTCACTTCACTCATCGACTCGGCTAAAATTATGAATTTATGTCATTTAAGAATGTCATTTTACATTGCTTATGAACATTTTTAAATTAGCCGTCGCACATTCGATAAAAATGAAGCAAGTTCCGCCCAAAGAAAAACGATTTCCAACGCCTCATTACTGCAGAAGGAGGAGAACAGAGACAGAGATGAAGAGAGAGAGAGAGAGAAAGAGGGTAAGTGATGGTTAGGAGGAAGGGAAGGAGGTAGAGAATCTCTGTATCCAGTTAAGTGGCATTAGCTGTACCTCACAATGGGATAACTTTGTTTGTTGATCGAATTATTTGAATTTATCACTGTTTGTAAAAGTTGCCTTTTTTGGCTGATTATATTTTATATGATTTTGCTCTAGGTATAAAATAAACATTTTATGGTAATAATACTGCGAAAATTCGAATCTTACTCGAATTTCACTGAATTTTCCAGATACTAATAACAATAAATGAAAAGTTGCATTTTAAAATTACGAAAATTATGTTGGCAACAAATGTTGAAACAATTTGAAACTAATAAAAATATTTTATTTTTAATTTGTTTCTTTTCTGTTGGCGGATATTACTCGACATTAAATATATAAAATTGTAAATATTTATAATACAATTAAACTTACAAAACTAAAGCAGTTCAATCCGAATAAATTAAATATTGAGTCTTACTTTTCATATTTTCAACCACTGTGCAAGTAAAAAGTACCTTTAGGCAGCGTTTTTTCATCATCTCGTTCGTTCTGCGTTGGTTGGTTCCTAATAG
Organism: Drosophila dives; assembly: GCA_035042365.1. Classification (NCBI taxonomy): domain Eukaryota; kingdom Metazoa; phylum Arthropoda; class Insecta; order Diptera; family Drosophilidae; genus Drosophila; species Drosophila dives. The sequence continues at coordinate 1,827,121 of JAWNLJ010000133.1, read as the reverse complement.
ATTTTATATTTTGATTGATTGCCTCGCTTATTCAATTGTTGTACCAGGCTAAATTTCCGCTTTGCTCTATTTAAGTTTCCTTGAATGCCTGCCCGCCCTGCCTGTTGTCAACTCCACCCCGCCTCATCCTCTTTCTATCCACCAACCATCGCCTTTGGGCTGAGCTTGTGAAGCGTGTGATTGTTTTACTTAGAGCTCCTTATAACTTGGCTAACACACCCATCCCCAATCCAGCCTGCTGTTCGTGCTCAGCTGTTCAGACGGGATTTAACTGCATTATTAGCTAAATCCCTGGCATAAATTTCAATATTGATGCGACTACGCAGCTAATGAATTTTAATGCAATTTGAGGCAAGTCTCATATGCTGACACCTTTCTTATTGTTGTTGCTGTTGTTGTTTTTGTTGCTTTTGTAGTTCTCGTTCTGGTTTTTTATTTTTGCTTTTGTTACTTTGACGCGAAGCCATATGAATGTGTAGAGGAGACGGAGGACGAAGACGGAGACGGAGACTGTTGCTGCAGTCGTCAAATACTATTGATGCGCACTGTTGCATAAAAGCCGATCCGATCCATGTGTGCCCCAGAATGAAAAAGCCAAGCCACATCACTTCCTCTTCTTCTCTCTCTCTCTCTCTCTCTCTCTTTCACTCTTTCTCTCTCTCTCTTTCTGTACACGCAGTTTGTAGCCATGTAAACTAATATGCCAAAGTTTAAATACGTGCCACGCCCACAAAGCAAAGCTATTGGGTGGCCAATAGCAGTTGACCAAAAATCTATCGATGCCAGATGCTACACTCATACATATACACACACACATACGTACAGTTGTGGGAATATTATTATCACCACTTTCACAAGAAATGTTTTTAAAATCAATAAAAAGTTTTTAGAAGTGGAAAAAGATTCTTAAAAAAAAGTCAGAGAAACCCGATAATATTGCTCTTCTTCTCCACATTTTAAATTTAATTAAAATGGATGAAAATATAAGATCAAAATAAAAGTACATCTTTTTTAAATGTGCACCTCTATTTTCGAAAATTGAAAATAAATAAACAATTAAACAAAAGTACTTAAATAGTGCTCAAATATGTATTTAACGATACTTTTTGACACGAAAGGAATAACAAGTATATAAATTGAAAAAAATTCAATTTTAAATTTAAAATTACAAATTGGTTTGTTTTTTGCCGTAGTTGTGCTATTATTTTATTGGAAACATACTTGTACAGAATCACCGGCACAGTGTTTGGAGTTGTGTCTGGCTATAGACACATATACAACATATACAGATCCTCCCACATATAACTATGGTTAGGTAACTTGTGAAGCTGTTAACTGTGGCTTATTACGGTTACTGTCAATTGCAGCTTGTTGCCAATTGAACGTTAGGAATTATAGCTCAAGTTACTAATGGAACCTTTATACTTTTTTTTGAGGACTTTATGAGCAATTTATTTATGCCTAATTAAAAAGAGTTTGACCCAGAAGCTATATTTAAAGATGAAAACTTTTTGTTGCGTAGCCAATTTAATGCATGTAGGCCACAAAACAGTTGGAATAACTATTATTTATTATTATACCATCGTATAACAGCTTTACGTATAATTTACTCATTTATAATTCATTGGTAAAAAGGAAATCGTGCCATAATTAGTATTTCAATATATGCCAAGCGCTTATTTGTTTATTTATTATTGTAATGGAACTGTGTAGTATAATTAATATAATTATATGTATGCCCTTCACTTTGCATTATATGCAACATAATGTTTTTCCATCGCACTTCGCAGCGCAAACAATGTATTGAGAGATATGCTTCTCCAGGCATTGCCAACACATCACAATTGCAATGCTTACTTGGTGCTGCTTACTGGTTGGTGTCGTATCTTAACAACCTGTCTGTAAAATTAACGCTTAACAACTGGTTGGGTTGGTTGTTGTGTGGATTGTGTGTACGGGGGGGTGGGTGTAGCCAGGGCGTATAGCTTAGATGATGATGATGATGGCAATGCCTCGGCATATCTCATTTCATGCTTTGGCTTCAGCTTCAGATGGGTGCTAAAAAGGCGAATGCCCGCCAACTGGAGAAGCGAATAGGCATTAGATGAAGAAAAAAAAAGGTGAGAATGGGAAGAACGATGGATGAGTGGGAGCGTAAAGGGAGGGGATAGATGCTTGCTGGCCGTAATTTATGCGATTGCAACGGTGACTGCCGCTACAAGAAGAGGAAGACGAAACAGTAGAGCAGCAGCAAGCAAACAACAAAAAGAAAAAAAACATGTCCGACCATATTTTCACTCAGTGTGTATTTTTTAATAAGATTTCTTCAAGCAGACAACAACGACGACGACGACGTCTCAAGACAGATGTGTGTGTGTGTTTGTGTATGTGAGTGTGCATCAATGTTTGTAATGTTTCGTTGCAGTGTTTGCAACGCGTCGTTGATGTCGGTGTTAATAAAGATTCACCCAGCTGCTAACCAGGCGGGGGGTGGGGCTACCCTCTGGGTTGCTGCTGCAACTGCACCTGTGGTGGTGAGGGGGGGGGGGGGGGTGGGGGTGCAACTTTGTCTGTCTATGGGTGGCCTACTTAATTTATGAGACGCGAGAATTTGCAGTGCTGCTGGCTGCAAACTGGCGAACAGCAGCACAAAGACTGTTGCAGTTGCTGTCGGGGAGGAGTGTCGAGGAGGTAGGGGGTAATAGCAAGTGTAGCATAGCGCAATTTGTAATTAGTGTTGGTACATGGCATAAAATCTGCTGCTTCTGCTTCGGCTTCGGCCTCTGCTTATGCTTGTGAAGCAAATGCATCCAAAAGATACTCAACGCTTCAAGGCGGCAATGACGCTGACAACAACAACAACAACAAACACAGAATAACAACAACAGCGACAACAACAGTTGCCATAATTATGGCGTTGCCAGGCGACATCATGTGATTGACCGCATTAACAGGAGAGACAAAAACAAAGACAAAGACCATCTGCAGACGCAATTAGAGAGCGAAAAGAAAAAGATGCAAATGGAAATGCAAATGCAAATGCAAATCGAAAGAGTGAAATTTTCAACTTTTTTTTAACTTGAAAAGAGGTGTTATATTATTTATTAATAATATCTGCATTCATTTATTTGAGTAGTGTAAATTCCAATATTATAGTCATTTGTTAATGGATTTGATTCATCTGCAGTTGACAGCTTTAGCATTTACTTTGGTGTCGCTACAATCCAAATCCCAATTCATATCTTGCTGGTGGGCCAAGAACAGTTCAGATTTAATTAGCAATTACTTCTGGCTTAGGCTCTGCCATTTCAAAGTTTAATCCCTGGTATTATATTAGAGTCGGATTCTCATCCCAAATACACACAAACAAGCAAGGTGACCCCAAAAATTTGGGCATAACATGTGCATAATTCCAAAGTTATTGGATTATTAATGAATGAAGTTCTCTCTCTGTGTGTGTTTGTGTTTGAATTATAAACGAGGTGCAGGCCATACACACACACGCATACACACCCACAACAACAGACACACCCTCAAAGATTAACTAAAACTGTAGTCAGACAACATGAATTATAAGAGAGAAGGTAGATCAACGAAATGACCCTGGGCTAGAATTAAATTTTAATTTGATGCCTATTTGCACACACACACACACACACACCAGACAAATACACTGAAATATATATTTACATAATTCATTATATAAGTTATAAATTTGGAGAGGCTACAAATTGGTGAACCACATTTGGTCATCAGATGACTTTGTGAATTTTCTAATTAAATGTCACTTCATGTTTTTTTGAGCCTGTGACACTTGGGCATCAAAATATTTTGCATAGTCTGCCCTCTGGCTATGGCATCATTATAATCATCCTTTAACACACACACACACACACACACACCCATACACACATTTATGTGTGTGTTGTCTATTCAGGACATTAAATGTTCATGTCATCACATGAAATGTGACATAGATGTGAACATAAAAGAATGAAATAGAATGGAATGATAAAAACCTGTGCCAACATTTTGTCACTTTTCTGTCTTTTTGTTTATTTTTTTGTTTTGGCATCTCTTCTGTGTCATCTTCTGTGTCTGTTCATTGCATTGTCTGTGCCAGTTGTGATATGTTTGCATTGTCTCCCTCACTCACTCACTCTCTCTGTCTCTCTCTCTCTCTCTCTCTCTCTCTCTGCTGTTTTGTTGTGCTATAATCCTTAATCCTTCTGCTTTATTGTGCATTTGCATGTCAGTCGTTTGGCCGGCCGAGCATGAAGATATGCAGTTGGGGGAAGCAATGACTCTCATTGGGAACCATTTTTGACACTGCAACTCTGCAGATGCTGCTGGTTGTCTTGATTTCCCTTTGTGGCAACTATTATATGGCAGTTGTGTGTTCATGCGGGGTTATCGCTTTTATCTAGCCACAAAGAGCCATGTGACACGCATAAGGACAATGAACGAATACTCATCAAAATTGTCGAAACTACAAGAAAAGCAATCAAAGTCAAAACGCAAATAGTGCAGTTCATTTTTAATACAGCAATATATCCAAAATCTCTGAAATTGCTTATATCTGCATCAACAAATAGTATAATAAAAGCAGCCACATTTAAGTATCTTGATTGCAGGCAAACTCAGCTCTATTTACTACTTTAATTTAAGGCACAATTATTCTACTTATAAATTAGTGAAAGGTGATTTTTTGGTTTCTTAATCTGAATGAACAGACGAGTTGATATAAGTCATACCGTCAATCAATTTGTTGAAATGAGAGGCTTCAAATCTTGTGTAACATTTGTTTATCAAATTGATGGCATTTTCGCAAATATCGATACATATTGATTTATAGTAATATAAGGCACGATAGTAAAAATGTTATTGTTATTGTTTCGTTACAATAATATATTTATGCTCTTGTTTCAAGCCGCTGATTTCAGTTCTTTTTTTTTTTAGTATTCTTAGGAAATTTAAATAAATTCCAGAAATTTGATGAAATACTTTTAAATGGAATTATTTCAAATTCAATACTAGAAAATGTTTAACAGCTGGGGTTGCCAGTGTATCATCAAAGTCGAGCTTTCTACAGAATTCTTACTTGATTAATTATTGTTGTTCTGCCATTAGCAATAAGTAGAGAAGATCCAACTGCCAAAAGCGCACAATTGCTTCATCGTTGAGAATTATGTTGCCCAACCCAATCCATGATGATGATGGCTGTATTCGACACTCTGTTTAGCACTTTGGTGGCCATCGACTAAAGTAACTTTCAATCTACTTGCCCCGTGCGTGCTCCACCAAGATATATAGCTGTATAGTAATATGTAATAGGCAATTTCGGCTCACACACACACATAGAAGAATAGCAAAAAATATTGTTTATACATATATACATATATATATATTTCGGTTATTATACTAACTGGGCTAGGCCAGCCTGCTGCGCCTCTGAGTTATTACTGGGTTCCTGGGATGAGGATAGCTTTATAGTTTCGCTTTTGTTGCCATTGTCGCGAGCAGCGAACATAATTTTAATAGGTCATCATATTAAGGGATTTTGTGCAATTTGTCTGAATAGGTTGCCACACTCCCCGCACACACACACACACACACAAACACTCGTACGAGGACTTAGTTGGTATTGTTATAGTTTATTCGTTAAATTGAGTGTAGGCTTTAATTCTGTCTATATTGATTGCTTTGCTGCCTGGGAGGCTGTGCAGCCTATCTCTCTTTCTCTCCTGTCTGCCTCTCTCATTCTCTCAAAATCTCCAAGTCTGCGTCTGCTCTTGCTCTTCTCACTGTAAGTGAGGGCCTATTTCGGTTATAGGCCATTTGCCACAAGCTGACATGTGCGTTTAATTGCGTTTCACTTATTTGACACAAAATTAATATAGCACAAGGCATTTGTGAGTGTGTGCGAATGTGTGCGAATGTGTGTGTGTGTGTATGTGGAGGTGTGTTCGAGTTTCAGCCCATCTGCTCTGCTCCTTAGACTGTATTGTTGTTGCCCACATAAGTATACTATAATTTGGGGCACATGCCTATTGTTTCAGCAACAGCAATTATAATGTAAGCATCCCCCAATTCTAACTTTGTATGAAATGTGTGCATAATTTAATATTTCTGCAACATTTGCGTTTTGCTTGGAAGCAGCACTACGCCTTATCATTGTATTTTCATTGCAATTAAACTTTTTGTTTTGAGTCTATACAAAAGTCATCTGCTAACAGTCAATTACTAAATTTTAATTATAGATGAAATGCCCGATTATTATATATATATGTTATGCTAGGATATGGCAAGTAACTATAGTCGACGGTTTTCCGATGTATTAATTTTTTGTATAGATTAAAATATGAGTTTAAATATTATTGTTATAGCTACTGTTTGTGGTTTTAAAAAGAGCATTGAGTGTAAGCCAAGTTGTTGGGGGTTTTACGGTCGTTGAAGTGTTGTAATGCGATAAGTTCTTAAAATGCTGCTTTATGTTTCGGGCGCCAAGTCCTGTGTTATTATTACTACTGCCATAGGGCGGAAGTTCGATTCAAGTTTCAACCTCCACCAAGCCCCACCAGCAACAATTGTGTTCGCTTTAAGGACACCCCCCTTAAAGTATCAAGGCAACGTTCAGTTCTGAACATAAATCAAATTATGTGCACGGCAAAACGGCTCGGCTATAAAATCTGCCCAAATGTTATTAAGTGCGGCCCAGGGACATTCATCAGTCGGAGAAATGCTGGTCGTTGAGACTATTTTTGGGTTTGCAGCCAAACATTTTATGTTATTAATATTAATATTATTATGTGCATAAAGTTGTTGTTCTCTTCTCGTCGCTTCTCTTTCTGTGTGTGTGTGTGTGTGTGAGTGCGGGCTCGCAATTATGCACTTTAATGAGTTTTCCCTTTGACCGCAGCCCCCGCACTTGCAGGGTAGCAAACTGTGCTTTGGTCCAGTGGCAGCTGCAAATGTGTCAGGTGTCGCCTGTTTGGCCAGTGAAAATTAACCACTCAGGAAAACACACAGCAGCCAGCCAACTGAGTCGCACATGTGCATAATTAATTCTTAAAAAAGTATATATTTGTATATATATATTCATTTCCGTCATATATCTTTTCTTTACTGTGTAAAAAACTCAATGAGTCCCAATAGTACCAAAGTATAATATTTTAAAGTGAGCTTTTAATATGATTTATTTAGTTTCATGTCTACAAATGCTTAAAACTTTTCGGTGTTTTCAAATATATTTTACAATATATTTAACAATAAACTTTTGCTTGTTGGCGGCACTTGCAAAATTTTCAAATAAGTTTCCTGCAAACGAAAAAGCGAAGCTGAACTCAAAAGTTGCAGCTGTTTTTCTTATGAGCAATTAAAGTAAAGTTTAATGAGCATTTCTCGCCCACATGTTGAGTAAACTAAACAATCTGAAATGCCACACACAGAATAATACAACAAAAATTGAAAAGGTTAATGCTTTTTCTAAAAAGATTATAAAAAAAACATTGCTTTGTTTGTGTTGCTCAAGATTGAATACACTGACAGGCATTAATTAAAGTTGTTCTTTGCATCTTGGAGTTTGCTAGCAAACTTTTTCTATAATTAAAAATCCTTTGTATGCTAAGGAAACCAAGAAAGTTTCTAAAATTAATTTATATAGTTCATTGACTTTTTGAGAGTTTGCTATCATATTATTCTAATCCAACATTTAGATATAGATACATTTTTTTTTAAACTAATTATTATTATTTTTGTTTTTTGTGTATATCTGTGAAAAGTTATTGGACACCTCAGCTTATGGTCCCAGATATTAATCCAACCGAAATTGAACCAAATCGAAAGTTATAACTAACTATAAGGGATATTCCTGTGATATATGTTTTATGCAAAAATTATATTGCATAGATAAATTTAAAATTAATAATTAATTATTTTTATTTAATGAAAAAACTTCAACGAATTTTAAATGAATATAAGTAAAGTATATGACAATAATAAAGAAAATGTTTTTTAAAAGAATTAAATAAATATAAATACATTTATTTTCGATATATCCAATAACGGTAAATGTTAGTCTCCTAAATTGAGAATTGTGTAATGTGTGAGGAATGATAAGGCTGGCTGGTTCCGCAGAATCCAACACCTGACTCAGGATTTCAGTTTTACTGTGTTGCTGATGATGATAATGGAAGCGTTTGGCGGTGCTGCTGGATGTGGTAATGGACGTCAACTTGACGTGAGTGTGTTGTTTTGCCGCTAACTAAAAAACGGCATTTTGGGGCAGAGTCACAGCAACAACCACCACACAACCCGACGACAGCACCGCCAACTGTGGCCTTTACTTGCCTGCACTTGATGTTTGTTTTTCCTAACCTCCTACCAAAAGCGAAAAAAACTCCGCACGTCTCTCTCCATATCTCCATGTCTCCATGTGTGACTACGACGAAAATTGACGTATAAAGTCAACGCTGCTGTCAACAAAAGTCTCTCAACGCATGACAGCATTTTTAAGGCAGAGATGTAGCCGTTTCTCCATCCATCCATCCATCCATCCAACCATCCAACCAGCCAGTCAGCTAGTCTACAGCCTCATATATATGTGTTTGTGGCACGTACAGCATTTAGTATTTATTGTGCCGCTTCTTTTTTTTTTTTTTTTGTTCGTTTTGGAGACCGACAAAAATTCAATTGGTTTTTCTTTTCTTCATCTTTTGGGTCCGAGACAATGTGTGGCAACAACAAACAGTCAAAAATCGGCTTGTACAAAAGGTGCATATCAAATGGCAACAACAATGATGAAACACAATGTAGTACGCCACAAAGCGAGCAACAGTTTTTAAAAGTGCCACAACTTTATTAGGAGACTCTGATAGGTAAATTCTAGTGCAAAAGTGCCTAAAATTGAATAAAATAAAGCTACTGCCACATGTCGGGAAGTTTATCGTGTATCTCGATGTTTTTACGGTTAGAAAATCATTTTTAATTTGAATCCTTCGTTAAAAATTTTTAACTATCCACGTTCTAAGAAAAATGTCATAAATTTCTGTACAGAATGCGGCTCATTGTGCTTGCCAACTTGTTGAAGGAAAAAGAAATTGCTAGAGAAACAAAAAATAAAAGAGAGCAGCTCTTTCATTATATATCTTTGTGATTTGTGGCGCTGTTTTTCCCAGTGCCAGGAAATTAGAGAATTGGCACACACACACATACACACACACTGATCGAACAATTGTGTGTGGAAAGCTAAAGAAATTAGAAAGCAAACCGAACCAAACCGGTTGGAAGTCAGACTTGGCATTTATGTGTGAGTTAATTAAAAGAAAACTAGTTACGACGATGCGTTTGCCTTTTAAAGTTTGGCATCGCCAAGAAAAGTCATTAAGAGCTTTGGCCAAGTGCAACCGCCAGTCACATTGCGTATGATTGATAATGAGTCTGCAGCAGGAGTTTTTCAGTCGAAGCCGAAAAATGAGTCGAAGCTGGAGCTGCAATTGGAGTCGATGTCTTCCTCTTGGCAACGTTTCGCTCGGCATGCAATGCAAACAATTTACAATGCATGTAACGCAACTTATTATTCCATTGCCCTTCCCACAGACTGTCTGCCTCTGTCTCTCCTTCCGTCCGTCTGTCTGTCTGTCTGTCTGTCTGTGCATCTGCCTGTCTCTTGCCAGCTGAGGTCTGTGGCGCTGTCTTGCCACAGCCATTCACAGCAGGCAACCCCCTGGCGACAGCTTCAGGCTGTGCCTGTCTCTCGTCCGTCTTTGGCTTGGCGTATTCTGGTCATGTGCTGTGTGTGCTTCTTCAATGCCACCTCCGGTTCACACTACTCCCAGAGCTTGATATTTAGATGTGTGCAGTATGTGCTCTGACTCTGACTCTGATTCTCTCACTCTGACTACACTCAGAAATAGATATAAGAAAAAATACTAGCTATCTAAAAGAAAAGTCATCCAAGATTATTTAGAAATAAATACTAAATATTAGGGAAATGTATCTTTAATTTAGTAAGGCTTATTCAAAAGTATAGCTGTCTTTTATATATATTTTACAAACACTTTCTGTTATTAAAAAAAAAAACATTTCTAAAAGTAAAAATTTCTTTTGATTTATTTTGTTTCTTACCTTTTTGCTGTTGCTGAAGATGGGTTAAGTTGCGTAACAGATTTTAGAAAGCTTAAAAATGTTCACTTTAAACTTGAAAATAATTTTATATTTTGTTTTTCTTTTGTGAGTGCTGTTTGCAAGAAACTTCATTGCGATTTATTAAAATTAAGGTTGATTTTTTCTCTGAGTGTATAAGTCGAAATCATGCCATCATTTTGGGTATTCTTCATTTCAAACATTTGTCATACCAGGACCGCAATTCACATTTTTATGGAATTGTGTGGCAGCATTCCTTAGACAAGAACTAAAGTTCAAATGTGAAATATGCAAGCAATTGGTTTAGTTTAACATTCGTAATTTGGTTTACTTGTTATTGCAACTGCAACTGCAACTGCAACTGCAACTGGAACTGGCATTGGCAAGATGATGATGAATTCGCAAAATTGTCACATTCTGCCAAAAAGTTGACTCTACATTTCCTTAAATGAAGAAGATGAATGTTCTTCGAATATGCTGCAGAATGAATTATGAACAAGAAAAGCATATTAAATGTGTATGCACTTTGCAGCAGGTGAGACGACAGAAGAATAAAAATATGCATGCCTGGGATGGGATTGGTTAAAGTAAAGTGCGCCCCAAACTTATATCCAGCAAATGTCCAGCGAATGATCTCTCTTGAAGAAGACAAAAAATAACTTGAAATTATGATATCCTTGCTGGCAAAAGTTGTTTTAAAGTTTGTGGCATGTCCTGCAGCACACTTTGCATTTCTCGTGCATCTTTGTGTTGCCTGAAAAGTACCAGCTGACTCATAATGAATTGTGAGTTTGTCTTGCTCGACACACAAAGATTATTTAAAGAATTTAAATTTAATTTTTTGTTTGGCTGGCATTTGGCGCTTATTTCAGTTGACTCGTTGTCTTGTTGCTAAAGTGCCGCAAGCTGGGGCACTAGTTATTGTCACACCTGGACATCATTGTCGATTTGCATATTTGTACAGAAACATGGAAATATTCATGTAAATAATCGGGCGTGGCAGCTGTTGTTGGGACTGTCGCTTGGCTCTGGCTATCATTGACTCCCTTGTTGTTGTTGTTGTTTTTGTTGTTGTTGCAGTTGGTGGAGTCGAGTAGCAGTCATGTCAAAGTAAAGTGCAAGCGGGCAGCCAAATTATGCGCATTTATTTATACGCTAATGCCTTTTACAGTTGCGACCCGCATAAGTTTCGCGACAAGCTCTCCGGGCCGGGTTTTGGCTGTGTGTGCCTATGTGTGTGTGTGTGGTGTGTGTGTGTAGACTATATTCTATCTCTAGGCTGAGTTGCCGTTACATGGAGAATTAGTGTGCATAATTTTATAAGCAACAACGACAACAAAATCAGCTGAGCAAGTTGCTGCTGTGGCAGCCATCGCATTGGCCTGTGCAAATATTTTGGAGCATTGCCTCCACCCGCAGCCCCCAGAAGACCCATTGGGGAAATGTTTTTGCTGCTGCCTGCTCTCTGTCTCTCTGCCAGCGGCAAACATTCAGAATCATATGCAAAGTCTGCTTGTAAAGTTATGCTGGGAATTTACTTCGCTTACACGAAAAAAGTAAGCGAATAAATAAAAAAGAATATTAAAAAAAGCAAAGAAAAAAAAAAAAGTGAATACATTTGTGTGTGTTTTGTGTATATGTTGAATATCTGTACTAAATTGCACATGAGATTTCAAGCGTAAGAAATGCCTTCGCGGCAGCAAGGGGCCAACCATCGATACAACATACATATGCATCGAAGTGTGTGTGTGTGTATGTGTGTGTACTCTTGTATGTCCCATCCGCACTGTGGAATATGCATATAAAAACTTGGCGCAGTTTCAAAGTTGTGTTCGAGCAAAAAAAGATGTAAAACAGCAATAAAATATCATATCAAAATTACAACAACATTCACGAGACATTTGTTGTTGTTGATGTTGTTGTTGTTGCTGTTGGGATTTCTCGGTTAGTAAAATGCCGGAAGCCAGAAAAATGCCTGGCAAGTTGACTTGCCACAACTCGAGTCGAGTCGAGTCGACTTAAGTGGGCTGAGCGGCAATTTGATTAAATGCATTGCGCGAATCTTACAAAATAAATTAGCTAATTTCAAAATTATGTATATATGAAATACTCACAGGTTCCAAATGAGTACAAATAATTTATGAATTGCGTTTCTCTTTTTCTCTTTGCAGTGCAATAACTAAATACAACCGCTAAGCAACAGTATTTTCGCTCAACATACAAATAATATTACTAATCATACAATACTAATAATTTAATGCAAAATCTATATAGCAGTGATTATATGTTGCATTTTTGAAAAAAAAGCCAAAAAGAAAAAAAAGCAATATCCAACACATACCACAAGAGACGAAGATTTAAAAAAAAAAACGCAGCGAGCTTGAGCCAACAAAATAAACGTAGTACGACTAGTAAAAGACACCACCAATTTAATTTGACCAGAGATTAAGCAAACACAATAAATACACAAGAAAGACATACAAATATATATACATATATATATATATGTACTAGCCAAAATCCCGAATCGATGTCTGTGTGCATAATATATTAAAATCATACATGTACAATATACTCCACGAACAAGTATATTTACAAAATAAGCCATCAAGTCGCAGCTAAAAGACAAATAGTAGAAAAAGAGAAGAAATCGACCGCAGAATCGGTCAACCTTTTGCTGAAGAGCAGATTCATTTAAACAAAAGACAAGAGTCAAACAAAACAAAAACAAAAAGAAAATGGAGGACAATAACACAAGCGGCAGTGCGAGCGGTGCGCCCATCAAACTCGAGGATCCATCGGTGACACTCACAATAAGGCTGATTATGCAAGGAAAGGTAAGTCAACTGCCAATATTTTTTATATACTGTATTTTATAATAATTAAAAAATACTCGGACATATTTAAAAATCACATTGAGAGAGATTCTCAGCGACTGTTTAGTCAGCGGTCGAGTTTTATACTCTTTAAACAATAAAAAAATATTTAAAAAAATCCACAAAAAAAAAATCATTTTGTCTGAGTCTGTTAAAAAAATTTTAATTGGTAAAATAGCACACAAATATTTGAATATAATTTTTTGCAAGCACTCAATACAAAATGCAGTTATTTTCATTAATATCATTTACATTCATTTTTTGTCCGTTTCAAATGAGCTTTTTTAAGATATATGAAAACAAGATAGGAAACTGTTTTCAATATATGTGTAAATTTTTTATTACACGGGAAAAAATTGAATTTTTTTTGTACACATTAGATATTTGAAGCAAATTAATTATGTATTAATATGGAAAAAGCGTAAGTTTTTACGGATATTTAAACTAGCTAGTTAAATGAGTTTTAATTGAGCGAATACAGCAAACGAGAGAGCATTTTCCACTAATATAGCTGAAATTCATTAAATTTTTTTCTTTCTACTTTTGAGAAACATATTTTTTTTATTATAAAAAATATTTCGGTGAAATAAAAATAAAGAATTTCTATTTTTAAGAAAACTTTCCGTATTTATTTCAACAAAAGAAGATAATCTTAATAATTTTCAGAGAATTTTCCATTTGTTGTCGATTTTTTTTTTATGAAAGTATATTAAATATTTATTTATTGAAATGTTTGAAATTCTTTTATAATAATCTCAAGTGTGCCGCATGTGCAGCTGTGAAGTGAGTTGGGAGCCTTGAGATCAAATACAAATATTAAATACTGAGGACGGACTAATTTTGTTTTCCCAGACGAGTCGACTTGGGCTTCCCAGCCCAGCCAACCAGCGTATGAATTAGACTAGGCGCCTGGCGGCCACCTCCTTGCCCAAATAGAGACTCAATTTGATTCAGAACTTCTTGGTTTTGGGGCTATTTAAAATTTTAAATGTAAATTTTGACGCCCACCTTTATTAAATATGGTAGTCGTAATGCTCCACATCGAATAATGTAATTTTAAATATTAATGAGAATTTTCCCAAACCATTTCTTATCAATCAAATGTAATACCATGTGAGAATGAAAGAAAGAGAGGGGGATATAACATAAAAGGTGGTCGGTAAAAAAGTAATTAATGTTAAAAATAAATGCGTGCATTTTTAATGCAAATTAAAATTAAATACGCCACACTTGACGCATTATTGGGAACTAAAGAAAAACAGACATATCGAAAAAAGAGATGGAAAATGATGCAGCGAACAATATATGTAAATAAGCAAAAATGAAAAATATAATATTTAAAGTCATAAAATGCAAAGCATGCGTTGGCTATTAAATAATCATTACAGCTCAAAAATATGAGCAATAAAAACAGAAACGCATCAATAAATGGCATAAACATTAAATCGCCGCTCAGTACAAAAAACATATGTGATTATTCCAAGAGACACAAAAACCGAAGAATATTTATATATATATTTTAACCATTTCGACCAGTTCAAGGTACTCAAATGTAGATTATGCATAACATTTGTTTATCATGCATAGTTAGCTATACTGAATATCAAATAGAATTTTAAATACAGAGGGAGATTACAAAAAAGAAATATTTGATAAATTTAATTAATTAGATGCAAAAAGTGTGACAAAAGGAATTGCGTATTTTTTAAGTTAGTGTGAAACGAAATGAACTGTAATATGTATATTAATGTATTCAGTAACATAAGAAAATATAATTCAAATCGACTGCAAAATAATGTAAAGGAAAACAACTATTTCAATTACACATTTTTCAGTCAGATATTAATGTAAATAGATAAAAATAATTTACTAGATTTAACAGCAGAAATCAAGCATTTGCTGACTAAAAGCTCCTCAATCAGCCGCAATGAACTTAGCTGACATTAATAAGACAGATATCTGATAGCCATGTGTCAAATTTCCAAAAATTATTAACAACAACTTAAAGCACAAATCAGCGTTTAAATAACAGCTTATTTATATGGCCAGAGTCGCTTAATACAACTATTTGCGCAGAATTAGCTACAATGAGTAAGCATAAAAAATAAAGAGACAACATTCAAAAGCTGTCTGGCAACTCTGAGCTGTCGGCGGAGGTGCCACCTCAGCCCAATGTGGATGTGGGGTAATCTGGTGTCGTTAATCTCGCTTCACACTACTTAAAATCCGATTTGTGGCGACGGCGACGGCGACGACTCTTGAGTGCAAATTGCGCATTTGAAGAGTGTGCGACCTGTCTTTGATTTAAATATAAGTGCGAGCATGTTATTGGCTGCTGCTGTTGTTGTTGCTGCCAACTTAAGTGTGTTGCACTGAAAGGCAGCGACAGGTGCAACACCAGTCGCAGATAAGCCGACAGAGCAACGCAGGGCGCCAGAGGAAAGATGGGCAGAGAGATAGATAGATAGAAACGAAAAGAGACAGAGACAGAGACAGAGGCAGAGACAGATATCTCTACACATTACATGATGTGTAGTTGAAAATTGGCAAAATAACAACAAAATAAAAAAAAGAAAAGCAAAAAAATTGCAGACAATTTATAACAAAAATAGCAACAGACAGCATTTGTTTAGGTTAGAGGGTGGTTAGGGGGATTGTCAGAGGTTCGATCAACGACAATATACGTAAATAATTGCACAGTTCTCGGCCCCAGCTAAATAGCAGCGCCAAAAACTAAAATAAAGTGTGCAAATATGTATAAAATATATAAAAGTGTTTTTTTTTGTGTTTTTCATTTTGCATTACATACATTTTGGGCTTTCCGATTTTGATTTTATTTACGCTGCACAAGGATTTAGGCAATAAATATTCAAGGCGCTTTGAAACTCGCCGACTTGCCCCTCTTCCGACTTGCGACTTGCGTCTTGTGCGCCTTGTGCCTGCCACAGAGATGGTATATGTGTGTTGCTCTCTTGATCGATAGTTATAGATTAGCGGTGATTTATGAGCTGCCGCCAACATCGTTGTCTGCTGTTGGCCAACTTGACAAATGCAAATCCACACACACACACACACACACATGCAAAATATGTAAATATATATTTTTAGCGCAATGCAAATCAAGTGGCAAATAAAAAAGAATGTGAAAAGCAAACCTGAGTGGAAATAAAGTAAATTTTCAATTGACAAGAGCTCTAAGCAAATAATGTTGAATTTACACAAACAACATCCGTGTTGACTTGTTAAATTGAGCGTGCAGCGAGCCTAATTGTCTGTGTATATTCGTTTAAACCTCTATCAATATCTGCAACCCTTTCCGGATATACACTCCGAATAAAATGCATACATATTGGGCATATGGTTTTAAAAACCAATCTCGAATTCATATTAAATTATGCTTAAGTACTTTTACAAACATGTTTGTATAAGTATAAAAGCATTTATGATGTATCTGGTGGAAATAGTATAAATTTATCGACAAGAGTTGAGGCAGGTCTCAGGTTACTCAGCAGAAATGAGCATGTCAACTCACATTTAAGCACATTCATTTTAATAAATCATCATTCATTAGTTGACTGTCCGACTCTGTGCGAAGTAATTGCGGTTTTAACAAGCACAATCTCAATCAATGTGTGCAATAATATTTCATTTATATTCATATGCTCTTTGCGCAGCTGAAATAAATATTTTAGCTTTAAATAATATGAATTGCATTCTCTAAATATATTTATAAATGTTTTGTTCACAACAGAAATAGGTGCAAATCTATTTTGCCATAAAGCTGTTCTCACGATTGCTTAAGTAATGCAAATGTAAAGTAAACAGTGTTTTCATATGAACAACATTTCAATTAGAGTGCATAAATAAATCAGTTAATTATAATTAGACAAGCGGCTGTCAGGAATGGCGCACTGCCCACAAAATTCGCATTCAGCTGCCGTATTCTGCTGCTCTATGCCAATTTCACTAATTAAAAATGCATGATTCAAACAGAAACAAAGCTGCAACACAGCACAGATACGCAGACAGAAACCCGACAATTTCAAAATACTCGATAATTCTCTGCGAGAGTGCAACCCACTTTTGGCTAAGGTTTCTATGCAATTTGCGACTGGCTGCCAACAAGCAATAACAACAATAACAACAATAGCAACAAAATCAAATGCAACAAAGAAACTTAGCCGAAGAAGGCAAAATACCAAAAACTAAACTACACAAAAGGTGCATTCGGGTCTTGCGCTATATATTATCAAGTACAGCAAAATCAAATATATTTTGCAGCTTATATTTAAGGCAATTTCTGAAGTTTATTTACCAAATATTTGTAATAACTAATCATTTTTATTGTGACACTTTATGTAATTTATTATTTGTTTCTTATCATCTTTGAAATTTTTATAAATCAGATTTTTCTACAGATTTAATGTCACCTGCAACTCAACTTAAATTCAAAATAATCAATTGTTTAACGTTGGAATGGTGATCATTGCTGGACAGCAATTGTAAATCATTGGTACATCCAACAGTGCCCAAGCAATCTTTCTCTAATTTAAATTATTTGATTTATTTAAAACTATAAAACTAGAGTTTTTGTTAATTAATTTGCCCTCAAGAAGCGGAGTTTTTGTCTATTTTGCAAAGCCGTGAACAGAATTAAAAAACTAATATTTGTTCAGTTAATGAAATTCAAATCTTAGCTTTAGGATTATCGAAATATGACGCAATCAGCTCCGCAACGTGCAGCAAAAGATGTTTTACTGAATTATAATATTCACGTTGACGCTTGGCTGAGTTTTCTTTCTGTTAGTTCTGTTGTTAATTAATTACTTGCGTCACCAACCCCTGCTTGACTCATTTGACGTCTGTCGCTGACTTTCACACAAAACTACAAACGATGAAAAACAATACCAAAGAAATATATTGGAAATGCTAAGGTTGACAATCCAAATATTATATTCCCTTTTGGAACAGAATCCACCTGCACCTGAAAGATACAAGTTTTTCAGAGAGAGACTGAAGCAAAGTAGTTCGATAAGTCTGATTATGATACTCCATATTTATACGTATGTTGTTTAAGAGTAATTGTTCTTTACTTAACGCAAATATTATAATACCCGCTATGAGGATAAATCTTTAAAAGGCAGCAGTTCAATTTAAGCTGCAAAATACCATCCTATTTTGGTCTTGGCCAATCCTATATTGGCAGCTGAGTTTATTATGCTGACAGTTTGTATTTATATTTCTAATTTAAAGGGTATTACATAAATGTAAATGTATTGTCAAAATCCGAATTAATCACATAATTATGGAGAAAGAATACATATTAACTTATTTGTGGGAGATAATTAGGTGTGCTGTTTATGAAAATATAAATTTATTACTTTTGAATTGCTATCAATTAAATATCTGTTCAAAAATATTTAATACATAATTATTTTTTTTTAATTTGAGGTATTATTATAAATAAGGGTTAAACATTTATTGTATTAATTTGGGAAATGCAGAAATCGTTTTTGAGTGGTAATGATTTAGTGATAAAAATGTAAGAATTTAAGAAGAGAGATAAAGTTCGAGACAGATAATAATGAAAGCCAATCTCTGAAAACTGTATAGTGAAATAAATTATTCACAGCTAGGTATGCTTAGAGATTTCCGGGAGTTATGTTTTGTAGTCATAGGGCTCAAAAGCTTAAAGAATCGTTTTAGATAGCTCTTTCTCTGAAATGTCGCCTAACAATCTAACTGTGATATTTAGTTTGCCAAAGTTTTTCTTGAAACACATTCGCAATAAAACTCAGCAAACTTGGGTCACCTTCCAGAGACGCCGTCTAATTATCAGCACATTTAATTTTAGCGGCTTTAGGGGACTGGACAGAAATACAGACAGACAGAGAGACAGGCAGACAGAGCAGACGCAGACAACTTGAACAGTTTGACTAATATTGTGAAGCAAACGAAACATTTTGATAGCCCATTTATCACACGACCAACTCGTGAAGCATGTGGCCAAATAGCAAACAACAACAAATAACAATCAACAAACAACAACACAATAATAACTTTTAAGAAGAATAAGAGAATAAGAGTAAAACGCATTAAGAGGTTCACAGAATGGACGCTGCTAATTGTGCCGCAACAAAAGAAACAAAAAGAGCCACACACACACTCACACACACTTACACACACATTTTTGATGTTAGTAGACCACCGGCACGAAGAAGAAGAAGACGAATTGGTGGCAGCTTAGCGCAGACAGCAACACCAAAAAAAGAAAATAAAAAAAAAATAAATAAATGAAAAAAATCATGCTGAGCGTGCAATTTTCAGCTGCGTTGGTGGAAACTGTTGGATTTTTTGACTTAGCGTCTTTGTGTTAATGCGACGGCGTTGAAAATTCTCAATAGCGCAAAATAATGCTACAAAAAGTCCAAATAAATGCAATGCATGTAACAGAAAAATTAAATAAATATAAAGAAAAAACATTGCCAAACCGTGAGAACCATTTATGGAAACCGTTTTGGTCGTCCAAGAAAAACTTTGCTACAAAATGTTTGAAAATGCAATGTGACAAATGTTCGCGTCAGGGGGGGATTGGTGGGGGGAAGGTGGAGGCGCGATGGGCGCTGGTACACGACATGTGTGTGCCGCTTGTTGCACGAACTGCTGCTGCTGCTGCACACATGTGTGTGCAATGCGTTGGTCCACTTCTGCCCCAGCCCCACCACTGCAAACTTTTGCACTCCTCGTTCCCTTTTAATAAATCATGCTGCACGTTTGTTGCATGGCATTTTTCTGTTGTGCAAGTGTGTATTTGTGACTGTTACTGCTACTGCTGCTGCTGCTGCTGCTGCTGCTGCTGCTGCTGCTTCTGGCACTCGAAGTGAAAACAGAAAAGTGCAAACTGTACAATTAAATAATTTACAGTTTTCCCCGACAAAACAAAAGCAATTACAATTCTCCGCAAGTCGCAGCGAGTGGCATTTTAATTTTATTAAGCATAAGTAAAAAAAAACACTGAACACACTGTAAAAAATGTCGTCTCTTTGCAACGTTCTTAATTGGTTTGAACCTACGCACAGCAAGTCCAACTTATCGTTGAATATTCAATTTATCTTATAAACTATATTCCATAATAATTTATTCAACATTCCATTAACAAGGCCACATATTTTGTCACATTTAGGTAAAATGCATGACTCTCCAAAAAGTATTGATCTTCAATCAATTGTTTGCTGACCAAATGCTTTTAAGCCATTTCAAAGCCCCATTTGTTTACATTGAGTTGAAGCCAGCCAACCAGCCAGCCAGCCACAGAAATGCTTGGCTTACACTGTCCACATCCACCTTTAGTTGCACTGCTCCCATGCATATTTTCGGGCAACAATTTCAAATGACATGCAAAATTTTGAATGCACAACCGCAAAAGTGAATTTTTGCATAGAAATCGATGCATGATGTTGGAAGTTGGCAAGTTGGCAAGTTGGAAGTGCAAAAAATTTAGCATTTAATTGCTGGCATGTAAAATAGCCAAAGCCGGTTTTCTTGCTTGGCTTGGCTGGCTAGCTGGTCTGCATAGGTGGAGAGGTGTGTGTGTGTTGGGGGGGAGGTGGCTTTGTCATAGTAATTTTGTAGCGAAACGGACTCTTCAGAGACGCTGTCAGGCATTTAGTAAAAGGAGCACAACTGCAACAAAATTCAATCAAGTGAAAGTGCAAATATGTGTATCATTTGAATATTCAGTGAGTTTGGTGGCTCATCGCTTGACCCACACACAGACTTATGCAAATTGTGTAAGCTTCTGAAGCTGCCAATGCCAATTGCACGTTTGGTCAGCAAAGTGGGTTGAGAGAGGTGGACTGATTTTGGGCTGACCTGACCACATTGTATATTATAATGATGATGAGCGTTCCTCGCTAATGAGCAGCACATCAAACTTAATAGACATTGGTCTAGGCCATTTCAAATAACCATCTGAGTTCTGTTTGTGTGTGTCTCTAAGTACCTAAGCCAGAAAGAGAGAGCTCATATAAATTATGGAGCTCTATTAAAATTTGTCTTGGGTGCAGACAGGCATAAGAACGCAATTCATAGACGCGTATACCGCAATCATGCTAATATTTATGGCAGTTCCTTCTGACATTTGAGTGTAATAAATATTTCGGCCATTTAGATTGGGCACCATCACCATAAATATCATAGAAAGTGGCTCATAATGCACAATCGACCCACAAAAGCAGACAAAAACCCAGTAGATACAGATTCACGTAATATTTCTACACTGGTTTAAAGGAGAATGTACCATTTTGTATTAATATTGTTTTGTACGATTCTGCATTTTGTGACAGACTGGCAAAATGCCCACAAATTCTGCACACCTTGTATTGTCTCTGTGTGTGCTTGTGTGTGTGTGACAATGGATGGGTATTTAGAAATTAAGATAAACATGGCGACCGGCACGAGAAGTGCGCTTTGTGAAGGTTACCAGAGAATTTTGTACTAAATTCATCATTGTCAAGCTTTAAAAATATTACCTATAACGGAAACAGTGCATTTTCTACAAATATTAAATGAGGAAGGCTTCTATTCAAAATGGCTTAAATAATTAAAATACCAAATAAATTAAAAATATTTGAAAAACAAGAGAATATTTGTATTATATGACATATATATTATATGTATATATAACTCTCATATTTTAGCTTAGTCAGTTTCATAAAATTAAAATATTAAATAAATAGTTATAGAAATAAAATTAAATGTCCTTAAAATGTTTACGTTTAATTTGAGTAATTATGGACATTATTACATAAATTTATAATCCGTTATTGAATTGCCTAAAATTAAATTAGTTAGGTTTGTGCATTTTTAATGATTGCCTCAAGTTCAGCTCTTGGTCGATATTTCTTCAATTAGAGATATAAATTCCGTGTGTAACATGCAGTTTATGAATGCTGCCAATCAAATGCAGTTTTCGATTGCACAATATAAAAAACAAATATTCTGCAAAAGAATTTTGACAAAACTGAAATTTCATCACGTTCTAAAAGATACAACATGACTGCTGCTGTCAGCTGCTGAGTAATTAATGTGATTTATTTATCTAAATATTTTTTATTGATTGCTTCGCGAAACTTGTTCAAGTTTTAGCGAGTATCAAAAATTGTGTTTCTCGTTTTGCAGGACTGCCAATTATAACTGTGTGTACATACATTCATATATATACTTGTTTGTATGTATTTTCTTTTATGTAGATATTTAGCATCATTTACAGCGCGTAAAGTCTGCCCGCAAATTTCATTACAAAATATTCATGTGGCTTGTGTTAAAAGGGGGTTTTTTTGATTTGTTCTGGTTTTGGTTTGTATGTGAATCGCTTTCTGTGTCACTTAAATATGCAAAAGTAGTTACACATTCACACATTCAACACACACACACATGGCAGAAAATCACTTAATATTTAATCGAATTTGCACATGTATGGTAACGCTTGAAAATGTCAGAAATATAGCTGAAAACGGATTCAATTAGAACGATATATTTTGCTAGAATGCAAAATGCTTTATATTTGTCAAAATAAATATAAATATTCTCCTTTTTTAAATGAAAACATGCAGCAGACTCGAACTTCTCAATAGCAAAATCACACATTAAAGTAAAAGCCTTTTATCATAAAAAAACTTCACTAGATGTGAAATGCGAAACTTGAAATCAAATTGCAGTTGGGAGAATATCATTTAGACTGTTATTGATAACTTTTGAAGTTCTCAAAAACAAAATATTGTTTTGCAACTCCTTTACTAAGTTCAAATCACTGGTACATTTTCAATTGCAACTAATTAATTATTTCATAATTATTTTTAAAATTGATAATACTAATGAAAAATAATTTGTGTTGTTGTGTCTTTACAGGAAGTTGGAAGTATTATTGGGAAAAAGGGTGAAATTGTCAACAGATTTCGTGAAGAGGTAAGTACAAATACAAATTACGTACAATCTGCGTACATTTTCGAAATGTTTTATGTGCCTTCAAATCTTTACAGTCTGGTGCCAAAATTAACATTTCGGATGGCTCATGCCCGGAACGCATTGTAACGGTATCTGGCACAACAAGCGCAATCTTCGCGGCATTTACGCTAATTACAAAGAAATTTGAAGAGGTATGTGTGCGCTAGATCGAAACGGATGCGAGTCCAAAGCAACATTGCATAACACAATAATTGATAGAAAACAATAAAACAAAAAACAGAAACAGAAATAAAATAAAAATAAACACAAAAAACAAAAACAAAATCACAATCGAGTACGCATAATAAAAACAGCAAAAAAATAACAAGAGAAAGTTCTTGGCTCAAGAACTAAATGCTCAAGTGTTTATTGTACTCAATTGTGAATTGTTGAATTAGACCAAGCTTCACATTACTAACTTGAAACCCGTTTCAGTGGTGCTCGCAGTTCAATGATGTTGGCAAAGTTGGTAAAACTCAAATACCCATTCGATTGATTGTGCCGGCCAGTCAATGTGGATCGTTAATTGGTGTGTACACAAGCCAAATAAATGGATAGACAAAATCTGTAGAAATCTGCTCCTTCAGTATTGACCACTTCTAATTTGATTCTTTTGCATTCGACAGGCAAGAGTGGCTCAAAGATTAAGGAAATACGCCAAAATACAGGCTGCTCCATACAGGTGGCCAGCGAAATGTTGCCAAACTCCACGGAGCGTGCGGTTACCTTGAGTGGCAGCGCTGAGCAGATCACCCAATGTATCTATCAGATTTGTCTTGTCATGTTGGAGGTAAACACAATCTGTCTAATGAAATCAACATTTTGCATTCAAAAGTAAACTCAAAACGTTTATGGAGCCAGCTATTTTTAGTTAGAAACATAAAAATAATGCCCAACAATTTAGTCGGCCTTATTTTAGTTTACGCGCATTTCGCTTCAAATTTTCCGTTTCCGATGTCTAATTTAAAAATGCCAAAAATTTGAATTATGCTGATGTTCAGATTAGCCGTCACAAAAATACTCATGTAAATTTAAAAACATATAAAATTCGCAAAAAATATTAATTTAAAAAAAAAATATTAAAAATAGTTACAAGATAAGCGAAAATGAACCTAGTCTGCAGTTTATGGCTCTGAAGAGTAAATATAATGTTTAAGCTAATTTAAATTTGTGCCCAAGCTTAATTTGCTCCAGTTTTGTTTACTTTTGAATGTATCTTTTTTGTATGAAATGCATAACTAATGGGAATTTTGTTGCTACAGTCTCCGCCACGCGGTGCTACCATCCCATATCGACCAAAGCCGCAAGTAACTGGGCCAGTTATCTTGGCCAATGGACAGGCCTTTACCATACAGGGCAACTATGCGGTGCCCACACAAGAGGTACGTGTACAGTACAGTGTGTGCAAATTGTATATGTATGTCTAGTCTAAGCAGTGTGTTATAAGTCGTCACTAGGCAATTGAAAGATCATGTATAACGCCTCATTCTACTGCCGAATCTTTCTCTCAATTTCTATATCTTTCTTTCTTTTAACCCATCACCAAAACATATTATATTTTAATTAATTTTTGACCATTTACATAAGCAAAATAACATTTTTTGGTCTATACTATATGATTTTGGCTCTAATCATTTTAATTTTCTTTGGTTTACCTCTATGCGCGTCTAGCAATATCCTGTTTGCCTCTACTTCTCATAACCACTTTATTGATAACTTAACTTCTTCAGTTTTATGCCATTTCTCTATCTGCCTAGCCTATCTGTGTGTATAAATGCCTAAATAAAATATGAGTCTTTAGTTTGTGTATCCACTCTAATTAAAATTATATCCAATGCTCGTTTAGAAATATCCAGTTTTGATTTGCACCTATCTTTCTTTATTTCTCTCTTTCTATCTCTCCTCTTTCTCTCTCTGTCAATGTAATCGAACCTTTTTTGAACCTTGACAGTTGTCTAGAGCCGAACCGACTTGTGACCCCCTTTGCAGTTCTAAAAAGGTCCCAAAGAGCCGCCTCCAGTTGGGTTCAGTTTGCCTGTTGTGGATTTAGCCTAACTGTAGCAGCTTCTTCTCCACTTACCACCAAGTCCTTTACCGTTTCTTTGCGCTCATACTTCATGTGTATCTTGTACTGTTGACCAACCCAGCCATAAGAATATCCATTTTCAAATGTCCAAAGGTGGCCCAACCCCAAAAGCAATCAACTAATGTTCACCATTTACAGAAAATCAACTAATTGATTGATCAAATATATATTTACAATATTTTAAAATACAATTTTTACATATTGTTTTTTTGATTTTTTTTTTTTTAGTTTTTTTCGTACTTTTTTCTCTCAGGTTAAGAGCTTGTCTCTGACTCTCTCTCTCAGTCTGGTTTTCGTCCAGTGCGTCGAGTCTGTTTTTGGGGGCGGTCGCACTTTTGGGATCTTTTGCATTGGGGTTCCCACATTGCGCGGCTGCTCACCGAACAATAAAGCGAGTCGAGTGAGTTTGTGCGGGGGCTTTGCTACTCTGTCACTCCACATAAAAGGGTCTTCTCTCATCTCTCTGTTTTACTCAAACCGAGGGCTCGCGTGCAGCGTGTGGAGAAGTATGTTTAACTACAACACTAGCTCTATAATATAATCAAAAAAAATAATTTATACCTCTCATGAACAACACACAACAACCAACAAACAACCAAAATAATAACCAAACAACCGATTTAAACTCCTTTTGAGTGCCATCAAAAATATCCACAAACAGAAACTAATTGTATTCGATATTAAAGTATTAAAAACCGTCCTCGATTAAATTATATACAAAAGCAACAATTTTGCCATTATATCTATCCAACGTTTATTGGTATCTATACTTAATACTCTTAATTTTGTGTAGACTTTAAAATGTTTTGTTTATTTGCCAAACAACAAATCCATTTACGAAACAAATTAAATACCGAAAAACAACCAGAAAAATTCAACAAAAATTCTAATACTTTGGATATGTCATAACTGCATATGTATATACATATGTGTATGTATGTATGTGTAATCGTATATTACCAACCATTTACCACGAAACAAGAACAACAACAGAAACAACAACAATTATGCAACAACAATTAGCAACTGCAACAACATACTATGCAAAATATCGTCCTGCCCGAGCCCTCACATCTACTCTACTCTGTCCGTTTATAATCGTATATAAATACATTTACAATTTGCACAAGAATATCAAAATATATGCAACAAAAACAAGAACCAAAATAAATAATAGTCCTTTAAGCCCCTGCCAGCCATTTCGCTCTAAACAAAAGTTTCGAAAACTATACAAAAAGTTTATGTTGTCACATCAAATTCAATTAATGTCCGCAAACAAAAACAATAATTCAAAATAGTTATTACATAAATTGCGCTCTTCTTCCCAACAAGAACAAAACTAGCCAAACTCGCCGTCTCTCTCTCTCTCTCTCTCTCTCTCTCTCTCACATAAGTCCCTGGTTATTGTCGGTGTTGGTAATTGCATATTGCAAAGTGTAGTGTATATTGAATAAACCCAAATCGCTTGTCGCTATATCCAGCAGTTGTCAATTGTCAATAAGGTACACATTGAGTGCAATTAGCAAAATTTTTACCAGAATCACTCGAACTCTTATTTTTATTTGGGTACCCTTTTTGACAACTATATATCTGTGGCGATTCGCTAGTATTGTTGACCTTCTCTTTAAATTACTTTTTAAAGTCTTTAACCATGGTGTGTGTACCTATCGATCCCATCCACTTTCCGTAGTCAGTTCGTTCTCTTAGTTGTTATTATTTGTTTCGGAGAAAGGACCAACCCACCACCACATATCATTTATCCAAATCCAGCCTCGTCAGTCAGCCTCGTTTATTACACCAAAACTCTGCACACTTTGTTTTTTTTTTCTCTCGCTACCTGCAAAAGCTTTTTCGACGTCCCGATTGATCGATAACTATATGCAAGCTTCCAATCAAATAATACTATAGCAAAATGTATATTTAATAAGCTTACTATTTCAATTATATACAAATTATCTAGCTCAAAATTTATTTTTGGTAAATCATTTTTGTTCTTCTACTTTTTTCTTCTTTGGAAACTTTTGCAAAACAACAATCAATCAAAATATATAAAAAAAATACAATTTCCCATAAACACAAATCGATCAAAAATACAAATACCAAACCTTAAAAAAAAACAAATAAATAAAAAAAAAAACAATTAGACCTGTCCAGTATTTCCACTAGCTTTGGCTACTGGTGGTCTTCATGCTGGTATTTCAGGCTTAACGGATCCTTTGTTAAAGGGGGCACATTTACAAGGAGCGGTACCAGCACACCACCATCACCTACAGCAAATGCCCGATGTGAGTTTTAATCGATCCACGAAAAAAATATCAAATTTAAACACAAAATAAATTTAAAAAAAAAAACCAACAAAATCATAAAATAAATAGTCTACAAGTCGAGCCTAAGACCCGAGACAGCATTTGATTCTTTTTGGCATGTGTTGTTGTATTTGGACGCGACCCTTTAGCTCTAGTCGTATGAATCCAACGAACTAGACAAACCCCACCCACCCCCCAACCAGCCCTGTTTGCTTCACCCGCCCCCCTTCCCAAAGCTAGTTGTATTTGTGCATTGCTGTTTGTTGTTACTCGTATCGCAATCAAACCCTTTCCCCACCCGTAGTCGTTTCTCCTGTTGTTGTTACCAACCCACCGCCAACCCGATCCTCCATATCTGTCTGTGTTTTGTAGTTTGTGTTCTTTGTTGCAGTAGTTACCTTTACTACCCCTGGCATTTCTTTTACGATCCCCACGTTGCAACTGTGGTCGGGCCACATTTCAATAACATTAACGTCAACTTGTTCCCCAAGCCAAGCACCGAGCAACAAGCACCAAGCACCAGGCAACTGTTGGTCCACAAAGTTGTTGCCATTTTTGTGTGTGTGTGTGTATATGTGTGTGTGTGTTTGTTTTGCTTTGCTTTGCTTTGTTTTTTCTTTTCCTTTTTGTAAAGCCACACTAAAAATCCGGCATCTCAGTGGAAAACCAGATAACGAAAAACCGGAGAACCCATCAGAAGCATTTTTATGTCACAAAGTTGCCGCATATAGTTTGTGAATTGTTTCAACTTGCTGTTGTGTGTGTTTGTACCCAAGACATGTTTATTTAATATGCCCAAAACGCGACTTTCTATGACGAGTTGTGTTTGTGTTTGTAGAACATTCGTTGTCCCCCTCCCCCCACGACACCATCCTCATCCTCCGCAATTTTTATTGAGTTGCAAATTTCATTTCCATTTGTAAGCGAACTGCATAGAAAAATATATATGTTTTCAGAGCGCATGTTTATTTATTTATGCACTAGATAAATATTTGATTTTAAGTTTTAAAAAACCTCAAAAACAAAAAAAAACAAAAGCGAAAAAGAAAACATTCACACACAGATACACCTACACATTTAAATTCAATATTATATTTTTTTCCCCCCAATCGAAACAAATGTGCAGACTTTATATATGTATATATCATAGATATATATATATATATATCAGTAAATATGTATAGCATTTTATATATGTAATTGTGTATGCAACATTCGTTTAAAATTTATTCGCAAATGCTTTATTCGATTTGATTAATTAATAAATTATATGACCGGGTTTTCAATGATTTTAAACTTCACCCCTCTCCATCCCCATTTCCTATGTTTTTTTAGCTTTTGCATAATGCATATACATATACAAACGCATATACATATATACATATATGTATATATCTATGATGTGTGTTTTTTGCTGTGGGTGTATTGGGTGAAAAACTTTCAATCGCTATAAATATGCAAGTCCTTAAATCGGACAAATAAAAATTGTTTTTTTGGGTTAGAGACAGAGGGACTATTCGCATATGTTACTGATTTAAATATAACTTGAATAATTTTAGAGAAGCAATGCAAAATATAAAAAATAATTAATATTGCGTACAGAAGTAAAAATCATATTTGCAATAATGATGTCTTTAAATCGGACTAAATTTTGACATTTACGAATTAGTTGTAGCAATTTAATACAATAATAACTAATTGAATACAACCTTTTTTTTATAAATAGATAGTGTTAGTTGAGGTTCATTTTCACATACCCTTAAACATTAAACATTACACGACATTAATTGTCGAAAAGATTTCCCAACACACCACATTTGTTCATATTTAGATAATGTTGAAAATATCCTGAAACTTCAAAACTGATCCCTTAAAGCTTTAAGTCTTAATTGTAATTGTAATTGTGTGCTCAGTGTCTAGTTGTTAAATGTTTCAAATATTACTTATACAAATAAATATATGTTTATCTAATAGTAATTAAAAAAAAGACACGTCACACAAACAATTGTTGTAACACTTACAAATTCACTAACATAAATACCACAAAATACTCTTGTACACTTTCATGAATCAATTATACACAGACACACTCACACACACACACAAACGCTTTCAAATTCTTTTATATTCGTGTGAATAAATTTATTCGTTATGTAAGCAAATTTATTATGTTTTCGCTTCGCTTCTTGTATTTTCAATACTTTATGTACTAATTTTAAGGCTTTGTGTTTGTTATGTTTGCCATTTGAGACGTGATTGTTGGTTTTCTTTCTATATTTTTAATTCGGTTCTTCTGCGTTATATTCTTTCTTGTTGTAAACCCCATCCTATGCGAAAAAATAAATAAAATAATATATGTCTACTTATAAATATGTGTTCCAAATCCAAACCAGACCAGACAGCCTCCAATGACTGAGTGACTAAAATGTGCCCAATATGTGCTACTTACTTACCTTCTCTCGAGAACTTAATCACAATAACAAACTAATCTTTAGATGTATAAATTAATATAATCAATATGAATAAAGGGTTAATCTGAATGTTGCTCAATGTTTCAACAGGTTTCTAAGAATCCATTGGCCAGTTTGGCCGCCTTGGGCCTTGCCGGGATGACGCCAGCCAGCACTGGTGGCATAAATCACACAGGTAAGTCTCTCTCTTTCGTCCACTCTCCCTCTCTCTTGTGAGAGATTATGCAGAGAAATCTATGTATGCATGTAATAAAAATCGATGTTTTGACCTGGGCCCATTTACAGCTTTGGCTGCCTTAGCAGGGTCACAGCTGCGTACGGCCAATGCGAATCGGGCACAGCAGCAGCAGCACGAGATGACAGTATCGAATGATTTGATTGGCTGCATCATTGGCAAGGGAGGTACCAAAATTGCGGAAATACGTCAGATCTCCGGCGCCATGATACGCATCTCCAACTGTGAGGAGCGCGAGGGCGGCAACACTGATCGCACCATCACCATCAGTGGTAATCCGGATTCAGTGGCATTGGCCCAATACTTAATCAACATGAGGTGAGTCACTTAACACATTCTTAACCATAAACACTGTATATTAATCTATGTGTGTGCGTGTGTGTGCATGTGTGTGTGTGTGTGTGTGTGTGTGAGTGTGTTTGTCGAATTGATTTGCAAATTGACAAAGTAAGAAAGAAGGTCTAAGGAGGTCGTCGGTCGTTGGTCGTCGGTCGTCGGTCGTATCGGTCTCTCAGTAGATTTAAGCACTCTTTTATTATTATTAGAGTCTGGGTTAGCGCGTTCAAAAACGAAACTTAAAAGTTGATACTTAATACTTGAAACTTGTAATTTTAAGCTTAAGATCAAGCTCTTGTCTAGTGTATAAGTCGCCAGGCCGCATTTGGCATCGAAATGCATTTTCCATATTTAGTTCTGAAACGTACTGAAATGTAAAGCACTATTTCATGCATACAGAGAAAACTTAGCACCAGCAAACTCTTAACTCTAGCATTATACATCTATAATTAATTCTATATATAAATATAAAAACCTAGTTTCTAGTCTACTACTACCTATGCTTGTATATGTCCCAATATACAAAAGTCCCAGCTCAGCAGGCATTGTGGAGGAGGAGGAGCAGGAGCAAAATGGACAGCACCAACTAAAACTACGTCACGCGTCGCACACAAGCAAAAAAAAAAAGCAACTGGAACTGAAACTGAAACAATTGGTACTTCAAAAGAAACTGCAGTTCAACTTGTCATCAATTTATTAAAAAGAAATAAAACAAAAAAATCAATAAAAACAAAATAAAAATCCAAATAAAAATTATGCTCCTCTCTCCCCAACCCGCAACAAAACTAAACTTAACCAAATATCCCAAAAACAAAATAAGTTCAATCCCTAGAAACTTTTCAAAACTGTTTCGGTCAAGTCGAACAACTAGAAAATCAATAAGATTTCTACTCCTACCATCCAAAAATCAAATTTTGAACGACGCTCCCACCAATAAACAACAAACCAAACATTGTGCCCAAAAGTTCTCTCCAGAACTCTGATTTCTATCCGTTTACTCCGTACCGTTCCTCCACACAAACACCTCCTTAACCTTTTTTGCATAACAAAACACTAAGCAATTCAAAAAGAAATGACCAACTCAATTCCACAAAATCACAAAACCAAAAAAAAAAAAATAAAGAGCCAAAAAAAAAAATAAACTCAATATCCCATAAGTTCCTTTCTCTTTCTTTCTGTCTCTATCTATCTCTCTGTGTACCTCATCCACAGCGTTGAACTGCAGAAGGCCAATCTTCAGGATCAGGCAGCTCAAAATGGCACTGCAGCCATATCGACTGTTGGTGGTGTTGCCGGTGGCGCCACAACAGCAGCAGTGGCAGCAGCGGCAGCAGCAGCAGCTGCTGCTGGTGGTGGTAGCGGTGGTGGCGGTGGTGTTGTGAATGGCAGCAGCTGTTTAACGGTGTCGCTAACTGGCAATTGCAGTAGCAGCAGCAACAACAGCAGCAGCTCGGTCAGCAGCAACGGCAGCAGCAGCGCCACCAACTATGCCACCAATGGCGGCAGCCAGAGCAACAGCAGCAGCAGCAACATCCACAACGGGAACAGCAGCAGCAATGGCTCCTCCACCCTCGGCATCAATTCGACAGGAGCTGCAGCTGCTGCTTTGGGCGGCAGTCCATTGGTATCGGCGCTGCAACTGTTGACCAAACCCGGTGCGATCAACGCCCTATCCAATCTGAGCGCACTAGATTTGCTCAGCCTGACGTCGTTGGGCAACAATGGGAGCAGCACACCCGGCGGACCGCCAGTGCAGACTACGGGCGTGAATCGTGCCAAAGGCCACTATGCCACATCGCGGTTCCGCCAACATCAGACCGAGGCAGGTGGCGAATCGGAGAAGGCGCGCAACAAGTTCAACCCGTACTAGGGGCACGCCAATTATCTGCAGAACAGACGGCGGAAAAGTATACCCAAGAAAAAAAAGAGATCATCATTTGCTTATAGTCGAGTTAGAAGTAGCTTTTTCTAGATGTTAACAAGTTTATACCGTTGCGACAGCCTTAGAGTTTACGATTCTTCAAGAATAAGGCTCTAATCACAAAAACAAAAAAAAAAAAACAAAAAAAAAAGGAAAAGGAAAAAATATGTTAAGTGTAAAATTTGTAAAAGTATTTTACAACAAGTATTACACAAACAAGCTGAAAGCCCAGTTGCTGCTAATTGCAACAGACAACAGTATCCAAATTAGTTTATAGCTGAGATAATATTACTTACGTTTTTTACAGCTATATCTGAATTAAAAAAAAAAAGTAGTTAAATCTATGTAGAAACGTATACAGAATTGAATTGGATCAAACACTTGAACAATATTGAATATCGAATATAGCACAAATAGAGGAAAAGGAAAAAAGTAAATAAAAATAAATCATGGAATTAGCCCAAGTAATCAAACTTTGACCAAGTGAAATGCAGCATAAGGACCCTTCTCCTGGTAGGTGTTACAGATTTATCCCTTATCCCTTTTTAAAGTGACATTATCACATTATCACAACCGTACATTATAAAATTTGCCAAATTTAAGCGCATCCTTAGAAAGAGATAGAGATAGAGATACAGATATAGTTAGAGATAGAGATAAAAAGTGAACTTAGAAAGTATAGTTTGTGAATTGCTTACTATCGAATACCGATATACAACTATGCATCATTAACATAAATGTTTACAGAAATAATTGAATTAAGCACATATAATATTGTCCCCGCTCCCCCTCAAATTCACTGTAACATATTAAAACATCATCTAACCCCTTACTATTAATCGATCATATTTCCTCTTATTAGCAATTAGGCACAAAATGTATTTTATGCTATAGCCCCTAAGAATAAAGGCCCCCCCTTCAGCCATGTGTCGAGTAAACAAAAAAAACAAAAATGAAAAAAAATAACTTCTTAAAGAAGTTGAATGGAAATTAAGATACAAAAGGAAATTCCAATGCATTGTGCTCAAAAGAATTTGGCACAACGACTTTTATGGACCAATTCGTTCTAATTGACACAATCCACGCAAATGAGCGTACAAAAGAAAACAAAAAAAAAAACTGATAAATTAAAAAAGTTTAAATAGGGAACCTAAAATAAACATTAATAAAAAGCCGACTGAAGGCAATGAGAGAAACATTCAACAAAATGGTGTGCACAACAATGTGTGTACGCGAAAATAGAGAGGTATGTTGTTAAGCATGGAGCAAATCGTTATTATGTATTGGACTTGAAGTCATGAATTGTTTTACATCATAATTGGAATAGTTGTACCCTATTAATTTACTATTTTCTAAATTATTGTATTGTATTTATTATTAACGACTGTACATTTGTTATTATTTTGTATTGTATTACCAAGCGAAGAAAATAAAACCAAACTATTTTTGAATTGGTATAAAGATTGTTGAAATGAAAAAAAAAAGAAAAGTATTTGGAAATTGAAATTTCTCTCCTCTTTACACAATAGATACGGCTAAGAATTTGTATTATTTCTTAAGGAAAATTAAACACATTGTAATAGTTTTAGTTAGTTAAGCTAAGCGGGCTTACGATTTTATAACCAAATCATATACATACAAACTTACAAACATACAAAAATACATGCATTAATACATTTACTTACAATACACTCATATATACTACATTTATACAACGTACATTGAGAAACGGATAGCTCTAAAAATTCTAGTAATGAATGTATGTATTACTTATTACTTAAAATTAATAGACACATGGAGAACAATTACCAATTGTAAAAGAATCGCTTTTTATCTTTAGTCGCGATTCTTAGCTGCGCCTACAAGCAGAACAACAAAAAAGCAAACATTATTATAGGCAATCAAACAAAATTATAATGAAAACTACGTTTGTAATAAAGTGAAGAAATACCACAAAAATAAAACGACACTAAAACAACATTTTATTCTAGCTTATAGCCCAATATCGTTTGATTTAAATGTATAAATCTGTGAAGAAATGTTAAACCTTTTGAAGCACTTAAAAACACAAACATTGATAAAGATTTCGAAGGATCTAGAGTACCCAAAACCTGTCGTAGGTTTAATGCACAGTCAGAACAAAAAATATAACTTAATTTGTATAAATACACATTTTAAATTTCCCAATTTGTAGATAAACTTAAAGCCGAACTGAACTAAATTGTGTATTTTTAATATTTCAACTTTGCAGAATATCAATGGAGACCGCTGGACTGCCCATACCTGGTTATCATTATATCGCACCAAGTGCAATTGTTAAAACGCCCATACACTAAGTGCAACTACAACAACAAAGAACAAAATAAAAAACAAACAAACAGCAAAGCAACAACAACAACAACAACAACAACAACAACATCAACAACATCATCAAATCGAATGCAGCGAGGGACTGGAGCCGATTAACTGTATCAACTGACAACAGATAGCAGATAAAAGCAGATAGAAGGAACTGCGGCAGCATACACGACGCAATGGTCGTCAAATGTTAAGTTATAAGCAATAAGTAAAAGTAAAGAGTAAAGAAAAGCATAAAAACAGAAAGTAAAAAAAAACAAATGACAAGGTCAAATCACAAGAAGTTGGGAATAGACGTCATATAAAGAATGTTCACACACAGACATATAAGAATACATACACGTTATATTTATTCATTGATTCTTATTAATTATGATATTTTTTATTAAGTTTAAAAGGAAAAACAAAAAACCAGAGAAAATAAAAGAACTTTATGTTAAAACCGTTTTTGGGAGTGCTACTTAAATGTATGCGTTCCCTCACCGTAAGAACAGAACAGCAATTAATTGTAAGCTTAGTCAAAATGAAGACAAATGCAACAAAGCAGAAAACAAAAAACAAAAAACAAAACAAAACAAAGAAAAAACTAAAATCAATAATATTAATCAACAATGCAGCAAAGTAAAAGAACCTTTCGAAATGCAGTTAAATTTTAAGCCAAGCAATTGTGCATGCGCATAACCAAAAAAAAAACAAAAAAAAAAAAACAAAAACAGAACAAATAAATGAAATAAAGTACATCAAATTAAAGCATAAAAACAAATGCAAAAAATAAAAAACACAAAATTAACAAAGGCATATAAATACATAATATTAAACCAAGCCAAGCCAGGCCAGACAGCAAGCAAAGCAAAGAGACAGAGACAAACAGTTTACTTAAACAAAGATAAGAACAGTTAATTTCCACTTTGTTAGGCGACAAATATGTTGTGTTTGTTGTTTATGTTTATATTTATATTTATATGCATACAAACAAACAAACAAACAAAACAAAACATACATATAAATATGGCGGTACACAAACATATATATTAATTGATATAATAATTTTTAATTTTATTATTTTTATTATTGTAATTGTTATCGAAATTATATTTGTGATTTTTGAATATGTTTAGACTGAAGGACAAAATTAATTCTGTTTATTGATTAAACTACATAATAACTATGATCTAATTAATCTAAATTAAATACGACTTGATTTTTCAACTTTCGAAATTAGTTATAATTTGTTAAACAAGAAACGAAAACAAAAACGACAACTGATCGTAACATTTGAAGCCAAATTTATTTTTGTTAGACAAACTTTTTGCAATGTTTTTGGTTTTTAGCAAAAATGTTTAGCTAAGTGACAAAATTCAAATTACAATAATAATATTTAAGCACATTTGCGGCGTTAAAAAAGACTTTCTATTGCGTGGAAAATGAAAAAAATGGATTTAATTTTATTTAATATTGCAATAATGCTTAAATTAAAGTATAATTTTATTTTCTTAGCTGTTAAATTTATACGCAAAACAACAAAACATCAAAAATAAAACGATTTTCAATGTTAAACTTACAAACTTAAATTAATTTTATTTTAAATTAAGTTTTAGGCTGGGCAGCAAGAAGCAAAATAATAACTTTGGCTTATTTAAAAATGAATAAATTAAATTTAAAGCCACACTAACAAACTGTAGTTACACATGCACATACACACACACACACACACAGATACCAGTGTACGTGCAGAATACAAATAAAGACAAATTTTGATATGTGTTAGGTTAGGCGCCAGCCGAGATATCAATCCGTAAGATAGTTAAGAAATTTGTTGCTAATACTTTGTGTGCAGGCAGCTCAACTCGCAACACAGTCGGCAATATGTGTCAAATTTTGATTATACAAATTAATTATACAATAAGAGAAATTTACAAAAGAAATTACCCAAACATATCCACAACAAAAATAAACCAATTTAAATGCAACCCTTTATTGTAATCATCAGCAATTAAATTACTCAAAACTACAAAACATATAATGGTAAACATATCCCAAAAATGCATATATTATTTAATTTAAATATAAAATTATATATTTATTTGCAACAGTTCTGGTAGAACGAATGTTGACAAGTGTCGGTGGACATTGAAAGATTTTCAAAAAAGTAGTTCTTAGTTGCCACCAAATAAAAGATTCACATTTGTTGTTTTCCTTTATTTACTTTCTTGCAAAATAATAATAATAACAAAAGCACTTATGAAGCAAAACTTGATTACAGGAAATTGTTAATAGTATAAAAAATCAATTATAATAATGATAAACGCATTACTGTTAACTTAGACACACACTCTAATAATAATTGACTAAAAATTAACGATAAAATTAAAAAACATAAACATAAACAAAATAATGAGGATCAAACAAAATGTGCAACACAGGCAGCAAAATATCAAGCGAAACTATTTCGTGATTTTAGTGACAAATATTTCGCTGATGACAATTTGAAGCAATCATTTTCGAAACAAGAAATAAAAACAAAACAAAGAATGAACGTTAAATGGAAGTAAATCCGTATATCTATATATAAATAAATTATATATATCTATATATAAATATACATATATTAAATAAATTATTATGTACACTTGTATTTAATTGTATTTGAAATATTTAGTAAATTTTTTGCGCAAGTTACAACCAACTAAATAAAAAAAAAAACCAAAAAAAAAAAGAGGTAGAATGTAATGAAAATACGTTGACGGGTTGACAGCGGACAGTGATTGGGATTATTTGTAAGATAAATTAAACAAAAGGGATAAATTAATTATGTGCATGTGTGTGTATAAAGAAACTACATTTAAAATAGCTCAAAAGAAAAAAAACAAAAAGAACAAAACAATTTCAATTGAATTTTTACTAATTATTGTGTATTTGTATGTAAATTATTAAAACAATTCGTTGAAAACTTGTAAATTTGCAAAGGAAAAATACGTGTAAGAAAAGCAATTTTAATGGTGCCTTAAAAACCAAACCAAGCAAATTTCTTCTTACCCCACATACCCACATACTTACACACAAAACACTACCAACAATAATACAGCGCTGTGTAAACGATTATGGCGAGTTTTTTTTTACTTTTCCACCATGTTTTTCTCAACATTTCCTCTCAATTTTCCCTGCTTCATTGCCGCATTGCGTGCCACATCACTGCGCGCAATGTGTGTATGTGTATAAATATTTAGTTAAATATACAAACTTATGTGTGTGTGAGAGAACATGCATAGGCCTCTTTCCATAAGGAACTTATCCCTTTTAGCGACATTTGACCCACGATTGCTCTAAGCTATTCGAGTTTCAGCAACCAAAATAACAAAAACAACATTCAGTGTGTAGAGTTGCCCGTTATAGTACTTGAAAATAAAAAGAAAAATTTAAAAGCAAAAAAAAAATATTTAAAAAAAATATGAAAAACCAACAAAAAAATGTATTTACAATTGGTAAATTTATTTAATAAACGTAGCTGCAAATAGTATTTGAACAAAATCAAAACACCGAAAACCGAAACATTAACCGGAAATATAAACAATTAGTCAGCAATATAACAATATGAAAATATACACACACAATTATAAACACAAACACACATAAATGTTTCTCTCAGTGTAATTAAAAATCAACTTAAATGTATTTGCTCACAATTTTACAATACTTGTCGGAAAAAAACGTAAACAAAAAATTCTGCACAATATGTGGAATAACAAAAGCATTTAAGGCACTTGACATAAGGAATGATGAATGGCTATAAATTATTGTTAAAAGACAATGTAGGACAAAACATATTTATATACATATACATAATAGAAGACGGAATAAAAACACAAGATAATTATTAAAGTATTTTAGATATTCTTATTTAATATCCAGACAAAAATGAAAGTGAGAAAAACATACGAGGACAATTTTTAATTTGGAAGACATATTAAACGGAAACACAGCGGTAAATTCGGGTTGAAGTATGAAATATGCAAACTTAAAAACTAAATATTGATGTTAGAAAGTGTTACGCAAAACCTTAACTGAAAATATGTAATTTGTCATTGGGCAAAACAGAAAGTAAACAATTTAACTAGCTGAAACTGGCACCTAAACATATTTATTATTTTGCAAATAAAGAACATTTGTATAGGAATAGAGAGAGGATAGTAAAGAATTGAAGCCAGGTCTCAGCTTAAGCGCATCTATTGTCTTTTGCTAAATAGATTGAATTCAATTTTCAAAACTTTAATGTACTTCAGAAACTATTTTCTAGTGTCTAGTGCGTTGAGTAAAAGGCATTCAATGCGAAACAAAAGTAGAAACATTAATTGTTTTGTTGGTTTTTGAAGGTTGTCTTGTTTGCAAGATTAATCGTATGTTTTTGTGCAGTTTTCAGCTAGTCTCATTGGGATTTAGCTAAGTCTACAAACAAGACATAGAAAAAGAGATTTGTTAATGCTATCAAATGTGGTGAATTGGAATGCCAATGATCGATTCCCATATAGTTCAGTGATTTTCTAAGCCTTGTGCGCGGACAGTGTAAGCAAAAAACAATACCGTTTAACTATATACATACATACATATACATATACATACAATACATAACTTACTCGTATAACATTTTGTTGCGGCATTATCTCGAATGGTTCAATACCAGCTAGAAGAAAAACTAACTACGTGTATTCCAATTCATCAAAGCAATTGAGAAGGGAAAATAGAAGGCATGCGTATTGCCAGTAAATACATATTCGAAACAGATAAGGTTTCTCAGAAATTAGAATGACAAAACAACATATAACCAATAAATTATATACAGCAAAGAATTAACTACATACATAAATACATATTTACACAAAATACAAACATACATGCATACATACAAGAATATATGAAATGAAAAAATGATGCACACTCTCTAACATGATTATTAGACACACAATATCTGTAGAGATTGTTTACGGGCTGGCAGAATTGGAATTGTAATTGCCGAATGAAAATGAAAATGAAAATAAAAATGATATTAGCACGTTGCATATATATAGATGAAACATACAAACTGTTTCCAATAAAATTAACACGACATATTAGGTGTTTTTGTATATGTGTAAAAACTATTTAAACAAAATGAAAAGCAACTCTAGCTAATAATTGAAAGAAACAAATTCTTAGGAGCAATCACTATTAAGACAATTGCATTTCCGATGTAACAAATTTGAAGTACTCATAAAGTAGCAATTTAATATTAAGTGTCTCTATCTCTGTTTTATTTCAAAGTAAAATAAAAGAATGAAATGCAGCGTAAAATTGATAAAACTGAACAATTGGGATCAACTTATATTTAAAATATAAGATTAAATTATAATAACACAAAAAAGTACACAAGCGTTAATAAATCAGCCCCAGACTTGTTGGTAGTTGCTACACAACTAATTATATGAAAAGTATTGCATAATTGTGCCAAAAACAAACAGCAGCTCAACAGAAATCAACCAAAAAAAAAAAAAACAAAAACAAGCAAACCAACAACTGGCCAAATGTTCGACACAACAGTTTTAGTTCAAGCAACATCAAAAATAACAACAAGAACAACAACAACACAAAGTGAAATTGCTTTTTGGGGGAACAACACATAGGAATTATACGAATTTCAACAATACGCAAATTTATGTGAATTCATTTGTAAGCCAATAACATTGACAGCTATTTAAAGTTCATATTGCGCAAAATGAGCTTATTTAAAACATAAAAATAAATAAAAGTACCACAAGCAAAACAAACAAAAAAGAAAAGAAAACAATACTTACTATATGTAAAAACCTATCAGAGAAGCTACAAATAATGCTGGCTTCAATTTACAACAATATTGAGTGGCTGTATTTTCAGTTTAAACTATGTATATATATTTCTTACACAGATATTTCAAAATGCGTGCCAAATCGAAAGCTAATACACTTATCATGTTTTATTTGGAATGTTGATTGCCCCACATTTATTTGAACGATTTTATTGAAGATGCAAATTCAAATTCGAATATTCTCGCTATATACAATGTATTTCAAAATGAATAAGGCTCTTCGGAAAAATCGTTGCATACTTTTGAGAAAATTATTTATACGTGTTGTATACATATAATATATATACATATGTATGTATTCTTTAATATCTTCATCTATTATGATATGTCGTTCATTAAATTTGAAAAACATTCTTAATATTTATACCACAAATATTTTGAACGAAAAAAAAAACAAAACAAAAAATTGACAAGTCGTATAATATAGAAAGGCAACTTAATGCGCATTAAATAACAACAAAATATTTGAAAGATGTATTTACAAGTTGTAGAAATCTGCAAGGCAATCATAAAACTAGAGCTTCAATAAATGAAATGAACAGTGTCATATAACAAATTGGACACAACTTTAAATATTTGTATGAATGGCTAAACAAACAAATAGTTAAAAATGCCTAAGAATGTTTTTGGAAAATATATATTTAAGCCAGAGAATATTTGCGTTATTAAAGAGAAAAATATGACAAAACCAAAAGATAGTGCCAATTTGTAGTGCAAATTATTGTTTGCCGAATTTTATGTATAATTTTTTGTTAAAATCGTATTTAAAGTACACACTAAACAGTTGGTTTCAGAACCACCAATTTTTGGAAATTTTCAAACCGATAAAAACGAAAAAGTGGATAAAGTAAAATACTTAGCACACAGCACCGCTTCGTTTTTGATGTGTATAGAACCTAAACGATGAAAACTCAATTTAATTCAAGTGGAGAGCTGAAACAACCCACAAAAAGTAGTTGACGAGCTTTAGGCTCCAGAATACTTTTTCGTTCGTTGCACAGCCCACATAGCCCAACATGATAATGTAACTCTATAGATGATACTTTTTTGTATACGGCAACACAAGAAAAATAGAAATGACGAAATTAGATCGATGATTGTTAAACTAAATTGTTTTGAAAGCAGCACTGAACAACATTAAGATTACAATAAACAATAATGGAAGTAAAGTGAAAAATTGAAAAACAAAAAGGGCATTAAAATGAAGAATAAAACTATATTGAAATTAAAACTTGTTTTTTTGTGTACAACAATAATATTTAAAATACTTCTTAAATGTGTACTATCACTCTATACAAAAAAGGTATAAAACAAAATACTTAAAAAATACAGTGCATAGATACAAAAGCAAAAAACACTCAAAACATATTCGATCCAGATCGAGCTGATCTCTGGGACTGTGCTGGCTGCGAGGCACAAAATGTTGAAAATAACTCTAAATTTGTTCAATCTGAGAAATATTTTATAAGATTGGGAATCAATCGAATTGTTTTGAAAACTCAGCCTAGCGAGTTAACAAAACAGACAGTGAAACTCGAAAAGAATATGGTTTTTTTAATGCCCAGCTAGAGTCCCATATGGAGACGCTTTTAAGGACACTGAAGCATTCAAGAATACTTACACACATATAAGCTACCGAAACACAACATAATCACAACAAAGTTTAAACAAATACAACCATTAAACTACATACAATAAGCAACGGTAAAAAGCGGTATTAATTCATCATTGCAAACATAATGGCGAAATGTACAACAAAAATGGTAAAAAGTTAAAAAAAAAAAGAAAAAAAAAGAAAAAAGAAAACAATACAAAAAGCAAACATTATTTACAATATATTTACAATTCTATAAAAATTATATTTAAAAATATTTACATATATATACTATATATGGACAAAACCAAATCATGATGTGTTTGTACTTATGCACGAGTTTTAGCGAAACAACAGACACCAGCATGACATGCTGCATGCAACATTAACACATAAACACTAACAAAATCCAAATACATACATACATCGTAAATCGTACATATGTTCAACAAAAGTTATACACATACTCCACATATACAAATACATGTGCAATAAAAAATAAAAAGAAATGGAGAGACACACAAAGTTAAGTGCATTATAATTGAATTTATAGATTTAAAAAGGAAAAAAGAGAAAAAAGAAATAAAAAAAGATCAAGCTATTAAGTGAGTTATTTAAACGGACTACTGTAACAAATAATGCCAGTGCATATGTATTTATTCACTACTCATATATACATCATATATACAAGACATACCTATACTTACAGCAACATATTATTTCGTTGAAATCAATCATGTACCAATTTTAAATAATTATTATTTTCATCATCATCATCATCATCGATACACTTAACCAAACACACAAAAATGTATTGCAACTTTAGCCAAGTCAAGAATGAATTTAAACAACAAAGAAACTAAATACAATGCTAAATGTATTGCGTTCTCAAACTAAATGTGTTTTGTGTCAAATTTTTACTTCAAAAACCAAAAAAATAAAAAAAAAATACAAAAACAAAAGAGAATAGCAAACTAAAACACAAAATCATAAGAACATTGGAATATTTGATAATACTTTCTATATGTATTTGGTGTGAAGTAAATTGAAATGTACCACAAATAGGGAACGAAATATTAAAATGATAATGAAAATGAAAACAAAACCAAAAGTAAAACAGAATTTAACACAATTTTTGAATTCATTAAATAAAGGTATGTGTTTAGATATATTCAAACATAATAAAATCTAACGGCTTATTTATTAATATGGTCTAAAGAAAGTAAGTACATAATTAAGAATGGGAAACAAAATGGGCAAACAATTTGAAATGTCAGTTAATATTGGTTTGTCGGAGCACAGTGCCAACTAAATTAGTAGCTACTTTAGTTGCTACTTTAGTATAAACTGCAATGAGGCGAAAGATCAGAAAAACATATTTGCTTAAAAATGCCGGGGTTTGCAGATTTTTCCTCAGTGTATTGCTGATCCTTTAGAAGTCAATATACAACACAATGGTTAGTTGTAAGAGGAGCTTGTTGCAAGAAAATATTTAATTATTGAACGATGTGAATGGAGGTAGTAGATGTAGATGAAATGTTTTAAAGTGGCTGCTAAGTTAAGCAGGTTATCATCGTATCGATAAAAACAACGATTCACAATCATCAAATACTTGAGACGCCTTATTTGGCAGTACAACAGTGTCAAAAGTTGTTATCTGTAATTATGTGCGATTTGCATTTTAATATAATAGATATAAAGAACCTGTTTTCAACTGGTTTAGATTAATAATTGAATTATTTGTTTTAATTCTAAGCTGATCTTTGATGTCATTCACCTCCACCTCGCAATTCATCATTCAACAACATTCGTATCGAACTTTGCACCTCAATTCTCCAGCTTTAAATCTAACATTATTAGCCCAGGTAGCGGCCTAATGTGATTGAAACCCAAAAATAGAAAACAGCCCAGAATAAATGACAAGTGAAATAATAACTTGTATAATTGAAGCAGAATCATCAGACATTTGCATTCAGTCACTAACTGAAATGAAAATTACAATACTGATTGATTTTTGAACAGCTCTAAGCAAAAACATGCGATTTAAAGCTTTGTTTTGTATTTTTAAGTTGCTTCAAACACGTTTTCTGAATTCTTTTTCAGCTGATCACTCTGTGTGCATTTACCGTCC
The DNA here is from genome assembly GCA_035042365.1 of Drosophila dives. Lineage (NCBI taxonomy): Eukaryota > Metazoa > Arthropoda > Insecta > Diptera > Drosophilidae > Drosophila > Drosophila dives. The sequence goes on along the minus strand of JAWNLJ010000133.1, from coordinate 1,782,784 downwards.
AATTTTTTTTTTTTGATTTTTAAAACGTTTTAATATTTTTTTTGTTAACTAATATATTTATTTTATTACTTATTTATTTATTTAACGCCAACTTAAGTCAGTACACGCATAAAATACCAAAGAAACAAATTTAATTAAATATAATTTAATTTAAAATAAGATTGGTAATCAAATGTTAATTAAAAAAAAATAGGATATATATCTACGAGTATATCGAGAAGTGTAAAGGAACCCAGAAAAACCCCAATCAGAATAAAAACAAATAATTATTGAAAATTAGTTAGGTCTACCCAAAGTGCATGCGAAAAAGTTGTACACCAGATAAAACGTTTAAAATTGAGTTCTTAGTACTAGAAATGGAAGACTTTAAATTGTTTGCATGACGGAGTCTATTGTAATTATTACAGAGCACTCATAATGATTCACGTAAGAAATAATTATAATAATAGAACAACAATTAAAGGGAAAATGGGAAGAGTAACTAAACTGTTTAGAGAGAACAAAAAATGTATTTGCCTAGTTCAATCAAAAATCAGGGTGGTCTATTAGAAGTATATTTACATAGGTAAAGAAATTTGACTAAATGGAATGTAGAAACACATTATAAATTATGAAAAAGTATTAAGCACAAATCTATAAATAAGTATTTATAAACTGACTGTATATAATAAAGGTAAGATATAATCTGACGCAATGTCAGGCAACCAACCAACCGGGCTCACATATATAAAGGTTCTGTCTACTAGAAAATAATGAATAATTGGAAATATCAGGCCTTAACCATGTTTGAGCATATGTTGAAATACCAAATCCAAAGTGCTATGAACTCAACATTAAGTAAATAAAAAAAAATTCAAAAATAGATAAATATACATTGAAATCGGCATAAGTAAATATATTACGATCTTTATGCTTGTTGACTCATTCACTCATAGAAATGTCCGGAAATATAGAATAAGTTAATAATAATTCTCATTTAATAATTGGCGATTTGCTGGTTTTATTTAAAATAAGATCATAGTTGTCACATAAACTTGTCTGATCTCTACGGTTCATTTCTATCGAGCATATACAAAAACTATACATATATATCTCATTCATAAAATGAGGCGATAAATGAATGAATATGGGGCAGGCCGAGAGACCAGATTCATAGATATATACTAATTCCGTTGTAAATTTCATTTGCATTTTCGGTTTCACTGTGTTGATGACTGGCTGATTTCGTTGATAGCGTTAGTAATCTTCGACTGGTTGAACAGGGGAAATATAAATCTTGGAAATACCTGTCGAACACGTAGATCCCAAATTCTTAACTCCTAACATACTTAAAAAAATCGAAGGCAATTAACATACAGGTTGTTTGTGAATTCAGAGCTAATTGCGTTACATTAGAAAACCGATTTAAATCCGGTTTTTGAATTATTAAATTTTTACAGTTTTCTCAGTGAATTATCTGTAAATTCTTCAATGTTTAAGCATTTACTCTGGGTTTCCAATAACATTTGCTGATATTGTCGATGGTCATGATACTAAATTATGTATATTTACATTTATATTTCTGATATTATTGGAATTCTGCCAACTAATTTTTATGTACAATTTAAATAGTAGGCAAAACAGTGTGGGAAGGGTAAATGATTTTGGAAATTTTTGGATATTAATAGAAATATTATAAATCAGTATGTTTTTTAATATTGTTTTCTTCACACAACAATTTTTCATACTTCCCCTTTTAATATCTGTAATTTTGCTTACATTTAAATTTTTGTTTTTTTTTTTGTAATTGCTGTTGTTAAAAGTATAACTTTTGTGAAACCTAAAAAAAGATAATTAATTATCGTTATTTATTTATTTCTCACACAACCAACCCACATTCCATATAAGTCAAATAAAAAAAATCCACTTTACATATCAGATAACTTTGGACAGACAAATTCTTAAATATAAATTAAAATCAAAAGCAAAGCAAGTAATATTAATTCAAACCATATTAACCATTATATAATTTTCTTGTGTTATCAAAACAGTTGTAAATACTTTCACTAGCAATAATTAAGATATAAAACGTTTATAAAAAACAATTATTATTTTCGGTGTGGAATACAATCAAAATTACGTGGGCAGACAGCTCATTGGGAAGGGGTCTGAAAATGATTTTTTGATTATTATTATTGTGTTTCTTAATTTAGGGCGCAATTCAATATCATCTTGATTTTTCGCCTCTTTATTTCTGTGAGTAACTGTAAAATTGCTATGTATGGGCGTCCCTCCCTCCCTGCTTACGCCATCGATCGTAATCTAAGCTGTGTAGACTCCACTCTGGGCACAGCTGTAAAACTGAGCAATCTTATCACTGCAAAGAGCGCACTCAAAGTGAACGAATTAAGTTCGACAGGACAGGGTCTAGGGAGAGACCACTTGGCAATTGACCGGAGTCCGTCTCGGAGAGAGTCCGGAGAGCGAATGAGTGAATTTCGTGGAACTGATGTGTTTGCGGTTTGCGGGTGGTGTTGATCGGCGCTGGCAGTTTGTCTCGTGTTTTCGTGCCGTTAACAACGTCGTAAAAGTTGTTCGCATTTAAAAATAAAACTTGGCAAATAGAAGCGAATAATTAGAAAGACGCCCGCGTATAAATAAACTTTAGTTAATGTCGGAAATTGTACGTTAATTGTGCACAAAGTTAGATAAACATATGACGGTCATCGATGAAACACAACCACGATCGTCTACGGTCCGGGCATCGGCACCAAATCAAATGGCTGTGGCAAGAACATCAAATGCCGATCCCGAGGATATTACACTGGATGCCATCCTGAAGCACATTGGGCAGTTTGGTCGCTTTCAGTTGATCATCTTTCTGCTGATCTGTTTGCCAATGATGTTTCATGCGATGTTCTCCGTGACGTACGTTTTCACGGCTGGCACTGTGATGCACAGGTGAACTTTGAACTTGAAGTTAGTGCGTTAGTCAGCACCCAGTGAACAGTGAACTCTTCTTCAACTCCAACAGATGTAACGTTACAGAGTGTGATAGTCCCATTAGCCGATACGACGAGCCCTGGGCGGAGTATAGCATTCCCAAGAACGGCAAGGAGATGGATAAATGCAACCGCTATGAAAACAATATGCTTTCGGATTGGAATGTATCTCAACAAATTTGCTTACCTGCCAACTACAATAGGGACAATATCAAACGATGCACCGACAATGAGTTTGTGTTCCGCGATAAGGAATTAACCATTTCAAATGACGTGAGTATCAAAGCTCAATTTGCGATTAACCAGACGATGTTTGGGCCCCAAGCCAATATCAGCCTTATCAGCAAATAAACACTTTACTGTAAGAAGCTTGGACTTTGATTATAAGACATCAGATTCCTGCTAATTCCACTGGACCACGCGCGAGTTCTGGAGCGCACTGAGGGTTTAGCTGGCGAATCCATTTTATTTATTTCACAAATTCAATTATCAATTTCACATGTGTATCAATAGGTCATTATTTAAGCAGCCACGCGAATTTTATGTTTTCCAAATATTTACAATCATTGATTAGACAAGTGCCAACTATCGGGGCCTACAATAATATAACAGCACTAAGTAAACTAATAATAGTCAAGATATGAATGGGACACACAGCTGCTTTTAGGGCATAGTTCCAACAAGTGATTGACTGATTGCTGACTAACTTGAAAATGATTGCAAATTTCGAATTATCTTTAGGTGAATGTCAATTCATTATCGGTCACTGATACTTCTAGCTTACACTGTAAACAATAAGTGCTTTATTTTCTCGATCTTTGAAGGTGTTAAGTTAAAAATGCTTACATTTTTATTAAATAATTTATTAATGATGTTGAAACTATTTGGAAAGTATTAACTTGGTTTCACAAGAGTAGGAACTCAAAATTATAAGCTGCCATATCAAAATCAGGAAGCAAAGTACTGCTATTTATTTTTTAATTATTTGAGTTAATCTTTATCATTTAATAGATAAAATTACAAATAAAGAAAAATGGAACGAAATTGACTGACTGATAAAAACCACTGAAAGATAAATCTCAGTAGATCTTTTAAATTTTTGTATGCCAATCTTTTTACGTGTCGCCAGTGAAACCAACCCGACGAAATAGTATAAAAAGTCCGTCACTTTATGGATTATTATTGTATTCAGATTGTTTTTGTTTACCATACGTAGAGTTTGATAAGCTACACATTCAAATATTTACCACTTGACTTCTTGGGGTGTGGACGTAAGACATAAATGTGCCTCAACTCAATGTCGTCGGCTCGTCTCGACTGAGTCTGGCCTGCCTCAATTATTCCATTCACTTTCAGGGGCAAAAGAAATTGCGGCTTTCATACATTTTACTTTTTAGATTAGATATGCAAAATCGGAGCAAATCGCATAATAAGATGACTGACGGCTCAAGTGAATAATGAGTTGAGGAATAATTGTATTGTTGCAATCAAGCATTGCGGAAACTTTTCCATTATTAACTATTTGCATTGTTGGGGGAGCATATCAAATAAATAGTGATTAAGTATGCCTTTTGGAATCTTTTTGTGGTCGTAGTTTGGAATTTTTTGCGAAGATGAATGGAAATTGTCACTTGTCGGCACCATTAACAATCTGGGACAATTCTTTGGCATACCGCTCGGAGGCATTGTGGCAGATCGGTAAGAGAAACTGGTTCTGTGAAGAACTTTTCCAATAAATGGAATAATTCCAATTTTTTTTTCCAATTGGTTTGCAGATATGGTCGCAGCTTTTCCATTGCCTTGGCTGGCGTTTTGGGCGGCGTGCTCGGCATTGTGCGCTCCTATTCGCCCAGCTATGTTTGGTTCCTGATCTGGGAGTTCCTCGACAACGTGACCAGCGGCACCCTCTACTCCACCTGCTTTGTCATCGGCATTGAGTTGGTGGGTCCGAAGCGACGAGTGCTCGCCTGCAGCGTGATAACAATATTTTATGCCATCGGCGAAGTGGCTCTAGCCATGTTTGCCAAGGCCTTCGAGAATTGGCGCCAATTGCTGCGGATCACCTACGGACCTGCGATGGTTTTGTTCACCTATTTCTGGATTCTGCCCGAGAGCGTGCGTTGGCTGCTCAGCGTTGGCAAGGAGGAGCGAGCCAAGGCGATTCTGCGCAGGGCGGCCATCGTGAATAAGCGCAAGCTGTCGGAGAGCGCACTGGACAAGCTGGTGATTGCCAATCGGAATAAGCTGGAGCAGTCCGAGGAGGGCAAATTTCCCATTCGCGAGGCGTTCACCAACTTCAAATGGCGCATCGCCAATTGTTCCTTTTGCTGGATTGTCCATGTGCTGGTGTACTATGGACTCAGTTTGAATGTGGTGCTGCTGGATGGCGATAAGTACAACAATTTTGCCTATATCGCACTCGTCGAGATTCCGGGTTTCTTTTTACCCCTGCTAATCATGGACCGGTTTGGTAGGCGCTACTCCCTGTGTGGCCTGATGCTGTTCAGTGGTATGTGCTGCATTGGCACCATTTTTGCAGGAGGCGATCGGCATGTGCTGCAACTGGTTCTGTTCCTGGTGGGCAAGTTGACCATCACGGCCAGTTTCCAGGTGCTCTATTTCTTTGCCTCTGAAATCTTTCCCACCAATCTTAGGAACAGCCTACTCAGCTTCTGCTCCATGATGGGGAGATTTGGTTCAATGCTGGCGCCGCAGACGCCGCTCTTGGTAAGTCAATTCTGTCTACCTCATATTCAAAATTTAACATAACTTTTCCGATTTAGGCCAAGTATTACGCCAGTGCGCCCGCCATTCTGTTTGCCTGCGGTGCCATCCTTAGCGGCTGTCTAACGCTCTACTTCCCCGAGACCACCAATCTTGTCCTGCCAACCACGGTTAAGGAAGCGGATGCCATTGGGGTCAAGAAGAAACCGCCAAAGGATCTGGAGCTAAACCATCCGCAAAGTAGCATCTAAATAATCAGTAAGCAACATTAACTCAACAATTAATGCACAAGACAGTTCAAAGACTCAACTCGGCATCATTTATTATAATACATAAGGGCGGGCAAAGAGTTAATTAGTATTAAGTTAATCTTTTAATTTCCAAAAAAAATTACATTTATTTTTAATTTTGATTAAGCATGTATGTATGAAAAGTTGTTTAGTTTAAAATGTTTAAAAATTTTTCAATCGGACTTGCCTTTACGAAGAACTGTGCTCGCCCCTGTTTATTCATAAGTATATAATGTATTTTTAGATATATACTCAAATATTTTGTCACATAATGGAAGACAATAAAAATTGATTGGAATGAATGCTACTCGTATATATATGTATAAATTGGGGGTTATAAATATAAACTTTAAAACTTAAATCTGTGTATTCAATTGTGTTAATATGCATTTGACTAATTCTGTGAAGCACTGAAATTGATATATTTATTAGGGAGGCAGCATTTAGTTTAATATGCAAAATGAACAACCAAAAATATAAATCAAAAAAAGATTTACGCCACTAATCAATTCTATCAAATCTTCAACAAAAAATTGTCCAATCATCGATTTATATTCAATATTATTTAATTGATTCATCAAAAATATGGAAAGATTCAAAGGTGTACACACAAATAAATATATATATTATCAGGATGATATATAACCAAAAAACGTTGGACAAAATATAGACGAAACTATCTGAAGTTAGATAAATTTTGATTCGGTAAACATTAAATTCTGAATTTATTGCTGTTATAACTCTTACGATTATAGAAGTCGTTTGCAATGTTTGTACATAATAATTAAAAACACACAATTTGGAATCGGTTTTATTTCAAGATATATACTTTATTAAAAAAAAAAAATTTGTTTTCATATATATGATAAAGCTGATTAGTTATGACAGCGGGATCACTTTTTAAGGCAAAATGGCAAATGATTTAATTTATTATAAGGATTGGAACGCCACGTTTTTTTCAGTTAGGAACTAAACTATTTCATAGATAATGACAGATATTCTCCACAAAAAATAATATTTGAACTTATTATATAGTACAACGGTTTCTCATTGACTTCAGAGTAGCCTCAATTGCTTTGAGTGAAAAATTGTGTAATGGACTTGTTACCCGTGGCAGAGTTCAAGGTGCTGTTCAGCTGCTTTTTGGAACGAGGTGGTGGGGAGACCTTCTTGTTTGTGGAGGTGCTTATTGTGCGCACTTCCAGTTGGTTTAGCTCGCGCTGTAGCTTTCTGGCCATGTGGAAATCCAAATGCTCCGGCATATCCACACTTTTTACGTAGGTCTTGCATTCGGCGCAGAGCTCAAAGGGCGAACTACTGCAACTGGGAGGTGGCTCAAGTGGCTGCTTGGCGGCTAGAAACTTGGCTATACTGTTTATAGGTTTTGCAGAAGTTGCGACAACCGTTACAAGTGCTTTTTTAGCCTTTTTAACAGGCACAGGCTTGGCCGTAGGTGAGGGAATGGAAGCTGAAGTGCTGACTGTAGCGTTTAGTCGACTACGTTGCATTTCCTCGCGCTGTTCCTCGCGGAGCTGACGATTCAGCTGCTGGGCAAAGTGATGATCCCGATGTGTTTGCAGTGCCGTTACTTCATCGGGCAATTGGGCGCCACACTCCTCGCAACTGAACATTCTGAGCAGATCTGCACGCAGCTCCGGCTGAGCGTACTCAGCATAGTTGCCTATATAATCCCTTGCTGGCGCTGGTGCATTCAATGAGTTTTCTTGCTCAAGTTTTCGCTTCGATGTGCTGGGTTCTTCTTGTTCAACAATGCAGCTTGATTCGATGTCATCCAGTTCGGCGGCCAAGCCGTGCATATCGGAGGAGTTTTCATCTTCAGTAGATGACTCATTTGGCAGCTCTGCTGTTTTGTTAACTTTCTTCTGTTCCTGCAGATATTTCGCAAAGAAGCTCTCCTCAAACTCGGGTGGCGTTGCATCAGGACCTGCCTTGTCGTCGCCGACCCTTTGTGCCACAGAGGAATCAATCTGTTTTCGCTTGTATTCATCCAAGAAGCTCTTCTTGGGGGATGGAACTGACTTTAGTGCCTCTGATTCTTCATCTGCTTCTGATTTGTTGTTTTGCAGCTCATTTTCAACCTCAGTTTTATTTTCTATTCTGTTCGCCTCCACTTCTGAGCTATCCTTTGTAATCTGTGCGTCTTTGCGCGTTTGCAAGTAATTAGCAAAGAAGCTTTTCATTTTGGCCTCTTTGGTTTGCTTAGGCTTCTGCTCGACAATTGGTTTATCCACTGGTTCCTCAACGCTGATGCGGCGCTTTTTGGCTGCCTGATTGGCAAACATGGCTTGCAGGCTGTTCTGCGTATTCGATGCAGTCTCAAACTTGCCCACGCTGATGCCCAGAAATTTGATGGCATTATTGAGAGCCGCATCGCTGTCAGCACGCAGAAATGATTTTGTGTTGGCCTTGATCAGCTCAAGTGCTTGAGTGGCCAGCGTGCCCTGATCGTAATGCTTGAGTTGCGAGGAACGGGAGCTGGAGACCTCCTCGCCATCGATATCCTGCACAAACTGCACAACCATTTGTTTTGCCTTGCGGTTGTTCTCCAAGAAATCCTTCTCCAAACGATCGTTAATTTCGCTCGCCAGCTCACCAAGCCAGTGCTGCAGACTCTTGAGTCCGGTTATGTTGTTGCGACCGGGAAATTTCTTACAGCAGCCAATACTCTTGGAGTAAAATCGAGGTGTGACTGCCTCCAAGTCAATGCCACGTGCAATCTGATGTAGCCAGGTGCTAAAGAGAAATTAACATTGAATTAATCGAAACTCAATTCACTTACCAGTTTCAATTTAACCTATGACCTACCCGCTCTTCTCGTCCAGCTTGCGTTGCAGTTCCTTTTCCGTATATTTCAGCACATGGCCCAGAAATTTAATTCCTAGCGATTCGCAAACTGTCTCCCCGAATTTACCGCCCAATCCCTTGATCTTGCTCAACGGCAGTTTGTCGAACATAGCAGGTATCTCAGCCAGCGGAAGAATAGTCTGCTTGTTGGGCTTATTCATGCCCGCCGTCAGTTTGGCTAGAATTTTATTGTGTGCAATGCCCGCTGAGCATTCGTATCCAGTTTCCGCCTTGACAGCTGCGCGCACCTCGCCCGCAATGCATGCTCCGATGAGGAGACGCAGATCGCTCTGACGCACAGCGGGCAAATCGTTGGCATCATAGGCCAGCATAAAACGCTCATCATCCACATAGGGATTGGCAAAGCGATTCGTAATTTTATTTACATAGTCGCCAATGTTTTCGTAGCCAACGGCATAACTATTGACCAGCTCCTGTGGTTTTAGTGCAAACGAGCCCTGAAAATGAAAATATGAAACAATTAATTTACCTAATATGGTAATCCCTAGTTGCTCAATTTTGTTTGACTTGGATTCCTTGAATTCTTGAATTCATTGTTCGTGGAGTTTCTAATTCAATTTTGACATTGCCTGTTGAATAAAATGTATTAATAATCAATTTTAAACGCATTCTGCCGTGAATAATAATTTTTCATGCATTTCTCGTTGTTATTAACAAATTAAATCTATTTTGTAAAATCAAAATATGTTGAATCATTTTTTATTTACAATTTTTTTTTTTAAATGAAGTGCAATATTAATTCTGTTTTTAATTCAATTGAATTGAATTACTTTATTCAAAATGTATCTAATACTAAGCCATATATTAAAAATCAACATTAAAAAAAAATTGCTTGTTTTTTCCCACGTATCCTAAATTTATATATTAGATAGAAATTATTTGTGAATCAAGCCTGGAAGGAGCAGATGAACTTACCGTCTGAAGCTGATGCACGCGTTGGTTGACCGTCTCGGTGATGTCCAAATAGGCCTCATCGACGGAGGCGCGTTCTAGGAGCTGTGTGAAACGTTGTAGGACATTTGCCACTTCTTTGCCAGCATCGCGATATTTACTGGTGTCCGCCTTTTCGCGTATGTTGGGCACCTGGCAGAGAACGATGTCGGGGCAGAGTTCCTTGGCTTCGTCGCCGCGCATGTGGCGTGTGACGCCTTTTTCTCGTGCCGCATAGTTGACGGCGATGATGCCACCGCCGCGCCAAGGGTTGTATTGGACGACGGCAAGGGGCTTTCCTCTGTGCTGGGGTTTTTGTTTCTCCTCCACTTGACAGAAGAAGCAATCCATGTCAACGAGCAGCACAATGCGGTCGTATTTGTTTTGCATGCCGACAAAGGCACGCGTTGAATTGCTCATGATTTTAGCTTAAGATTGTGTGTTTTTTTGTATCATTTTTGATTTTTTGCGCGGTGAATTTGGCAAACAGCAAGCAGCTAACATATGTAGCGACGCAATAACTTAGACGATATTATATCGATATGTAAATTAAGCATCGATATTTACGGTAATCAGCTGTTTCGATGGGAACATTCCGTTTGCCATGTGGCAACGCCGAAATCAAAGAAAATGTAAACAGGCGAATTAGTTTTGTTGTGCGTGTAAAAATAAATAAATATGTTTAAGTGCATTAAATACTATTTAAAACGGGTGGTTAGCCCGCATATATAATTAAAGTGTCAAAGCGGCACGAAGCTTACACTGTGCTGCCAACGAAGTTACTTCCGCTTTTTTCAAATGTACGAATAAATTGTTTGAAAGATTACTGAAATAGAATAAATAATAATTATTTATTATTTATATTAAAAGTGTTACTATGCTAATATAGTGCTTAATCTAATTATATGTAAATTGAGCTGATTGCGGATTATTCTATATATTCTTAAAAAACCGCAGAGCTATTGATTTTTTCGAATACCGCTTGCCAAATGCATTGCACATAAAAAAACACTCAAGCACGCCCACAAACTCTCATACACACGCCACACGCACACAACGCCTATACATACACAGCGGTTTAATCATTTTGGGTTAATGCACGCAATTTATTATAGGAGCAATTATCGATTTGCGTTTGACCAGCGTCTAGTCAAAATAGAATATTTCGTGTTGCGCTTTGCTTGATCTATTTCCGGTTTGTGTTCTATTCTGTTCCCTGTTTCTCTTCCTGCGGCTTTTTCTTAAGCTGCGCGTCATGTGCAAATAATGTCATAGCTTGGCTTATTTGTATTTAGTGTGTTACGTGTGTGACCAACTTATAGCTTAATTAGGTAAACACACGTAGAAACTGCCCAGCCCAAGCCAAGTGGCAGTTATATTTATTGCATTCCTAAATACTGCGACAGCCTCTGCTGCTTGCCTAAGCGATTTGACATGCCTGTTGTTGCCTTTGTTTTTGTTGTTTTTTATGGGGGTGGGTTGTGGTCTTTTATATTTATATGTGCGTGTAAAGGTGTGTTTTGTGACCTAATTCCGTAACAGAAAGAAAAAGAGGAAGTGGCAGGTGCATCACTGACTTGTTGTAATAACTAACGACATGTCCATCAAAAATCACTTAACGATAAGTGTAACATTGTTATATATTGTAATATCCAATAAATAAATTATAATTTTACTTTGCTGAGGATCTTTGCAATTTAACAAACTCATTTGACTATTTATAGAATCAAATTTTTTTTAGAACTTTAGGACTTGCATAAATTATTTATTATTATTATTATTTTTGCAATATAAATTTCTTAGTAAATTAGGTTTTAGTCTGAACTTTAACTATGTAAGTTTTATATATGTTAACTTCCAAAAATGTATTAAATATATTGTATATATCACCAAGTTTATGGTATATTTCCGTATTTGATAAGTACCTATTATTATTTTGGGTTGTATACAAAAGTGGCAAAGTAATATTTAATATTATTAACTTTCCTTATTTGATAATAGTGTGTGATCCGCATATTAATCCGAAATGAATTATTGAGAAATTCTTTAAATGAAATTGTGGTAATTTAAGATGACAAACCCTCAACTGTATATATTTACTAGAATTACGCTACTGGTGTCTGTCTCTGTCCCTGTCTCCAGCATAAACGCACAATTATGTTAATGGCTCAGCAACAAACACTTGACCGACCCTCCAACCATCTTCCCCCTCTCTCAGTAAAGAACCCACTCACTCTCGACACTGTTGGGGGCATTCAACAGCAAACAACTCGCACAACTCAGAGAGACAGTCGCAGTCGGACGACCGACGCTCGACGATGAAGTCACTGGGGCGTTGTATCGCACACTGCAAAGTTTCGAATTTCATTTGATTTGAGTGATTTTTCAGTGTCTCGCTTACTTTTTTACTTGACTGCTTGCAGAGAGGACGCCAGTTGACATGGTGAAGATTCTACAGGCCTACAACTTTGCCAGGCAGCAGACATATGCGCTCAATGGAGACATTCTGGCCGCCACCCTGATTGGCAACAATCGCATTGCCATCAGCAGCGCCGAGCAGTTTATCGAGATCTATGACATAGCTGGTAAACAACAGCTGCAGCAGCAGAAAGCTGAGCCATCGGAGCAACAGGAGGATGCCTCACTTGCTGCTAGCACAGGTGATGCTGCATCACCCACTCCAGCGAGCGATGAGCGCATGCCAAACAGGTACACACTCGCCACCGTGGGTGAGGTGGTGCAGCTAATCTACTGCGATGCGGGTAAGCCCTGATGTTTATTTAATAGCTAACAATATTAATGAATAGTATTTTCTTTAAATACTCTTCAGGGAGTTTAGTTTAGTCATTGACAATTAGAAAATTAAAAAATAATCCAAATGTATAGACTGATTAAAATGATTATTACTTATTATTTATATATTTATTATTTATAGCTTCTGCACAATGTTTTAGATTTCCTTAGAATAGATGTAGATTTAATATGACATTTTATTTAAATAGTATGCCCAAAGAATGGTATTAAAAAATTTATATTTTATTATAAGTAAATTGAATTGAAAAGTTATATTTCATTAAGCATTAGCTTCTTATATGTGAAGATTTATTTTTGTTTTATTACTAATTTTACTATGTTATTTTATTTATTTATTTATTTTATATTTATTATTAAAAATAATGAGTTGGTTATGATAAATTTATAGTCTGATTTGTCTGCACAACTATAAGCTTAAAAGATGCCAACGCCATTCTAACATTTAAGTCTTTAAAAATGTACTAAAAAAGGCTTTCAATTAATGGCAACTAAAATTAAAGTTTGAGTCCTAATTTGATGTGTTCATTTCTCGTGTGCAGGCAAATACCTTCTGACGCTGGAGAAGGAGCAGGCTGGGAGTCCGGTGCACTCGAATAGCACCAGTATTAGCTGCACATCGAGCAGCAACAGCAACACCGTCTGCACGGAGGACGAGACGAAGATGTTTGTGCGCATCTACGCCAACTTCTGGAAGTTTCCCGATGCCAAGCTGAACGAGCTGCCCATCACAATACGCATCGCGTCGATGACGACGCCAAAGACGCCGCTGGTGGAGAGCATCGATGTGATTGAATTGCCACTGCGCAGTCCACCGGAGCTGGTGCAGTGCTGCCAAACGTCGGGCAACATCATCGTGAGCAGCCGGGATCGCATCTATCTGTACGAGTACACGCAGTGCGTCCATGAGAATACCCAGCCGAGATTCTCCTTCATTGATTTTCTGCCCTTCAAGTTCTTTGTGCAGCTAAACTTTGTACCGCAGCGCCTCTGCCTGGCCGAGAATGTCATTGCCTGTCTGAGTCATCGCTATTGCGTTGCCTTTAAAGTGGTGGATGCACTGGCCAACAAGGCGACAACAGCATCTCCGGCAGCTGCGCATGAGCTGAGCTGCCTGGACAACGATTATGCCGGCGATGAACCACTGTCCGAGTCCCTCAGCTTGGGCAGTAAGGCAAGCGCCGCGGCTGTCAGCAGTACGCACAGTCAGCACAGCTGTGATAGCGATTCCCTGCAATCCTCCAGCAGCGCGAAGCCCGCCAATTTGGCAAATCATCATCCGGGATTGGCTGGTCGCACGCCTCTCGATTTCAATGTGGCTCGAATGGTGAATTCCGCCTATGGTCGCGAGTTTGAGCCCGAGCTGCGCTCCCAGTGGGATCAGTGCGATAATGCGAGCGGTCGCCAGGAGGACAATAACCTGGAGATAACCATAGCGCCCCAGCGAGCAGCCGACATCAAAATCAAGCTCATCAATGAGGCGAAGGCGATGAATGTGCGTGGAATTGCAGCCGGCAGCAACAACAGTCTGACGGAGGATGCATCCGTGCAGTATGATGTGCGCAAACTGCTCCAGATCTGCATGAGGACATCGGAGCCACAATCGAGGGTTTTGGATATATTGCGCTGCATGGATTTGAAGGCGATTTATCAGCGCAGCAGCAGCGAGCAGCCGCAGCTGGAGGAGGATGAAGATGATGAGTACGAGATGGGCAATCAGCAAGTGCCCAGTGCTGTGACCACGTTCAAGCATGCCAATCGGCGCACTCTGAAATCATCGCAGCATCAGCGCTGCGTGGGACATGCTTTACTTGTGGCCAGCAGCGTGGATGGCTACTTGTATCAGTTCTGTGCGCAGGGAAAGTGGTACAGCGAGAACGAGAAGCCGGTGGCCAGCTATAGTTTTACGGCCCCCGTGTTGCAGGTGTATATCAATGACTATGTCATCTATGCCGTCACTTCGGAGTCTGTGGAGACGCACACCTCTCGCATTGGCCACAAACTGTTCAACAATCGGTTTGAGTACCCGAGCATTGGAGCCCTGTTTCCGGAGGAATCATCGCCGGATGTCAACTCAGCGATTGCGGTCATTGGTCTGGCTGCTTTTATGCATGTTCAGTTTGTTTGTGTCAATCGGGAGCAGCTGGTCTTAATCACGAATGCGGCGCTGGAACAGCACAAGCGTCGCAGCACTAGCGAGGTAGCCGTGGTGGCAGTCAAGCGCAACATCGCCGCTCGATTGCTGGCCGAGGCCAAGGCCAAGCACAACAGCTTGCTGAGGAGCAGCAGTTGTGCTGCCCCCTCCTCAGTGGTGAACGAGTGGACACTGTACAATCTGGAGGTGCCACGGGTGGAGCACATAATTGAGGATCTCGAAGGCATTGCCGAATCGTATCGCAGTGCAAGCAGCTCCAACTTCTACGATCTCATGGAGGAGGCGCATGTCATGCTCAGGTTGAGCTTAACTCTGCAGGGCGAGCGTCTCTCAGGGGACAGGGAACAGGCGCTGCGTAAAATGTTTATCTCCAATTGCCGCAAATTGGCCGATTTTTCAATCCGGTAAGTGATTCATTTAAGTGTGTGTAATTTTTTCTTAAGTATTTTCTTTGGTATCCTTTTTTAATTAAAAGCATAACTTATTTATTTTCAAACACACAAATATTTAAATATGGTCTCGTTAATCTTTCATATTTTTTTCTGAATTTATTTAAATTAAAATGCACTTTGTTTCATTTCCATTTATTTCTTCTTAAACAGCTCGAATAAACAAGAAGTCTATTTGCAAGCCACTGGCTTCTACAAGATGTGCCAGCTGCAACTTGTGGATGTTTACAACAACTACATTCGGGAGTTCGAGAACAGTGAGCAGTTGGTGGGTACGTTGCAGTTGGTTGGACTCATCTATGCCGTGAAACTGTTTCTGCTTGGCCTGGGCACGGATCGGCAGCGCTCCTCGTTTCTACATCAAACAGTGCCAGCGTATTTTACACCAGCCCGGGTGCTGCAACAGGGCTACAAGCAGGTGCCGCTCTCGCTTGAGTTTCTCAATATGTTCATCAAACATGCGCCAGGTGATTTGGCGCACATAATGCTCAGTTCGCCTGTGGTTGCCGATGCGATGAGCGGTGAGCTGATCAACTATCTAAAGTACTTGACCACGCCGTAAGTATCGATTGAGTTATCCAACTAAATCTGTAACTTATTCAAAATTTGTCTTTAGCACACCCGATGAGAATCTGCTGCTGGCTGTGACAGCCTGTCGCATGTCCAACTATCTGCTGGCCCAGGAAATAATAGCCAAGTCGACGCGTCGCACTTTGGCCGTGGCTCTGATCAAGCACAAGAATGTTCTCTTCGATGACGGCACGGTGCTCTATCAGCGCCGCCAGCAACCCGAGCACCACCACCAGAACCAGCAGCAGCAGCATCAGTCGCAATCATCGGCTCGCAAGCGTTCTCGTCGTGGCGCCACACAATCCAAGGGCAAATATCCAGGCGGACTAATCAGAACCACGCCCACTCCAACGCCCAGTACAATTGTTTCGTTCTCCGATTTCTGCGAAACGATTCTGCTCGCCAACGAGCAGCCTGCTTTAATTGAGGCCATATGCGATGCATTCATCCACGCGCTTTGCGTAGAGCATACAATTACTCTGGATGTGGTACTGCAGCTGTTCCTCAACTACATTGCCTCACACATTGGCCAGAAGGGCTACCAGACCTCGCAGAAGGTGTTTGTTAGCATATTGCAAGTCTTCTTCTACGACCTGTATGATGTCAGCTCGTCGCTGCAGCCGCATGAGGTGCGCTCTCAGACACCGCCGCAGCTGGACGATGATTACGATGACGAGTGCAGCAGTTCGCGTGCTCCATCGCTTCACAGCGAGGCAGATGTCCACTCGCTGTCCAGCTCCTGTGCCAGCTCGGCACCAGATGAGCGCTCGATTAGTGGACGCCAGCAGCGCATTGTTTACGATCAGCTGCAGGAGCAGCTGGGCGGATCGCCCTATCAAAAGCGCAGCTCCAATATCTCGCTCTCGCATCCGCAACCGGATGATGATGCGGCTGCCACCAATCTGAAGGGTCTCAAAATACTCTTTCGCATGTACATGGGTCGCCTGAAGGCGCTGAGCGACCTAATCACCGATCTGCAGTCCGCCGATGTCGAGCAGCAAAGCAGTCGCGAGGATTTCCTCAATCTGCGCATGGAATGCATCGCCTACATGGTTGGCATGGCGCCCAATTATTGCAACAAGCCAAGTGTTCGGCATGCCAACGAATCTCAGTCCAACAAACTGATATATGTGCCCTATATACCCGACTATAAGCTGCCCGAGGGCGACGAGTACGAGCAGCATATCAAGGCCTATATACGACCGATTCCCTGTCTGCTGGAGCGACCACAGTACTTGAATCGCCTGCCGCCCTTTGAGCGCAGCGATTTCAGCTATCCCAAGAAGGATGAGGGTGAGTTCGAGGTGCGTTTCACTGGTTGGCACAATGAGCTGCTAACGTTGACTCTGAAGATTCAGAGTTTATTGGCCTCTAGCAAGGTGGATCGTGAGATCATTTCGGAGTTTCTGGCTTTTATACCGAAATCACCTCACTTGATAGGAGTTGATAGTTTCTTGGTCATCATATTACCCAAGAACTTGGCCATCAACTACATGCTGAGCTTTTGCCCAGCATTCTTGTGGCAATATGGCAAGGTGAGCTATTGTTATTATTATTTTATACTTATGATGCTCTGAAACTAATTAGTTTTGCTTACAGTCCTGTGGTTTTACACCCAAACATTGGGAATCACTGCTGCGCAAGATATTAAGCAAGCAGGATGCGCTGCCCAATTGGAAAACACACATTGCAGGTTAAATTTGTTATGAAAATATATACAAATAGCTTTGATCTAACTGTATTACCTCCTACACAGAGATACTCAACAGTCTGGTGGCAGAGCTGAGCTTCGAGGAGCTCCTGCAATGCTTTCCCAGCGAAGTCATACAGAATAGGAATACGGCACAATACTTTGCCAAGGAATTTGCGGAAACTTGCGTATTGTACGAGCACGAAAAACTGGTATTTAAGCGACCTGATCAGCCGGAGGGTAGCAGGGAACATTTGCCCATGGATAACATTGATGAGGAAAATGTTTTTGAGCTAACTCTGCGTAAGGCGGTGGCCAAGCAGCGGAGCATTGCACTGCGTTCCATGATTGAGTCTACGGGCACTCAACTGTTCGATGCAACCAGTAATCCTATGTATAATCTATGAATACTCTGGGTCTGATCAGTATCTATATCTGTAGATGGAGCATTCCTCTTTTAACTAGTTCGAATATTATCATATTGCAAATTCATAAGATTGATTGGTATAAACTATATATCATAAACTTTGTTGTAGTTGCGTCTTAGAGCAGCTAATGTAATTTGCATCGGTTTACATATACGCATATATCGTAAATAGATATATATCACAATAATTACGCATATATATATATATGCGTGTAGAGTAATTATAACAGTCTCAATAACGAGGCGATACTTATTGATATTTGGTTTTTACACAAACGCAACATTTCGATCGGTATTTGTAAAAGTGGTTTTTAGAAAAGATTTACGACTTACTTATTTAGGTTGTACATTTAAAATATGCACTTATGTGCAGTATTCACTAGTGACACGCCATATTTTAAACCAGTTAAAAGCCTGTAAAGCGGCTCACAAAAAAACACAAACATACCAAATTATAGCTTTTACTGAGAACAAATTTTTGAGCTCACTCAGCACCCGTTTCTCGTTTATTCTAAGTGCGATTTTTGATTTAGCTTTAGTAATCTTATCTATGGTATTATATTTTAAGCTAAACAGTCTCTCTCCCCTTCTCTCTCTCTCTAACTCACATACAAAAATTAAAGTGATATTTTTAAAATTATTGCATATAGTAAAAATAAAGAACATCAATTGTATGATAAAGAGCCCATTCAATTATTTATTATTAAGATGGCAATGGTTTAATGGCCACGAACAGCTGTGAAAAGAGCATTACAAAGTTCTCAGTGGCGACGCTTATTAAAATCTTGTGAAATAGCTGCGTAGAACCAGCTACATCCGCAGCTACACCTCTCTCCATCTCCATCATGGATAACGCGGTCAATTAAATTCGCCAAGACTACAAGTGAGAACCAAGTGAGGCACGTTGGACCTTGGGCAATTCAGTTGCCACGAGTCGACTCTGCTTGAAGCATGGCACAGCCGCAGTTGGATTTAGAGAAGACAGCAGACGCAAAGACTACTGAGGAGAATCATTTGGATGCAGTTATTATTCAGATTGGTCAATTCGGACGCTTCCAGATTATCAGCTATGTGTTGCTCTGTTTGCCCATCATATGCAATGCCTTCTTCTCGATATCCTATGTATTTACGGCCGGCGCTGTGGAGCACAGGTAATTAATGAATTATATGAGTAAAGAATTGTATTTTAAATACACCTGTCCCACAGATGCAATATCAGCCAATGTGATAGTGCAAACAGCAGCTTTACTGAGCGCTGGTTGAACATCACGACCCCTCAGCAAAATGGAGCCTGGGATCAGTGCAAGGCTTTTGAGGCACTCCCTGAAAATGGTGGACAATGTGAAGCGACTTATTTTAATAGCAGCCGTCCTATTGACTGCCCAGCGGGCTACAAGCTAAGGGGTGAGGAAAAAACTATATCCTCTGAGGTAAGTTTGGTCAATGCTTATTTCGTTGACTGCTTTTCGAATATAAACTTTCTACAAAATAATTTACATTTTGGTAACATCCTCTATTTTTACAGTTTGGCATTTTTTGCTCAGATGAATGGCAGCTGTCGATGGTGGGCACTGTGAACAATATTGGACAGTTTGTAGGCATACCTTTGGGTGGCTTCTTGGCAGATCGGTGGGTGAACAGTAAACTTAATCTTAAAAGCAAACACAACTTTATAGTTTATTTTGCAGGTACGGACGCAAGTCAATGCTCGTTATTTCTGGGGCTTTGAGTGCCCTGGTTGGCATTGCCCGCTCCTTTGCTTTCGACTATTACAGCTTTCTATTCTTTGAGTTTCTGGACATGGCCGTGGGCAGCACACTGTTTCCCACTGCCTTCCTGCTGGCAGTTGAGCTGGTGGGGCCCAAACATCGTGTGCTGGCTGCCACGGTCATCAGCTTAACTTATGGCCTGGCAGAGGCGGCTCTCGGCTATCTGGCCAGTATCATAACTGATTGGCGCTGGCTGCTCCGCGTGCTCTACACTCCGGCGATGCTGCATCTGCTCTTCATCTTCCTGCTGTCCGAGAGCGTACGCTGGCTGCTGAGTCAGTCCAGGGAGCCGGAGGCTGTGCAGATTCTGCGCCATGTGGCGCATGTCAATCAGCGGTCATTGTCCGAAGCCCAGCTGAGTGAACTGGTGCGCAAAAATCACCAGCTTTTGGCCCAGTCGGAGGCTGCCACAGAAAATGGCCACTACAATGCCCGGCAAATCTTTAATGCACTCGGTCTGCGCATCGCTCAGTGCTGTTTTGTGTGGTTCACCAACAGCTTCATTGCTCTGGGACTGACTCTGAATGCCAACAGATTAAATGGCAACAAGTTCAACAACTTTACCATGACGGGACTAATGCAACTGCCCGGTATCCTGCTTGCCTCGCTGATGATGATGCGCATTGGGAGGCGCTGGTCGATTACCTTCTGCTTAACCACTTGTTCCATTTTACTGATCATAATGGCGGTTTTGGAAAACGGTGAGTTTCAAAATATTTTATATAATTCCAGAAAAATATATTTCTCTAAATTGTGATTATTTTTATGGAGATAACTTAAACTTAAATGCACACTGAATTATGTTCAGCTATATTTTGAAATGCTTTAATTTTCAGCGAAGACATTTAGCTACAAAACCAATAAGCCAATTTAATATTATTGCAGAAATTCTCTTCTGTTAATATGATCAATAACATTTTATTCGCAAGGTATATAATTTACTTTTAGTTGTTATTTAAATCAGAAAGACAAATTTGCAATTTCAAAATTTTCCTTTATCGCATCTATTTTTTCTTCTTTTTCCAGACTACCCAACATTGTCTTGGTGTCTATACTTTTTGGCAAAAATGAGCTCAACTGGCAGCTTTATGATATTGTATTTCTTCACCTCAGAAATATTTCCAACCAATTGTCGCAATGGCTTGCTGTCATTTTGTTCGATGGTGGGTCGCTTCGGCTCCATGTTGGCGCCTCAAACACCGCTATTGGTAGGATCGGCACTTGACACAAGAGATCCAATATTAACTTGATCTTATTGTTGTTACAGATAAGCTACTTTAAATATGCGCCGCATTTGCTGTACGCCACGTTTGGCATACTTAGCGCAATTTTAGCCCAGTTCTTCCCTGAAACTGCCAACAAAGTGCTTCCAACGACATTGGAGGAGGCTCGTGCCCTGGACAAAAGTCTGCCGGTGAAACAGTCAAAACTGTCAGCAGAAACAAAAACAGCTGCCTAATCAGCAATTACAACTTCTGTAAATATTTGGTTTCGGTTGACATTTGTACATATTATGAATAGATTATCGCATTTAACGGCATGTAAATTATCAAATTGCAAATAACAGAGCAATGAGTGCAAAGAATTATCGTGTTCGTATTTTTGCATTATTAGGAGTTGAAACTTGTGAATTTGACAAGAAATCTTTTAGTGCTGCTTGCTTATCTGATCAGTTCATGTTGAGTTGCACATTTGTAAATATACACTATGAAATAAAAGTCAAATAAATAAGCCACAAATAATAGTGATTTCTATTAATTTTTCTATTGTACAGGTAAAGATTTATTATTCATTCATTAGCGCCAACTTGATTTATCTTGATTCACAACAATATTATTAAGTGAGAGGTAAATTTGGTGTAATCTATTTATAATTTCAACATACATAAGTATTTTATGACGACAGCAAATTATCAATAATTTATTTACTAGTGGTTTTCTTACATTTAAAACTTGTTTGATTTCGTAATTCCAATGCTGGAGAATGTAAGTACACTTGTACAAATAGAAAAATTAGACAAATAAGCAGGTATTTATTAGCAACTCAATAACTCATTCAGAACTGTAGATATGGATAACAGACAGCAACAGCTGCTTGTACCAGACAGTATGTCGGACGACCTCTGATAAAAGCCAATCAACAAAAATAAATATGTTATAAATTGCCATCATATTTGTTATCAATGAATGATTGGGTTGTTTGGCTATTTGAGTTCGTCGGTGCAGACGTTAAAAACGTTTAGCCAGCCACTTTAGATAAAAAGCGAATCGCAAAACATGGAAGCTCCCAATCGAGAGGCAGATTAAAACTGGACGGAGAGCGGCTCTCTCTCTCTCTCTCCTACATCAGACGAGTGTGCCCGACATTTGACTGTTTTGACTGTTATAATCAATCAAGAGCAGTCAAAAATACTTTTAACCGGCAACATTAGATATACAGAGAAAGCCAACACATGATAAAAGAGAGTGGAGAGCAGCAGGTGTTTAGCGTAAGAATTAAACTGGACGGAGAGCGAATCCCTCTCCTAAATGTGTCGTAATCAATCAAAAGCAAACAAAAACAGAGCATATAAGCACTGGCTGATTATTTTTAGCATTCGTATACAAATAATTTTCTTTAAATAAAAATTTTTAAATAAAATTATTAGCTAAATGATAATTTAAATAAGTACATTTGGAAATGAATAGTTGTTGCAATTACTTGTTAGTAAATTATAAAAAAATTTGATAAAACACATGGGAGATTAGTTAAGTTTCTCCCGTTTAATAATCTACACATTGTTGTTCAACCGGTTGATTTGATGGGCGCGCTCTGCATGAATCAGTCAATGAGCGGCGTTGCTCAGAGCTAGACGCTCCAGCGCAGTGTTTCGAGAGCCAATTGCTATACGTACTATGATGGACTATAAAAAGCAGACAAACCTCAAGGCATATTTTTAAATCGTGCTCGCTTAATTCGGACAGATAAAAAGTGCATTTAAGCACGTGGACGCGAAGGCAACGAGTGCATGAACCCAAGTTGTTCAAACTATCGCGCACATGTCTGTCGGGAAGGAAAGTGAAAATGGCAACATCGCCAATGCCAATGGCAATGCGAACCCGACAAATTCCAATGGATATCCAGTTGTGGCTCGGACTGCTGCTGAGAATGGGAACGTGGAGGCATCTGCCGCTGAAGATAACACACTGGACGCCATTCTGGTGCGAATCGGGCAGTTCGGGCGATTTCAAATCATTAATTATGTGTTGTTATGTGTGCCGATGGTGTTCAATGCCTTCTTTTCGATCTCATATGTGTTTACCGCCAGCCCAGTGGTGCACAGGTGAGTTGCCTTAACATCTCAATCATCTAAGTCTCCAACAAAATCTAAATGTGTTTGCCCTTAGATGCAATATAACCCAATGTGACAGCCCGAGCAGTTTGTATGAGGAGCCCTGGCTGAATTTCACCGTACCCCATAAGAACTCCGACTGGGATGCGTGCAGCCGATATGTGAGCTTGCCACTGGGAGTGGAAACTACTCCCTCGAGCAATATGTGTGCTGCCGAGTATTTTGGTGATCGTACCGAAAACTGTGGCACTGATTTCAAGTTCAGAGATAAAGAGGAAACCATTTCTACCGAGGTAAATACTCAGATATGCAAGAAGATTACACTCATTTTGAAAGATTTGAATTAATCTATTTATGCAAAACCTTTAGTTCAAGCCTGTCAAAAAGATTTTTGGGCTTTTAATTTAAAAAAAAAAATCCCAAATACTTATTGTATGTAATATACACAAATAATTTATATCAGTGAATGTTTTTTATAACTTTATTTTCATATTTTGAAAAGGTCAGTCCACCTCACCTAGCGTGATTCTTCTATTTTTTTCTTTTGAATATATTCCAATGATTTTATTCCAATGATTTTTTCCTTTTGTAAACATCATTCTGAGTTTTGTGTTACTTAATAATATAAGTTAAAAGTTATAATTTTTAGATTTCACATATACAAGCGTATAATAATTTGAATTATTTTAAGCGTATATAATTTTATTTGACACACTTAAAATTTTATGGCGATTCGAACTTACTATTTTTTGATAGCAAATTGTTTGGGCTTCACAAAACTACAGGAAAATAAAACTACTCTGTATAAATAAGTGGTATTATTTATACTTTTTACAACATTATAATAATAATAGTAATAATGGGAAAATAATTAAGACAGGATGGTGGATTTATAAGTTTTTATAAGATAAGATATTTTGAAATGTTTGTTTTGTGGATTTGGCTATTATATTCTACTATATTATAGTTTTCAATAGTATTCTATTTTGTATTATATTTTATACTATACTATAACAGAAATAATAGCTTATTTACATCTTCCCACATTATATTTGACGTACATTTCAATAATCAGCGCTGCTTGGTTGGAAAGTCAAACATGGATAGATGATTAGATTCTCAAGAGATGATGAAATTCTCTCGTTTTTTGGGAAACACAATATTTAATTAGTTGTGTACACACATTTGTGTGTGTGTGTTAGTCATAGTGGGACTAGCTTCAGCGGATAAGCTAAATTTTGATTTTCACTATTCTTGTGTTATGTATTTCGTTTCTCAGCATTCCTATGTTCCCTTAAACGGAAATTATATATATATTTATAAAATACATTATTAAATGTTTTAATTTGAATATTGATTTTTTTTGTATCTTTAATAGTTTGGCATCTTTTGCAAAGACGAATGGAAACTTTCAATGGTGGGCACCATAAACAACGTGGGACAGTTTGTAGGCATACCCCTGGGAGGTTTCTTTGCAGACCGGTAAGTGAACTATCCCATTTCGATTTGAATCTTGGCACTAAGCACAAGTTGGTTCACTTAGGTATGGACGTCGCACTATGCTGGCCATTGCAGGAGCACTGAGTGCCGTCATGGGCATCATCCGTTCCCTGTCCAGCAATTATACGATGTTTATGTGCTTCGAATTTCTGGACATGGCTGTGGGCAGCACTCTGTTCCCCACGGCCTTTTTGCTGGCTATCGAGCTGGTTGGCCCCAAGCGTCGTGTGGCGGCTGCCACAATCATCACCATCTTCTACGCGGTGGGAGAGGCATTTCTTGGCATTTTGGCATCGCAAGTGCAGAACTGGCGCTGGCTGCTGCGAATCCTCTACGCGCCGGCCATTCTGCAAATATTCTTCCTCTGGATTCTGCCCGAGAGCGTGCGCTGGCTGCTTAGCCAAGGCCAGGAGAAGCGAGCGGCTGCCGTTCTGAGGCGGGCAGCACGCATCAACAAGCGTCCGCTGCCTGAACAACAGGTGGAGGAGCTGCTGTACAACAATCACCATAAACTGGAGCAGGCCAATGAGAGCCAGTACCCAATCATGCAGACAGCCCGCTTCTTCGCCTGGCGCATTGCCAACTGTTGCTTCTGCTGGTTCACTCACACCCTTATTGCCCTGGGCCTGAGCTTGAACTCGGTGAATCTGGGCGGGAGCAAGTACAACAACTTCATGCTCAATGGCTTTGTGCAAATTCCCGGCCTGCTGCTCCCCCTCATCATCATGGATCGCATTGGCAGGCGATACTCACTGTGTGCCTCCATGTTACTTTGCGCCATTTGCATGGGCGCCTCGGCAGCTGTTGGATCCGGTAAGTCACCAACATACTTTATATTGAACTATTAATGAAACTGAAAAAAATTTAATACATTGAATAGACTAACAAAAGTCCAAAGTTAAAAAAGCTGATCAAATTACGAATTATAAATTAAAGTAACAGATAAATATAATAAAAATATAAATTTATAATTATTGGAAAAATATTCGAAACCAAAAAAAAATCATGTCCTAAATAGCCAAACATTGTTCGATAAGTTATAAGGAAATAATAAAAAGATTAATAGGAGGAAGCCCAATGGATGATTCTGAACGACTCAATTCGATCTTGGTAGTTTTTATACTGAGGAGGCCAAGTACGTCAGCAGTAGACAAGAATTGAATTTTTTAAATTCTTAAATTCTTTTGACTAACTAATAATTCTAGATAATATTTTAATAAAATAAAATATTGTCATATTATGTTATATATACATGCACAAATAGTTTTACATAATATTATATTTATTTTATATAATATGTTTTCTTTTATGTGATTTTTTAGAGGATTACGCTGGCTCGCTGACACTCTTCTTAATTGGAAAGTTGGCTATAACGTGTAGTTTTCAGATTTTATACTTTTTTACATCGGAGATCTTTCCTACCAATGTGCGGAACAGTATGCTCTCTCTGTGCTCTATGGTGGGTCGCATCGGTTCTATGCTGGCTCCGCAAACGCCCTTGCTGGTAAGTAGATCCCATTATAAAAATAAACCCATCTAAGACTGTTTTTATATATAAAGGCTAACTACTACAAGCATGCTCCTGCGATTTTATTTGCCACTTTTGCGCTTGTCAGCGGTTTCCTGACGCTCGGTTTTCCAGAGACAGCAGACAAGGTGCTGCCCACAACAATGGTGGATGCCCGCGACTTGGATTTGGATCTGGCACGCCAAGAATGCACAGACGGGCACGAGGAACAGGAGTCACCTCGCAAAATGTGTTGATTAATTTGTTGGACGGGCCTGCAATTGTTAATTCAAACGATTATAATTTGTCCACGCCAAACACATTTTTTTGTTTCTGCGCTTAAATTATTAAATGATCGATTTTATTGTATTTTATATATATAGTTTTATATTATATAGTATTTTTATATTTGTTTATTGTATATAAAATGAAAAAGTCACAACTAGCAAAATATACAAAATAATTGAAAATAATTGTTTCTTTGCGGCTTTAAATAACATAAAAAAGATATTTAAATAAATTTTTTTTTTAAGAAAAAAATAAAAGTACTATCTTCCCTTATATTAAACTTTTTCTGCGGTCGATTTTGGTACAAATGTACTAAAAATTGTACTCATTCAAATTTAATTTCGAAATAACGGAACATTTAAGTTGATTTAAAATGTTAATTGCTAAATTGCCATCTAGCGGACATGGCGAAAATGCGTTATTGTGCTAAAGCGCCATCAGTCGAAATCGAAGAGAGCTAACTGCGTAGCTAAGTTTAACACCATTTCCATTGAAAGCCCAAAGGTGTGCTAGAATATTTGGAATAACACCACATAACCTAAATAAACACAACCAATTTACAAAACGATTTTGTTTTTATTTAAGTATATATTATTTACATGATTTGTTGAATTTGATTTACTCTTCAATATGTCGGGGCGCTAACGATGTTTCTTACAGCATGCATTAAGTATTTTACTTAATATATCGATTGAATCATAATATATGCATTATTTGCTGTTGTATTTCATAAAGTAAACTTGAAGCCTTTAAAAGACTCTTAGTATAATGGTATATAACACAACTTGTACAAAGGGTGTCAATCTTGTTATCCATGTCATAAATAATTATTAACTTCAATTACAGGAAAGAGCTGAGCAACCCGGAAAATCTTAAAAGCCTTTTTGCTAATTAAAATTCCTTTCAAATACATTTATATAAATATATGTATATTACAACTTATAAGTATATTGAATTAATTAATTCGAATTTTTTACCGTGATGTAATATTTAATATATATATTATACACACATGTTTTTTTTAAAAACTTTTTATTGATTATATTAATATTAAAATCGTTTTAAATTTTCTAGTAAAGTTTAAATATTTGTAAATTACAAATTCCTGCAAACTTTCACAAAAAGTTGATATTAATTGGCGCTGGCCACAATTGATAAGCGGCGCACACCTTGAATAGTCAGCCATGAATTGAAAACTGCAAGTTCGAAACAAATATTTAATTATTTGCTGTACAAAATACACATTTGTATGAAGTTCTCATGCAGCGTTAATGGTTCAGTTATATGTGGGATGAGAGTGTGTGCATTTAGCGGCAATTAATGCTGAGAGACAAGAGGTCTCCTTATCGGAAGCGTCTTGTTGACATGCTGTCAACTTACGCACCTCGATGATATCGCCGACTCGCAACTATAACGATGCCTCATCAATAATGGCCAAGACTCAGTTGCTGGGACTCAGTTGAAAGTCGTCAATGATTGTGACCAGACATGAGTGCGGACTATGAGAGCAGCTACTATGCTTTGCGCAGCCGGTTAGTCTTTAGTCAAGTGTCAAAGGGTTTATTATGAAAATCAATATCCTTAGCAAGGTGCGCGATAAGCCTGCGCTGTGGGACTCATTTCAAGATCCTCCTGCGAAGCGATCAAGTGGCTCCGATGCCGACTGGAAGAAGCTGCAGTTTTTCATCAAGCTCTTCAAGCTGTTCACTTACCTTGTTGTATGCACCGTCGTCTTGGCCTCCAGCGTGGCAGCCAAGTTGACTTATCTCTACATGGCTGGCAATACGAATGGCGATGCCCAGGTGCGAGTCTGCAGCAAATACCGTAAGTCAAGGCTAAGAGTTGAATAGAATACTATCTGCAAGGCTAAACAAAATATTCGCTGGCTTTGCTTAATGAGCATCACCTTTACTCGTCTGCAGTGCTGCTCGATGGCCAAGTGTTGGCCGTGCCCAGCAAGCTGGAACAGGTTGCCTGGGTCTGGGCCCTGATCTTTGCCTTTGCCGCACCGGAGCTGTTCACCTTTCTGCGCGCAATGCGCATCACCATGTTCAAGCGCGAACAGAGACCCAACGGACTGGAAGTGGCACTGGTGAGTAATGCCCGTCTACACTCAGAAAAATCTCATAAAAAAGTAATTTTATATAAATAATGACATATTATTTTCGCATTTGCAATGCCTTAGAAGCGTTCTAACCCTTTTATTACTTATATTTATTAATTAGGGTTTGTACATTTACTTTTTGAAAACGCATTTCAAATAAATAGTAATTATAATTTAAGAAAACAGTATTTTTGGGACTGTCGTTTTCTTTTATGGCGATTATGTAACATTTTTTTTCTGAGTGTGGTATTTACATTAGCAAGATTGATAAGCTCAATGGTGTTGTTGTTTTTATTGTTATTGCTCATCAGGTCACACTGTTTGAACTGTTGCATGTTGTTGGCCTGGCGCTGCTCACCTTTACCGTGTTGCCCCAATTGGATGTGACGCGTGGAGCGATGCTGGGCTGCTGTGTGTGTTTTGTACCGTCGCTTCTTAGTGAGTAACATATACGCACACACACACACACACACACATAAACTATCAAGCATCAAATACCAGCTAGTATCTTATCAGCCTCATTGCCATCTAAACTGACAGCAATCAAATTGATTGCCTTCCGCTCTCCGTTTAACAATCTTATTAATATTATTGGCATGACTTTGTTTTGCAGACCTACTTACTCGCACACGTCTGCACTGGAAATCAGGGGACATTATTGTATATGGTGCCTCAATTGTGGCTGTGTTGTCATTGGGCAGCGTCTTCCTCATTTGGCCAGCCATGTCCACGCAGCTCGAGTTGCAGTTGCTGGCAATTCCTTTAATATTGGTCTCGTTTCGATGGTGGGAAAACTTTGCCAATAAGCACGAAGCGATTGGTGAGTCAACAGATTTTGAATTTATTTTTAAGACTATATTTAATATGCCTATTAACGGACTACGCAAATGATTCCCCTCACATATTACAACAGGTAAGAATTCTCTAGTAGTCTGAGCGGAACAAGCAGATACCCGGACCCGTCGTAGATATTCAACATTTTTATTTATTAAATGGATTTAAGTAAACGTTGTTAAATGAAAGAAGCCTTTTTTGCGTCACTTTCACGAATCCGTCTATCCTTCTGGCCGACAGTGGGTCTTAAAATTTATTTAATTTAGAATGTCATTTGTCTTCTGAGGACGTAAGTGAGCTGAAAAAGGTTGTTTGTTTCTCACTCCAAGATTTCAAAATGGGAAAGCAACTAAAAAATCAATTTAAAAATTAATCAAATTCAACTATTAAACAAGTTTGAAAAGGGTTGTAACTTCAATGATGGCTTTTAGAAAATTTGCTATACAATCAGATTCTTAAAATTTTGTGCGTAACCATCTTATTTTCATTTATAAACTCAGAAAAAAAAAAATTATTTAAAATTCATATAAAATTTGCTCCTGGCTTACAGAAATCATTTCTGTTATTATTAAATTATATTTCTGAACACAAATCTTTCTCTTAAACTCCCTAAAATATAATAAAAAATAAAATAAATCTTCCAGCATATCTAAGTGATTAAGAATATATCCAGCAGTATTTAGTAAGATAGATTTTTATAGTCACACGATACCATTAAAAAAGGAAATAATAATTGATTATGTTGATCCATTCGCAGCCTACATTATACGCAATATAAGATGCACTCGCTCCCGTTACCACACCTATTTGTATTTGGCGCCTCTGAAGATTGTTGTCTTTGGGCTGATGGGTTTCCTGTTGCATGGCGAGAGCTTTACCGAGTATTTCACGCTGTTTTTCAAGGCGTGGCAAACGCATGCCATAACACTAACGGTATGTAAAAGGCTCATTAGGTTGAGATGTGCTGTCCTTGCTGGTGGTTCTTGACTTTCGAAATTGCAGCACTGGGATGGATTGGAAGATACGGTTAATTTGGCACACACGTCCAACAATAGCAGCTCGTTAATCAAGTCCTCGCCGAGAGCCCAATACACTCTCCAGTCGAATAGCAGAGCCGTTATTTACGCAGTCCTGCTGCAAGTTGGCGCTGCATATCTGTGCCACGTTTTCGGCAAGTTTGCGTGCAAAGTCAAAATACAGCATTTCAGCTATGCGCTGCCGCTGAGTCTGGCAACGCCAGTCACCGTTGTTGTGGCCACAATCCTGGCACAAATGCGTGCCTCGAACATCTGCTGGCTGCATGGCCTCATCCCTGACTACCTCACGCTGCAGGCACTTGGAGGGAACCTGGGCGAGCTGGAAGCTCGCAGCCTGGAATATGCCCTGTGGTTGTGGCCCCTCTGGTTAGTGGCACAGATTTGGACATGCCTGCACATCTGGCGGCCGAGAAATGATAAGAATGCACCCACCGAGAAGCTGTATGTGTGTCCCTGGTACTGTGGCCTTCTGGTCGATCAGTGCTCAATAATGAATCGACGCATTCTCGACTGGAGCGATGAGTACTTCGCCATCAAGGTGGGTAAAGAGGAGCATTTGTCCTACTTCGCAGCCAGCAACTAGTCTCTCATAACGTTGGCCAATGTGTGCCTTGGAGTTCATGTTAATGAATTATTGTAATCAGGCATTAACATCAATCGTCTAGCCAACTTGGAGGCGTTTGCCTCCTCTTAATATTATAGCATCCCACAATGACTCCCATTCACACACCTCAGCTCAGCTCAGCTCAGCTCAGCTCGACTATGCTCCTCATCATCTTAATCTCTCCATCTCACAGTTATTTACGCAGGACTCTTTGACTGTGTCAAGTTTTGTTTCGAATTTCAGCCAATGCAATTAAGTTAAATAACGAGAAAACTGAAAAGTTTGGGACGGAAATTTTGTGTGCTCTCTGTCAGTCTGTCAGCCCCTGGCTCTGTCCCTGTCGCTGTCCATGGCTTCACATATGTATATGTATATGAATATGTATATGTATATTTATTCACACAGTTAAAGCAAAATTTTCATTGCGTAGATTTTTGTCAATGCGAACTTAATTAAAAGTGTTACAATTTGGACTCCCTGCGTTTCACAAGGAATTTTTGTTAGTTGTCAAACGGGTTGGCTACAAAGGCAAAACTAATTAAAATATAGTCGCATATGATGATTTTTGAGATTGTTAATTAGAAATACAGCGAATTATCTATTTGAAAGGGCTGTGACGCTTTAAGGGTGATGCCCTAAAATAATTTGGATGATAATCAAATAACTTTAAAATTGATGTTTCAGGATTAGAAAAGTGGATATATTTTTATATAATTTAAGAGATGTTATTTTGTTTTTATTTTGTCTTAGTGAGCCAAGATTTAATTGTATGCAAATTTAATTAAAATAATTGTGTTGCATTTATATTTGTCTAAAGATGCTTTAAAAAAAAAATAAAATAAAGTACAGGCATGGAAAATATTCTAGTTGTTCTAGTTATTATATTTAAAATGCTTCTTATTTTGAATATTTTTTAAAAATTAAATGGAAGCTATTATTTTAATTATGTTTGCAATCTAATCTCGGCTGCATGTTAATAATATTTCGCACTTATAAATCCACTTCTGATTGAGCACATATATAATTCATGGGGTTGTAGCTAAAGCAATACTTGGCACCCATAATGGGTAAAAGTACATAAATTTAAGAGTTGTGGATCGAAAAGTTCCAGGTTCTCAAATTTATATCTATTTTACATTTTTTTTTTAAATGCAAACAGAAAATTCTTGGCAAACATTTTGTTTTATGAGTACTGCATTTATTTTCAAATAAATATATATTCCTGCATACACACACAGAGCGACTTGACGGCACCTAAAGATCCTGGTTTTGCGGTGAAATCTGGCGTGAATCCTAGTCGGGATATACAGGAGGCGGACACAATACCACAACTGATTGTTTGTGCAACAATGTGGCATGAGACCGAGGATGAGATGATGGAATTTCTGAAATCAATTGTACGCTTGGATGAGGATCAATGCGCACGACGAATGGCAAAAACGCATCTCAACGGCGGCAAAGCGGATGATGAATACTATGAATTGGAAAGTATGTAAATATTTAAAGTGCACCCATTTTGCATTTTCCAAAAAAAAACTCTGCAAAAGCAAGGACTCCCATTACTCTCGAGTGTCCTGCAGTCGTCGCATTGATATGCATATTGAAAATGTATTTGCTTTTGGCTTCTCTAGCAAAAAAATAATGCTGTCCAAATTCGAAATCTCTGCCAACCAAATGCGATGCTCCATAAAAGTATGCTTGGAATAGATTTGTACACTATTTGTTGGACTTGGCGTCTTCATTTTCTGGCCTTCACTTGCCAAAATGGCGTCGAGCCAAAAGTTGAGAAGTCAGACAGTATTGGCCATAAATTAGCTCCGTTTTTGCTTGACAAGTTTACGACTATTCGCGCAGTCCAATCTATCTCTATCTCACTCTCTCACGGTCTCTCTCTCTCTCTCTCGGTTTTATACCTGTAGCGAACATTTTCTTTGACGATGCCTTCGTGCTGGATGAGCAGCATTGCAAGAACAAAAGGAACCCGCCTCTAAACGAATATGTGAAGACATTGACACGCACCATAGACAAGGCGGCATTCGAGATTTATGGCGTTAATATTAAAATCAGGCCGCCATTGAAGATTGAGACACCGTATGGCGGTCGTCTGGTGTGGACACTGCCCGGACGCACCAAGATGGTGGCCCACTTGAAGAACAAGGACAAAGTGCGGCACAAGAAGCGCTGGTCCCAGGTCATGTACATGTATTATCTCCTCGGATTTCGCATCATGGAAACGGATCAACTGTCGGCACGCCGCAAGGCGGTGATTGCGGAGAACACCTTCCTGCTGGCCCTCGATGGGGATATCGATTTTCAGCCGCGTGCCGTGCAGCTGCTCATTGACCGCATGAAGGCGATTGATGAGCTGGGCGCCGCCTGCGGTCGCATTCATCCGGTGGGCCGGGGTCCGATGGTGTGGTATCAGAAATTTGAGTATGCGATTGGACACTGGCTGCAGAAGGCCACCGAGCATGTGATTGGCTGTGTTCTCTGCAGTCCCGGCTGCTTCAGTCTGTTCCGCGCCAGTGCCCTCATGGAGAACAGCGTGATGAAGCGTTACACTCTGGTCAGCTCGGAGCCCATGAAGATGGTGCAGTACGATCAGGGCGAGGACCGCTGGCTCTGCACTCTGCTGCTGAAGCAGGGCTCCCGGGTAGAATACTGCGCTGCCTCGGATGCATTTACCCATTCACCGGAGTATTTCAATGAGTTTTACAATCAGCGCAGACGCTGGGTGCCCTCAACGCTTGCCAACATCTTCGATATACTCGCCGATGCCAGAACTGTGGTGAAGAAGAACAATTCGATATCCACGTTGTACATCCTGTATCAGGCCATGCTCATGATTGGCACCGTCCTCGGACCGGGCACCATATTTCTAATGATGGTTGGCGCTCTGGTGGCCGTCTTCAGCATCGACATTTGGACGGCTTTCCTCTGGAACTTCTTTCCCATTCTGCTTTTCATTCTGAGCTGCGTTTATCTCAAGCAGAAATTCCAGCTGCTTATCGCATTTGTGGTCAGTGCTCTCTATTGTCTCGTCATGATGGCTGTCCTCATCGGCATCATTGTTCAAATGCTCGAGGATGGTCCCCTTGCTCCTGCGTCCCTCTTCTTTCTTCTCGTTGCCGTTCAAATCACCATCTCAGGTAAGCCAAATTATTTTTCAGCTTTGGTCTGTCCTTGTATACTGCAGTTAAACGTTTGACATCTAATTTTACAATATAAAGTAAATTCGAATAATCGATAAAAAAAACATTTAAAGTTTTACATTTGAAAAAATTACGAATTTTTTTTTTTGTTTTTTCCTTTCTAAGTAGAGTAAGTAAGTAAGTAAGATAAGAAGAAGAAAAATATATTGCTAAAAGCTTTCTTTTTATATTGAACGAATTAACGATTTTCCCACTTTGCCATTGCCTAAAGAAAACTAAAAAAGTTAAGATGATTTATATTTCGAAACTTGATTATCTTTTTCTTTTTTTTTTTGCTTGTCAAGTCATGTATTATTTCAAAGGTAATTTCCATCTGTTTTCGCGATGTATTAAATTAGAATCACAGTATTTTTACAGGCACATAACTTCGACATAAGCATTGACACAATATTTAACATTTAGAAAATAGCTTAACAAAAGCCGCCTTAAATCTTGAATAAT
Organism: Drosophila dives; assembly: GCA_035042365.1. Classification (NCBI taxonomy): domain Eukaryota; kingdom Metazoa; phylum Arthropoda; class Insecta; order Diptera; family Drosophilidae; genus Drosophila; species Drosophila dives. The sequence goes on along the minus strand of JAWNLJ010000133.1, from coordinate 1,748,244 downwards.
AAATAAATTTACAATTTGTTATATATCTTATCTTTACCTAATAAAAGTAATTTTTTTTTCCAGGTCTCATGCATCCTCAGGAGTTTCTTGCTTTGCTATGCGGTGTCATCTACTACATAACAATACCCTCAATGTACATGTTGCTGATGATCTTCTCGGTTTTCAACATGAACGATGTAACCTGGGGCACTCGGGAGGCGCCCGTGCTGAAGGAAGATGGGGATAAGTCCAATGAGGATGATCACGATAACTATTTGCCCGGGTGGTTAAATGACCCGCTGCTGATCGAATCGGAGCTGGGTGAGATATCACTGTTGGAGCAACGATTTTGGAAGGATATGATTCGGCAGTACCTGAAGCCATTGGAGCTGAGCAAGGAGCAGAAGCAAACCATGGCCGATGATCTAAGGGAGCTGCGAAATATGGTTGCCTTTGCCTTTGTCATGGTTAACGCAATATTTGTGCTGATTGTGTTCCTGCTGCAGCTGAAGAAGGAGTTTTTGCACCTCAAGTGGCCTATTGATCCCACTGACTTTGTGTCCTTCGATCGCGACAATCTGCAGGTGGGCATTTACAGGCAGTACAAGGAACTGGATCCCATTGGCCTGTGCTTTGTCATATTCTTTGGCTTAATATTGGTCATCCAGTTCATAGCCATGTTCTTTCATCGCTTTGCGACAATGTCCCAGCTCCTGGCCGCCACCCAACTGGACTGGTTTCGCTCCAGTGGACAGCTGAGTGACGAGGATGCTGCCCTTGAGCTGAATGGCAATGCTGTTCACATAGCTCGACGCTTGCAGAGACCTCGGAGGATGTTCGATGATGATGACGATGACGACGAGGATGGGCATCATCATTACGATGAGCTGCAGTTGGGGCAGGAACACGAGAGCATGTTGCGACGCCAGACCATTTGCCGTCTGCATGATGAGCGCAATAAGGAGCATAGCGACTACAGCGATCTGGTTAGGAACTTTGAGAAGCGATTCTTCAGCGAGGATGAACTGAACATGAAGAATCTCCACTTGAGCCGCAAATCGATTAAACTCTTCCAGGAGCGTCGCTCCTTTGCCAAGGTGCACGCTGCTGCCACGCCCTCTGGCACACCCACTCTGAAGAGGGGCAGCCGACCGCCTTTAGCGCCTGTCAATGCGAAGAAAGTCAGTTTCAGCAACACCACCATTCAAATGTACAACAATGGTGGCTACGAGACCACTGAATTCTAGCTCTCAACTATTAAGTATAACACAATGTGAATCTTATAACTATCCATGCATCCCACATAACTACACACAACCAACTATGCAAGTCTGTAATCTAACCTTAAGAGCCCGGTGGCAAAAAATATAATTAATTGCAATTTAACTGAAGTGGTCTTCAGCGAAGCTTACTTCCACAAGGACGTCTTGCGGCTCATTAGCATAATTACAAGATGGGTTCCCATCGAGGGGGTGTATCGGGCGGAAAAGGAGTGTGGGTGACAGCATTCTGTCATTCATCAGCGTCGCGATGATGGCGGATTCAGTTAAGTGCTCCTCCACTGCGCTTTTTGTGCCAGGACCAGCCCAGCCCAGCCCAGCCCAGCCCAGCCCAGCCAAGCCAAGCAAGTTCACCCCTCCGGCTGCAAATGCAAAATGTAAAATGCAAAATGCAAATCAAAGTGACATTAGCTTGGATTTGATGAGGTTTCTGCTGCAATGCACAACTTTTTGCTCTCTTCTGTCTGACTTATGCGCCCTGGGTGTGGGATGTGGGATGTGGGTTGCATTGTTTCGCCTAGGTGTCGACATTGCCGTTTTGTAAGTGAATATTCTTGGTTCATTTTCTTGGAGCCAGTCTAAAACATCAGAAGGAAAAAATCAAGTACACTAAAGAGCATACAAAAAAAGGAGTTGCAACATGTGGGGCACGTCTAAAAGAAACACTGCACAAATAAAAGAGATGCAACTGTTTCAGATGAAGTCGCTTACCACCCCAAATTTGGGACAAGCAGTAGGAATAATAAGAATAAGTAGAAATAAACTTGAGATAATATGGATTAACTTTAAATACACTTAAAATCCAACGATCTGATAGATCATAAGGCGACTATATAAACTGATGTGATCGATCATAAGGCGGCTGTAAGAAAAACAAAGCTTTGTACCCAAATGTGAGGAGGCCTGCAGGTGCTGAAGAGTAGATTTTCATTCGAAATACCGAAACCCGAACTAAGTACTTGTCAAATGTGTACGGTAACATTTATACATAGGTACACGGAGTCGTAGGAAATAGGGCTTTCCAAAATACACACAAACATATCTCAGATTTTGATTAATATTAGTCAGTTGATAAATTATATGCAAATGCATATTGTGTCTGTTGTCTAAAAATTACTATCGGAAATCGAAATGTATCGATATTCGAGAAACGGAGGCAGTTGAAAAATAGTTATTTACTTAATAATAAATTAAACTTAATAAGCGCCTGCCATACGGTCACCTATGTTCCATTACTACCTCTTATAGTTTTTGAGTTCCGCGTGTGCATACAGATGGGATAAGCGGCAGACAGACAAAAATGGTAATATCGACTCAGAGATTGGTTTGACCAAATTAAATATCTGAGTAAAGAGTAATAAATTATTTCGTATTGAATTCATCTTTCTGTACATTGAGATAAAAGAATTAAAAATAGTGTTCACAAAATATACGTAAAAACTGATAATAAAGATATAGGAAGCAACAGATCCTTTTTAGATTAAAAAACTATGTACATAGAATTATCTTGATTTATTGCTTATTTCTTAAATATGTGCGAGGGTAAAATATTTTTTCGCAGAAATTCAAAGGAATTAAATTATGATTTGTAATACAAAATGAAGAAATTGTAATAAATAATTATTTTCAAGGAATCTGACAAATTGTTTAACAAATAGGCTAAATTGTAGCAAAAATACAACTCGCTGTAAAAAAGTAAAAAAAAACAGCAAACTTATTTAAATTATAATGCGTTGTTTGCGTTTGTAGATGCGAATTAAAGGTCATCCATTTGAGATCATTTGTTTAAGTGTAAGCATAAGAAGAAGAAAACCAAAGAGACACTATTTCATGTCAACGTTTTGCCGACGTTGCACATGCTTAATGTTGTTTTGTTGAGTACAAGCCACAGGCAAATAAATTTAACATTTATACATATTTATGGACAGTCGCATTTCTTGTGCAACAAAACCGCTCAGCGGAAACATAAAACAAAGTGGCACGGAAACGGCATCGGCACATAAAATACAAAATTCGATTGAAAAACTTTGCAACAATTTTTTGTATGCTTTCGTTGTTTTGCTGCTGTGCTTGGCATTTGTACAGTAAAACCAACAGCTATGCAACCGGGAGGCATGTACATCATTTTTCACTTATCTGACCCCAGGCCGTTAACGCAGTGACTCAGTGGTTCAGTTCTGCGCTTCTCATTGTATTTTATGGGTTTGCTATGCATTTACAATTGCAATCCAGGACAGCACAGGACACGCTGGAACACGCAACCAGCCAAGGCAAGAACTCAAGTTCAGTTTTTACTTTTATAATTTTAATGTCATTTAATTATGAAAATAATTCTGAGTTGATCGCTTGCTGGCTCAGTGGCTGGCAAACAGCATTTGTCCCCAACTAGTCCAACTTGTTCTGCTTGCCACTGGAGCTGATGTTCCTGTTGTTGTTGTTGTTTGTGCTTTGCAAAATAATTAAATGAAAGCTGCAGGATATTTGCACACAATGTGCACTGATTATGTGCCGTGTCCTGTTACCAGCAACACCCCTCCCCCACACTATTGGCCTATGGCGTTGTTTTCCTGCATTCTACCATATTTTGACCTGCCAGTCAGTTGGCTTAAATAGTTCACTTCTGCAAACCTTAAAGGTCAAAGTTGTTATTCGCATTACATGCTGTAATTAATTTTGTAATATATGATTTTTGTTTGTGTTGAGGTGTTTTTTCCGGTTGACTGGCATTTACTGAAATATTTTTCGGATTATTACAATTTCATTTCATTATCTGATATGTCATTTGTAATTACCAAACCAATTTTTAATTAAAAGTGTTCACAGAGCTAATATATTGAATTGCAAATCAAGTATCTATTGGTTGAGTACACCCAATAAATTATAATTATAGCTTAATTAAAGTATTTTTAAAGTACACATCTAGGGAAACATTTTTGTAAAAAATTAAACATGCATTAAAAGTAAAATTATAACTTTCCCATTGTGACGGCAAAACAGTCTAATCTCAGCCAGTGAGAGTGGGAATTTAGATAAGATTGTTTAAATGAAGATCTCTTTTTTTTGCTAATCTTTTTCTGAGCAGTTTCTACTTACTGCAACATTGGTTGTCTTATAGGTTTAAACTATTTTCGCTAATCGTGTATTGATTTGTTGTCTTCAATTAGACAGAATTAGAAACTGCAACGGAATTGCACTGAGCTCCGTCAAATAAGCTCCAAGTTCTCCAGTGCCCCACTTGATAAGCCCTCCGATTTGACGGAGCTGCTCCATGTTCAAAGTGTGAATGTTTGCCATAATCTATAGCAGCGCGGCACTGAGTAAGTACATATGTTTTGGTGAGTGAGTGTGCGTGTGTGGGTGTGTGTGTGTGTGTGTGTATGGGTGTGCTGTTGTGATTGTGCTGCCTGTGATTGATAACAGTTCTAATTGGATCCCAACAAGAACTGGGTGGTGATAAGGAGACAGCTGTGCCAAGGGGCTGCCCCAGCCAACTTAATCGCAATCGCAATGAGCTCTTTCATTTACACATGTTTGCACATCATTATCAGTAAGCAGCCGGAGTCCGTCATTTCAGGTCCCGTCACTTGGTTCAAGCGTGCACGGGTCCAAAACAGTTCCGTTTCAGTAGTACCCATTCAGTTTTACGGTGCGGTTCGCTGTGCGCAAAACTTTCGTAGTTGTTCGTCGATTCTGTGATATTCGTGTGCTTGGATCCCATTCAGGATCTTGTCTGCTTCACTGACTCCACATCCGCATAACTCCAAATACAATCTTTAAGCACATAAATACTTTACACGGGACAAAATGCTGCGCAGTAGCTGCAAAGCACTTCGCAATAGTTTTTCGAGCAGTGTCTGGAGGGCTGCCAGTTCTCATGGACCCAGACAACCAGTGAGTGTAAGGGAAATGAAATGAGCCATACAATGTGGCAATGAATAGCTGTAAATAAGAGTAAAACAATCATTATCGATTGAGTGTACAACATTATTTTGTAAAATTATTGCTTAACGCTGATTGAGGTTGAAATGGTTGAAGTGCTTATTGGATCATTTATCTTTTTGACACATTTCTTTAGATGATTTATTTAAGTTACAATTGATTTATAAATTGTATTATATATAATTTTTTAAATAATTTTTTTTCTCAGCTTTAAATGAGTTTTTCTCAGTATAATTGGGTTGCATATTAGCTTATGTTTTGTTAAAAAAATTAATTTAATGAACATATTGCTCTTTAATAACGTTTGTGAGTTATCTGAACGATGGGTTTAATTTTAAATTATCGGAAAGTTACAATTTCAAAGAAAATACGTTTTCGACCTTCTAAGCAAAATTTGTCTTTTCTAATCGCACTTTGGTGTCAATTATAAAATTCGATGTACAGCCAAACCCATAAGGAGAAAGAAAGATAATGGGTTCAACTAAAGTCATTGGCCAGACACTTGCAATATCTACAAAAGCAGTCTGTAAACATTTGTAAGCTGTCGTACTTCGAGAATATAGACAAAAATAAAACCGATAAGAGTTCTTTTTTTTTGTCATTTGGGTATGAGGGAAAATTACTCGTGGAATCATCGTTGAAGCTGACGTTTTCAGAAGAGAATTTGATGTACTTCAGAATGTCCACAGTCAACACTAAATAGACTATGTCAATTGTAGGTAAGCGGCTGATTGTGGACACTGAACACTAGCAGATTAGGAACGAATTTTCCTTGGCACTAAAATTTAATCAGCACTCAATCGGCTTAACAAAAGAGGCAAATAGAACAACAACAACAATAGCAAAAAAAATACAGCAGTCGGAATGTAGTTCAAGATTTTAGTTTGTATATTTTTAAGGACACATCAAAATGGCAACAGCTTGGAATGGCAGAAATGATTCGGGGGGTCTGAAATGGGCTGGGTTCTGCTAATTGAATGGACAGAATGAAATCGATATATGTTTTTTGGGTTAGAGGCATGCTGTAAATCATTTGCAGCCTGGGTTCGGATTGAGGGACATGCTAAACATACAAATGGGGTTTTACTGGTTGCCTGGGAAGTGAGACAAAATAAAACAGAACAGAAAAAGGAGAAACAAAAAATTGTATTTGCCGGACAAGCTGATAAAATGTCACAAAAAGCGTTTGCACAGCATGACAGCTGTTGGTAGAACGCGGCGTATACGTGTTAAAATAAATTGTAAAGTGTAAATATTGTATTTCAAAACTTCAGCACGTACACTCAGAGAAAAAAGCTGGAGGCTACATAAGTGTGCCAGGCGGACACAAAGTGTGTGAGAAATGCCAACAGTTTGTTTTTGTTTATTTTTTGATGCCTGTGGCAATTCAATGCCTCTCGTCGCTCGTCTTTCCAATAAACTTTAAGCCCTTTTAAATATGCATAGATCAGGCCTTGCTCCGGGCAAGGGTCGACAGTTGCATTTGCATATGGCCACAGTCCGTAGTCCGTAGCCCGTAGTCCGCAGCCCGCAGTCCGCAGCCCCTACTTTGGAATATAATGAGTCCAACGTTGCCTTTGACACTCAAAACGATTTGGCTAGGTCAGGGTCGTCACTTCGTCGCTTTTCCAGTCCCGGCTCCCTGACTAGTTTCCCCGCGTCATCGTTGCCCAGTTTGACACGTGTTGGCAGTTATGGGCCAGCTCCAGTGCTTTTGTATGCCTCTGATTGTGTGTGCTTGTCTGTGTGTGTGTGTGTTTGTGGTACATCATAAAAAGAGAAACAGTGGGAAAAACAACAATATTACATAACAATACAACAAATAACAAATATAGTGTTGTAATTGAGCATCAAACAGCTGTTGTCGTTTTCTGATAAGACCTATGGGAATCGCTCGAGAACTTTATGCCACAAGAGATAGCACAACGGAAACTTAAGTATCGCAATACAACTTACATAATTGCTTATTTAATCTTAATCATTGATTCCAAATGCTTTCCATTTTGCAAACATAGTTAATGGTTTTTTATCTAAGTCTTTTTATTTAAAATATTCAAAGTAAAAGTTATGCTGGAGTTATAATTATTTTAATATGTAATTTATTAATTGTGCTTTAATTTGTACCACAGTAAACTCCCTGCTTTCACCTTGATTATTTTTAGAATCATTTGCGTAGGCCGTAATCGTTTTTCCACAGTTTTATTGGCGCTTTTATGGAGTCTGTCTGCGAACGGCTATAAATTATTCCAGCAAAACAAACTTTTGGGCAGTCAGCAATTTAATTGCTCAATAATTAGATTTTGACAGCAACAAGTGTACACTTTTGCCAGACTGTTATCAATATGAAAACAACTCGAACCTCAGCCTTTGATTACAAATACAAATAATAAATGAACCAACTAACTGGGGTAAACATTTTGTGGCATGTTAAGCGCAATGTCAGCAGTAGGTTAATGTAAGCTATTTGCATGGGGCGATGTGGCATGTTTGTATTATTAGAAATTCATAGTAAAAAAAATCTATTTCCATTTGTTGTGTATCGCTGATTATATTTATTTGGCTATTAACTAGAAAAATAGATAAATTTAATTCAAAATTAATAGACAATTAAGAACATTAAAATAATGATTGTAAATAATTTATAGATTATAAAATATATAATAAATAATCATGCTTAATAAATATATATATTTTTCAATAATTATATCGGTATTTGTTCGTGTCGTGTTGGTTCGTGCTTTTGCATGATTTTATGTCCATCTCTAGTTGACTCTTCGCATTTGTTTGCTGAATACCTAGTTGACAGCCAGACAAAAGATTTGCCCATTGTGATATTATTAATATTGCTTTTGTGCATCAGGCATCTGGCAAAATGTTATGATAACGATATAAACTGAGCAATGACAACAAAGCGAAATATTCAATAGCCGAGTAAAAGCCAAAGTCAAACAAGCAAATAACAAATATTTGTTGGCAATTTGGCTGATTTGTGTGTGGGACACCTTTTGATCGCCTCAACATTTTTATGGAGTACGCCTTCAGTGTATTTATTACTTGGCCAGCAGAAAATGCTGTTCTGATGTCGTCAATTTGAACGTAACCCAATGAAAATATTTACGCCTCAATATAATTTACAGTTCAATCGTGCGATAATTGGCAAAGCCTTCGCCTGTACTTCTGAGGTTGCCTCTGATTTCGTTGTAACATTTGCGAACACAAGCAACTTGCCGCTTGCCGCTTGCCGCTTGCCGATTTGTATTGCGTCTGAAAAGTCAATCAATATCAAGTTCAAACAAAATATGGAATAGTCACTGAAGTGTGCATAGCGCAATGGCGGCGACGCTGATTGATTGATGTGTTAGGTAAAATAAGAAAATAAAAAGCAAATAAACTGCATAATGCAATCACAAATGATTAAACGAGGAATATAATTAATTGAGGACCGCTAAAAATACTGATGTGCAAAATGTGGTCGAATGATTCCGTTGACAGAAAATCGAACTTGAGCATAGCACTTGCGACTTGCCTTTTAGGATTAAATAAGTTACAAATTTAAAACCAATATAAATCTACATTTAAACATTGGTGACTGTGCTAAAAAAAAATTGAGTTATGTCGAATTTTAAATATGATTTTTTTGACAAACGTTTTATTGCATTTCCGGTTTAGGCATTGAACATTTCGGAACTTGTCTGTTATTTTGATTTTTTAGTGTCTGTGTGATTGTTGACGGAAGCATTGGCTCAGTTGATATTTCCGATTGACAGGCATAAATCGAGCTTGCGTTATATTTCCCAGAAGGCAGCACGTTAAATTATGTAAATAAATTTAAATTGAGTGACTGTCAAATTTTATTTAAAATGACTTTAAACGACCAACTCATACCGATAAGTCAAATTGAATTTATACCATTATTTTCTGGCATAGCATTTTTGAAAGTTATTTATTGACAATATGGTATTATGAGGGAGGTGTTCGTATCTAGGGCTTTAAATCATTGATCCATATTTGCAATTAATTACCATATAATGTATATGCACCGTGTTAAAAAAAAATTCAATTGTTACACATAACAGCTAATTATTTGCTGTTCTAGTTGTAATTATTTTACTTGTCTGCCTGTTTATTATGCAAAAACAATATAACTATATATATATTAATGTATATATTAAGCCTTGACTTAACGTAAATCGGTGATTATGATTTATATACACAAACGCAAAACTGATTAAGTTCAATGATAACGATTAGAGCCAGGAACTAGGCGGTCTAATAAATTGAATTTCCATCGATTTGTTGCTTTTATTTCCAAGTGTTTTGCTGTCGTAATTTACAACCTCATCATGTGTTTACTGATTGTCAGAGATAACACACAAACACACACTCACACACACACACACACACACACACAACTTGTGGGGGTTGCATTGCTGCCCCATTTCAATGACTTGGTTCTCATAGTCCATTTATGACTTGTTCGAATATTTGATTTGTGTCTTATCTTGCTGTAGTTGCTGCCACCGGAGAAGCGCTTGGAGAAGGCCCACCCACAGTTTACGGAACGTAGTCAGCTTAAATATGCCCGGCGTCTGGTGGTCAAGTTGGGCAGTGCGGTGATTACACGTGAGGACAATCATGGCTTGGCTTTGGGTCGTTTGGCATCCATTGTGGAGCAGGTTTGTGATAAATATTTATTAAGTGCTTATCAAAAATCCTTAATTATTACATTATTATTTTATTGACGATCTTCAAGCCTAATTGTTTTTTACAAATAACTTTCAACTTAATGATGAGAACTCTAAATATCTTTGTACTTATCATTTGGAAAATATATAAATCTGCACAGAATGAATATAAATTATTAATTCTATTTTATTTAATAAATACACTTTTGAATAACTAACTTGACATTACAATAATTTTGATGAACACTAAGTAAAAATAATCTTATTTATCTCAAGTGTGTTCTTTTCATTGTTATGTTGTTTGATTTGAAGCTGTACTCAAAAGTTATCTGGCACCCATAAGACATTTAACTTAAGCTAATTGGTATTTGTGCTTTTCCAGGTGGCCGAGTGCCATTTGGAGGGTCGTGAAGTCATCATGGTGACCAGTGGCGCTGTGGCGTTTGGCAAACAGAAACTTGCCCAGGAGCTGCTAATGTCGCTATCGATGCGCGAAACGCTGAATCCGAAGGACACCAAGGAGGTGATACACACACGCACACAAACATACACACACACATTGACACACTCACACACACACACACACACACACAAATGTAATTTAAAGTTTCACACTAAGCTGGTGGCTATTTCATTAGTTCGATGGCGCCACATTGGAGCCACGTGCGGCTGCTGCGGTGGGTCAATCGGGTCTTATGTCACTCTACGATGCGATGTTTGCGCAGTATGGAGTCAAGATTGCACAGGTCAGTTGCGGACAACACTTAATCAAATTACACACCACGAAAGTGAAACACCGAGACTGAAACTGAAACTAATTCATGTATTTAGGTGCTGGTGACCAAGCCGGACTTCTACAACGAGGAGACGCGCAACAATCTCTTCTCGACACTCTCCGAATTAATTAGCCTAAATATTGTGCCAATCATCAACACGAACGATGCCGTCTCACCGCCCATGTTTATACGTGACGATGAGCCAGCTGGCGGCGCTCGAAAGGTACGCACCTAATCCCCCCGGGACTAAGATACCATTTCTGTGTGCATGCCCACAACAATGTGGCCCTGTGCCTCTGTGTCTGTTTCAGGGCATTCCCATTAAGGACAACGACAGCCTCTCGGCCATGCTTGCCGCTGAGGTGCAAGCGGATCTGCTCATCCTTATGTCTGACGTCGATGGCATCTACAACAAGCCCCCCTGGGAAGATGGCGCTAAACTGATGCATACCTACACCAGCGATGATGTCAATAACATTGAGTATGGCACCAAATCAAAGGTGAGTTTCCTTCCATACCAATTAATTCCATTGGAAGAGCATTTTAAAAAATTGGCATTCTTTTGGCGGCAGGATTAACTCTTAATTATGTTTCCAAAATAGTTTAGATAGTTTATTAATTGTAAACAATAATTAGCTTTACATATTAAAATAAACTATAATATGAAGCTTATTAAAATTGGTCAGTCAAACAGCTGCAATACTTTTACTTATATTATAACAAATTGAAATAAAGTCCAAATAAGTCTAATTTAAGTAATTATTATCTTGGTAAACAATTCTTTATTTTATTATTATTCTCTGCAAAAGAACACAGATTTTATAGCTTTAATTTGGCTTCGTTGATTAATTGATTCATTTATTGTGGCAACATAGTGAAAGTGTAAAAGAAAGTGTGATTTACTTGCTACGCGTTAGGGTCTTAGCCAAAAATGTTGTTAGGAATTTTCTGTGACTGTTTCTAAATATTTGTGGCCATTACGTGACAGTCATTTGGAATAGTTTTTTCTGCTTCACCTGAGCTGGTTTCATTAGCACAGATCCTGTTAAATATTTAAAAGGCAAAACATGTTGACACCGTAGAAAGTTTTGCTGTTTTGCTGTCCTTGCGTAATAATTTCTCAAAATGGTGTCAGAAGAAGGGAGAGGGGGATGCTGCAGCAAGAAAAAACAGCTGCAGTTGTCGCGTATTGCAACTTAATGGTGTTTATTATGGAAGTTTGTTTATTGCATGCTTCACACTTTGGCCAACTCTTCATAATAATTCCGGTCGCCTTGCAGGTGGGCACGGGCGGCATGGATGCCAAGGTGAAGGCAGCTACCTGGGCTCTGGATCGGGGCGTCAGCGTTGTTATTTGCAACGGCATGCAGGAGAAGGCTATTAAGACAATTGTCGGTGGCAGAAAAGTGGGCACATTCTTCACAGAGCTAACAGAGACCGCCAATACGGTGCCGGTCGAAGTGATGGCAGAGAATGGTAAGTAACACAATTCTGATTGAAACTAAGAATTCTACTCATTGTATAACAAGAATGAGAAGTAAGACTAAGACATAAATATTGGCAAGATAAGAAGACAAGTTTATACAAGCCAGCTAAGAAGTAAATACTATTATTAAGTGCCCAATATGGACCACTGCAACCCAGTTAAAGCTAACAAACTTTGTGTCTCATCTCTGATTCATGATAACAAACCAGAAAGAACGGACATCTTTGGCAAACCAAGAACTAAATACGATCTACAACACATTAATTTTAGTTTGAAGCTATAAATAATATAACGTTATTAACTTTCTAAAACAAGTTTCTTAAGTTACAAGATTGGCAAAATGCTAAAAATAGGGTGGGCGAGAACTACCGATCTTTGAAGGAGATTCCGAGTAATCTATCTTTCCAGCTTGACTTTTAATCTGGGGGCTGAGTGGCCGAAAAATTTTTGAAGCAGCTTACTAGAAATCGTTTTTAAAATTTTTGTAGCATTTAAAGGAGGCGGACTGATATGGATATCCAATTAGTTATTGATCTCTATTGATTAGGGAAGTTGCCAGTAATATATTTCCTCAATTAGGTGACTTTAGCTTCCAAATTGTGGAATACAAGCGCATTTCAGATTTGTTGGCGTGCTATATGCTGACTTTTAAGGATATCGCCAATTACCTACCAACCAAGTTTGGTTACTGCAGCCGTAAAACTATAGGAGAAATATGTGGCTTTAGCCATGTGTAATTTTAATTTTTTTTCGGTTTCCAAGCCCCTTAGTGGACGTATTACTCTACTCTCTTTTTGCAATTTGGCTAACTTGCAGGTCTAAGGGTGTCGAAAAAGATTGCGGTCAGACAGACGGACGGACCGACGTATCTACAGACCGACAGACAGCGTGACAGAGAAACAAATGGCATTAGTAGAACATGATTAATTTTACATAACTTGAGCTTGATCGCTGAGGAACTAAGGGAAAAAATGACTAATTTGATTAGATTTGTATAGCTTGTCAGCTGGATTCGTCGGAGCGACTGGGTTTGTTAGTTGGCGTAATGAATTGGATTGGAGTTAGTGTCACTTGGCAAATAGTTCGGTCAAGTCTCAAGTAGAGGGTTATGCTAAGTGTATGGGTTAAGTGGCTCTCAATGAGCGCGAACTGGTAAAATGCTTGGGGCAACACTCTGAAAGTGGCTGGCTGACTGGATGACTGGATGGCTGGGTGACGTGGTGGCCATTTAGTTTGCACCGCTGCAGCTGTTGCTGCAATGAGGTCACCGTGTCTGCCTGAGGTTCACCAATGTCGGACGCACTAAGTGGCATCCGCTGGCCTCACAGCTTCAACTGGTCCGAGTCCTGTCCCTGGTCCTGTCCTGTTGTGCAGCGATTTTTAGTTAGCAAGTTTAATTTAATTGTTATTAGAGACAGCTAAGGCTGAGCGTTCGCAAACAGCTTCAAAAGTGCTTCTTAATTAAGCTGCAGCTTGTAAAACCCTATTTTTGGCTCCAATTGCAAGTAGTTGCAAATGTTGCAAATTCTGCAATTTATTAGGCTCTTAGCGGAAAGTGCTTATACGGACTTAGCTCATGTCCAATTTGTATCGTAATACAATTATATACAAAAATAGGGTAACACAAAATTTAGTTAAAAATAAATAACAAATAACTATTTTTGTTAACATCAGTCTGAAAACGATAACTTATGAATTTTTAACATGTAACTTCAATATTCTGTTAAATTTACAAATAAATTAAATTAAGTTTGGCAATTACAGTGAATTAGGTAAATGTTGCATTCAATTAACCAAACTTTAATTTATCTATTAAGTTTGCGTGCAATATGTAAGATTGTAAAATAACAATAATAAAAATAACATTAAATGACTCTCGGACATCAATGATGTGCTGAAGAGAGAATAGTTATAATATATCATTGAGATCAAGGGAAAAATATCAATTGATGATTCTCTGAACTATATAAAAACAAGTATATCTTATTAGCTTTGTTTTCGAAGTGAACTTTAATAATTGGATTTTTTCATTTTTGGTATATTATTGCATATAAGCCTACAACAAAGTTTCGCTTACATTATTTGTCGTAGTTAGGAAGCTTTATATAGTAAACAAAATTTTTCTCTAAATTTATATTGTAGCAGAAGATTATTGTTATTGTAAAAAACCAAATTCCAAATGTCCCATTTGGCAACAGTGCTTAGAAAGACTTTCCCAACATTTTTATTACACAGCTCGCACAGGCAGTCGACAAATGCAGGCGCTGAGTGCCGCCGAACGTGCCACAGCCGTCAGCAATTTGGCCGATCTGCTGGTTAGCCGGGAGAAGTTCATTTTGGAGGCGAATGCCAAGGACTTGGCGGAGGCGCAGAGGAGTGGACTGGCAAAGCCGTTGTTGTCCCGCCTGTCGCTCAACTCGGCGAAGTTGAAGAACCTGTCGGTTGGCTTGAAGCAGATTGCCGATGACAGTCACAAGGTGAGTGAAAGCTACAAAAACTTCAATTATTTGTGTGAAATGAGAAAATCAGGCAACACACTGGGGACCCAAAAAAGTTGCGGCAAATTGCATTTGTTTGCCTGTCATCAAATGTTGTTTAAAATGCTGTTGACTTGCCAAAAATTGAGTTAGTTTGCAGCCAGGGATTTGGTCTCGCATCACAGCAAAGTGGTCATTTTATGACCTACAACACTGGAGAAACAGCAGCAACAGCAACAGCAACAGCAACAAGCAGCAGAAGTAACTGTTGTTTATATGCAGCTACAGCTTTCTGGCTTTAACAACATTATGAAATCTCTAAGCAATTTTACACTTCAACAAAAATTGACACCCGAAGGAAGGAAACGGAAGCAAAGGACGAAGGACCTAAGCAAGTGGAAGATAAAAGACAGCTCAGCTCCATATACTATATTTATAACGTGCGTGTGTGTAGATGTGTGTGCGTCTTTGCGGTGACATTAACCCACACTCTCACACACAAAGTGGCAACACTTGATGGAGCTTAGACAGAGAGAGAGAGAGAGTGAGAGAGAGAGAGAGAGGGGGGGGATGCATGTCTAAGGACATGCCCCTATTCAATCCAAAGCAACTCCCTTTGCTAGCCATTTTATTGGATGTGATTGTGCGGAAACGTAAAACTTTTTCCCGGTTGCCTGAAAATCGGGTTTTTTTTTTTTTATAATTTTCCGTTGTTGTACGTGTTAAAATGTATGTTGAAAAATGAGCAGCGAAATCGTGACACAAAGTGGCAGTAGCGCAAAAACCATAAATCGGAAAACGAGAAATGAGTAATAAACGAATAACGCTCTCAATAAATGGATCGGGGCTTGGAAAATAAAGTATGTTTATGATGCTGTCGTGGGAGACGACAATTTGAATATAAAAAGTGGGTTTCAGTAAAGTAGGACAATTTTAGAGATAAATAAATTCAGTGGAAAAATATATTATACATAAAAATATAAATAAATAAATTTTAAAAATGTAGAATTTAACAGAGTTGTTCACTTGCAAAGTGTCAACTGTTTTAATTCTAAACTATAAAAAAAATTACAATACAAATACAGAATTCTCAATTTAATAATCGTATATGCTTTAAAAAATAAATAAATGTTTTTCAGAGCAAAAATAAAATATAACTTCTTGCCCTTGTCGTTTTTAAATCAGATTGAAAACATGTGCGCATAATGTGAAACGTGTCAAAGTAAATAACAAAAAGTTATTATAACTTCATTTAAATGTTGCATAATAATCATCTCAAAAATGGTTCTCGACACACTGGGTTGGCCCAAGTTATTAGGCACTACTTATTCAATTGTCCTTTGTAAATATAATTTAAAGTCTGCCGCTCTGCGATGCCAAAGTCAGTAATAATGACCATGTAACCAAATTTACTGAGCATTCAGCCTGAGTTCCAGTCTGAGATTGAGGTTGCTGTCAGGGACGGGGTCTGTGGGCATGGACCATGGCGTCTCGCAGTCTTGACAAACGATGCTCTTGGCTGATGCTCTTTGAGTGGTGTGGAGCAAAGCACAGGATATAATTTCTTGCCCAGTTCAAGTTATCTGTAGCCAATTTCCAGCAGATTTTTGTATCGTTAACGAAAAATAGATGCAAAATAAGGGCAACCAAAAAAAGAAATATAAATAAAGATTACGGCAAGCTGAATGCCTTGATTTATGTATGTAAAACTGCTCCAGATCCGGCAGCGCATTAAAATGGACGCCAGGGATTAGAATTGGCAACTAGGAGGCAATGCTGCATAAATACTTTTTTGTGTTGTCCCACATGGGGTATACGTAATGCGTTAACTGCTGACTTGTCAATTGACTGTTATTTATTTTTATACTACTCCTTTATGTAGAATGTGGGTAGAGTTTTGCGTCGCACACGTTTGGCAGATGGACTGGAATTGAAGCAAGTGACTGTACCAATAGGCGTCCTGCTGGTGATCTTCGAGTCCCGCCCAGATTCGCTGCCTCAAGTGGCTGCCCTGGCCATGGCCTCGGCCAATGGTCTGCTGCTCAAGGGCGGCAAGGAGGCAGCGCACAGCAACAAGGCCCTCATGGAGCTGGTCAAGGAGGCGCTTGCCAGTGTGGGTGCCGAGCACGCCGTGTCCCTAGTGAGTAATAATGTAGCTGTAAGGTTATAACCCAGTTAACACATTGTTAACTTGCCACTTTTATAGGTTTCCACTCGGGAGGAGATAAGCGATTTACTAGCCATGGAGAGCCACATTGATTTGATCATACCACGAGGCTCCTCGGATCTGGTGCGCAACATTCAGGAGCAGTCCCTTCACATTCCCGTTCTGGGACACGCCGAAGGCGTTTGCCACGTCTTCATCGACAAGGACGCCGATTTGAACAAGGCTCTGCGCATTGCCCGAGATGCCAAATGCGATTACCCAGCAGGTAAACTCAATGTTTTTCCAATATAAAATTATTTCAAATGCGTTGACTGAAAGGTTAGCTTTTTGTTCAGCTGATTGTGAATTCTTTTAGTTATAAATTGTGAATTTTGTTAGAAATTTAAATATTATTTAAATATTATATAATTTAAATGCATCAAGAATATTTTACTAATTATAATTATTTATTTAAATGGAATATACTTTTTATACTATATTTTATATATATTTAATTAGAAATTCACAGCTAATTTTTTTGATTAGAAAATTGTATTCATCAAGAATATTTGAGTGCTATTAATTGATATTTTGAATGCTATCCCATTTTAACGACAAAATTCCCTATCTATATTTAACATTAAACTTTATTGCATTTTAATTGTGCTAAAAATAACATGTTCTTTGGAAATTTATATTTCATCATCAAATGACAAAAGAAACCGTCTCATGCTCAGTGCCACATTTTAATTAGAGACATTTCTACACCAAAACGCAATGCTCCAAAAATTAATTGCATTTTTGTTCTGCTATCGTTGCTGCCACCTCGTTTAACTGGCAGCCTGCAACGCAATGGAAACGCTCCTCATACACGAGGATCTAATGAGCGGCGAGATTTTCAACGATGTCTGCAACATGCTGAAGCGGGAGGGTGTCAAAATATATGCGGGGCCTCGTCTAAATCAGCAGCTGACATTTGGACCGCCTGCGGCAAAGAGTCTGAGGCACGAATACGGAGCACTGGAGTGCTGCATTGAGATTGTGCCCAGCCTGGAGGAGGCCATTAATCACATACACACATACGGAAGCGGTCACACGGATGTCATTGTTACGGAAAATGGTACGAAAATTGAAAATTAATTTCAATTGCTTGCAATTGATGCAGAAAAATTAGTCGACCATGTGTCCAGGGACTTTCCAATGGGCGAATTCCTCAGGCTAATGACAATTCAATGCGCAGGTTATAAATTAGTTTGGCGACAGCATTGGGTACCAAACCCCACTCCCCTTCCCCCCGCACACACATTCTAAAGTGGATTCCATTATTGCCAGCGCAAGTTTGGCATACAGCGATTTATTACTAAATAATTGGAGAGGAATATTTTGAAATATCTGAATCCTGCTCTTAACTGAACCAGAACCGTATTATGCCATAGGGTTAAAATAGAAAGAGTTATCAAGTCTCTGACAGGCCAATATCAAAAAGGATTTAGACAACAACTATCCGGAAATAGATGAATAGCCTAGGAAAACTCACCGATCTCTTGGCAGGAATCAAATTCACTTTATTAACTAGATTTTTCGCTCAAAACACAAGATGTAAACCAATAAATATTTTCGCATTCGTGCAGGATGATGGAGGACGGCTAAAAAAGGTTTCAATGCATTCAAAAATTCAAAATTCAGTTGTGCTATACAAATTGACAAAGTTCCGATAGGGTCACAAATAAATCTTAAAACATTTATCTAACAATTTAGGTAAATTCACAAAAGCTGAAAGTTTCATACTATAACTTAATTTTCTGTACAAATACTGATTTAATTATGGTATTGCTTATCAGTTTCAAGCCAAATTATAGTTTATTAATTGCAGCTTGGTTTGCAGCAATCAGCTTTTGAATAACTTTTGGACTTTTCAACTGACCTGTTTGATAATTCAATTAAAGACTGAATAAACCATGGCCAGGCTAAGTGCACTGGCATGTTTTGTGGAATTTGCATGTGTGACGTCATTGATAGTGTTTTGTGTTTTAGTCAAGGTTGGGATCAGGTTCTCAGGTTCTCAGGTCGTGTCGACTGTTGGCCCTTTGCTGTTGGCTGTTTGCTGCTGCCACCACGAATTTAAATCATTTGGGAAATTAATTTAATTCAGCATGATGTGCTCGTACTCGTGCCTGAATATTACATTTTCTGTTTTCTGTTTTCCGTTTCTAGTTTTTAGTTTTTTAATTTATTTTTTTATATTTTTCTGTTTTTGGTTTGCTATATACTATTTTTCCATTTTCCATTTCGTGCAGATGCCGCCGCAAAACATTTTCTTGGCAGCGTCGACAGCGCCTGCGTTTTTCACAATGCAAGCTCGCGTTTTGCGGACGGTTTCCGGTTTGGACTTGGCGCCGAGGTGGGCATCTCAACAGCTCGGATCCATGCACGTGGCCCCGTCGGTGTCGAGGGCCTGTTGACCACCAAATGGATACTCAACGGTCAGGATCATGCGGCAGCTGACTTTGCCGATGGCGGACAACGCACCTGGCTGCACCAGTCACTGCCCATTGATTAGTTGTGCAGGCAGATCTGTTAGCCTGTTGCTGTTTTTGTTAATATATCTTGTAAATACTTTGTGCATATGGTATGGTAATTGAAAGTAAATCGTGCTTTGGGCAATCTGCTGCACCTGCATCATCATTCCGAAGGGGGTAATTAACCCAGGAGGGGCTGCACGATGACAGCTGCCAGTCGCGGCCACACAGGAGATATTAATTCAAGTGGAAATTATTTGAGCGTGCAACTTGTTTAATTAATAATAAAAGTGTGTACAGCGAAAGGGGAAAGGGGAAAAGGGATGCTGTCAGCGCGAGTCCTCGGCGCAAAGTTTGTGTAGAAAGTTGTTGAGCGCGTTCCACGCCCACAATCTGATATGGCACGCAACGCCCATCGCAACATGAAGCTGAAGCTGAAGCTGAAGCTGGAGCAGAAACACCAGACCTGCCCTCAACAATATTAACAACAGAAATTTAATGAAAATTATTCAAGCAACGCGAATTTTGCTTTAAGTTGCAATTTCAAATAACAAAAATTTGAATTCGCTTGCAAGCAAAATAAAAACCTTGTGGAAAATATAATCATAAATTAGCCATAAAACGTGGAGCATTTCCCAAGTCCCAAGATCCGAGATCCGAGACCCGAGCCCAGAACTCAGAACCCATTTGGTATGCAAGCGTCGCCAAGTATTTTAATTTTAATGTGCATTGAGGCAAGTTTTCAGCGCTCAGTTTTCAGTTTTCAGTTTTCATTTTTCAGTTTTCATTTTTTGGCTCTTGGCGCTCAGTTTTGGGTTTACAGTTTTCATTTTTTCTCTGCCTGGCACTTTAGCTAAGTTTATTTTAGTGCTGCACGCTGCATTGCGTGCCAAAGAGCCACCATAGCCCAAAAGCACCCCACTGCACTGCACCCCCGCCCGTGGCCCAGAAAAGGTGCTACTGCGCCCCGTCAGCGCATCAACGTTCTCCGAAGCGTTTTCAGCTACCAATTTGAAGTTGGAGTTAGGGCCAGTTTGCGTCGTTTCGCCCATTTGTAATGCCAAACTCAGGTAGGGTCATACTCATATTTAGTGGCGAATAAATGCTTGGGTTGAGCGAAAAGTTTCCCATTAGAGACTTTTAAATCACATGTATTTTATGTGGATAAAATTAAAGACAGCAAATTAAATTAAATTGATGGCAATTAATAGCAATAAGCTAATGCAAATCATGAACTAACAGCCAATTAAATATAAGTTTAAGTTTTATGAAAATTCATCACTTTAGCAAATTTTAGCTATAATTGGATTAAAATTAGCTGAGGATCAACTTTAAGCAACTTTTTGACTGACCCAAAATCCGGTTAGTTTCTGAATACTCTTCATGAGTACCAGATATCAGCGTGTACAGGCTAACATAATTTCTGGAATTTCAACTGGATTTTGGTGTTGAGCTCAAAGGCAACATCGTACTGACAATGATACGTATAGTGGAGGCACCTGCCTGTGGCAACAGTCACGTAGTTTTCAATAGTTTTGCCAAGCACTTGAAAAAGTTTTGGCCACACATTTGGCAGCAGCTAACTTTCAGTTGAAACTGCAGTTGGCCAACAAAGATGAGGATGAGGATGAGGATGAGGATGAGGAGACTCATGTTTGCACCAAAACTCACAAGCAGCGAATGCTGAATTTTGCGCTACACTTAATTAAAATAATAAACAGCTCGCATATAAATCTCGTAGTTAATACTACGTTAAGATCTGGCGATATGCGACCGCACTGACAACCGACAAATTGTCAAGAAATGCACTCACGCCTCTATTTAAACATACACCACACACACACACACACAGACAATTGTCTTCAGTCTTTTCTTATATTTTTGTATTTATTTTGTTTTTCTTTATTTATTTATTTATTTTATTTTATTTTTTTTTTTGTTGGCTACGGGCATCTTGGGTCGGACCATCTATGGGCCGAGTGAGCGAAATGAGTGAGCAGCCACTCAAAACAATTTTGTCACATCATTGGCACAACATTGAGCATTATACACAGAAAGGCTGGCCAGAAGTGGCCAAGTATGTAGTACACAACATTGTTCAGTTCTTCGCATTTATTTATATAAAAACTTAAAAATATATCTACAATGGGGATGCCTATACAAGTCCTGGCGCATATTCGCCCTCATGCAACTCAAAGCATCGCTCTTGCCAAATGCACCAGGCATAATTGAGTGTACATGAAATGATACAAGCCGATAATCGGGCATTTAAATATTCGAAATACTCTTCGATGACATTAATGATACCATCCAATGAAATTCTAATGTTTTTGAAGGGCTTTTATAATAAATAAAATTTAATCGGAATTAATAAAATCATTATTGAAACTCTTCTTTATGAAAATAATAATTATAATAATAATAAAATTGTGTTTGAAAATTAATTTAGTTATTGATTTATATCAATATTAAAATAAATATTGAAAAAATAGATATAATTTTCTAAATGTACTTGATAATATCATATTTACCAATTCATCTCTTTCAAATATATCCATAGACAGGCGCACTCGAAGGATTTATAAAGTGTTATATCAGAATTAATACACATAGAAAATATATATGTATATATCATCAGTCGAAATCAATATCTATTAAGTTAGGCATGAAGTTAAAAATTTGTATACATATATTTTATGATCTATTTTGTATCAATTATGAGTAAATTAAAATATGTACAAATTTAGTTAATGAAGTTCACGATATATGGGTGATATGATTTTGCAGAAAGATGAACAGTGTAATAAAGTCAATGGACCCGTATCCGGCAAGTGCACCGATATAAATGATGTATTTTTCGTTTCCGTTCCCCTCCCGCTGCTTGGGGCTCCGTGGGCACAGTCGGAATTCATCAGCATGTTACTATGGTGAAAAAGATCCATTGTTCGAGATGACGGACAGAACTTATTTAAATGCCGACGTCGGCCATAGAGCGAATCACTCTGATTGCTGTCGCTGAGGTATATAGACGTCGTGAGTGGCGTGATCGCTTTGGTGTCTGTTGCAAGGATATAACAAGTGGGTGTTTTCTGTATTTTAGTAGTGCTGCCCCAACAATTTCAACAATCTTAAGACAAAATGTGTGACGAAGAGGCATCAGCTTTGGTTGTGGACAATGGATCCGGCATGTGCAAGGCTGGCTTTGCTGGCGATGATGCTCCACGCGCTGTCTTCCCATCGATTGTGGGCCGTCCTCGTCACCAGGGCGTGATGGTGGGCATGGGTCAGAAGGATTGCTATGTTGGTGACGAGGCGCAGAGCAAGCGTGGTATTCTCTCCCTGAAATATCCGATTGAGCATGGCATCATCACCAACTGGGACGACATGGAGAAGGTCTGGCATCATACCTTCTACAATGAGCTGCGTGTGGCCCCCGAGGAGCATCCCGTCCTCCTCACCGAGGCCCCCCTCAACCCAAAGGCCAATCGCGAGAAGATGACACAGATCATGTTCGAAACCTTCAACTCGCCAGCCATGTACGTGGCCATTCAGGCAGTTCTCTCTCTGTACGCCTCCGGTCGTACCACGGGCATTGTCCTGGATTCCGGTGACGGTGTCTCGCACACTGTGCCAATCTATGAGGGTTATGCTTTGCCACATGCCATCCTTCGTCTGGACCTGGCTGGTCGCGATCTGACCGACTATCTGATGAAGATCCTCACCGAGCGTGGCTACTCCTTCACCACAACCGCTGAGCGCGAAATTGTGCGCGACATCAAGGAGAAGCTGTGCTATGTTGCCCTGGACTTTGAGCAGGAAATGGCCACAGCGGCTGCTTCCACCTCGCTCGAGAAGTCTTATGAGCTGCCCGATGGCCAGGTGATCACCATTGGCAATGAGCGCTTCCGCACACCCGAGGCTCTGTTCCAGCCCTCATTCCTGGGCATGGAGTCGTGCGGCATTCACGAGACCGTCTATCAGTCGATCATGAAGTGCGACGTGGACATCCGCAAGGATTTGTATGCCAACAATGTTCTCTCTGGCGGTACCACCATGTATCCAGGTACGTTCAATTGCCTCGCAAATTAAAAACAGATACAAATTTAATAATAATTTCTTAAGACTTATTTTTATTTTAAAAATTTTTTGCTTACAATTTTTTTTTTGTTATCATTACTGTGTAGTATTTTATGCAGTTATGTAAAAAAAATAGTATTCATTTAAATTCTAAGATTTCAATTTTTCAATTGATTATGCGGAATATGAAACATCAAAATTTAAATTCTGATATTTTCAGGTATTGCTGATCGTATGCAGAAGGAAATCACTGCTCTGGCACCATCCACAATTAAGATCAAAATTATTGCACCACCTGAGCGTAAATACTCTGTATGGATCGGTGGCTCCATTCTGGCCTCTCTGTCCACCTTCCAGCAGATGTGGATCTCCAAGCAGGAGTACGACGAATCCGGCCCAGGCATTGTGCACCGCAAGTGCTTCTAAGTATTTAGTGTGCAACGTCAAATGCAACAACAACAACAACAACAACAATAACAACCACAACAACAACAAAAGAAAGAACAAGAACAAGAACAAGTGGCGTTTATATATAGCCTATATGAGAACATCTAATATGCATATATCTTATATCTGACATTGGGTATATGTTTAGCTATGGCCAGGCTAGCTGCATCTGGGCGCCACAAAGCGCTCCACCCTTGCAAAAAAGTATCTTTAAAATAACATTTAGTTGAAGAAGCAGAAGAGGATGAAGAGGAAGAAGTTGAAATGGAGGCAAAGAGACCCAAACGAGTAGATAGAGCATCTTTTATATTTAGTTTCGATTTGGATTTTGATTTGTTGCCAACAGTTACACACGGAGCTGACCAAGAGAACAAAAAGCTAGAAAAATAAAAGACAATCGGATGTACAATAAAACAATTTATATCTGTGTATAAATTAATGTGTCAAAATCGAAAGCGAAAGCAAAAGCGAGTAATCGAAACATTGAAATGCCATCAAACAATCGCATGTTCAATAAATGTTGCGAAAGTTTTTTAATTACGCTTGCCGAGGGAACCTTTGGACTTCCCAAAACGTCAATCAGCAACTTCAGAAACTTTTCTACGGTCCGCAACTGAAGCTGTAACTGTATCTGTGAAAATGTATATAAATAATATATATATATATATATATATATGTATATATATATATATGTAATTTAGCTGTCAAATTGTTCGGCTCAAGTTGGTCGCATCTCTCACGGAAGTTGCTCAACTTGAGCCGGATGTGAATGTGTGTGCGAGTGTATGGGTGCTGGGTGTGTGTGTGTTGTCTTGTCTTCTGTGTATGCGTGCGTTCGCCTGTGTGTGTGCCTGTGTTGTTAGTCATGATTTATGTCCCGACTGAGTGACTATATGACCGTGTACATATGTCTTGTGTTGTCATGTATCAGCTGCGCACTACAACCTAATGCTTCCTCTGCTCCTCCTACCACATCATTAAAGTACATACATATATAAACAAAGACATAAATATATACACCTATATGTATGCAGTTATGTTTACAGTATATGCACATATTCACTTAGCGAGTGGAGTGTGATATATTTGCAACTTGTCTAAAGTGCAAGCAAACTTTGCAACTTGCTAAGGCAACAATAAACTTGTCGAATCGTGTTGCAAGTGTTGCAGTCCAGTTGGCCATCAACTTTTTGGACTGCTGCTAAAAACTACACCTCAGAGGAAAAAAAAAACCAATGTAGATATTTCACAAATACGATTCTTCAGACACACTAATTGAGTTAACATACTTAACTTATTGGTATCAGGCACTAAATGCAGATGCCTACAGTTTATTCTGGAATACTTCGCATATATCCAAACATATTATCAGAAACAAGAAACGTATTAAAAGAAGTAAAGCTTGTCAATTCTAAGAAAAAGAAGGAGTTGGAAAAAAGGTTTATAGCTATGGTGATAAATTGCTTCAGGACAATCAACTTAACAGAAAATATATACGATTTACGCAAACCCAACAAAAATCTCAAAAAATTAGAAAAAAAATGTTTCGCATATAAATTTTTTAAATAAAACTGATAAATAAAGTAAAAGTAGAACAGATAATAGAAGGCATAATAACGGAAAATAAGTTAAGGATAGCAGTAATAAGATTTTTAACCAAATATTCGAAATATTCTGATAAGCTGAGTCGATGCAGTCAGACCACAAAAATAGACAAGATAATTTTCAAAATTAAATGAGGCAATACGAATTTTAACTTAAGTTCTATTTTGAACACTACGAGTAACAAGTGGGTTTGGCTAATAGCCTATGTGCTGCCATTCTCACAATATACTGACTTATATTCTGTCAGAAATTGGTGGCCAACATCCGAAATGTCAATTGCATGAATTTTGAACAGATATCAAGTGACGCGTTTGGTTCAGATATCAAATGACGCATACGCAGCGCTAGAAATGTGGCATTTGGCCGTCTGGTGGCATTTGTCTGTCGATGTGCCCCATCGAGTTGTCATGTGTGGCACTGACATGTATGTCCATTGTTATTGCCGCTCTATTTACTCAACATTTTGCCCGCTGTGCACCCGAGTGCGGTGTCATTATTTAGCCAAAACAGAATCAGAGAAATTAGGGGCAACAATCGGGTCACGTTAAAATGGCCGCAGGGCAGGTCGGTCAGTCGCCAGTCGCCAGTTGACCAGTCACTCAATCAATCAAACCTCCCAGCAAAGGGACGCTTGGAATGACCAGACAACCGGGGACTACCAACAAATGCCAGTCGCCCAGATTTTGCATTTGTTTTGCATTGTGTCGTATTAAATAAAATGGCTCACAGCTAGTGCAAAGCCGTTTAGCTCTTGTTGCCTGTTTTCTGTCCTTGCGAGACCCTTAATGTTGTGTTCATACCCAGCACAGAAATTATTCTTAAGGTGGCCATAAAAAATCCTCTGCTTAAACAATGAAATATAATTTAAACAAATAATACAATTGTTGCAACGCAAAACTTAAGAATTCGATTTCGCCAAAAATGTCACGTTATAGCTATAAGTTAGTACAGGGTATCTAGTTGCCCGAGTAAGCTTGCCATCCAAACTGTTGCTGTTAAATTGAATTTAATTGCAGCTGTCGCCCAGATTGTAGTCTGGGCTGCAGTTTGTTTAGGTTGCTTCGAACATACATTTTTGGGAAAATTGTTTGTATTTTGCAACTATTGGATAACTGGACTACAATTCAGTGAGCTATCTTGTTGATTTTATGCTAATTTAATGCACTTACTCGATTTCAAGTCACACCCTTTCACCCTTGATAGCAAAATGTATAATTTGAGTTGCTGATAATGCGCAGAGCAAATATTTGCCATTTTCATTATATCAATTTTGCAGGGCTTATACAGCTCAAAATTATTGCTATTAAAGCCAAGTTAACGAGTTGGGGCTCTCAGGAAGTTTCGAGACCAGAACGGAACTGGGACGTGACTTGGACATGACATGGGCGTAAATGTAGACGAGTAGACGAGAACGAGAACGAGAACGTGAACATGGATATGGACATGGGCATGAATGGTTGAGCTGAGCTGAGCTGAGCTCGGCGGTCGTTGCTTTTGACATGCTAACAAATTGTTTTTCCGGCTTGAGGTGCACCACATGCAAACAGGAAATTAATAAATAAAGGGCCAACTGCAAGCTACAACTTATAACCAACACCGTTAACATCACCCGTTTACCCCCCCAACAGCTGACCTTAACAGACTTTTACTTTGATAACGACTCGATCTCATTATCGTCTCCATCAGCGTACTTATCATCTTCATCAACATCATCATTATCTTCGTTTAACAATAATTTAAACTTATTTTTGGCTTGCTGTCTCAGCCAAAAACTTACAACGCCTCCAAAGATTTACTTTAAGCAAATTAAAATACTTCGACCGATAAGTTTTGCTTTAGTGAAAAACGCAAACTATTTTTGATGTGCTGAGAATTAATTACTTTTTCAGGCAAATTAATCTTTGCCTGAATTCGACAGACATTTCATAATCATAATTTGAAGGAGATCATTCAGTGAAACGAATTAAAGAGATATTGCTTTAATATCTGGCACCGAGAATTAATTTAAATTTGACCATTTTAATAGGATCTTTTGTATTTTATAAAGCAAAAGCATTAAATTAAATAATACGATATTTGATGTTTTCACATATATAGAGCAAAGGCCAATTATGGTCTTGTTTAAATATAACAATATGAAATGTAATATTTTCAGCAAGCTGAAAAGCTGCCAATTTAAAAAGAATATATTATACAATTGCATAAAACTAAATAATTATATAGTATTCCTTTAGTATTATAAACACTTAATATAAAATATTTCAGAATGCCAAATGACTCAAATAGCTCAACAATGTCTACAATTTGTTGTATTTAATGTTTAATAATTTCAATGGCTATAAATAATTTGCATTTAACTGATAATTATCATTAGCTCTTTAGTAATGGCTTGTTGTACAAATGCCTTAAGTGCAGCCGACAATTTACAAATGCATTCAACACATGCTCATTATCATCATCATCATCATCACGACGCAGCTTACTGAGGCATCATTATTGAATCATCATCAGCGTCATTGAATCCGCAGTACGAGGTGCATTAAGATTAAGCTGTTGCATATTTGATGAGCCATATACATTTATATTGCTGCAGCATTTGTGTGGCAAGGAGATAGATAAAGAGGATTTCGCTTAGCTCTTCAATTTATTATAATGCTGGAAACGCATTTCTTTTTTTTCTCCCAATAATCACTGCACTTAATTACAAGTAGCCATTAATTGATTAAAAGCTCGGATTGCACAGATAAAAAGATTGTACTTAAAGGGAGGGAGACATAGAGAAATAGAGACAGAGACAGAGAAAGATTGCATAGAGTCAACTAAACGTGAATGATGGAATCTCATCAAAATTGTCAATATCCTCATGCTTCTCCTGTTCCAATGCAAAAAGCATTTTGAGTTGCCATCAATACGGATCGAGGACGTCGCTTATAAAGCCACACACTGGAATACACACACACACACGCACACATGCACATCTGTGCGAACCATTTTGCCGTTTACCTTTATAAATAAGCCAGTAGCAGGTGAGGGTTGGAGGGTTGGAATGTGGTGTTGGTAGGCCAAGTTGGGTTGCCGTCCTGGGTTTTTGTTTGGTTGCTGTTTGCCGTGGTTCGTTTCACTTCACTGGCTGCAGCAACATTGACAAAGATGCGATAATCGCTTCATTTAAGCCTTAAGCCTTAAAGCAGGCCCGTGCAGGCGTCAATCCCCCTCTAGGGGGGGGGATTGTTAGTTGAAAAATGTAAGCGAAATGCCCTCATCAGAATTGATCCATTACTGGAGCTGCCGTACTGGAAGCTGTTGTTGGCACTTCGCTTGACTAATCTCTTAGGCTCCTCAATCCTTGTGGTTTGCATGACTTTAAAGGATTTCTGCTTTAACTACAGTTCACCCCCTTTCTTTCAAACTGAAAGTATTCTCTTGTGCAAATACATCTTGCTTTAATAATAAGTTATAGGCACACCGATATAGAAATTTGTCCTATATTGTAGAAAATCGCATTCAAATAAAAAACGCTTTATAAAATTCAAATATTTTCTGCTTATCTATTAAAATTTAAAAATTGTGGTACTTTTATTTTGAAATATATATCTGAATAATATAGAATATTCTTGAAAGTATAAGTGCAAACCATTATTCCTAAAAAAAAAATATAACTAACAACATTTATGTGTTTAGGTATATATATTTCAATGCCTAATGTGTAATGTTTTAAAATAATAATATAAGTTTCAAAATAGTTAATGTTGTAAGAATTCTGTGTGCACCTAATAAAAAAACACACCGCACTCTAAGAAAACAAAATTAACACAACCTTTTAAATAACAAGGTGAGTTATTCTTGGGGTCAAGACTATGCCGATTTTAGAAAATTTAAATTTGATATATTTGGGGGTACACTCTTTGACTTTTATATCAATTAAAGAAATCAATTGATAATCGGTCTAAATTCATTAAATTTCTAAAATTATTTTACAGATATACGAAAAAAATATATCTGAAATTTTGAATGTTTACCCAAAACGGAGCTTAAAATATGCGGAATATTTGTTAAATTTATATTTTCTATTTGAAAGAAAAATATTTCAGCACATTTATACTTTTAATAATGTGAGAGATTCTATATTTATTTGATTGCAGGTATATGCTATATGCGTTTAAAGGGATGCGTATTCATGTGTATTTGCATACTTAATTCATTTTGGAATCGAGGATGGGATTCCGTCATGAACTCCTAAAAGAAGTGTAGGACAGTTTAATGTATTTTTGGTACATTCGAGAAATGAGGCGCCGATGAATTATAAATAAGAGAAATTAAAGCAATTTTGATGGATTTTAATTAAGCTGAAGAAGAGAAATTGACAACAGATAAAAATGAGTTATATTTTAAATGCACCGAACGCAGCTGTTTAATATACGATATTATTATAGTTTTATTGCCAAATATTTCTTTAAAATCTTTGTAAATATAATATATATATATCAATTATTATAAGCCCGAACTGAAATAATTGGCTTGCAACAAGTTCTATGCGAACAAATTTAAAATTTGTACAGTTGATTAAAAAGATGTCTGTATTTTTAATCATTATAAAAAGCTCTGCTTATATTGCTTAGCATATAGATTAGAATCGTTTTCACGAAACGGGGTTAGTCAACGGTGGTATATATATATATATATATATAATTTTTGCATTTTATTTCTTTTATTTACTTTAAATCATTCAGTTTTAGAAAAGAGGAGAGCTGGTTTTCTGCTTATATGTGGTGATGTATTTCTAAATTTTATTTATTTTTTTATTTTTTGGCGCATATTGTTATAAAATTAAATATTTTCCCTATTGCTGGTATTGATAGTATCTACTCTTATTGTTAATTTATGTCGTTGGAAATCATGTTGCAGCAAATATATACTAAAACATGGTGCACGTCAAATCCATCACACGATTTGTACTAATTAAATAGCATGCTATTTTAAATTTTCAATCTTCGAGCTTAATTAGCATATTTAAGGTTGGGGTCCCACATAAATGTATGCTAATACCAAATGTGCACAGGCTGATGCATAAAAATAAAGTGTCCCATAAGTCAATACAGCTTGTGGCCTAAGCACGAGGAGATGAAGTTGCCCGACAGGCTGTTGAATGGGAAACATCTGGCGCTTAAAGCCATCTCAATTTACATAAGACATGTCGAACGACGACCAGGATAAAAGTTGCCTTACAAAGCGCAACCAGGTAAAGTTGCCTCGTTTTATACACAAGCAGACACAAAAAAAAAAGAAAATACATGTATAAATTTATATTGATGTACATTTCGCTGAAGCAGACGCTATTTATGTGATTGCAATGCTCGCAAACTGGAGACATAAATACCCCCCGACATACACCCAGACATATATATAGACCTATATATAGACGGGTAGTTGGAAAAGAAGCCACTGCATTTAATACAATTAAAACGACGAGCAGAGTATTAGAGAAGTATTCTAAATCGGCTGAACATCGTAGAGCCAGTAAAAGGCAAGTATTAAGCTTCTCGGTGTAAAATAGACATGAGCAAACAGAAATATTTTACTTATTTTTGTATACCCCGTAAAATGTTGTTTGTCCAATGCAACACTAAATTCAAATAGTATTTGTTTAAGAGACGAACATTAAGAGACAAGCAAGTCAGTAAAAATTTTTATCATGCTGTCTTTCTAAATATATGCAATTAGGAATTCCGACATGATTACTCCAAAAATTTAATTACTGGGCAGATACAACAACAAATAAACAACGTTATAAATCTAATTGTAATAACACTTATTGGATGGGGAATCCAAAATAAAAATTATATTACCTATACTAGAAATTGAAAAGTTCAGTTACTTTAATAATTTAATAGAAAAGAGAAATTATAAAATTAATCCCTGTTAATTGTAACCAATGACGGAGAATTTCTTTTAAGTAAACAGAGCCATTAGATATCTATATTTTGCAAGCCTATCACTAAATTAAATTTTAAATTATATATCTAAAATTAAATTAGTCTTGTGTCACAAAAAGTTTCTTATGGTCACATTTCGAAATTTCAACGAATCTTGAAAATTTGTAATAGTAAACGCCCTTGAAAATAAATTATTTTTGCGTCACACTCTGCATAGCAATCAGTGCTTAGTAGTCAGCTGGCCATGTTGGCTCCTTCAGAAATTGACTGTTTTGTCTGGCCCAGCAGTCGACTCTTCTGACCAAGTTCAAGTCGAAGTGCAGGCAGTCAACATTTTCGGAGCTGTTGCTCAGTTTGGCTCTGCGCTGTGTCACAGTTGTTGCATATATAATTTGGTATTCGCTTTGCATTTGCTGGCTGCCTTTTCCTTTCCTTCATTCATGCATTTCTTTTGGCACTGTCATAATGCCATATGAAGTGGAAAAATGGCCACGTTTCGCAGACAGTCCTGTCTGCTGGATTCGCTGGGTTCGGGTGTTGGCATTGGCATGTCGAATGCCTTTAACTTGGCTGGCACAACATGCCGCATATATTTTAAGCTACTACTGCGAACATATTTGGCTCTGACTGGGGTTCAG
This sequence comes from Drosophila dives, assembly GCA_035042365.1. NCBI lineage: Eukaryota > Metazoa > Arthropoda > Insecta > Diptera > Drosophilidae > Drosophila > Drosophila dives. The sequence goes on along the minus strand of JAWNLJ010000133.1, from coordinate 1,716,257 downwards.
TTTGGGTTATTTTTTGGGTTTCTGAGTGCGCGGCACAAGGGCAAAACTATTTTCATTTGCAAGTCGAACAAAGCCGCAAATGCCGCAAACTAGTCGGGTCAAGTCAATTGTTGCCCTCCAATAAAAACTTTTGAGCAATTGCACAGAAAAGTTGAGAAGTTTTGTGTGATTTTATGAATATTGCCCAATCCAACCCAATTGGTTCGAATAGAAGGCCCGTGCAAGCTATTTAAAAACAATTTTGCCAAGTTGGCTGGCATACCAAAGTCGAGTTGCATTTTGGCTGAGTTTTATTGATTTCACATTGCGGTTTCTTTTGTATTTGTAATTGAGAAAAGCTTTTACTTAAATGTGTTTACCAAACGCCCACGAAAAACCCTCTAGGCCATTCCATGGCGTCGCTTAATTGCTCAGCGTAGCTTAGGGAAAAAAGAAAATCTTTTTCGCTTGAACACCCAATCAGGCAAATAACCCAAGAATGCGGTGAAAATCTTTTGTTGTGCTCGCTGAACAATTTTGCTTTTCTTACTTTGTTTTTAATATATATTTGCATTGGGTTTCTGTGCTTTGATACAGATTCTGCAACGGCATATTAATAATGTTTCTAAATTTGATATTCAATATTTTCAAATTACGCAAATTCCTCGCGATCTCCTCTCCATGTTTCCATTTTCTGCATTGCCCCCTATCGACGCCACGATTTGTTTACATTTTTAGTATTGTGCCTTTGGCTTTTCTCATAATGTTGAACAATATGCTCAACCTGTGTGGTGAGAGAGGGGTGGAGAGAGACCGAAACAAAAAGGTTAAAGGAAATATGGAAACTGTTTGCGGCTTACAGTTATTATGCCTTAGCTTAGCTAAACAAGTTGGTAATGCGAGAGTTGTGGACATGATTTATATGCTGCGCAGGAAAAAAAGCAGACAAAAAAGGAAGGCAGAAAACTCAACTCAACACAGATTTTGAATAAAAACCAGCTTTGTAAAAGGGACGTTAAGAAATGCTAAGGGGAAAATAAATTGGCAGGTTTTGAGTATCAATAAGCAGGAAACAAACTTAAAGTTATTTATTTTACACATTTTAAAAAAGTGATAATCTGATCCCAGCTAATAACAGGTTTCATGCTTTGTTTTTGGTCAATAAATTTTATATTTTTAAATGGATTTTTAAAAGGTTGTAGTAGTCGAATTCACTAGGTTGGCCCATTTTTCTTTTGAGTTGAGGGAGATATGGTCGTATTCCGAGCATTATTTTCCGTTTTTGGTAGGGTGTTACTAGTAACATAATTCTCAGATTTGGTGATTTTTATATTATGTTATATTATTTTATCTGGAGGCCAGAGGTGAGCGTTGTTATCCAATTTTGTATATTGCAAGTTTCTAAAAGTATCGAAAATAGTTGCTTCTTTTCAACATATACTCTTTTAACTTTAATATCAGACCTGCTAAGAGATTTGAGCTTGTATCAAGTCCTATTAATGATTAACCAATTTAACTTTTTATCAGAGTTATTTTTATATTGGTTATTAAGTAATTATTAAGAACAACTCTTTAGCTGTAGTGTCAATAAAATGAATATCAATTACCCAATCGATTTTACGAGCTGTGATTATTTTCGAATTTCATGCTGTATTAGTTAGTTACGAAGCGGAATTTGGTGTACATGAAACCCAATTAACTTTTAGCAAAATATGAAATTTATAATTTGAAAACAGGACTAACCGAAACCATTGCAAAAATAACCCTTTTTAATGTGGCACTAAGACGCGTGTGTGTGTGTGTTTTTTTTTTTTTGTTGTGATTTTGTGGTTAACGAAACTGTCAGAGCCACTTGCCACACTTGTCGAAAACAGCAGGTTTCCGCAGCCCCACAAAACCAGAGTTTGAGTAAAAACCAATTCAGAACAATTCAAACGGCAAACTTTGACGTTTTGGCTTCTTTTTAATTCTATTGTGGTTTGTGTTGACCATCAAATTGCGTGAATTCGAATTGAAACTGTCGGAAAGGGCAACGCGTCAATAATAAAATTGTTCAGAATTGTTTCCCCTTTCTCCTCTCCACCATCGACATGTTCCGCACGTTTTTAATATGAAATTTCTTCACATTTTTTCAATGCATGTAATGGTCAATAAAGCAGCTACGAAACTTATTAAATATTCCACTGTATACGAATAAAACTAAACGACTACAATTTTCAGCTTTAAATGCTCTTGCGACAGATGGCCAAAAGCAATTTTTAATATTTATGTTCAATCAAATTTGCAATTGCAATTTTATGACTATAAGCCACGTTGTAAATCTTTTTGGCATCGTAATTAAATTTGACAAGTGGATCGAAATGTGTATTTTATTATTATAAGTAATTTACCTCATAACCAGCTAATCTTATACACAACGATTAAAATTAAATAATAAACTTTGATATTAATAATCAATATTATGATTTATTTTATAGCTGTATAAGAGAGTTTTTCTATCAAGAAATAAATTTTTTAATGATGGCAGGAGGGACTGATACCACATAAAGCTTTAGAATTAACTAAGAATTAATAATTGAGATATATCTACACACGGAACGCATTGCAAATAAGTAAAAAGAGTATGGTTTTATGAAAATTTATGTATCAGGCTGACATAAAGTATATATATCCTTGATCAGGATAAACAGCCGAATAGAAATAGCTATGATTCTCTATCTGTCAGTCCGTTCGTCTGTAAACACACGGAACTCAAAGAATATAAGCGCAAGGGACCGACGCAGAACAAGTATTTGTTTTTAACGATAGCTGATTCCGTTTCTTGGTTATCAATAAATTTTGATATCCGATTGCAATAAAAGACACAATTTTAAAGGCACGTGTTTTTAGCCAATTAGGGATCAGTTCGGGCTTGTGAATAAAAATATGCGCCTAATTCGTTTTTTTTTAATCCTTAGTGTCTGTGCTTTCTATAAGAATTGACTTAGCAAATAAAATTAGAATATTTTTATCAACTGGATTCAGGGTATATCGTAGTCGAGATTACTCGACTAGCGCTTTCTTACTTGCTTATTAAATGTGAACTAGAAAAAAAAAATTATTTTAGCTTTAAGTTACATATTAAATAATATAAAGGGAGCATTTGAGTTCAAAACCGAAAGAAATAAGTAAAGTAAATAATTTAAGTCTGACTATACAAATTAAAAAATTTATTAACATATATAGCAAGGATTCGGGAAACCCAGAAAGGGAAGAGGTAGATGAAGAGTGAGAGAGAACATATACATTGCATGGATAGATAAATATATCCGAGAGATAAGTTTGTAAATGAAGAGTATTAAATGATCATTATTACTCTCTTAACAAATCCACAACACAGTATGAAAATGGCAATTATTATTACAAGCAGTTGAAATATTTGTGAGAATTTATTAAATATGAAGAACATTTTTCGGCTTCTCTCATACACTCTGCTTATGCGCTCTATTAATGCTTCATTCGAATTAATGTAAACAGCTTTACCTTCCTTCCGTGCCCCCAACATGACCAGCTGTGCCGCAAATGTACCAACGATGGAGTTGCATTATCTGAGCAGAGACAATGCTCGTTTTGCCTGCCTGTTGCGGGCAGCACACACACGCAACACACACGCAACACACACGCAACACACACGCAACACACGCACACTCATCTTGACACTGTTGTTGTGGCAACGCAAAATGCAAATGACATGCCATTATCCCCAGTAGAACCAACAACAGCAACAACAATAACAAAAAGTAATAACATCAAAGTAGCAACAACTACAACAATAGAGGGGAAATGCAAAGATGAGTCTGAAAAGAGCAAGCTTGACACGGCTTTTTGTTAACTCTAATGGCTTTTAATTGTTTTATGAAATTGCGAAAAAAAGAAAATTATGAAAGCTCATATTGCACAGCATCGGATAAAGTACGCAATGCCCAGCTGCGCATTCGCCCAGTTGCAAGTCGAGTGCAACGCACTTAGTTGTAGAGAGGTTGTACGGGGGGTTGCACGGTGCACTCGCATCAAGTGTATAAACAAATTGTGTTGACATTTATTGCCACATTTTCCAGGCTAGCCAAGAAAGGCAGGCATCTGAACATTACTCGTATTTTTGCCCCTCTGCTCTGCCACTCAGTGCACAGTCCACTGTTCGCAGGCTAAGCAATTAATTCGATGTGTTTATGGGAGGCCAGCCAAGCGGATTATTGTGTTTTGAAAACAAACTTGCAGCAGTGGGTCAAGTGGCATCCGCAACGAAAGAGGCAGAAAAGAAACCGTCAAGTTTACAGTAGAGCGAAACTTTAATTGGTGTTTCGTCTTTTCCACTTTTCGAATACTTTACACCCTGCGCTTTTCCCCCCATTCTAACGTTTCACATTTTTATTTTCCATTTTTTTGTTTTTGCCATTTAAGATGAAAATTTTCGCAAAAAAAACAACCGTTCAAAATCGAATCAAACTTTCAATTGTTAACAGTTCTCTTTTGCCTCCCAAGCGCACTGCTTTACCGACTCAGCGAATCTCTCTTAGCTGCCTAGATTTCTCTTAACTGCTGTTGCCCTTTTGTGTTTCAGCAGAAAATGAAGACAGAGTCTTTTTCCCACGGTACTAAATCATCCGCGGAATTTGAATTTGATTTATTGAAATGCCTCAAACTTCAATCGATATGCTTTGCTCCCAAGCGCTAGCTCCAAAAATAATGATATTTTACAGTCCTGAAAATTTATTTATGTGATTTACATTATTTAATAATATGTTTTGTTTATCGATTAGAAACCACTTTAATATCTTGTTTGAGCAATATCAATTATGAATTTTGATATTTATCAAATTTTCATGACTAGAGGTGAAATGACAGGTGAAAATTATGAATAAATTAATAAAATATAATATAAAGTAATATTAATGCAAGTTAGGTTTATTTATTTTATGTCGCCTTAAAACACAGTAATATTATGGTTTAAATGAATAAAAAAACTTAAACTAAATTGTTTAAAATTATGATTAAAGTACAAATTAAATTACTTGAAAATAAAGTAAATATTTAAATTAAAAAATATTCAGAACTAAAAATGAAATAAAGAACATTTTTTTAACGTTAGCATCTTAGGAATAATGAAAGTAAAAAGTTAAGAGAGATGTATAAGGATTGAGATTTAAAATAAAAATGTATAAAAATCTCTGAATCCGGCGAAGTAAGCAATATATACCACAGTTACCACGACGACATTTCTCAGAAATATGTTTTTTTTTGAAAAATTGAATAAAGGACGGAATAAGATTCCAGCCACAATACTTGTAAGATTTGTATATGATGCTGCAAAGTATAATCATAACAAAGTTGTGAGTACCTAAAGGAAAAATTGTAATTAATTAATTTATACAAACTATATACAAGTGATGAAGTGGCTATTGCCAATCTGATATTTTATAGTTTGTGGAATTGATTTCAAAACTGTTTAGCTTTCTAAATTCCTCGCCACAGTCCCAGTAGAAAATTGATGTTAATTTATCTTCCAGGCGCTCTTATTTTATTCCGTTCATTTGCACTTCCGAACATGTTTGACATTACGGGTGACATATTCCAACTATCGGTAAATGAGCAACTGATTTATGCTAATAACTGTATTTTTGGGGCACTATTTGCACTATTTAGGGGGTAAGTTGCGCATTGCCAGAACGAGCTGTCTCTAATTGTAAGCTTTTAGCTATAAAATATGCTAAATGCAATTTCTGCCTTCTGCCTTCTGCTGGCTGACTGACTGACTGACTGACTGACGGACTGAAGGATGGAAAGACAGAAAGTCAGTCAGCTGTCCGACATGCTGACTGACGTTGAAATTTTTTGATGGTGCCGCTGTGACAAACGGGGTAGAAACAAGGAAACGAACAGAATGCAAAGAGTCGTATAAAAAGTATCTGTTATTATGATTGTTTAGTGCTGTCGCCGGAAATTTCATTCAAGTGGAGGGCAGACGAGTGTATAACAATGCTGCAAGGACAACGGCAACAACAAGAAGCGACAACAACAAAGCACAACATCAACTGCAGCCGACAAAATGCAGCTTTAACGAGAGAAAAGCATGCACATAGACAATGAATCCAAAAAGGATCTAACAAGAAGATATACAAAAAACATACAAATGGAAAAATTGAGAAAAAAGAAAAATACACCCGAAAACAAAAATCTGAAGACAATTTATAAAACAACAGCCCTGCCATAAGTTGAACGATGAAGTGTATCTGAGTATCTGAGTATCTGAGAAGTAGCTTCATTGCGAGGCAGCTGTTGCGAAAGTTGCTTTGCATATTTTATGGCTCTCGTACTTTTGCAATTGGTCGAAATTCAACATTAACTCATGCAACATGCAGTGCTCCGAAAGGAATTGCAAAAAACTCGAATATATATATTTCTGCCCAAGCCACATATATGTATGGATTGTGTGTCTTCTTTATATGAATGTGCAGAAATGCTCACTCTCTTATTCGCATTCATTCATTTAGGGCGCACTTCGTCAGTGTCTTTTGCCCAATTTGGCTGTTGATGTAACAGTTTATTCGTCGACATTACACGAAAAGCGCCAATCAGCTTTTTTTTCAAAGGATACAGCTGAAACACCACAAACTCAGTTAAGCACTTGGCTCGAATGTATTATATTACTATGGGCCCCTTCATAAGCCAGCCGATCATTTTGGTATCTGGATTATTATGCGTATTTTATATTCATATTTATTTTATTATCTAGACGCCATTTGTACAATATATAAATACATTCCCGTCGTGACTTCTTTTATATATTATAATCTACGATATATTTCGAATCCTGTCTTTATAAATATTTATTTATATATTTTTATCTATCAGCAATCAATTCTACTATATACATAAATATAAGCTTTGTAGATATAGGTAAATATTACCTATGCAAATAGTTCGAGATACACTAGAACTGTTCAAGCGACTCTCGCCAACTATGGGGCAAGTGAAACAATAAATGATTAAAAATTTTAATATTGTACGTGAAATTAATGTCGTTGTATTTTTCATGCATCTGCGCTGCAGATGGGAAAAGTCTGAACTTTAATACGTATGTAATTTATGTTTAATTAAAACACCAGCGGAAGAAGCTGAGGTGAAGGCAATTGTGTGCAGAGAATTACTTTAAGTGTTTAATCATTAACGAATATAATTAAACTAAATGGAATAAAATGAACTTATTTTCCAGAATTTTTACGTAACTTAAATTTGCAAAGTTTCGTTGTGGAATGAACATGACTAAAGTGATTTATGCAGCAAGCGACTTTTGGGTTTTTAATTTCTTACAATATTGTATAATTTTATTCAGTGCAGCTTCATTTGTGTGCTGTGTGACTTGTAATCAGCTTTAATGAAATGCCAACATTGCGTATACGCAATGCGAGGCATTTAAGACGAAGAGTCAACAGAACTGCCGCACAGCAGATGGGTTACCGCTTTAAGACAGGCTAAAAGCAAAATGACCAACAATTATCGCCAAGTCTCACGTTCACACCCACACACACACACACACACACACACACACACACACAGAGTATAATTGAAATTCAATGCCGCAACGTCAAGAAGTAAAATTTATGTGCAGAACCAAAAGACGAGGCAAGTATGTCAGTCAGCTTGTATGTCATTCAGACAGTTAATTCAATTAAATGATGCCAAACAAATTGACTTAAAGTTGGCTGCCAAGGCAAGCCCAACCCAAGAAAGTACATTCTTATGGCGCCAGTCAAGTTCTTGAATTTTTTTTACATTAATGCAATAAGTCTGTTCTTCATTTGCTTATTTTAATAAAGTTGCAAGTTTACATTGCTCGCATCTTTCCATTTGAGAATTAAAAATATCGAAGAACAAACCAAAATACACAGTCATATACATATATAGTTAAATATACATCAAAAATTAAACACCCGTACTCCAAGTACTATATATAAATTTGAATTGTGTGTGTCATCACACCACAATCTTCGTCCAACACTTAAATACATTTTTAATGCCATGAAATATCCTAACGAAGTGTTTGAAGCAGCGTGAAAAACTCTTAAAATACCACAGTAAAACAAGTAACAGTGGACAAGAGAGATCGACTTAAGATACCCTATACCCAAAAGCATTTATGTTTAAATTATGACTTGCTTTGTGTATCTGATAATATGAATATCCAGCTTCTTCTGAAAAATATTCAAAATAGGTGTACTTTGTGCAGTGAGTTGTGAATTTCGCTGCCTATTATCATAATGTTATTTCTTCTTATCCATTTTAAACGGTTCCAGGGTATTATCAACAAGCAACTTAATTCAAGAAGTTTGTCAAACAAATTTGTTATTTTGCCCGATATCGCTTCAATAGCCCCACACAGCTGGTCTTCAGCTTCTTGTTGCTTTATTCCATTTATCGTTTGGGAAATGTTCACAAGCACATTTTCTCACAGAGCCAGTTGGGCGCCAGTGGGCCGACATAACACAAAGCTCAAGGCTCCTTCATTGTGTCCTGTGTCCTGTGTTTTCATTACCATTTCATTTTGAAAACGCTCACGCCCCCAAGCACAGGGCAACATTTGTCTTGGCTGCTGGCCTTCTCTAAATTTGTGAATGAAAATAAAACAAATTGTGGACATTAAAGAGCCTTCATCAGCCTATTCCAAATATGTTTGCTACATTTTTCTTTGCAAACGACTTCTATCCATCTGTTTATTATGCAGCCTAATAGAAAACCTATTTGTTAGGCCACGTATTGCATTCTTTTTGCGGCATCATTTAACTTTAAAACTTTAATACCACATTTTCTATATATATATATGCATATATATATATATATATGTTTACGTAGTACAGGAATGCCAAGACCACGCAGGCACGCCCCTGGACAGCACTTTATGGACTTAATATAACTTAATTGCTGTCGCTTGCAACACATGTGGGCGCCAGTAATACAGTAATTAGCGCAGATTATCAACAAGTTTGCACACCGAATATCAAATATACCGATAAGAATCTGCTCTATTACATATACCCTGATTATTTTATTCTAATTTTTTTTGTCAAATTTATATTTATTAAAAAAACATTAAAGAAAACATTAAGCATGCATGGAAATGTTTAGCCTGAATACACACATATTTTGCACTCAACTTTGGATTATTTTGAGGCACAAAATAGAAATTTATTTCGCCTACTGATAGTAATCATAAAATATTTAACAAAATAACTTTAGTGTTTTCTATTTCATCTTTAAGAAATGTTTTCTGCGAATCAATAATGTGTCAATATATCTTAATAATTGTGATTTCTAATGCTATCGATAATTATAAATATTCGCGAATCGATAAAATTAAATAAACATAATCTGAGCATAAAGTAGAATAATTTATATTTAAAATTTTTAGTCTCTGCGATTAGCGTGAATCTAAAGGCTATATTTAAATCGACTTGGCTGTTTATCCTGATTAATAATAACTTATCTTTCCCAGAAATATTTCCATATGTCTGTTATCTGACTAATGTAAATCTGCAATATACGTTTTTTTTTTTTAAATTTTGTTTTGATTTTTTTGTGTATAAGCTTTCTCTAATAATGTATTGCTATCGAGCTACAAAGGCAAATTGCAATAGGAAATTCTGGTTTACAATTTAGAATAATGGTTCTAGCTAAGGTTCGCTTTTATATAAAATGCGGTCTATTATTAAATTTATGCGTCAACATTTTATGGGCCATCTCCTGCGAAGATGTGTATCAATATCACAACATGCCATGGAATTTAGTAACGAAGTAACATGGTCATTACAACCATTTATTGAATTTGTATTGGTACCGTGCAAGTCAATATGTGTGTGTCCCGGTTGAACCTACCCCATCCCCCCTCCCCCTTCACCCTTCCCATGCTACAACCCTTGTGCGTGTTTGCGGTTTAGCACCAGGACTACTGAATAGCCCGCATCACTTTAAGGTAACTCAGCCCCGTTGCATGCCACAGCATTGTACAACAATGGGTGCGCTGCCGTTGGGAAACTGCTTTTATTGGCTACTGGTTGCTGTGTACTGGTTGCCGGGTAATGGCTCGCTACTGTCAGTTATTTACTCAAAGCATTTCATTTGCCAATTTTCCCTCAGCTTAAATCAGCGTTGCACGAAAATGACAACAACAGAAGCCAGCAGGCAATAAACAACCAACAACAATGTCAAAAGCGTCGTTCGCCGTAAAATAGCAGCAAGATAAAATCCAATTAAAATAGCGAATAACTTATGATAAAAAAGAATATGAATCGGAAAAAATATAAAATGGTTGACTGTGAAATGCCCTGAAAGTTCTTACGGCAAGTTTTGGCATTGGATTCAAATCATTCAACAAATATATTGACAACAAGCACAATCTGATTGCTTCAAATTTATTTTACCTATAAAATAGCAATCTCAATTTTTTGACAATTACGACGACACTAGATAATTGGTAGATATCGCTGTCAAATAATAATAAATATTTACATGCTCTTATTTAAAATATTTACGAGTGATGAATCATTTGTTTTTATGATGCAATTAAATTGCTTTTATGTATAATGATTGAAAAATGTTGAAAGGATTTTTTATCCTATGATATATGTAAGAAATTTTATAACGTGTGTGCTTTTTATTATATTACATCAATAATATTTATTGTTATTGGGCTTGCCAATTTGTACTTTTCACGTCAAATGGCATTTAATTTATAAGTGATTATAGATTGGCAAGTAAAAAATTATTGATATAAACTAACTTTAATCAATTAAAATTTATTAATTTTGATATTAAAATTGCTTTTATATTAATAGAATCATTAGCCATTTATTAAGATGTATTCATCAGTTAAGAAACTGATGGCAAATTAAACAATTAAAATATATAATATAATAGTTAAATCTGAGTGATTAGTATAAAATGCCTAATGTTTCAAAGAATATAACTTTCTTGAAGTGTTACCTAAACTGCTGATAAGCAAGTATTCCCCTCTCATACTCTAGTTTCCCCTAGTGTGTTAAGAGTGTAAAATGGTGCAGAGGCAGAGGCAGAGGCAGAGGCAATGGAAACTTGGTTGAATGTAAAACAAAGCAGAAAATCTATTTGTACCTGGCGGCGGCCAGCGCTAGACAACAAAAGTTTATGCCATGTAAATAACGACATCATAAATTTGGTTACGTTGGTATATGCATATCTGCATATCTCACCTACACACACATACACACACACACACACACACACACACATGTCCACATATGGAGATACATTGGCTGCTAGTTCCGTTTTAGTAAATAATTTTTTTGTGCCAGTTTCGCTACCAAGCAACTGCCCCCTACTACCACCCCCCTTAAACTGTTACGCTTTCATGGCCATCAATTCGTGTTTCTTTTTTTCTAGATATATTTATGTTTATATTTTTTGTTGTTTTGTTGCTTTTTGCCATGAAAACACGACAACAATAGTAGCAGCAGCAGCAGCAGGAGCAGGAGGTGCTTTTTTTGCGCAAGCCACTCGTCAGGGGAAATAAAAGTTACGTTGACACAGACACCGCCACCAAGTGGCAAGCATTTGCCCCTACCCCCTGTTGCCATGGTTGTTGCTCAGTTGATATCTGATTTTGCAGTATTTTTTTGTGAAATGGACTGCTGCCTTTGCAGAATGCAACTTGTTTTGTACTGTTGTAAAATGAGCTGCGTTTAAAATGTGTAAGAAATTAAAACGATTTGCACAAACGCTTTGCAGCAAAGGAGAAAATCAAGTAACGGGTCAGGAAGTGGCACTAAAACTTGAGAGGCATGCAACGAGAAGATCTCGCAATGAAATACAACTAAGAAGCTCGGACTTAAACGTTTTGTAGCTTCAACAAAAACAACAACAAATAAGTTTTTTTTTTAGCAGGTGGCAGGAAAAAAAAATCAACTGCTGTTGCAAAAATGTGAAGCACAATTAAACAATATCTGCACTGATTATGTGCTTGTTGATTAATATAAAAGAATTTTAATTACATTATATTTTATAATTAAGACAATTTTATTAATGATAAATTAAAATTTTCACGGTAGATAATATCAGTTATCATAATTCAATCATTGAGTTTTTCAGTGGATTAAGCCATTGTTGATAAGATCGAAGAACACTAACTTTTAGCATTTGAATAATTTTGTAACAGTAATTGCAGTAATTGAACCCGTAATCTACATCGATATCATCAGACGAGTCATTCAGATATTTATTCAGATATACTCTGAATGTATTTCTGAAAGTTTTTCCTATTTTTTGTTTGTATGATGAGTTTTAAGTTCATCTTGGTTTAACTTGGAGTAAATTTGTATCTTTAATTCCGCCCGGATTGATTCATTCTATTCTATTAAAGATTGCCTTTAAGTTGAATAACTGAGATAAAAATAGAAGCTTCATTTCACAACTGTTGAAGAGTGTTGTAGATTTGTATTAATTATGTCAATCGTTGTTATTTATTATTTATTTTTTTATTTTGTTGTGTTTGTTAACTTGACAAGAAGTTTAAGACAGCTGACAAAGTTGCGCATACAGATTGTTGTTTTTGTGCCTCTGTGTATATTATGCATGCAAAACTGTACAGTAAACATTGTTGATTAACATACTAAACTAACAACAAAAAGTTATATTCTTGAATAAGTAGTTCGTAGCCAAAAAAGTCGTAAAACAGAAAGAAAATTAAATATATTTATACCGGGCAAAGCATTCAAATGTTTCAAATTCCAACTTTAGATTAACAATTCATTTTTGGGGTTTTTATAAATTTTGCAATAATTCATATAAAAATGAATAATGTTATATATAATATATAAAACCCAACCCCAACAAAAATGAATAATGTTATATAGAATATATAAAACCCCATGCTTTATTATTTACTTTTTATTAATTTATTAAATTAGTTATGATTTTGTAATTAATATCATTATATTTGAATATTTCATTTTAATTTTGAATTCTAATTCAAGTTTTTATTTTCTTTGAACTCAGTTTAGTCCACATCATATGCAAAAATACACATTAAATAAATAAAATCTATATGTCAGCCAGTTGACTCCGCTCAAAGGGGGGATGAAATATTTGGCAAAATAAATATTTTCTTTTAGGTTTTTCGTTTTAAACTATGTCAAGTTATTTACATTGTTATCAGATGGAGGTTGAGTACCTGAAAAATAAGTTAAATGGAGATTTACTGTGCTAGAAGCTAAAATGGCAACCACAAACAGGGAAATTTACTCTGAATTTCAGATTTATAGCTGGTTTTGTTATTATTATTGCTGTAAGAAGTAAAGGCTGTAAAGGCTACATTCGTAAAAAAAGTTAGTAAATATTTTGTGTTTTCGAGCGCGTCCAAATCTGTTTGGCCAGAATGCTGTTTATTTGTTTACGTATTCAAGTTAAATTGCGTTTAAGTAGCCGAATTTTATGGTTCTGACTGTGCAGCGTGTTTTAGGTTCACGTCTATATAGGTATGTGCGAATATGTATATTCTACAGTTGCAGCTTGCCCACAAGAGTATTTGCTAATTCAGCGCATGTTGGCTAAAATAGCCCTGCAACATTTTTGCCGAGCTTCTCTTATTGCCCCTTAAGAGGTAACAAGCTGAAGAGCGACAAATGGTGGCAGCAGGCTCAACCACAGATGCACATTCGCATTTTTATGTATATAAAATTGTTATTTATATGTATCAAATATGTGCGTGTGTGTTTGTGTGTGTGTGTGTCTGCTGTGCTGGGGCTGTTGTTGAAATGATAAGCATGTGTGCAATTAAAATGAAAGCGTGCTCCAATGTTGGTTTCATGACTGTGACTGCGACAACGGGAACAGCAACAGCAACAGCAACAGCAACAGCAACAGAGCAACATCAACAGCAATAAGTGAAAAGCCAAAAAAGAAGGAAAAGGGCACAAGTGAAACAGCAGCAAAGGAAGCAGCAACACAAACAGCAGCAACACAAACAGCAACAGCAGCAGCAGCAATGCCGCAGACCATGACAATAAAACAAATGTCTCCTATTTTACATAAACGTTGTGTGGAAAATTGTTGTCCTTGTTATTGTTGTTTTTGCCCTTCATATGACCAAAAATGGAATGTAGAATCAAGTGGTCTGTGAGTGGGTGTGAGAGTGGACAATTGTGAAAACAGGGGCGTTGATTAAAAGGAGATTTATCCAAATATTTATTACTGAAAATAATATTGCACAAATAACACAAGATTGAAAATGAGAATAATAAAAGCAACGTCAAAAGAATTTGTTACTAAATGAAAACGTAAGTTTACAAGTTAATTTCAAGAAAATAATATATCACAAATATTTGAAATATTAATGAACGTAGTAAAATATTATATATAGAATACTACAAGTTTTTATTCTTATAACTGGTATGGGATTATCTAGATATTACTCTGCGTTAATATTTAAAAACCTGAATCGGGTAAATAAACGTAGATTTTGATGTTGCACTTCACACGACATTATTTTAAATTGTGACTCCTCGACAAGTCAGCAATTGTCTCATTTCTCTCGCAGAGAGACGAAAAGCCACTTAAAAGCTGATTAATATTTTTTGCTACTATGAAGAGTCGGTCACATTTGATAGTGCCCCAAAACGATTAATCTACAATTTCTGACGCCAATAATTCGTGTTCCGAATTTGTAGATTTTAGGTGCAGCACACGCTGAGAACCGTACGAAGACCACACATTGGACTCTGGGATCAGCACTAGCACTGGCACTGGCACTGGCTGTAAATGAGCAATTAGTCGTAATAAAAACATCCGAGTTCAGGCAGCAACTAACACTCAACGCCTCGCATGGCATGGTTGCCACCAGTGGACTGGCTCCTGGCTCGGCTTTTGTTTTTGCTTATGCCGCCTGAAACGACGTGCACTTAATTCAAATTGCAAAAACTTAACCTCAACATGTGCACAGCCCAAGCAAACATACACACGCAGGCACACACACTTGCTGAAGCCTCCACATCCACAGTACAGGCGTAAAATTAACACACATTTATCCGAGAGAGGCCGAGGAGCTGACAGCAACAGCAACAGCTTAGACATGCCGCAAATGGTCGAAAAATTAATGAAATGCAAAACGATACTCAATTCGAAAGTGTTTCACAATACATTTTCCACATAAAAAATATTTTATTTTTAATGTAATTTAACCTAAATCGTTCACTAAAAGAATAAATAATTAAATGTGCCACGGGTTTTTGGTGCTGGCTTCAAATTAAAATATTTATTATCAACGTTAACTAAAATATTTAAAATCGAAACAGATGTTGCTATCAATTAGTTAAAACTAGGAGAAATTGGGAAGAAATCGCGAATGAGAACACAAAAAAAAACATTGCTAAATGCTGCCAACGATGCCTTGCCTTCTCTGTCAGCGGTCGGCTGATGAGCTGCCTGCAACCCGATTTAACAGTGTGAGTACTCCACTGGCAGACAGGCAGAGCGACGCTCAGACAGACAGTGTGTCACGCAAATAAACAAACCAACTAAAAGACTAACGGACCACCCTACATGCATCATCTAACCGGTTGCATGCAGCTCCGTTTAGGCAGACAGGCAGCAACGTTGAAAACTTTTTCTGTTGCCTGTTTTTGGGCTGTGCTTTTCAATGATTTTTTGAGTTAATTTTTGTGGTTTTTCTGGTGGCACCTGCTGCTATTTGTCAGCCCTGGTGCACTCACACACATATGTTGCTTGTTGTTATGTTGACTGCATAAAAACTGGCTCAGTAAGTTTATGAACTGAACATTTTTTTTATTGCGATTGGCTGGTTATGTTAGATGTTTAGGAAATGGGATGTGCAGTTGGTTTGTGTGTCATCCGGAACATGAGCCGCTATTTCCGGCAGGGCTGTCGCTGTTTCCAGCACATATTTGACAATGTCACGCTTTGCCATTGGCATAAATAAATAAAAACGAGTGAGCAATGCAAAACGTATAAATTCTGAATAAACATAACATAAACTACAGAAAGAGAATCGGAAATATACATATGAAAAAGAAAATGTTGTTTATGCTCAATAAATACACTGAACTGTATCTATTACATTATACTTCTTTTAGCAAATCATTTATATTTATTTATTAATATTTTGCCTACACTTAACATAAACAACAGAAATAGCAGAGCAAATGTATAAAAGTTAAGATACTGCGTAAGGTGGAAAAAAAAAATAGATTAAGCTATATTTATAAGAGTTTGTTTGTTTTCTTTTATAACATTACATTTTTTCTCATTGCTATCGATATTCAAAATATTAAGTTTTAATATTCTCATATTTTTTGTGTTATTTTTTTCACAGAATATGCTTTTTAGGTAATGGAAAATGCAAAAGTGTTTTTTGTGGGTTTCCTATACATGTTTGATTGAACGACCTAAACTGACACTAACATTTTTCTATGACTATTTATAGGGCTTTCCACAACTGATGTGACATTTGGGGTTTTTGAACCCATCTCGTCATTTTTGTTTACTTGCGCGAATCATTTTCACCATGGCTGCCAATGCAAGCAGCGACTGGCTGGCGGAAGTCCTTGTTTGTTGACGCTTTTACGTTGAGGCCTTTAAGTGTTTACGTGGCGGATTTGTAACAAGTCTAATGTGCATAGGAGTGTGGCACAGCCCCACAGGACTGTCACGTGGCAAAGCCCGCTACTAACCGTAAAGACAAATGTTTACAATGTGAACTAACCAAAGCAAAGAGTATATATTTTTTCAACTTTATTCAAGGGCTGAGCCAAGAGCTGTGCGCACTAATCATGCGTCGTCAAGTGGTGCGTCAAATGCAGGCACTTAATCAATCAAAGCTGCGAACGGGCCAAAACCAGCAGCAGAATGGCTTGGGCTAGTCTCAATAGTGTCCTTATAAGACGCTGACCAATGCTTTGGCCTATGCTTTTGGCAGCACAAATTATGGAGTTGTTGTCCAAACATTGAGCGTCTACTAGAGCCGACTTTCGAGGACTTTGCTTTGATGGACTGATTGGCTCCCATGTTGGGCATTCTTGTAATGTATTGCCTGTACAGGCGGACAGGCACGTTGTCTATTTGTGATCGAGTTGCCAGCACAGTTTGCCCTAGTCAACATGCCAAATCCCTCTCTAATGCGTTGCCAGCTTTATGCACAGCTCCCCGAAACTCCACTTTTGTAACTTCCCCTTTGGCCGGATACTAAGTTTGTTTATTGGTAATCCTTGGTATAAAGCCCATGAAAATATGTTGCCTGTTATCGAATTTAGCTGGCTGTTTTACTTATCTTGCTAACGTTATCGAGCTGACAAAAATAAATGTGACCGAACCCTTCACGAGAATGACAGCTGCTCAGCAGATACTGGATTTACCATGGAATAACCGAGTAATGCCAAGTGCTTATTGACACCAAGATACAATCTGTGCAGCTATAATAAGGACTCTGTTTACTATAGAAAGTGTGATTTTATTTACAACCATATTACTTTCATTCACATATTAAATTCCTAATTTATTATTTTTTAATATTTCTTTAAACTATTTATTATCAAATTAATATAATATTAACATTTACAATAATAACACTGCGTTGAAGAAATAACAACTGTTTGAATTACCTTAAGCAAACTTAGAGTAAATAATTAAAGTCCATTTCGACTTCAGATCAAAATTATGCCGATTTAAATTAGGAAGCCACAATTTAACTCTATTATTATTAGATGCAGACAGCCATTATTATTTATAAATTTAGCTATTTTTCTTTTGCTCTTGCTATGCTCTCAGACTGCCTTTTGGTCGAACACATTTTACCATTTTCTAGTAAGTATCCCTTTGCTGTTCTTAAAGTTTTTCATAACTTTAGCATAAATTCTTTGCGCTTTATGTGCGCTGAAAAGGGTTTAATTTGGCTATTTTTAATTAATTTAAATCTTTCTTGTTGCTTAAAAACAATTTTAGGAATGCCCAAATGATTGTAAATTGTATGGTTAGGCGCGAATGCTGTAAAACAGATAAATTCACGACTTTAATTTAATTCTAACACTTAAGTGATTCAGCTTGTTTGGCTTATTGTGCAGCCAATTAAGCCAAGTAAAATATTGCAGCCAAGTGGACGGCATAACACAAATAAAATATTATGAAAATTAAGTGGAGTTGTGATATGCAAGTGGATGCTGCTTAAATTAATTTTTAAGCTGAAACGTTTTCCTATTTACGTTGTTTTCCTCCCGTTTTTGGCTTAAAGTCGCCAATTTTGTTGACGGCTTGTGTGGTTTATGTATAGGGGGCAACGTAAGCATCTAACAGACCAAAACAAACTGAAGCGCTCATAAATTTTATGGCAGACACACACCGACTACCGCAAGCACGCGCAGAACACACCCACACACCCACACACCCACACACACACAACACACACACACACACACAGACAGGGCATATGCAAGCCAGCAGCTTAAATGTTTGTGTTTGCAAAACATTTTCCAACTTTGTTGTCTTTAAGCTTTTTGTACTTTTGTTCAGGCTCACTAACAATATAAAACGGCAAACTCGGATGAAGGTTGTAGAATATTGCGATTTTATTGCCATCTCATTGGATTAGTCGAAGTCGAATGTTAAACGTTGAATGTTAAATGTTGATGTATTTGTGGCGTGCATTTCCGGCAACTCGCAACTAAGATCCGAAGATTGACTAACAGCTCAGCAATGGCGGCAATTAATAAATGACACTCGCAGTTGCAGCCCATCCTGCAAAAGATAGAGTTGCAGAGAGCCCGAAACCTGATACAAAGTTCGTTAGCTTGTGTACACGTGTGGCGCGTGGCACATGGCACGTGGATCGTGGCAGGTGGCAGGTGGCATCGGTTTCATTGTCAGCTTAAACGAGGAACGCGCCCTCGAAGTGTACTCTTGTAAGTGGCTCATAATTCATAAACGGCACACTCAATCTTCTCCATTTCACGTCGACTTCGACTCTTACATTCATTTGCATTCATCTGCTGCTGGCTGGTCAATGGATGACACTGAAAATGCGCACACAAAAATCCGCATCCATTTGTAGACAGAGAGTCAAAATGTGTGCACGCTGCAAGAATATTTAATAAAAATTTCTATAATTGTGAGATTTTCTTTTTTAGCCACAGCATCTATACTTGGCTCTTATTTATAGATTCTCTGTCAGTTTGGCTGATTTTTGGCCTACTAAATTACTGTTACTGCTTGAGTCAAATTTATGTGGCACGTGCTTTTGCGACAATTCCAAGAACTATCCGAATGTAAGTCAATTAGTCGAAACGTGACTGGAAATATTGTTTATTTCAGTAGATATTAAATCAGTTCAACATTAATTACTCGAAGAACACGTCAAACCAATAACTAATAATTTAATCGAAAATGGGATTAATTCCAATTACGTGCATTTGAGGACATCTGATCTGTGTTGATTAAAGTCCAATTTATAAAGTTATTGCGCCTATTAATATAATAACAATT
Organism: Drosophila dives; assembly: GCA_035042365.1. Lineage (NCBI taxonomy): Eukaryota > Metazoa > Arthropoda > Insecta > Diptera > Drosophilidae > Drosophila > Drosophila dives. The sequence continues at coordinate 1,696,727 of JAWNLJ010000133.1, read as the reverse complement.
TTAGCAGAAAATATGTTTTCGACCTATTTGTGGAGTAAAACAATATAATTTTTTAAAACGATATTTTATTCATTTCACACAGAGTCTCATAAATTATAAGTTATGTAGCTTTATCTAAACCCTCATCAATTTAAAATTATTTATTTTCCATTTTAAAATAATTTATTTTTTGTACAGTTTATTGTTGATATTGTTATTTTTATCTTACATGTTTTTTACTTAGTTCGGTAAATTCAACTATGTTTTGAAATGATGACACATTTTGTTTACATATCAGTTCACTCATGTTCATTTTGTTTCCACTTAAACAAATATCACAACTATTTCGATTCAAATTTGAATCGCACTTTTCATAATTGCTGTTATCAATTCAATTCTCTGTGAGTAATGTATATATTTGTATATATTTTTTATTTGTTTTTTGTTTAATTGGTTTACTGCATTATTTACGAGCATTTCACGAGTATGGAAATATAAATGACTATATATATTCATAATTCACAGGAAAAAGTACGAGAATGTGTTAATTTTTATTGCCCAGCCGGATTGTCGCCCTCGGATATTTGTTTATTTATGAGTGAATAGATATTCCATGATTTCGACAATAACATCTCGACTCTGGTTGTGTGGCCTGACTTTGATGTGGCTTTCTAAAAATATACGTCTTAAAGTGTTTTCTTCTTGCCAAATGATTTGCCTTTCATCGAAAACGGCATGGATTTTTGGCCGCCTTTTGGATTTCTATATTTATTTTGATTATTCCAGTTGAAATCACACCTTGCCCTTGTCCACATTCCCATATTCTGTGCTATGTCAAGTTTAATGAACATGGCCAGAGCTGAAAGGCGAAATGTGCTTTTCATTGCGCACCAACATTCGGGGCGATGTCTCTGAACTTGGCCCTCGTCTGATTTCAGAGAAACACGTACCACATGAAGTATGTTAAATTTTATTTATATTCAGCTAAGGCAGACGCCATTCAAATACGACTGTTTCAAGGTACTCGCGTTTGCGTGTTTGGTAACGATTAGAACACTATTGTTAGGATTTGCAAAGGAATGATATATAATATATTTATTAGCCAGACTTCAAGTCATAAAAAAAAGAATAAATGAACTTTCTGCATATAAAATGAATATGTGTTTATTTATGCCACATCATTATTTCAGATAAAAAGAATTTAAGAATGTATTTGAAACCAATGTCTGGAAATTATTTGCATTATATTTAGAAAAGACACGAAATCTTTATAGCTGATAATTTAAGCAGACAGGCATGCAAAATTATAATTTTATCTAAAAGTATAAAGATTAAAGATAAATAAATATATTGTGTCCGAGCTTAATGTGTGAATTCAATTAATTTTTGATTCAAATAAATTCAGAATATTTCATAAGTTCAGAAAAAAACTAGTAATTATTTATTTTATTTTATATCTAAAGCAGAAAACATAGAGTTAAAATTAGAACTGCATTTATATGTAAATTTGAAGAGAAGTGAAAGAAAAACCAATTGTTAGGGTACTCGTAGTTTGTGTGATTTATGATAGCCTAAGAAAGGAAATTGCTTTAAAATCCTTATGCGATATATTGAAATAAATTATTTTAGATGTTTCATATATTACATTTTTTAATTCTAAAATTTATTGTCTTTTTTTTAATGAATTTTTACTGATTGTATTAAAAATTAAAATTCTACGCTTTTCTACAATTTTAGGAGACTGAGTATAATTATAATAAATTTAATTTTCAAAGATAAGCATTGTTACAAATAAGTTCTAAAACCGATCAGAGTTTTTCTAATGACAGGTAATTTATCAAAAATTCTGAAGTGCTTGTTTAATAAGTGATTTGTGATAATTTGCCCTACGAATTAATCATTTGACTTACGAATTAAGCTGAAATAGACAAAAGGAAATGGCAAGGTTATCTTCCGAGGACTAAGTCTTTAAGAGCTAAATATCTCTTATCAGCAATACATTCAATGTTAAATAGGCAGCTCATTTCCAAAGACCTTCCTAACACGCGGAAATACACAGTTGACCTTCAATTCCTCACTACGTGGGTCATTAGGTTCAATCCTCCCTCTTGCGTCCATTAAAAAGAAAATCGTGTTCGCTCTGAATGAAGTGCCGCCCAATGAGCCGCATAATAAACAATTAATTAAGGTGCCAAGCACTAATAAACAAATAAGAAAACACCCTCCCCTCCAACGCTCTACATCCACAAACACAATCCACAGCAACCTGCCGCAATTTGCCCAAGCCCAACGCCATTGCTCAGCTATGTGGATTATTTAATCAGGGTAGCTTTTGGCCACATTCAAGCACAAACCAAGTGTCATTGACTGATGCGATCTGGTGGCATGATTTAACGTTGAAAGGAAATTAATTATAAGATACCTTTTGTTCATAATTTTAGCGAATTCTTTGTCCTCTTCATCAGCTGCAACCCCTTCTCACTCGGTTCAATTTTGATTTTTGTCCCTGCATCAACTGCCTGTCAATCCCCTCTGCTTTATTAATACACATTTGGGAATTCGTACTCTGAATCTGAAATTCAAATTTCAAACTGCCAAATGGAAACATATTTACTTCACCGTCGTATATCGTATATTTTATATATCTATGCATTTCGATTAGATTCGAAAGCCACAGACTTAAAGGCGAAGTCTTCCCATTGCTGTGGACACCAATGAAATTTAAATATTTTTAGAAGCGGTGTTCAGGGTATATTGCAGTAGAGCTCAATCGACTACATTATTCTTACTTGCGAACCAAAATGTTTGAATAACAACAGTACTCGGTGGGGTTCAATGTTTAAATCGCACCTGTGAGCTGTTGACAACTGCCGTTTAGTGTTGCCAAGTCACCAATTATGTGTACCGTTACTCAAATGAGGCAGGGTTGCAGGAGGTGGCCACCCAGTGCGGCGTGTGGCGGAAACATTTAGCAATTTTCATTTCAACAATAGAACGCAATTACAAAACAAACTCAACTCAAAATGAGAGTGTGGAAACAAGGCAAATAAAGTGTAATGAAGAGGAATAATGGCGTTGCACGCCTCACAACACTGATATTCATGTTGCGCGAATGGGTGTGTTGTATGTAGTGTGTGTTCATTTGGGTGTGCGTGTGAGTGTGCGTGTATTTAATGATAATATGCACACGACAGAGAAGGCTGATGAGAAGTGCCGAGAATAATTTATGGATGACGCATATGAGTAAAAGATGATAATAAGAATAAATCATAAAATAACCTAAGAAAGTTCACATAAAAACATGTAATTAAAAAATAATAAAAATTGCACTTTATATGCTAAGTAATCATATCATCATATCGTTAAAGAAGAGATACAAATGCAATGTCTCATGTTGTAAGTTATTTTACTAATCAAAGTATTACTTTTTGAAGCTTGTTGGCAAAAAGGTTTAAATGGCTATATCTTATGCAGTTTCTGAGTAAGGGCCCAGTTTGATTGTTATCTTTAAGAACCGATAAGATATTTTTACACCTATTAGTATTGGTTTGAGTAGAGTACTGAATTGAGTGACATAAGATTCTATTAATTTCTGCTAAATAAGAAAACTTTTATTTAATTATATGAACTAAGAAAGAATATTTGCAAAAATGTATTTAATTTTAAACAAAGTAAATTAACAGTTAAAGATTTCCCATGGAAAGCGTGTGTAACTAAAGGTTTTCTTGTCTCACCCTTCTCCGTAATTAGAATAATTAACTATCAGACTGTTTCTGCAATGATATTATAATTGCTGCACTTGTCATTAAGCTAAGCTTTTGAGATTAGCTTGCCAACTGCACATTTAAATACTCAACGCCAAGGAGCTTCGTTGCCAAATGGACGTGTCCTTGATGCCATCTTCGTCTTCTGTGGGCGTTGCGCATACGCCGCGTGTGTTTGCACATCTAATTGCAACGGTGGACATAAAGCGGGTACTTGCATTCGGCCAACAATGCAGCCAATGCACACTCGAAGTGCCGCCAAGGTGCGTCGAATTGGCCAAGTCAAATTACAGTTACTGCGGCCCGCTAAACTAGCAAAATACGCCGTAAAAAGCAGCCAACCGGATGTAGACGTCGTGAAAACTTTGTGCAGTTTATTGTTGACACGAGTCGACGCCATTTCCGGCATTAGGGCGACAACGTATAACTTCTAGCTTGCAACTGCAACCTGCAGGCAGTTTGTTTTATGATTCAACGAGGCAAGCAACGTTGTTTGCCATGGACTTCCTCTAATTTGTTCGCTATCCTGCCATGGAAATGTGCGAGACAACTTTGCACTAAGAGTAGCAGTGCTCCTTTTTTGGCTAACTAGTTCAAAAGGACTCTGGCTGACTGCCTTGTTGTTTACTTGATGCCGGCAATTAGCCAGTGAAGACAGTTAGTTGTATGTGTTAGTTAGGCGAAAGTTGCTGGTGTGGATGGCAACAGCATGTTACAAAGCTTGACAGTTCCATCAATCATTCAATCCACTGATATCCTGTTTATTTACATATAACCTCAATAGGAAAAGCTCTCCAATAATATCTGCATAAATGACGACTTTGTGCAACTAATAACCATAATCAATCTTATGTCAAAAACAGGTAATTGTTAGGCAGAAATCTTGCCAATTGTTATTATGCTCATAATTATTAGCAACACTATTTCAACATCGATCGACTCTGAAGCCTGTTTCCACAAGCAGGCAATGTTTTTTTTTATATTTTATTTTCAAAATGCCGCGCAAAGAATTGAATGTTTGACAGTAAGTGCTTGAAAACGCTGGCAAAGAATGTTTACACTAGTAACTCAATTTTTTTAAAATTTAAAAATACTTCTTTATAAATAATATACTAAACATGAATAATATGAATATGGTAATGAACGTAATGAACAGATGTTTATATATATACATTTTGGACTGCTTAATATTACTGAGAAATATGAGTATTGGACTTACACATATTATTCGATTATAAAACTTCAGGTACTCGGGACTTTGATTACTTTCACAACTCTGCTTCATTCATTTATGCATATGTAGCTCTCAGATCTGTTAACCAGAGTTGCCACACAACTCTGCATTGTATTCAGATCAAAGCTTATTCTTATTTGATTTTTGTCGTTCAATTTACTCGACATGATGTTGCCAGATATATTCGATGTGTTATTTACTTATGAGCGAATGGGGCTTGGCAGAAGCGTTGCCACGTCTCCGTGACAGAATGTGTTGTGGATGCCTTCATGTATCTTGCAACCCAATGTTGCCTAGCCTAATATTCGAATAAAAGTTGATACATCTAAATTGTTGTTCCCTTTTGATCGAAAAAGGTAATCAAATCATTTTCAATTATATTCTTAATTATTCGTAATTTTGTACTTGGCATATAAGTGGATCATCTACCAGACATGTAATGAATAAATTTGAATTATTCACATAGTTCATTTCACATATTTTGGCAAAAAATTATTTAAGTCAATGTTTAAATATTCATAATTTAATTCACTTAAGCAACATATATTAATTCATTATACATTTTTTGGCAAACAAGAATCGGCGCATGACAAAGACACATTGAAATGTTTATTCAACTTATTTTAATTTGGGGAAAAATATGTAATTTTTGTGTATTTGGCGTGCAAAGAAAGAATTCAAAAGAAAACATTTTTAATGCCAAATTGTCGAGTAAGTGAATTCAGTTTAATTAAGTTCCAGCTTACTTTAAGTCTCGTCATTCATAATCATTTCAAAGAGCAGCCTTCATCTTGGAGGGCAGACACACAAAAGGTAAAACAAACATCAACTGCAAGCGATGTGCGCTGCTTGTTAGCAGACATCATCAAGGATAACAACAACAACAACTACAGCTACAGCAATAGCTGAATAAAATCAATAAAAAAAAAAAATTATTTCGACTGTCATTAAGAGCCAGTTCTGCACACAATGCAGAACACATATTTTCGTGTAAACCGAGTCTTTACAAGATGCCAAAACTATTTCATAAACATTGAAAACATGTCGTTTTTTTGCGCTTAAGTGTGTAATAAAATGTAATAGTCCGGCAAAAGGATGTGGCAACATTTTTTGCCATGCCCACACACACACACATACAGGGAGGGAAAAAGAAAGTCGTGTTACTAGCAACTCAATTAAAACACTTCATTAAAACATGCAGTAAAGTTAAATAGTGGAAGCAAATCCTTCAGCTACCATGTTGTTTTTATGCACTATATTTAATGATAAACTGCTTTTGGTTTTTTTTTATTATGTTTGTGTAGCATTAGGTATGAAATTCAATTCTGAGTGCATGCTTCGAGTTTATGGCCTCAAAACTTTATAGAAATCATACACAGCAAACTGTTTATTACGTTTCGCTCCGCACCGTAATTATTTTTTGTAGCTGTACAAACATTTGTGAACTTCCCAGTATACCGTTATTTAAGCATTTGCTTGCGTGTTGATGATTATGGCCAGCCGGTCATAAATTATAACGCGCTCGCCATTAAAAGGTTTGACTAAACATGCAATCACGTTTAGGCCAACAACAATTGGAAGCCAACAAACAGCAGCCAATTAGTCATTGAAATGAGAAACCTACACACCCAAATACACACATACACACATACACATACACACACATACATACAAACTATACGTATGCGTTTATTAATAACGCAATATTCACACACAAAATGCTAAATAAAAGCTAATTATTGCCCATTTAGTTGCTGAAAATTACGGGACAAGTCGTTAATTAAAATATCACCAAGGCATCTATTATAGAATTTCTAAACGATGTAAATATTTCCACTTATTCCAAAATGCTTTAAACTTTGTATAAATTTAACTTTATACAATATGATGTTTTCCTTGATGAATAAATCATGTAATGAGCATCATTTGGAAGCATCGATATTTAATCTTTAGTTTCCTAAGTAAATTTTTAAATTTTCAAATTTCTGAGTTTTATAAGACCTTCATTAACAGACTGGAAAAGAAGTTTTAATATAATGAATATATCCGATTCATAGCTGTAAACTTTACAAAAAATAAAGACTAAGATTAAGATCTTTAAATAAAAATAATAGGATGTCTTTAATTTAGTTTTAGAAGCAACAATATTTGGTTTTTTAAAGGGCATATTTTTACATTCATTAGATGAGCGTTGTTAAAAATTGGAGTTAAAATTATAATTCACATCTCCTGAACTGTCCTTTATTAAAACAAATGTGTTAAACATAAAAAAAACCACTCAAAATATATATTTTAAAATAAAAATTTAATTATCAGCTGAGAATTTTGGATTTGCATTATGAAATCATAATGAAAAAAGTAATTATTATATTTTAAAGAATATGCTGCAAAACCCTATCCAACTATGATAACTGTATTAGGCAACACCAAAAGCAACGGCATCCTCTAAAACATGCTACAAACTAACAACACAAAAACACTTCACACATTGTTGTTATCACACACACACACACACACACACAAACACAATCACCCAAACTCAAACACTTCAATCAGCGTTGCTGAAGTAGCGCTTAGTCCCAATTGTAGCATACAAATGAGCGCAATTTGAGTCAAATCTGAATTTGGAGATCAACTGCAAAAACAGATAACAAACAATTCATCGGATGTTCATGGATGTGAATGGAAAAGCAAAAACTGCATTTCTGCTGTGAATTTGAATGGATCAAAAATCATTTGCTTGGTTTGACTTTTTGCTCGTTGCAATAACCAAAATGTAGGAAAATAGTAGAATTATTATAAATATTAAACAACAATATTCTACCCTTTTAAAAAATTCTTGAATTTACTTTTATGTATTAATTCCACCTTCAAATCCCAAAACTCAACCAATGAAAATATTTTAATTGCAGAGCGCTATGATATACGAGCGTAGAGAGCACAAGCCCAGAGCCACAATTCATTTCTCGTCTTTCCGCTGAAATAAAATATATATGATATAAATCGGATACACCTTCACCGAGGCCACATTGTAAATCTTGGTGTACACATTTTGCGAACCAAATAGCTGTGCAGATTTTTGTGTGCAATCCCTATAAAGCTCAGATGTGGATGGCATGTAAGGTGTCCAATAAAGGTTGCATCTCTTGTGGCATGGCAACTGTTAAAATGCCAAGGGAGATGTGCATATAAACGTGCAACTTATGCTGCCCCCACACATCAAATACATGCTTTCATATTCAACTTCAACCTGCGCCAAGGTGCAAATAGCAAAAATGTTAAGAGAATTTTGGTTGATGCTCTCAGGAAATGAATGCATTACTCTTACTCTATTATTACACTTCCCCAAACATACATGCAACTTATGTGAATTGCGACTTGAGTGCGTTTTACTGTTGCTTCGAAAATATGTCCGGTGCAAAAACAACTGCTATGCGCTCATTTCTAGAGAATATACATAACAAATTCTTGCTCAACCCATTAATTTATTTTATTTAAATCATCTGCTGCGCTACCATATAATATTTTACATATACAGCTATATATATGTTTTATGTTCAAGCATTTCTCAGTAGTATACAATGCAAATGTTGCGAGATACAAAAACTTATATAAAAAATATTGCTCCATCTCATCGTGTTTTTTTCCCAACCCATATCCAGTCTCCCACAGCGACAAAGTACTCCAACTACAGAAACAAACCCTTTTGAAAAAGCGAAAACAAAACAACATCAAATATAAGTGCTAAATTCGGTAGAACTTGAGTTAAATATAAGCTAACTGCTCTACAATCGTAAATCGTCCACCAATTTTCTTTAAACCTTTCCTTTAGCTGGAAAATGTTCTCTGTGAATAATTAATAATATGAATTTATGATTGTGATCTATCTATTCATCTATTCAATCTGGAGTGGATACGAAATATAAAACAAAAATAATATATTCAACTGTGCAAAAAATAAAGTCACATAACTTGAAATGAGTAAAATGGGTAGTTCCCAAATTCCTCTCCAATTGCTTTATATACCGCTTTGCTGCATACAGCCCATAAAGCCCATTTAATTAATGCGGGAAAACCCGTTTCGTGCTTAGGTTAATTTGCGCAAATATGTTGAATATAAATTTATGATAAATATATAACAATCTATTACAATCAGAAACTTTTTACATTGGAAAAATTCAATTAATCTATAAGACGAATTGTGGGTTGACGACCAATAGAAAATGGATCAGGATAACATTAAGATTAAATTGCATATGTCCAAATGTATCCCCTCATTCTGAATACCAGGGATTCTATCTATAAACATCTAGAAAATATGTAACTTTTTTAAATATTAAAAAGTTTAGGAGAAAATAAAAAATTAAAAATCACTATTATTATAAGCATAGCTGAATATTTAATCGCTCTTTACACAAGTGTAATATAGTTAATATTAATAAAAAATATAATTTATGCTCATCATGACATTTTATTATTATTCACAATTAATTATTTGATTTATTTCAGAGGTATTTACCAGTTAGTTTATTATTTCTATTTACCGACTAAAGTTGCGTATTCGTTTTTGGTAATTTAATTCGCGCAAATACCATTTAAACAAGATAATTTGATACGTTTGCATACTTGTTTTAGGGATTTTCAATAATGATGTACCCCTTAGCCACATTAATATGGCCAACGAACAAATTACAAAACCAACTCATTAACTTATTGTAATCCCCCCATAATTCCCACTTTGCTCTTTGAGCTACACATTGTGAATTAAACTCACGTTTTACGAGTGGTTAGACAAATGTTACTCGAGCTGAGTAGCTCTGTCGAATTGACAGTTGTACTTCACAATTGGAAAGAAAATATGTTCTAAGCTAATTAAAGTATTGCAAGTTTTTGTCTAATTCGCTGAGAGAACTTTTACACAGAGTTGTTATTGTTATTCCTGCTTGTCGGTGGGCTTAGTGGCAGGTATTAGCAATGGATAAAGGAATAGCAATTAATTCCATTAGCGTCGACATCGTTGTCCTGGATTGATTTCCATTTACTTTGACTGGCGTGTGCACGAATTAAAAGAAAATAGCAAAGACCAGAATAACAACTGGATGAACGAATCAAAGTCAAGGCATGTGGGTACCCAAGGAACGCCGGATGTGGGAAGACTGAGAAGCGCATTTCAAATTGATCAAATCAAATGCTTAAGTGCCCTGAATGCAAACAACTTTTAAATTGCCAATAATAATTGTTCACCTCAGGTAAAGGCAAAAAGGGAGTCGAAGCAGCAAATGCCAATCGAACAAAAAAAGCAGTGTGCAATAAAATTGTTGAATTTGAAATTGGCTAATAAGCAAATAAAAAATTCCTAGTACCAAAAAACGCAATTTAGCTTTTGCTTCAGGGTCAATTACGTTAAGTGGTCAATTTATTTACATACGAGAAGTTTCCTAGGAATCAATTTTAAAAACCGCCGATTTTATTTGAGGTTTTGAAAACAAATTTTCATTTGTGTGTAAGCTAAAATTACTAGAATTTTTTACTGCAGAACTCTTTCTGATGAACTTAATATAGACAACAAAATTAATGTTACGAATTTAATCGGGAGAAATTAAATTAATATTGCAACAATAAATAAAAATATCAAAATTATCAATATAAATATTATTTACATATAGAGCATAAATCAAATAATAATAAAATTACAGTCGCTTTATATTTTAAATGATTAACTTAAGCTGATTATATAAAAAAATATTTAATTATTAAAATGACCTATGTTTACAGCTTACAGCTTAAATTCAACATATTTATAAATATATATTATATATATATATATATTGTGGGTTAATTATAATGGGAAACTCTTGTGTTGGATGTCGACTCGAACTTCTATATTATTTTTTCATTATCTCAATTTGTTCATTTTAACACAAATGACAGCTGTTGGCTGGCGCGGAGTGCGTTAAAATAACATGTGACAAGTTCTGACTAAATAGTTTCAGTTGTTTATACACAAATTAAATAAGTTATTCATCACACACATTGTGGACAGAATTACACTAATCTACATTGATGGATACAAGCTGTGAGCCAAAATCAATATGCTTTAATTATCTTGGTTGTTTTGGTAACGCTTATTTAGTTAGCCATAATGTGTTGCATTAGTAGATGTTGATTTTTGTTTATGCATATCAAACAGATTCGATGCGTTTCCATAACCATTTAACCTCCTCGACTCTTGACAGATGCTCAAAGCCGACCGCTCATTGGAAATGCACTGATCATCCGAGATATATATCAAGAGCATTTCACAACTCATGACAATGGACATTAATAACTACTGACAATTAGCAGGCAGGCAGGCTCCAGTATCGAGCTGCCTGATTTACGGCATTTGTTGTTAATTCGTCTTGCCAATAGATATGGATGCCTTCTGCAAACAAAGGCTAAGCCAAATAGTTGTGCACCCAGTGCGTATGCTTGATGGACGGCATATAATGGCCATTGAGCTAAGGCCACTGTTTGAATATATTAGTGCCGGCATTTCGCCTATTTAAGCCACCATTGATTTATGGCCTTCAAGCGAAAGCCACAAACTAAACTGTTTTGTGGACAGTTCGCAATGGGCTAGAGAAAGAGGCAGATTGAATCAAAAAACCCTGAAAACAGCATTGCTTTTTAATTGAACATTTTAAATTTTCATGAAATAAATTGATTACATTTTTAAATATACTACAAACACACAATATTATATTTTATTTAGCAGTTATTAAGCAAAACCTAATTAAAAAGTTAAATATTTAGAAGTCGATTTAATTTAATTTAAATGAGATTAGATCTAATTTATTTTTGAAGTGCATAGTTCTTGATGCATTATGTGGGTATTAAAAAGCCAATAAACCAAGCATATTAATTGAATATAAATGGAACTGCAAGAAAATATAGGCAAAGCTAAAATTAAGAAACACGTTTCTCGATATTGATTCGAGTTTGACCCTTCCCCTATTTGCGATAACTAGATAATTGTAGTTACCATTGTGAGCATTGTCATTAGTCACAATTCAATGGCAAAAGGCTAATCACTTACAGTGCCTCCGAGCAGGTGACCACATCAAGTGTAGACGAGCAACAACAGACTTTGTCGTTGCCAGAGCAGGTCGTTAGTGCTCTGCACCAGCAAGGTGTTTGTAATTGTATGTGAGACTTGTTGAAGGCTTCAATTATGATGTGTTTGCGCAGAACATACTCAAGCACACACACAATACACACAACACACACACACATACACACGCACTTTGCCATGGCTGGTTGGGCAGGTTGTTGTTGCTGCCACTGCTGCCACTGCTGCCACTGCTGCCACTGCTGCCACTGCTGCAGCTGCTTCTGGGCCTTGACTTATAGTGGCTTTCATGATTCTGCTGCAGCTGCAGCTGTTGTTGCTGTAAGTGCACTATAATTGGCGTAAATAGCAAAACAGCAAATTGCCATTAACTATTGGAAAAATGTGCGCTGCTTTCAGTCTGCTTGAAACGAGCAGAGTTCTGTTCCAGATTGGTTCACTACTGCTGCTGCTGCTGCTTCTGAGTAGGTGTCATGTGATTACGCGAAATGCAATTAAAAATATTTAAGCTGCAGCAACATACACAACAGCAGCAGCAGGAGCAGCAGCAGCAGTTGCTGCCACACCAGCAGTAGTAACAAAATAAGCGTTTATTAAAGCCCTCGATCAGCTTAAAGCAGGTTGTCTATACTCTCCAATGGCCATCATCTTTGCTTATTTTTCAAGCTTAACTTGCAACGGTTTACTGTTGGTTTTTTGCTGCTGTTGCTGTTGGTGTTGCTGTTGCTGTTGCTGTTGTGTGCTCTGTTTATTATTAGCTGTAAAGGGGGATTTTATAGTGTTTTTACTCTGCATTTTCGCTGCAGTTGCTATTAATTAACACGTGCCTGTCCTTGCTGTGCCAGATAGTTTTTTGTATGCCGTAGCTTACACTTAATAAGTCGCAAACTCAGCAGGTGGATTAACAAACTGATAGCTGGTAATAACAATGGGGCTTAAACCAAACGGAACAAATATTAAAGTGGCACACTTTCGTATATTTTAACTATCTATATTATATATAATATTTAGTATATATCTATAAAATTGGTAGCCTTTACATTAGGTTCTTCTTCTATTTCGTTGAAGAATATACATGTTGTTTTTGAAATAATTTCACATTAGTTTTCAGCATTCTTAATTATTAAGAGTATAATTGAAATAATAACTGACTGGGAGAACTGGAACATCATATCTCATCGAAAAATAAATATTTTAATCTTTGTTCGTTTCCCTTTCACTAATTCAGTTTGAGATCTGGGTATGAACTGATTATTTAAAACTTCTAAACAGAAGGATAAGTCTATTTAGAATATATATAATCGTTTTATTTAATACGTTGCTAATCTGAAATCAAGAATAGAATATACAATACCCTTCACAAATGTGTTAAAAAATAAAACGTAAAATAAATAAAATCGTTGGCACATATTTTAAATAATATTCCTCCAAACAAATGATTTGCGTGTCCAATTTTGTGCTTTGATTAGAAAAAACTTAGGCTTAAGCTGTGTACAAACTAAAAAAAGATTGATTCAATATGTAAAACCCAAAGCAGCCACTTATCTAATAGACCACTTCTAATCTTTGTCAGCTGCCAGGCAAAAGTCTTTTACAAATGCGCATAGTTTAGAATAATTTGAAAGAATTGTTTAAATTATTCGAAATTATACGCACCACACATAAGCACATAGAGAAAGGAAGGAAAAAAACATTGCATAATTTGGGGGAGCTGAGTTTGGCATAAGCCATAAGCGCATTTTAAACAGCCGCAAAGAGCCAGAAAGAGTCTTAGCCAAAAAGACGTTGCAAGCTGCGCCACTTGGAGCTCAACTGGTGCTGCTTATGTTAATTTACATGTCTGATGGCCTTACAGCCGGGGCTAAGCATCTGCTCACCTGCAGCCGGAGCTGGAGGCGTGCCACGAGGCTTGTTGTTAGCAATGCATAAAAACATGTATTATATATATATATATATATATGTATGCAAAGCTACGCGCCTGAGCCTATACCTATACGATATACACTCAGAAAAATCGCACTACAATACAAATATTTTTTCTTGATTTAGAAATATTTTTTATATTGTAGAAGAGCTTATTAAATTTAATATAAATAATGCAATTTTTCAGTCTGTCAAAATTAATCACATTAATTTCTTAGCTATAAAAAATGTTTGTATATGTGGAATTTTAAAACTTAATTATTTAAGTTAAGATAAGCCTATATAAGAATTTTTCTATGGAATCATTTATTAAAAAAAAAACATTTTGTAAATTAAACACATTTTTTCAAAGTTTTAGAAAGCTTAACCCAAAGTCTTAACAAAAAAATTTTTAAATTCACTTTCTGAAATTATATTATACATATAAGGCGAGTGGGTTATGGCAAATTACTTAAACTTAGGTGGATTTTATTTCTGAGTGTGTCCCTATGCCTATGCAGTTAGAAGAGCCACGCCCACCACTTTGGCATCACTGCATGTGCAGCCGCGCGTGTTTTATGGCCAAACAAAATGAGTTTCTCGCATGCCTGGCCAACCTCTGCTCCGCTCTGCCCTGCCCTGCCCTGCCCTGACGAAGCAAAATGCATCTGCATTACGTGACTCTGCGGAGTGATGGAATGGATGGTGGTAGATGGGATGTGGTTAAGTTTGCTTTTATCCGCCAGTTGCCAGTTGCCAGTTGGCAGTTGGGCGCCATAATTGAGCTGAATATAGTTTGCATAAAAATGCAAATTGTCACATATCCTGCACATTTCTATTTAGTTTTGTACATTTACCGCCGCAGTCGGCTCACATTGTAAATTGTTCGCGGCTTATCCCGTCAGTGGCATCTCTATAACGTTATTTGGCCGTGTTTTACCCTACTAAATACCAGCATTGTTAGGGAGCATCGAGCTGCCAACTAAATGGCTAACAATTTGTTTAGCAACCGATTGTTGTTTGAATTTATACTGCGTAATGCAACTTTAATTGAAATGCAACCGAGCGAAAATTCACGTTGCGTGAGAGACTCTAAAATCGCTCGTTAATTGTTCTTTGGCTGCGCAATAAGCCAATGGCTAGATGGGTTTCTTGATATGGCCAATTCATTAAAAGCCATCACTCCCCATTCCACTAAAATACACATGTAAAGCAATCACTTTATATACTAAATTCATCCCAGATACAACTAACATTCTTTTAAAAAGTGTCTCCTGCGACATCAGACATCAGACAGAAAAAGAATATATTATTATTCGCTTGACAGGGCATAAATCAGTGCTTTATTTTAAAAGGAAATTTACGACGTTTTACATATTAACATGCCTGGTCGGCCATAAATGCAAAAAAACATGCATGGAAAACTAAATAAGATGTGCATAGGAGAGGATAGAAATACCAGAAAAAACCATGAAAAAAAAAAACACAAAAAAAACAACTTGTTTAGCTAAAAATGGCACAGATAATCAGGACACGTGCAATGGCGTCAGTCTGTGGCCGCCAGGCTCTTAACAAACTCAAATAAAGCCAAAGAGAAGCCCAGACAAGAAGTCAGACAGAACATTTCACATATGTCTGTGTGAGTGTGTGTGTGTGTGTTTGGGAGTGTGTGCATACAAAGAACAGCATAACCATAAACATACAAAAAGCGTCAGCTTTATTTGCTTGCCGGATACCAACTGGCGCCATTTTGTCGCCGCTGGACATTGGCCTGATTGTGTTAAACGTTAACAAAACTCAACTCAAAGGGGGCAAATGCTCGCAAATTGTTTAAACAAATTTACTTAACTTTTCATTATATGCTGTGTCCAAAGCCCAAATGTGTTGACTGACATAGGTATGCATTAGTAGTGACAGGCTGACAAAGACAAATTATTTTCAGCATTTCAGGTCCCTACGAAATAGATATTACAATATTAGGCTGCCGCAGAAAATCGGCAACAAAATTAAAAGTTAATACAAAAACCCTAGGGGCATAGAAAACTTGTCAATAGTTGGCAACAGTTGGCAACAGTTGGCTCAAAGAAAATAATAGATTTTCTGTTTCGAGATGATTCAAGAATAATCTACACCTTTATGAATAATTTAGTATAAGTTTTGCTTATTACTTCAAAAACTACTTTGTCAAGAATTTCAGTAAGAATTATCGGTAGCAAATATCAACACTTTTGCTGACAAGAGAAATTCACCATTTTATTCAGAAAGTATATAGTTTTAGGGCTTTTTCTATGTGAAGATTAAATTGCATTCAATCCTAACGTGTCACAGAATTGGAAGATGGATGCTTTCTTTTTTCTATTAGCCTGATTTGTTGACTTGAACTAATCATAGGCTACATTGAATTCTGGCTCACATTGTGAACACTCGAGATACGAGTATCTTATGCAGATGACATACAAATCTTTTCACAAGTTTTCGAGCTGTAGGTGCGGTTTCAATTTAATTGCATTTTCCTCTGCATTTTCATCGACGTTGCAGCAAAGTGCAAGAGATGAGTTGGGTGAGAGAGTGGCAAAGCGAATGACAAGGGATTCCTTTTACGCATTATTATTTAACTAACAAGTAACTAGAAAAGTTTTAATACTTTGGTAACTTTCGCTTTAAATTGTGCGCAGCGCAGAGGACAAAGTGGCACAAAGATGTCGACGACATCCGCGTGCAGCCAGAATCAAGCAAAGGCAGCAAAGCAAAGCCGGGAGCTAGAGCGAGAGACAGAGACAGAGGAGTAAAGTAGCCCGAGATGGAACGATGGATAGAGAGAGTCAAAACTATGTTTAAATTAAATAAGATAAAATCTTATCAAAATGAAAATAGTTTTACCAGCGTGTGGCTGCCACAGAGAGAAAGTTGTCTTCTTGGCCCGATTTGGCGTGCAGGCTTACAATATTTCAATCAGAAATTCTTCTCATCAAATAATTTTCAGGTGTTTTTTTGCAGCTCTGTTTTATCGTAATACTTGTGACAAAATCATTTCATAAAATTCAACAATGTCAATTTCTTTTATGGCATTGCCTTGGCTCAGCCTTTGATGTTTTCAGTTTGTCAGACGTAATGTATAAATTGAAATCTGAATTGAATGAAATCTAATTTAAGAAGAATTTTAAAAAAACGATAGGACGAAGATAAGTTTGAATAAAAACCAAGCTTTCATTTGTACAATGATAAACATTTTAAGGCAAAATAATATCAGTGTTCAAGAATGGACATGAGACGCTGAAAAGCTCAGCTATTTATTAATGAAAAAATATTATATAAAGTCCACTTTCAAGTGGCTGCATTTAAATAAGAAAACATCACATTAAGTTGCTCAATTATGAACATTGGACGCTGCAAAGCTCAGCTATCTTAAGATAAATAAACATCACACTCTTCGAAGAGTGAAGCTCAGCTATTCTAAGAATAATAGACCACACATAGAGTCACTCTACAAACGCTGCAAAGCTCAGCTATTCTAAGAATAATCATCACATGGAGTCGGCCTACAAGCGACTCCGTTGAGATAAATAAACATCACATGGAGTCGCCTTACAAGCGGCTTCATATGTATTTAGGTTTAAGATTTTTGTATAAAATAAAGAAATGCTCATCAGAGCAACCAGTTCGATTCTAAACGTCGTCTCATCGTGTTGATACACCCTATACGTGTTTCACACAATCAGCATTAGATTACAATAAAATGTGAATGCTATTTGTATTTTGTATAAGCAGATAATATTTTTAGCTAAGACTTAACAAAACATTATTTTAAATTTTGAATGCTATTTTTTACAGAATATTTTATTTATTATTTAAATTATAACACAATCAAAAAACAATTTTTTTTTAATATTAACAATTTTGATCAGTCGGAGAAGGCAAAGGAAAAGCAAACGATCCAAAATATTGTGAATCCATCCTTTTTCTATTTTTCTATAAACACACTGTTTTAAATGATTTTTGGCACGTTGACGAATTTTACTAAAAGAAGAAAACATTTCACACACACATTGGTATGCAAAATATTTTCACTTTGAACACTTCGTCAGAATTACATAAAAATAAAAAGTTTAAAAAAGCTAAGGAACACACAGCTTGTTAACTAATTAAGCCAACCAAAATTTATGTGGTTATCCTCAACTTTTTTGTCCGTATAGTTTTTTATTATTATGAAAAAGTTTGCGAAAAAACGTGAAGCAAAATTGAGGCCAAAGCAATCTGTGTGATTTAGCGTTACGGCCACAAAATGTGACAAAAAATTTACTGGCACCTTTGTGGAGAAGATTGGCCTTACTAAAAAAGTCATTGATATGCAAAAAAGAAACTGCCAAATGCAAATATTCCAAGGACAATCGCCATCCCTTCAAAGCTATGCAATATTGCGCTGGCAAATGACGATGACAAGTCAAAAGGGCCAGACAGGCGGAAATACTCTCCAGGACATGACACGGAAGTTCCTTTCACACACTCATACACACACACACACACACACACACACACACACAGACGCACACTCGCCGCAGGCACAGTAGCCCAGTGTGAAATCATCGATTGGTCATTTTCTGTTTGACCATCCCAGTCAGCACCTGGGTCATCACCGGGCAAGGTTCTTTGTTGTATAAACTCACAGGAAGTACGCACAAAGGTTGCACTTAGCCACATCAAGCTATTCCACCTTTCTCGGACGCTGAGAAAGTTACTCCAACTCCATGTGTTGAAATGCCCCACTGCTGCTTGTAAAACTGAATAATGAATGAATCGATAGCAAATTTCGATTTACAGCGCTAAAAGTATTTGTGTGTATCTAATACCTACGAAATTACATAGGGGAACTGCGATTTTAAAATAAATCTACTTTTAAAATAATTTAAAAATTTTATGCACTACTTTAAAAATACATATATTTTATTTTATTTAGTCATCAGACTTTTAGACAGTCAAACTGGCATAAATTATAATTATCCAAAATGATTTAAAATAAGTAAGCAGCATCTCTTCAAGAGTTGTCAGAGCATGTTCGGTGTAGAAATTTTAATAACCACGTGCACGTCTTGGTGAGAAATATATTTGAGCAGAAAGCAAACAGGAAATGGAAATTACCATTTCCTTGCCAAACCTGGCCGATGGAGTAAATGCTCTTAAAGGGTGCATAGCACTAAGCAGAAAATACATATATAGAATTTAAAGTATGCTTAGTGTTGATAGGTAACCAGATTTTCCGTCCAAATTCTGAGAAGTTGCAGTGATGAAGAGGAATTTGTTCGAACACTTTTCTAATGATTGCCCTGCACTACGCTAAATAATACAATTATTTAGGGGCTAATCTTTCTGCACAAACATAATAAGCCTTTCGGATATCCCATCAAGTCATCCGACTAGTAAATAGCAGAGGGGGTTTCAGTATCACAATGAGTTAAACTTGACTGAAAGGGGCTTGGAAGCCCGCTCGATCGATCAATATCGATATAAGAGTAGTTTCGATATCTGATTGGTGAATAATAGCGTAATTTAACTTCTAAGCAACAACAAATATGTGTATCGATTAGCCAAATCTTTACAATAATTACAATAAGCACATATAAATCACAACACAATGTCGCTTAGATAATTTATTAATAATAAATTTATTTTACACTTTTAGTCAAGGTATCAGCTAAGCATTAAAAGCATTCTAGTGGGAAGGGAATAGCAAAATTAAGACTTCCCTTTACTCGGAAAGGGTGTGGGGAACAATCAAGAAGCTTGCTAAGAGGCACCCGATACTTGAGTATGTCACTCAGGAAAAATCAGCTGAATACCCGAACTGCTGGAAGATTTTATAAATTAAACGTTGCGTCACATCTCAGAAATTGGACTCGAACTATTCTTAGCCAACAAGCCAAACTTGAATTTCCCGCCCGTCGCACATAACTCAGGCGGCTCAGGTTATTAGCGTAATGCAGCAGCGATTGTCGCAGCAGGATAAGTGGTGGAGGGGGCGGGGAGTTTATGGGAAACCCGGAGCCAGGCAGAGCTGTAGAGATTGCCATGTGCATAAGCCGCAACGTGTGCAGCATATAACGCTGACAAATGGCTCTGTGAATGCCCTGGCGAACCGGCAACTGGCAACTGGCAACTGGCAACTTGAAACTGGCTGGTTTAGCATTTGCATCTGAAATTTATAAGCAGTCATAACTATAGAGTCCTCTCCCCACAATCCTGTGCCAAAATCCAGTGGCACATCTGCAAACGAAATTTGCCATTATTCGCGGTTCTTAAGTAAAACGCGTGACGAACTGTGGCAAGAAAAATGTTCAAAATATTTTAAGTGGGAAAGGAGGGAATCGCAAACGGTAATTGTAATCTATATTTCAGTTATACTGAAGCATAATGCGTGGAATATGAAATTTAAAAAGGTTTTCCGTAGAAACCGCAATTTATTCAATATTTATGGAGCTATCGCAAATATGATCGTAACTGGAGAACCCCTTAAAATCTTCAACAATTCACCCCTTAAATATTTACTGCTCATGGCGCATCAGCTGCGAAGATATTCCAGACGGAAGATATACTTCATCATGGCAACACATCTTAATTTGTTTGTGAGCCACGTCCAATAAACTTGATTTTATTGACGCATTATCTGTGTTAACTGAAAACACAGCAAAATTGTCTACAGGATAAATGTGCCACAAAAAAAAGAATTAATTCCGGCTCTCTAGCGAAATGACTCAAAGATGATGATGCTTAAATGTTAAGTGGAAAATTATACTTAAAAGTTTTCACGAACAGACAATTAACATTCATTTCTGCTCGAAATTTGGTCGAACAAGTCAAAGAATATGAGTTAATAGGCTATAAAAATTGTCGGGCCGATTAAAAATGTGCTTTGCACTCGAATAATACATTAAAACTGAGTAAAATGAATATCATAAATGGAAACAAAAATTTAAGTTGTTCCTCATTAATCTTAACAGAATAAATTAAGCAACCAGTTCATTTAAATTTGACTGCTTGCAAACCTTTAAACAGTTTAAATAAATTGCTCAATAAAACTAACAATAAGTAAGTAATAAATTAAAAAAAACTTATGGTAGTGAAATATTCCCATATATGATAAGATTTGCTGCTATTTTATTTAATTTGAAAATCGAAGTGGCATTTCACACGGACCAATAAATATTTATGCAAAATAAATGGAGACGGAGCTGTGCATAGAAAAATGGCCAGCTCGATATGGAGTACATAAACTGGGTTCGAGGGGGCAAGCATCTAGTTTATATTACGGGAATGCATCGTATAAAGTGACACGTTTTAACACTCGCACACACACACACATTGTCCCACACACACATGAGGAGAGTGAAACTTGAGCTGAAGCGAGAGCCTTGCATGTGGCCACTGTGTGTAGCCTTGCCACAGATGGGTGCATGGTGGCATGAGGGGTGGCAAGCTAGACGTTGTACATCGAGGCAGTTAAGGAGTTGACTCGAGTCGATTCGTCGAGTATATAGCACGAGCACGAGAGCACATCAACCATAACCGCACTTTTACGTGCACCAAATTCGGTGTCACAGTACAATAAAAGTGCACTCAACTCAATTCCGTCAAAATCCGTATATATATAAATTTTAGATTTCTCCAGTTTAAAGTCAGAGCATTAAAAAGTATCTTTACTTTCGTATTGCATCGTCAACTGCAAACATGGCATATAAGCAATTATTTTGCAATACCTTTGAGATTAACAAACCTTTTCCTGTCCTCTTCTTTTTTAGTCTGTCCAACGTTATCAACGTTGCAAGTGTCAGTTTGCGGCAAGTGATGGAAGGATAGGAAATATAAAATGTAAAAAGAGAGGAAGTTCTGCAAAGTGCATGGGAAAAATCACAGATACCAATCGAAACAAGTGTCGAGGGTAGCTTAAAGGCTTACGATAACATGCTGCTAATATAAAGTCTTTAGCATTTCCTGCTAAAATGTGGTTGCCAATTCCTGATTTAAATTTATTATTTAACTTACAATCCAAGTAGAAAAACTGACTAATATTTGAGCAGTCCTTGAACTACGAATTCCTTGCGTTCTTATTAAGGTATCGAGCAAGAATGTATCGTGCAACATGCACATAAATTTAAATAATAATTAATTTAATACATTTTCTGCTGTCACTGGCTATTGTGTTTTTTGACATAATTTGTTTAAGCTTTTTAATTAGTATTACAAATGGAATATACAAGTGCTGTGCACGCAATGCATGAAGAAATGAATGGAAAGATATTTATTTATTTAATTAGGTATTTATTTATTTCTCGACTTAAAAAATGAACAAAAATTAAATTATATATTAAAAAAGGATATACTAAAGGATATATTAAATATTTCAAATTATTTAAATGATTATGAAAACTTACTAAGTAAAGTAAAAAGTATTATTGCCATTATTATTATTATTATTATAATTATTATTATATTTATTGGCAATTCTTGTGACGTATTTGTACGCCACATTTAATTGTAATAATTTAATATTTAATAATCCATTCTTACTGACATCATAGGAGACACACATATCATATATATCCTCCTTACATTTAAATCGGAATCTTGTTAATAGATTTTTTTTTAATACTGCCCTCGGTTAAGCAATCTATTTGATGACTGAAAATCTGCCCAATTCGCTGCTTTGATTACGAGCTTCTCGTCGATGGCACCTCAGAAGACCGCAAGCAGAAGCACTGAAATAACCATCAGCTACAACTGGTGAGCTGGTCAAACATTTAGCTAACTATTTTTGGGCCAAACCCTAAGCAGTTGTGCTACCTGTGCAGTTGCGGGTCGCTTTTAAATTAAGCAGTTTGAAATGTTGCCCGCAGCCAGTTGGCAGACCGACCGCAACCGCAAAATGTTCTCCACATCCGTTTGGAGTGCGGATTGAAGGGGAACGAAGATGAGTGGAGTGGAGTGTCACTGTTGTAATCGCTGTTGTAGTTGCATGTAAGTCTGACAACAACAACAAAAACGGCAGCAACTGAAAAATGCTGGGAAGACAGCAGCCACCAAACGATAGTTAAGAACTATGAAGCAGTCGATGGCCAACAAAACTACCATTTTTCCAGCTTTATTTTTTCTGTTTAGTTTTTCTTATTTTGGTTTTTTTTGTTTATTGTCCGTATTCCTGGCTGGCCATTTGCCTTACGGTTAGCCAAGGCGAGTTGGCCAGTCTGCTGAGCTGCCGTTGCCAGCCATTTTAATTTCACTTTATGGTTCTCAAACACAAAATCCGTTTGCCACTTTAGATATACACAGAGAGCGAGAGAGAGTGAAGGAGACTGTGTGTGTGAGAGAGAGAGAGAGGGAAAGAGCACATACAGGTGTAACCAGTTCCCAGTTTTATCGCCTTTGTTTGTTTGCTGGAGGATGGTTATTGTTTGAGTTTCTGGTAGTGCTATAAAAAGTGAAATTAAATAGGGTTGCTTTTTTAGGGGCGCAGGGCGCAGGGAGGCAACGTTAAGTCGAATCAGGAGCAGATAAATGAAGAGACCGGGCGTGAAAGGGACAGCAAGTCGGAGTAAATCATAGTGCATTTTGTAAGGCAGGTTATTTGAAAGCATTCAAGTGGAATAAAAAATTGTGTGTGTTGAAAAGAAGCACAAATAGAAAGACTAATAGCCATACAAATTCAATTTTCTAGGTAAAACACAGAACTCAAGGAGCAACATAAGAAGCGAAACTGCTGAGATATACAGAAAACTCAACAAGTTTTCAAGCTAGAACTTATCTTAATCTCTGCGATATTTATTTTATTTAAAAGTAGAAAACTCTTAGGACTCTCAAAAAAATATTTTATAGCTCGACAATTTATCATAAATTAATATTGAATTATTTTAAGACAGATGCCAAGAGAGTATGAGCCAAATGCTCTTGAAAATGTCCTTTAAAAAAAATATATTTTTTTAGTTGATTCAATTTTAATTGTGTAGCTAATAAAAGTGGATGAAATGAATGTATTTAATTATTGAGACTGAATCTTCTTCTCTTAAATGGTAAAAATATAATAATAGTTACTATTGCTGATGAGCAATATAAATTCCTTATGGGTTCCTTAAATGCCTTACACATTTCGTTTCCAATTTTAAAACCATCTGCAAGGCCAGAAATATCATAAATCAATTTGGCGCAACAACAGCCAACAGCCAACATATAGATGCCAACAGGAGGAAAATACAAATATATAAATAAATAAACAATCTTAAGCGCCATCTCAATTGTGGGTGACAATATTGTTCTTAATGATTTTTTTTATGACATTTACCGACCAAAAGAGAAAGAGAGAGAACGTGAGAGTGCGGGTGAGATGGGAAAGGAATGCTTTAATCTTGCTGTAAAATCTTTTCGCAACGAATTGGTTTTTTGGCTGGCAGAACGGGTGAAAAGAGAGGCAACACAAACAATTGTCAAAAGGATAAAAGCAGGACAAAAATACTAAAGCATACGCGTGTTTGCAAAACAACAAAGGACATGAAAACTGAGATGCGAGCGGGAAGAGGGAGCAGTCGCAACTGCAAAGGACTTAAAAGAGCTGAAAAGGGCAGGAGAAGTATGGCCATGATAGGGTGGCCTTAAGGATCTGGGGTGACCTGCAAACTAAATGGCTGGCAAGTGTACAATGCAATTTATAATCAAGTTAAGAACTAATTGTTAATGCTGGAAACAAGGGATTTCTTAATGCATCTGCTAATTAAACTGGCGCCTAACGAGCTATAAACTGCAAAAGCTAATTAGTTTTGAAGTTCACTCCATTTGCAATAGATGTCATTGGCGGAAGCGACTTATTTATATTCAGAGTTGAATCGAAAAAGCGGACTTCGACAACACGAAATAGCCACAGAAACTTCTCAACTGAATAAAACCAAAAAATATAAAAAAAATCAAAAGGGATATAAATTAAACCAAAGTGTGGCGTGTGAGCAATATAAGTTCAAACAAAGTTGCATTAAGAAATCAAAGTAACTTTCTCGGTTACCCGCTTTCAACAAGCTTCTTTTTTCCCTGTACTTTTTTCCCATCATCAACTGCTTTTCACTTATTGCAAACTTTTCCCAGCCAACTTTCTGCCTGACCAGAGAAAATTTATATTCAGTACACTGCTAAAGGATTAAATTGATATCAGGCGATACGGGCTAACTGGCAGAATTCTTCAACTACGGTCATACTCTTTATTTGGACTCTGCCTAATGCTAAAAGGAATGTTTACTTTTTAAATTCTCTTTCTGCATCTTGGATTTCTCTGAGCTGATATTTTAATTGCGTTTGTTAGTTTCAGCCTGTTTGCCAAGATTGATTAACTTTTTTCCGAGTCTCCCACTTACGTGTCAGAAGATATAAAAACCATTACCTAAAAATTTCTAATAAATTAAATCTACACAGTTTTAGAGCTAAATGTGATGTTTTGATTTTATAACAGAATTTAGCTAGTCATACTAAAGTTATTGGTTTTAAAGAACTTGTGGATCCAATTCTAAAAATATGTATCCTTAATATCGAATTCAACAATGCAGATTGGAATCTGTTCTGCTTTCTTGCACAGATAAATAATCGTCGTGTTAGTTTTGATGTTTGTAGTTTTGTTACTAAATTTATTTACTAATTCACAGCAATTATTTTTTTGGTCTGATTGGGATTCATGCAATAAATTTCGGACCATTTTATATTTCAATACCTCAGAAATCTTATAAATAATACTAACTTTTATACTGTGACACCGAACATATGTTCTTGGCGATACCCTTCAACGGTCGGCAAATGCCACTCCCACACCCGACACCAGCAGGCGACCGCCCCAAAAATTCTGATGCCAATATCTTCTACAGTTTTGTGTTAGAGCCATCAAATAAGTAAGAACATATTACTAGCAGCTTTTAACAAGCGATAACCAATTTTTATGGCCTACAACTGCACCCTTAATCGAATATTACTAGAAACCTTCTCCATCATTTTTCAGCCATTTTTTTTTAGCTTATTCCCGTCCCTGAATTCGCAATTAACCGAATCTCCCTAAATTTAATAGCTAACCAAGAGTAACCAAGCCATACCCACCCGATTTCTTCGATTTTTTTGATTAAATTTAATTTAATTTTAAATGTCATTTTGAATTAAATTTTATTTTTGCTATCTCATGAATATATCCATGTGTTGACTGACTTAAATCAATAAACAGTGTGTTGCAAAGTGTGGAATATAAATAGTAAAATGTTCTTATTGGTTTTTCTCATGATTTTATAATTTTTTATTCATAAATAATTATATATTTTGTTATTCGCCTTAGTTTATAGGGCATCCAGCGCCTTTCACTCTGAGTTATTTACTTATTTTAAAAGCCAAACTAAACGACAATTGCCAAATGATGCGTGTTATTTTTACTTTGCCAGACCCAAAGGTCTTTCGACTTTCTGGTCGTGGTCGAGGGGCAGGGAGGGCAGTCGATGGGTGACTGCTTCCACTCAGTTAATTAAAAAACTTTTGTTGTGTGTTTGAGATTTGCAAGTGTTGAATTAATTTATGGCATATATGTATTGCATTGCATGTGAAGCGACTGCAACTATGCTAGGAACTCTTTGTGGGGGTAGTCATCCAATTGGGGGTCGCCTGGTGAGCTCGACTGGGAACGGGTTCCGTTGGAGCTGAGCTGGTTCTCTTGGCATGCCACTCGTCCGATTCGTAGAACTTAAATCCATGCCTGGCTGCCAATTCGTAGGCGGCCATTGGTCCCCGGGAGCCAAAGTCATAAGGCAGCATCTTCGGTCGCTCCACATCGATGAAAGCCAGCAAATGTGAGAAGATGCGCCAGATCTCGCACTGCTCGTCGGTGCGCATGAAGAGCATTTGATTGCCGGCAAACACGTCCATCAAAAGACTCGGAAAGTTATCGGGCACGGTTCTGTCGCGACGCATAAGATTCAGTTCCGCTTCGCGGAGACAAAGATCCTGTCCCGACTGCTTGAGCATCATGCGCATGAAGATCTGCTCCTGTGGCGACAGGCGCAGCACAAGCTCATTGGGTATGCTCTTCTGACCATCTCTATGATCACAATCCATCGATTTGTACTGGACTCTCACCTCTGTTTTAGTTTCGTTGAGGGCTTTGCCCACCCGAAGGATGAACGGAACTCCCGTCCAGCGTTTGCTTTGTATGCGCAAAATGGCCATGGCAAAGGTAGGTGTCAGGGAATCGTTGGGTATGTAGGAGTGTTGTGTGTAGCCCACCTTGGTGGGATCAGTCTCCACGCCATTGTTGCAATACTGACCCAATATCGCATCGCTCGTGTCCAGTGTGATGATCTGCTTGAGTACCTTCAGCTTCTCGTCTCGCATGTCCTCCACAAGGTTGCTGTACGGCTGCTCGATGGTCAGCATCGCGAGCAACTGCATCATGTCGTTGGTCATGCAATCCCTGATGATGCCAAACTGATTGAAATAATCGGCTCGAGCCTGCACCGGCTTCTCACACTTAACGCTGATCATAATCGCTGCAATGTGTTTGTTGCTCCACGTCTCCGACCAAATGTGATTCGCGAAGCGCACCACAAACAGATTCTGAATGACCTGTTTGCTGAGGTAGTGATCGATCATGTAGATTTGCGACTCCTTAAACGTCTGGCAGAGATGTGTCTGGTAGGGTCGATAGGTGAGCTCGTTTCTCGCAAAGGGTTTCTCGACAATCACTCGATTCCATCCCGTGCTAGTCAGACACTTCCGGCTGATATTGAGCGTGACTTGGTCGAAGATGATGGGCGGAATTGCCAGATAGAAAATACGATTCGCCAGCATCTGGTTGTGTTTCGTCTCCTGTCGCAGCATCGCTGCTGTGAGGTCTTCATAGTCCTCTGCGTTACCGTATTTGCCACAGCAGCAGTGCACATTGGTCCAAAAGCTGTTGTACTTCAGTGGATCGCGATCCTTGCTGAGACCCATGTATGGGACACATTTAATTCGATACCTGGCGAGCTCTATTTGGGTTCGACAAAAGGTGAATATTTTGGTACCCTGCGGCAGACGATTGTCCCTATAGAGTTGCCAAAGCGCTGGAAAGATTCTACTGAGCGCCAAATGACCTGAAGCCCCAAACACCACAAATGAATAAGCAGTTTCATTGGTCGGATCGATAGGCAGCATTTTTCCGGTTCTATATTGAAATTTTGTTAAATTTATCAAATTTTAATTTCTTTCTTTAAAATTTTGAAATTTAAAACAAGGTTAAGACAGTCGGGTTTCTTTTAATGTAATATAAATACTCTACACTGAAGAGTCTACAGAATTCATGTCAATAATCGTTGTGTGTTATGTGACTATTAATTTAATTGAAAGATGGTGGTGGAAACTCCCACCACAGTAACCACTCTCGCACAGCCGATCCAACACTCGACGCAGGCCAGCGATCTGATGGAAGACCTTCCGGAGGACCAGGCGTTGGCAGACAAGACACTCTGCGAAGAATGTTTACATAAGGCCCCAATCGCCGGATAGACTGAGATATACCACCCAGCAGATGACCATCAACACGGGGCTGGCCCTGGTGAACATCCGACTGCGTGGTCGGCTGCAGCCGTCTTAGCCAGGACGATTCAAAGGTAATCTGGGATCGAAGGGCTCCAGCACACAGAACAGGTATTATGGTATCCTTTCAGAATTCCCCACCATAGACAGTGTTTCGATTTTGGTACAAGCCATTGGTAATGCAGTCTCTATGTTTTGTAAAGGTTTTGTAAAGGTGAGGGGGAGCCCTCAACTCACATCCTATCAGAAGATATCGCCTTAGTCAGGAAAAGATATGAGTGTCAATTGGCATTCGTGCAGAAACTGAGGTTGATGATCAAATAGGTCGCAGTGCAGAACCCCAATTTATATAGATATCTTTTACTTTCTCATAGTTTCTGTGATTGTTAAGATAGTTATATACTATAGAAATCGAAAAAAATTGACTCAGCTGTAATAACTTATGAAATATGTATGTGCATACAAAAGTTTAATTTCAAAAGGTCGCCCTAAAATATTAAAATAAATTTCATAGTAATTTTTTTTAAAAATCTATACTTAAAGCATATGATTGCTTTAAATGCAAATAAAAAATGCTTAAACTGGTAATTATTTATATTATTTCAAAAGCTTAGTAAAATTTACTCAATTTTTTATAATACCAAATTTAAATAATATGGTGAGATTTCTTTGTCCACATTTTCAAAAATTTATTTCGTTTTTTTCTGAGAAATATATATAAGATCAAATAAAAAAGGAAATTAAATTTTTCACGGTAGTCTCAGAGAATAGATTTCTAACAGCAACCATGTCGGATCATCAAATGCTGAATTTTACAAATTAAATGCAATTCAGGCGAGTTTTCTTGTGTAAACTATGAATCATTTTCAAAGAAACAGTTTAAAATTCGCCTCAATCGCAGTTTCAACATTTAAAACGCATCAACTGTTCATTTCTCAATTCTTCAGCATTTTTCCAATGGGTCATTTTGCACAATGCTGCTGCTGGGCAAGAAGTGAGAAGGGGAGAGCAAAAAACATGGCAATAGCCTAAAGTCAGAAAGGAAATGAAGCTGCAGGCGGCGAGAAACTAAGCAGACAATTGCCAAGGAAAAGCTGCACAGTTGCAGGAAGATAACAAAAATAGTGCTAACAGGAAGCGGGACGTGCTGCCCCAGTTGCAGAGGCAAAGAATCAGAGTCAAAGTGGCAAAAGTAAAGCTGCCAGTTGCACATACACAAATAGCAGCTTTTGTTGTTGTTGTTTTTTTCTTGTGCTGCTTTTGCTGTTGCATCTGCTTCTGCTGCTGCTGCTGCTGCTGCTGCTTCTGCTGCTGCTGCTGCTTCTGCTGCTGCTGCTGCTGGCTGCAATTCAAATTCAATCATTACAAATACCCTAAGCTCCCATTCAAGTGCATTGAATGCCACATGCTGATAATGATGCTGATGACGATGATGATGATGATTTTTCTGCTGCTTCTGCTGAGTTGCCTTGTGCTTTGTGTACATGTTGTTGGGGCAGCTAATAGCCCAGTCACGCCCCTTGTCTCTCAATCTCGACCTTTTTCTCGTTCCCGACTTCAAAATGCTCATGGTAGGCATATGATGAAGTCTCATTTTAATTTCCATGACAATTTTCCTATTTCTATTGTGGAATGCCACTGGAACACCTAAATGCAACTGCATCCTGTCATGACACCCCTTCCTCTCTCTACCTCTCTCTCTGTCTCTTTGTCTATCGCCTGTGATAATTAAATTTCCTTTGAGCCTACGGCAGTCTACAAAATGCAATATGCCAAAATAAAAAAACCCCCTTTCTGCATCTGTCAGTTGCATCCAACTGCACAAAAGAAAACTGAAATCCATTTTGTGTGTCAAATTACAAAAACCACAAATGCAAAAGAATACAAATAAATTGCGAGGAATATTAAGATTTTTTCCTTTTGACCAATTCACTTAACTGGTAGTTGGCCAGACCTTGAACTTTACGTTAGAAAATACTATTTAATTTGACTGAGAACTAGATTTAATAAACAATTAAGAAAAGTTATTTTAACTTTATGTC
Organism: Drosophila dives; assembly: GCA_035042365.1. Lineage (NCBI taxonomy): Eukaryota > Metazoa > Arthropoda > Insecta > Diptera > Drosophilidae > Drosophila > Drosophila dives. Next base: position 1,666,130 of record JAWNLJ010000133.1, on the reverse strand, counting down.
TTAGCATAGTCTGCTTAAGTCAGTTTATTTCCTGGCCCATTAGGATAAATGCGCAATTTTGATTAAGATGTGGTTGGCAATTTTTAATATATATTTTTATAAAATAGAAATATAAATTTAAAGGTGTAAATTGTGTTAAGCAAACAAAAAAAATTAAAGCCGAAACCCCATATAATAAAATTAGTTTAAGAGCTTTAAAGGTTTATTGCTGAGACCGAAAAAGAAACATGAGGCCTTAGACAAAAAAATACCAATGCACAATGAGTAAGCAGGGGGCTCAGGTGAGATTATTTGACAGTTTAGAAGTTCCAGATCTGGTGACCAAACCAAAAATTAGATCAACAGAGATATGCTAAGTAGAATTTAACATACCTGAATCCAATTGCAATAGTTGGTATAATTCAAATTTCATTTCCAAAACTTACTAATGTTTCTTAAGTGAGGTCTGGCATTACTCATTTGAATTTTTGAGTCGTTATAGCCATTGGTAATACTGATTGTGGTTTAGCTATTTTTAGTTAATTTGTTTTTAGTTGACCTTTTATTAAATTTAAACTATTTTTTTTTTTTAGTCTGGATGAAATTCTTTAGCGGTGCTATAAAATAAAAGCAATCCGTTAGAATCCGTAGACAACTAAAAACGTGCCACACGTAGCAAATCTGGTCTAATTCACCACGCCACGCCACTCTTTTTGAAGCCTGCGAAACGTGCCACAAATAATAGGCAGGCTCAACACGTTGCTAACAGCCACGCCTCCTGTTGGCAAAGCAAAAGTTGGAGGCAGAGAGTTGAAAGTTAAGATAATTGGCTTGTTATTCTGGATTTTGTCTTGCCTTCTGTTCGAAGCAGTGCGCCAAATGCGAAATGCGAAATTCGTGAAATTAATCATGTGTTTTGACATGTAAAGCAGAATAGCATGGAACACGTGTCGTATGCGCAATAATTCTGATTGTCAGCACAAAAGTTGAAATGTGACAGAACAGGTAATTAAACTTGACATTTGAGCATTTAACAGGCCGAAGGCATTCACACACAGTGAAATTGAAACTTAGATAATTGACAATTCGATAGGAAATTTGGTTAATACACATGAAAATCGGAGTATAATTAGTTGAAACCTGTGTTTACATTTGATGTTGCAATAAACAACCTGGCTTAAGCTAAGACATCTGTGAACCTATAATACAATGTTTATGCAGCAAGTTGAAGATTTAAATGCCTTTAATAAAATATTATTTCAACTGAGATTTTGAAACTCGTCTAGCATTCAATCTTGGAGGCAGTAAATGCTTCACAGTTATTTAGGCAAGCAAACAAAATGTCTTCGCCAAAACACACACAGAAGACAAATTGGCCATTGACCAAATGACCTAACTTGAGCTGAAAGTATTTTAGATAGGAGCTGAATGCCGTTCGCAATGGACAGCAAATATTGGATTGGCTTGGCCCAAAAGTAGGCAACACACACACACACACTGAAATTTAAACACACACATAAATCAGAGAAGCTTGTTTTTGTGCTTGACCCGAAATGCCAGTGTGAAGAATGTGCATCAATAGGCGGGGGGAGGAGTGAAAAATGTAGGCGCCTTTAAAGTTAAGTTGCGAATTTGGAAATCACTCTGGCATTTTCACTTGCAACTATCTTAGCAGTTGCTTATGATGTGCGACAGTTTGGCAAATTGAAAATGCTGTGCACAATACGAAAGACACAGTTTTGGTGTCATTGTGTTGCTCATAATTGCTACATACACACCGACAGACAGAGAGACAGACAGGGACAGACAGAGAAAGAGTGAGACGGGCATTAAGATCATAATTGCCAAAAGACAAGGACATAAACTCAGTGCGGGCGAGACACATACGTTTATTTGAAAAAATAGAGATTGAATTACGGCAGCCAGTGCCAAATGCCAGATACCAGATGCCAGATGTTTCGCTTCCTTGCACTTTATTGTGGTTTATTTGCTTTCATTTACTCGGCTCGGTGGCTCACATAAAATCTAATTAAATTGTTTTATTGCATACAAGTAAATGGAATTCCTGGCCGTCTTTCAGCATCAAATCGTGCTGCTCCATCTTAAGGAAAAGTGCTACCTGAGGAATCTCTGGCAACAAAACAATGACAGACTTGGGTCACATAATTAAGCGTAGACGGATCAAATTTAAGCGCATTTGTGGCTAATATTTTATTAGCTTTTATCGTGCATTATTCCTCCACAAAGAGAAAACATTCTTTTTGTATACCGAACAAAAGGTGTGCAAATATTTTATTTATTTGGTTTCTTTTTATTTATTTAATGTCAACAAATATCTTTAAAATAGCAAAATACAAACGCAATTAATTTAATTAAATGACTAGTAAAATAAATAAAAAATTTTATATTTAAATTTAAATGATCATTTTAATACAATTTTTTTTTAACTCTTGTTCGTTAGTAAAAAATATAAATATCAACAAATGCATGCCAATATGTATATTATTATATTATATTAAAAATAAAATTTGAGGCAAGTCAAGATGATTAATTTAATTTAATTAAATGTTCTTTTATTATTACAGAAATTGGTGAACCAAAAATTTGATTACTTTAAATATGAACATGTTTTGAAGTTCGACGTTCAGATTTATTTTCTTTAATGCTTTTATGTAATTTCTTTTTATTCGAAGTGACTTGAATTGAATATCCAAAGGTTCAACTACTCCAGTTGACAAGTGCTGGAAATAATCGTCGTCAAGTTTACAGTTCACAGAACTCTCATATTCACATGGCTAATCAAATAGCTGCGCACAAAGCGATTTTTAAGATTCCTTTTGTCCTGTATATAAATTGCTTCAAATTGATTGAGAGTTGATTGAAGAGTCAGTCACCATTGAAAAGCAATTTCAAACTTCTCTCAGTATCTGCAAAGGAAATCGCAGCTTGGAGCCAAAATAGCCTGAAATATTTATAATTCAAAAAGTTCAAGTCGAAGCATGAAAGTTAAATGCTCTAAATATTTGCAAAAACAAATTGTGTATTTGTGAACAATAAGTTGGACTTAAGCACCTCTTTGGAGGCCTTAAAAACGCTCAACTTTAAACATGAACATTGAAATTGTTAATCATTATGTTAAAGCAAAGTGCACTTAATGTTTGGTAAACGGCTTGTTTCAATAAGCTCCGTACCGCTCCCTCTCCTCCTCTTCCTCCCTCTGGTTCTGCTGGCCTCCTTATCGTTATATTTGCCGTCTTATAAGATAATTAATTTCTTAAATAAATCATAAACTCACTGAAACAGTAAGCTATTGTGGTAGCAGCCACAGCTTGCCACAAACCACAGCCAGCAGCTAGAGCCAGGGCTCCATGTCCCATGTTTTTGAGCATTGTTATGTGTAGACGGAATCGGGCTGACCTTTTCGTGGCAGTCAACAGTTAATACTATTAAGGCGCCCAATTGGGTAGCCTATTTCAGCATATCTTTAAGCGAATCATTTTGAAACGGGTAATCACCAACTAATTGGCAGCTGTAAGTTAACTGAATACTGTCATCGATTATGACAAATGATGAGGTGGGTAGAGCCTCAGACTGATTTAAAATAGGCATTTTCAACGTATTTTAAAATATGCGTATCTTGGTAATTATTTTAAAAATGATAGCAATCAGAGTTTAGGTTAATTATGAGAATTTAGATGGCTTTTAACGTGGTCATATAAATAAAATATTTAAATCTGTTGCATTGATAATTCAAATGCCACCATTTCCAATATTTAAAATCTTCACTTAGCTTTTGCTTAAGCTTGATAAGTCTCCGTTTTCGTTAAGGACGATTCAAATAAAATGGCAAATCGATTATTTATCCCATGCCAAATAAAAAATAGAATAGAATAGAACAGCTGGGTTCAGAGTATTGGCAGGTCGAACTTACTCGACTTCAGCGTTCTTACTTGCGTATTATTTGTCTTTGCGAAATGAATATCAAAACAATTAATCAAAATATGACACAGGCCATATCCACTTTTCTGAAAGCAAACCAATTTGCCAGCATTAAACCAAAACTAAATTATATCTATTTCACAAGCAAGATTGTTTACTCAACTTTTTCCACGACGATTGATTTCTTCTTCTTCAAGTTGGTCATTACACAATTACTATCGATCGATTTAACAGTCTTATCACTAGTAGACTAAAAGAAATCAATTAAAAAATGTAAACGATGTTATTTTCCATGTTGTTGTCAACATTTGATTTTAACATAATAAATTTAATTAGAATTGTATTTTAAAGCACTATAACCTCTTGAAATATATAACAGTTTGCGAGATTGATATTGTCATACTTTTCGTTATAACCAAACGATACGAAATGATCACAAAAACAGGTAAACCCGAACTCTCTATGTTCACAAAAAATTGTATAAAATTAATAAACATAATTTTATTCCTTACATGCAGAACTTTACATTCTCTATATACTTTCATAATTGTTAAACATACTGATAATGGAATCATGTTGTCAATATAATACGTAATGCATAATTTGAATAAAATATTTTTAATTGTTTGGTCAACATGCCTAAATTAAGTGTTAAATAAAAAATAAAAAACATATCCATAAAATTATTTTTGTCACAATGAACAAGAAAACTTTTAATCATAGCAATATATATATATATATATATATATATATATAGCAGCAAAAATGATTTTCGCAATCTTTTATGCACGTTACCAAGTATGAAAAGCACAATTTGTAAATGCCAACAAAGAAACAAATTTGTTAAGAGTAGAAAGGAAATTCAAAGCTCATTGGCATATCTACATAATTCTGGTTCAATGCATCAGGAAAACACACACAGACACACACATGCGCACCAACACACACACACACACATAGAGTCAAACAGCAGATTATGCAGAGGAAAACAGGAGCGGCAAAGGATTCGCTGCCAGCGGCCAATACCACAAAAGTATGCCAAAGATGGAAATCCATTTGTGCCATAAAGCACAGATGCAGCCACAGCTGCAACAACAATTGCAGCAATGCAAATACATATACACACACATTTATGTTTGTTTGTGTTCAAATATCCATTTATCTGTGGCAACATTGTAATTTGCAGCACTTTACATTTGCTTGTTGATTCTTGGGCAAACTTCAAAAATCAACTACAGAACAAAAACAAAAAAAAAATAAACAAAAGTTATTAGGAAAGAAATGACTTTAGTTTCAAGGATTTAAATATTTTAATAGCTTACATTTAAAAGAAGGTAGATTCTACAATTTCAAAAAACATAAAAAAAATCCAAATTTTAAATTAATTAAATTGAAATAACACTTTCATAAAATGGAATGTGATATAACTAGAATGAAAGCTCGTCTTATTCAAATGCAAAAAAGGTTTTAGAAAACCCAGCAAAAACACAAACACGAATTCATTCAGCTGTTATCAATAAATGGTAGATTGTAAATTGTAATCCAAATGTTTCTCGGTTTGTCAGATATTCCTTATGGTCCTCTGTGCAATTGCAATTATTCGAGTATTTCAAGTATTTGCTAGCTGCGACAATTCGAAAGTAATTTGCCACAGTCTGTGGCTCGAAGCATTTTAATTTTCTTTCGTGAGAACAAAGACAAATAAAATGCGCAAGCATTTTATACACGAATACTAAATAAAGATATTTATATATTTTTATGCAATGGCTGAGTGTGAAACAATTTTGGAAGTCTACATTGAACAAAATAATACGGTCCCAGATGGTCAGCATGTGGCCTGTGTCCTGAGTCCTAAGCCCCGAGGCGATTAGTCTACAAATGAATCACAGTTACGGAGCAGGCAAGTTATGAGTCCAACTGACAGTGTTAAGGAAAACTACGGAAAAACGTGAGCTTACGAAGAAAAACTGTTGCTTGTCAGTTGGTGCTCTAAAATTGAAATATCCCAGCCGATAGCAGCTCTACTCCCAGCAGACTGTCTTTAAAAGTTTTGCTTTTGTTTCAAGTACTCTCGAGTTTATTTTGTGTATATTGTCTTATTTTGTCTCAGATAGTCAGACAGAGCAAACATGTCGTCACTCAATGGTTATTATGAAGACTGCTTGTGCGTGTTGCAAGAACAATTTATTGTGGCATGCGACCATTTTAGTATTAAAACTTTAATTGGCTCAGACCAAAAGTACATAACACAAAATTTTTGACAATGAAAAACAAAACACAGGAGAAAAGAAGAAGCTTTGTTTTATTGCCACTTGGTTGGCATAAGTTAATAATTCAAAGACGAATCTAAATAAATTATATAAAAACTGAAAACAAGTCAACTCCAGTTATAATTGCATTCACAGTTTTGACAAACCATATATAAAGTGTTCAAAAGAGCCTAGTAGAAATTTTATTATTAAATAGTTGTTTAATACTTTCTTTAAATTTTTAATATGGTATTTATTTGATATTGTATTTCGATATTGCGAATAATGTGTGAAATTATTAAATATCTTGAGATGATGGAATTGGAAATCAACAAGTATTTCTTAAAGATATCGCATTAATTATGTACAACAATATAATTCCAATAAAATCTATAGGATATGGAAAGTATCAGTATTACAAAACTGTGTAAAACTATTAATAATATTTATAATTGTGAGCCCATGATTTATATATTATCTTTTAAAATCAATAGCCTGGCACAGCCAATATTGTATATCGACCATATTATAATATGCTAAGCAGCATTCAGTTGAGAATCTAGATTAATTGTAGTACTTAAATATATTTATGATCATATTCTTAAGAATCTTTTATTTTGTTGAAATTAATAAGTGCTCCTTTGAAATTGAATTATGTAAGAATATCTGCCACAGTATAAGAATATCTGACACTGTGTCAAACTACCAAAAAGTAATTTTATTATTAAGTTATTACTGTTGAGTAACGAGCACTTTGCGTACGACTGTCATTGTCTTATCCATCAAATGTGCTTAACTCATTCCGAAAAATGTGACACACATCGGAAAGCTTAATTTGATCATATGCTTGTATGGCCATCTCCTACTCCACCTCCACCTGCACTCTCGCACTTCCAGCAGTTTACTTAAATATTGTACACACATTTATCGATCCATGCGCTTTCAATTTCAACCGGGCAAAAAATAATAGGGTTACACCACCCAGACACAAAGCCACAACTTACTTTTTGGACTCCAATGAATGAATAATGTGCTTATGAATTGTCATTTTCAAGGCCGAGCGCATTGTTTGCTTCTGGTGTTGTTGCTTTCTGTTGTTCTGGTGACATGCAGAGCAATTTGTTAGTCCGACTCGGACTTCAATCCGACGCTGACACTATTTCTATTAAGAATTTGTCACACTACTTGGAGAGAGAGGTGCGAGGCGGGCAAAGAATCAACAGTTTGGCACTGGCAGAGAGCCAAAATACGAAGATAGAGAGAGCGACATAGAGAGGTATTGCACTGCTTAACCGACGCCGAAAGAGTCATTCGTGTTCGTGTTCGTGTCGTGTTGCCTCAACTCGGTTTAAGGACGGCAACGGCAATAGCAGCAGCAGCTGCTTCTGTTAAATTTTCATTTCAGTTCAGTTTCACTTGCAGCATTGACGCGTTTGGACGCGTGCTCTACTTGCGACTGCCAGCGCACCATTCGAACGTATGTGTGTGTGTGCGCGTGTGTGTTGCGTGTGTTTGCCGCTTTTGCCACAACAAACTTCAAGTTGAGCACTATCCACAAGTTAAATACGCAGTCAGCCGCAGCCAAATCAAATTAAATTTGCATCACATCTTTCATCGCTGTCAACAATCAAATTGTCCTTTGCCGTTGCCGATCTCAAAAACCTAAATATGTACTTTGAATTATTTTATTGAAATTAGTGTGAACTGTGAACTCCAAAAATAACTGTGAACTGCATCCGATAATTTCCATAATTATTCAAGTAGCATCAAATTTTTAATAAATATTATCATAATGCTTGTGTGAAATTGAACTTAATCCCAAATGTCCAATTATTGCCGTTCAATATGAAAATCAGGTAAGCAGCATTATAAAAATTGATTTCATTATTAATTGAAATGTGGCCTATTTTAATATAATTAACAAACTATTTATAAAATGAGTTAATGGACTTACTTTGATTTAATTGTGGCTAATTTGTGGAAAAACGTTTATCTCCTTAAATTTATAATTGTGTGCAGCCAATTAAGAAAATTTTCTTCCACTTAATTAATTAATAAGGTTTGCAATGAGGGCTTAAGTTGTCAGTGTAAAATTACACATCTTACAACTTACTTTAAACCGACTATATAATTTTAAATATTTTGATTATCATGCTAAAGGTCTCGTAAATAGTGGTCTATCTTGTATTTTAAATTAGATATTTGTTGCATTTAAATTTATCATAGTTAATATAGAATAAATAAATGTATAAATAATTAATTTTAATTTCGGCATATTTATTTTATATATTGTCGACCAATATTAGTATAGTCAGCAAAATACAAAAAGCAAATTATTATTTATACCCACTATAACGATTAAAATTTATATATATTAGAAAAAAAGAAAAATAAATTTAATAATTTCCAAGCGGACTTATTTGCTAAATGTGTCTAACTTGTCTTTAATAGATTAATAAAAACATAGAAATAATGCAAAAAATAAGAAATTGTTTTGAATTGTATTTTTGAGACAAGCCGTTTAAAATTGGGTTTCTAATGGTAGAAATATTTTTCTCTGAATTGATCACATGATAAAGTCTAAAAAATCAAAGACGAAACGCTAAAATGAGAGTTGCAGAAAAATAGAATTTTCAAATGTCATTTATGTGATTAGTTTATTATAATTAAAATTTTTTTTTTTTTGTAATGTTAATACTTTTTGTTTATACCTAAATGGCATCAAAACGGAATACAATATCGGGTAACAAACAATTTTCAATTCCCATTTGCCTTTCCAAAAATTATTTGAAAATGTAAGTCTCAATTTTCGATAAATATATATATAGTTTTAAGTTGTTCCAGATTTGGTTGTGAATTGGGTTATTTCTAGAGAAATAAATATAAATATTTGTTAGTTTATATTGGTGTTGAATACGAGTAGTAAATACAAATAACAATTTAACAGAATTTAAAATTCGAAAATGCGTTTTGTTTATTTTGGCACCTTTTATAAATGCCAATGTAAATATTAAATATTAAATGTAAATATTCGTGTGTGAACAATTCAGTTCGTTAGGCTTAATATCAAATGGTGAAATAATACTTGTAAATATATACATTTAAATAGACCATAATCACTAGATACGTACTAAGCTGCAAAGTGGACGACCAGGCACACCCCACGAGAAAAAGTGCGTATCTTTATCTTTCAGCTTAATAGCTTTAATTAATTAAACAGAACAGCTCCCGGAAGCAGCTTGGCCTTAAAATGGTGCCGCGCACCCAGACAAACTCTTGCAACATTTGTGTCGTCTTTTAACAATATTATGTTGCTCACCTTGACGCAGGGGGAGGACGATTCGCACAATCAGTCAGTGCCAAGGCACGCAACCGCTCCCAAAACAACCTCCTGCCCCTGCCACGCACTGCCACATTTTGTCCCAGCGCGTGCCACATTTATACCAATTTAAAAAGTGCGGCATACTTCTGTGGCTGCTGCTTGATTGTATATTTATTTGATTTTTGGCTCGCTGTTTTAAGACAGTCTCCGCCCCAAGACTCCTCCTCTCTGTCTCTCTCTCTCTCTCTCTCTCTCTCGGCCCTATGCCCTTCTGCCTGCCTGCCTGTGGTTGGTTGGTTTATGTGCAGTGTTTGTGTTTCTCACAGCATTTACATAAAATGTAATCAAAAGACATGCACATTAACCGCCGGAGGTCTCATCAAATTTTAAGCAAGTCATATGTGGATGCCGCTCTGCACTAATCTCTCAGATACTTAGATTCGAGGTATATTGGCCTACTCTAAAAGCATATTTAATAATTTAGTAAAATATCTGTCGTATCAGTTGGCAACCAGTTGTACTCTATTATTTTATTTTATTGGTTTTTTCTGCCCTGTTTTTGTTGTCTTTAGCGATAAACAAACCAACACAGAAAATTCCTAAATATTTAATAACAACAAAGTTCAACAACACGAAGTACAAATACCCTATAAACTGATATAATTTAATTGTTCATAATAAATTTAAATGAATTTAAAAATGAATTTTAAACACATTTAAAGTTCAATTAAGTTAAGCCTTTTTTTTGCCATGCTAATACAGTCATAGGCCAATTGGAGAATATGCGGGTAATAGCAATCTTTAATTTTATTTTTAAATTAATCTTAATGGTTGACATGTTTCACTTAATAAATTGGATTTTAATAATTCCAATTGCATGGCATTTGGCCCTTTTTGTAAAACGGATACAAATAGCAACAAAAAAAATAGTTGATATATTAAAGGACATCAAATGACGTATTTGCTGTAGTCGTAGTGTAATCAATAATATATTTTATTTTTCATATTTAATCTTTTTAATTAAATTGCCAATGATTCACATGACAGCCTCTGTGTGCATTTTATGGCCAAGTTGTTGGGCCATCAGAGCGAAACAGTACGAAACCAGAATTGGTAAACCGTAAATCGTGTTTGTAGTTTAAATCAATTAAATTGATCATTTAAAAAAATCAAATTTAAAATTGAGTTGCAAGTGTTGCTGTATTTTATTCAGCCGTGTTCCACTTCAGCAGTGCTTCAATTAATTTTCCACCGATTCGATTGCTGTAAATATTTAATTTTTAGGTTAATTTGAGACTTTAAACCATGGTTAACGAAATTAGATTCCGATTCCGATTCCGGTTAAAGCTAATTCTTTTAATTCCGAAACTGATACGTAAAGTAAAGTACCAATATTTCGTTGAACTTATTGACTTGTATGGTATTTTATCGTTACTAATATAACCTACACCAAAAAAGATTGATTATTTTTAGGTCGAATGCAGAATAATCTGATAATAATTTAATACCAGCTGGTTGCAAATAGTAAGGAAATACTCTTTATTAGATAAAAAGAGATTGTTTTCCTAGGTGTACATAAAATATGTGTTCTAAAGAGGATAAAAGAATGTAAATTACAGGAAGAAGTAAATATCTACATGAATCAGAATCAACAGATAAGTCGATTTATGCATTTCAGTCAGGCAGACTGGTCTGTGTCAGAGACTATTTGAGTTAGACACTTAAAATTTGAATTAAAAATTCTCATAGACCAATGTAAACATATAGATTCCGATACGATCTTTTCGCGACAAATAGTATCAGTGCCTATTTTTGAAATTACAATTTTTTAATTTAATATACCATATACCGCCCTGAACTTTCTTTCATTTGCTTTCCATTTTTGTAATTACTCAATAAACCTAATTCGTCGCCGATTAATTAGAATTCACAGTACGCATTCGCCAGGTTCAACCCAAATTGGGCTTGGGAAATTCTATTCGCTGCATTCAGAGTGCTAATTCAACAAAAGAATCCCACTCATAAATTTGTTCAATGCGCATAAAATTGGAATCGTCAATCGCAAATCAAAAGCAATTATAAAATTACCCAGCAGAGAAAATCAATCACAATTATAATTGACTGCGCTGGCATAAAAATGCGCACTACTGATTAAGTCGAAGGGCCATCGAAGTAATCAGCGTTTAATATAAATGTTCGAATGAAAAGTATTTTCGCATTAATATTTAAAGGGGAGATATATTTTAAATTAATTGAAGGCCTGACAATCAACTCGACAATCAATCCACCAATCAACCAGCTTGATAAAACACAATACCAGCGAATTACTTACAGAAATGAAAGTTAAGCTGTGACAGCAACCGAATTGTGTGTTTTGCATAATATTGCCAGCCAACTACGTGCCACAGAAACTGAGCTCGCCTCGACTATATCTGTAGGTATCCGTTTAGCAGTCAACCGCATCCCAGATACAAATTAGTGTCGAGAGTGTAGCGAACTAGACGCAAGCCAAGCCGCAGCGTTGCCAGTCGATTGCATGCTCAACCCGGGGGCATGGCAATCTATTGCCGCACTCAGACAGATATTTCCCCTTTATTTTGTTTGCATTGAAATGCGGCATTTTCATGCTAGTCTGTGGCGCTGAGCCTGCAATGGATATGGCAAAAAAGTCTTTAGTTAAACCAAACCGCTTTTCAATGGTTTTTTGGTGGAATTGACACAGAGTTCCTGGGGCAAAATCCTCGTGAGCTCTTGGCAATTTGCCGTGGCTGCCGCATTTGAAATTTACAAGAGAGCCAAAGTATTCACATTGTCAAAATTGACAACAGTTTTAATTACAACACCGACTGAGTGATAAGATTGTGTTGCATACTTTCGAGAATCCAGCATTTTGCTGGTTTGCACCAAAATTTATAAATTAAAGTGGAGCGTGCAACATTTTGAAGAAACCTCAGCAGTTTGGCCATCAGCTTGGCGTCCCAGTGGAGTGGAAAGTTGAAGTCTGAGCTGAATTTGGTCACTCTTCAGGGTGTATGATGCGTCACAGCTTCGCGACCCACAATGCATTCATTTATATAACTATATTATTTCTGTGGCCATTTCCCATTTGTGTCATGAACTTTTCAACTCTTTTATTCGTTCTCGTCAACTTGCTCCCATGACAATGTATATTAATTAATATTAAGAAAATACAGTTAGGATGGAACTCAAAGCAAAAAATAATACATTTATTTATTATGATCATTGTGGAAGCAACCCAATTGTAAAACAATGAAAACAACAATTTATTATGATGATTGTAGGCGAACTTGTCGATTAATTAAATCTAAAGTAAAGACTTGGTTTTAAACGACTGAGTAACCATTGCAAGACTTTTGTTCTCTTAAATTAATTGTAAGTGAATTGTATTTAGTTTCAAATGATTTGACAAAAAAAACCATTGTTCACAATTCTAAAGATGTGCCAGAAACATAATTAATGCTTTGAATTTCAAAAACCTTTATAAGATTAAATTATAAGAATCATAATACCGAATACCGAAATTTAAATACACTAATTTAACTAAAGAAAGCTTAATTGCATTTAAATTAATATTATTTTCTCTAATTTTAAATGATTCGACAGATTAATGATGATGAGATAATGATAATTTATATTTTGTTCAATATTATACTACTCTCCAAAGAACTTAAGAGATATAAGGGCTAAGGCTTCAAAGATGACAGCATGATTTAACTTTCCACACAACTTTAGCTCAGGTGGTAATCGCCTTTCTGGGTCGGAATTCAAATTAATTGTGCGCTTGCTTTCCGTTGTGGCAGCCGCATAGTGGGGCACACATCACAAATGTTACCCCATCAATCGCCGCTCGGCTTTGTGGTTGCTGTTGCTGTTGGCAGCTGCTGTTGCACATTGGTATATAAAATATGGCCACAGCGTCGCAGGACAGTCAAAGGCAACTCATCAGCATCTGCCATGAGGCAGGCTTATTTATGGACATAATATGTAAATATACTTGCCGCACATACATATTTATAATCGCTGCATTTTGTATTGGTTAACGATTTTTGATGGGTAAAAAGGATATGTTTGCTTTCTGATTTTAGTTGAATACTTTTCAGAAACGAATTTTTGGAATACAATTTGCACATATTACCTGATACGAGGAGAACTTTCAAAGACCACCATATTTTATTCGCTGAGTCCACTTGGCATTGCCTATAAGAACATAATTGAGATGTGTAAATGTTTCAGTTTGCAGAAGAAAACATTCAGACATGAAAAGCTATATAAATATTCATTATTATAAATAAAATTATTAACATCAAATATCTGTGTATAAAGAATAAAAGAAATAGAGAATTTCTATTTATTTCAAATATATAAGCTCATATATGCTACACGCTTATTGATTCTTTTTTAGTTGACCGATTTCTGATAGTAATGCTTTGAAGTTATAGTTTTAATTTATAAACAAACTGAATCTGGGCATAACACTAAAATATGTCAAAAAGAACTGGTAAATACAAGAAAACTCTGTTAAAAAGCAAAAACGAGTGATATCATAAACATACTTTTAAACAGAAAAACATCCAATTAGTGAATGTTTCAAAGTGTTAATTAGAATATCTAATGGGGTTGAGCAGTCTCGACTGCAACATGCTTACTTAGTATGTTAAATTAGATGTTAGAAGTTTGTTACTTTTCTCTGAACACTCCTGCGACCTCAGGATAATATATATAATATATATCAGTGCTATTTTTTATTTATTTAGATGTGCAGATGATGTTGCTTGCTAGATATCTTTACCTCTTTCTAATTAATTAATATTATTATATTTTGATGTTCATTGACATATTTGAAATTGGAACTCTTGTTTGTAAGAGTATATATTCTTAAGTGTGTTAAAGAGAATAGTACTTTCAGGTTTTTATTTGAAGTCTGCTATACTTTTCTGTCTGGTTCGACTTCTCTATGCTAAGTACCCACTTTGAAGCGAGGCTTTCGCTTTAATTTGTGAGCTTTTCCCCACATTTGTGAGTTGACGTGGATTGCAAATTGAACACGTTGCCAGCAATTTCGCTTCTGACCCGCATTCCCTTCAGTTACACTCTTGGCCTGTCTTTCTGTCTATCTACCCATATCTTCCTAATTTGGCCTCTTTGGCTTAGGCCTATTTTTGGTGCTAAAACGCACGTGGTTTCGATATCTGGAATAGCGAAAGGCCACATATGTCTTGGAAAACGTATTTTAAATGGAAATGCGGGACACAGGCAGAATTAAGATTGCAATTGCTTACGAGTCAGTGAATTGGCAAAGCAATTAGAAATAAGGGCCACAAAGGTGAAGCGTATTGAAATCAATTGAAGAGTCATTAAAACTGTGCACAGCTGTTTTTCATAATATTTCAATAATTAAATAATTTAATTGGAACAGAAAGGCTGCTTAAAGTACACTTAGTAATCATACAGCTCAGGCAAGATTAATCAACTTTCCAGTAAAAAACATTGAAACAGTTTAAATACAACATTCGACTCAATGCATTTAACAAATCCGCCCACATTTCAGGAAGGCGACTATCGCAGAATGGGGACAACATAAACAAAGAGTTGCTTTTGCTTTTATTTTCACGGTGTGGCAACACTCTTAATAACCACAAACACCATAAATAGCGTCACCTAACCGCAAACAAGAACAACACCAGAGCAACCAGTGCCACCAGTACCAGCAGTGCTCAACGGCAGCTGAGCAAGCAATTTCCATGCATATCCATCAAATGAAAAGAAAACATGAGCCAGAACATGGCTGAGGCCAGAACTTGAGTCGGGGTTGCATGCCCCCGTAAATCTTGAAGCCAACTAATTTCCGCAATCAGAAAGTCACTTGCCCCACCAGGGCGTATTTGCAACAAAACAACCAAACAACACCAAAAGCAACAACAAAGACATCAACAACTATGGCCAAAACCATGTAACGCCAGGCATATTAAGCACCTTAGTTATCCTAACTATCATTGCTCATGTGGCTATGAAGGTTATCTGCTCGCTCTTTATGTGTGTCCTGTTGTGTCATGTGTCATTTAAAAACAAAAACACAAACACACCTACACCCACCAAAAGAGCAGCACTCAGGACAACGATGGTGTGGATTTTTACGATGACGTTGCCAAGTTGCAGGGCAAAAGTGACACCAAACCCATAGTTCACATACGTGTGTATATAAAATACAATAGGGTCAGAGTGTCAGTCACTCAACGTCCTACCCACCTCTTTATGTACCCAGAAGACAAAGGACATCACATGATCGACATCCACAACCCCCACCACCCCCACCAGACTACATATTTACATGTTGCTACACTGACACCTGGCTAAGCTGACATCAAATTTATTATTCTGGCATAAAAATGGAGAGCAATCAAAAGTATTAAATTAATTCATTTTTGTCTGACTATGTTTTGGGTATATTTTGATCCACTTTATTTAAAGTATTTATTTGAAAGAGTTAATTTTTTAATATCTAAATGCAAAATTTGGCTAAACCTGCAGTTTTGCTAGTTATTTAAATATTTTTATATAGAAAAGGAATAAATTTCAAGTTATTTGAGTTCAAGTTTAAGTTGGCAGATTATTCCTATATATTAACGATTCCTTAAGCAGCACCTAATCCGTCGCCTGTTGTTGCACATATGACTAATAATTTTAGGTGTGGACTCAATCAGCTAAAACAGATTTGTGAATTTTAATTGGGTATTTGGTTTTGGTGCCCAAGTGTCTGTCATATAACAATAATTATTTGCCAGTCATTGAAAAACAATTTCCCTTTCGATTTCCTTGCATTTTTCTGTTGGCTGGCAAAAGTTTTTTACCGGAAATTGTTGCAATTTATGATTTAATTTATGTTCCTTTTTTAATGTTGCCGCCCGTTAGCTTCGATTGCTGCCACTGCGATGTGCTCAATGTTGCATATAAATGCGCTGATTATCGCGGCACGTTGCACACTACGTCCACGCCACTGTCATTTAGGTCCTGTTAAGTGTTGGGGCGTTAAAAGGATGCGCATCGAAAGCGCCAAAGATAAAATGACAATCAGACTGTCTAGCTTGGGTAATCAACTGCTAACTGGGCCAGAACGAAACCAATAAATATCAAGCAGTGATTGTTTCCGAACACAAACAGAGGATTGACCCTTTAGTTAGTATAAGAACAGCAGGAACGATACAGTAAAACTAGGAATACTGAAGTAAAACTACCACTTAAAAAAAAAAAAGCTTTTAAAATGAAACTCAACTTATTATTAAGAAAATAATTCAATATATACATCAATATGAAGTAGTAGAATCTTAAAATTTTACTTATACCCAAAAATTTGTATTTTATAAATTTACAGCTTATTTCGGTATTTATTTGTTAAATATTATATTAATATATAAGGATTGTAATATTTTCTTTTCATTTCTTTTTCGAAATAAAAAAATAAATTGAAATACTAAGAATTTGAAAAAAAAATTTATGAAAATACAACGAAAAACTCTAGTTTTCAGGGGGCTCGCAAAGCAAATTTTTTTTTTTTGGAAGTGTATTTCTTACAAATTGAAAAATGTATTATGTTTAGTTTCACGCATTTGTGAAGGAAGATCCCCCACACCGACATCCACATCCCCTCCAAGTGCTTACTACTCACCATGTGCGACTCATTTAAATGGAGAGGAGAAAGATGCATGGAAATTGAGCATTCATCCCATTTTGTTAAAATTTTCTACTGACACTTCCTTTTTTTTATTTTTGGTAAAGTGACATTACGTATGAAAAAGTGAAAAGCATCATTTTTATGCGACACACTTGAAAAGGTTTTCCACTCATGTTTTTATGAGTTCAAAAGACGAAAGTCGAAACCCAAAAATTGACTCAACCCCCAAACCCACACAGCCATTGCTGCTTGTCAAAATGCAACCATGGGAACACTCCCTTTCTCCTCTCTCCCTTTACATCTCACTGTCTTTCTCTCTCTCTCTCTGTTTGTGGAAGTGAAACTGTTTGCGCCAGTTGCGTCAATTTCGCGTTGTGTGCCCAAGCAACTGCCAAAAAGCGCGAATATTTTTTGTCAACGGATGAGCAACGCCGAGAAGTATGCAACGCAATACTTTTGGCTTTAAGTTAATTGCGTAATAGACAGAGACAGGTATAGTACACTCGAAAAATAATAGTGGTACTAAATTTAACAAATTATTTTTACTGAATAATTATAATTTACTGAATAATTTTCTGAATATGAACTTCTAAAATTGGAGGTGTTGGATAATTTAGAAAAAATATGTTAAATTTTTAAGGTGTTGTTTTTCATTTGTGTGTATCTTGTTACTTATATTATTAAGTTAATATTAAAAATTTTATAAGTTAATTTAACTTAACATTTTCGTCAAAAAATATAGACTTATGTTTCACATTTTTACAAATATCTCACATTATTTATAAATATGTTTATAATATTTTTTTTTTAATTTTCGATGTCGGGAAATCTTTTTAATTTTAAGAATAATTAAGAATAACTATTATTATTCATTATTTTAAATATATCTAAAACAATTTTTTAAATATGAGTGTAATTTTTCTGAGTGTAAGAGAAAGAGAGAGGGTAAAGATAACTTGACTGAAAAGTAAGAAAGCATTTTATACATAAATACATTCGACATAAATGTATAAAAATAGTATATGTATATAAAATAAAAGGATAAATATATATATACCATACCTTATAAATACGGGCTTCACTTGAATTGAGGGACAGGTGCAGGGGCAGTGGAAGTGGCGAGAGGAAAAGGCAAAAAGTACTTGTAGTTGAAGGTGCAGGAAGTGCTTGTGTAATTGCTGGGCAAACAAACACTCAAAGACTATTTGAGAGCACTCAAGCAGACCTCCGACTCTTTGAGCCATCCATTTCCCATAAGGACAGTTTCAATGCTTTGCGAAAATACAAGTTGCCTGCGATTGCCGGCACAATTGTTAATTAGGCAAAAGTGATGACTTACGAAATCGTTTTCGTCTTCAACTACAAAATAACTTTTTTAATATCACTCTTGGGATAAGTGCAGCCAATTAAGAAATGTTCTTCAGACAACTAAGGACACAACAACTTGATGAAATTGAAATGTTATTGTCCAATTCAAATACTTGCATCAAAGGAAGCAACAGCATTTTGAGCTAATAACTTTAAATTTAATTCGACTTTAAAGCTTGTGGCAGTGTGTTATGATGAGTGTGCGTGTGTGGATGGGTGTATGAGTGTTGGGTGCAGTGGGGTCGAATCTAAAAAAAAACACAATTCAGCCAACAACCGCCAATTTGGAATTTGTAAAAACTTTGTCGTTCTCCTTGAAAACTTTGTCAGACTGTGAAATTTGCAGCCAAAAGCTTTCGTCGCCGTTTTCGGCTAACTGCTCTGGTAAGCCTATACCACATACACACCCACAAACACACACACACATGCACACTTAAGGCAACAACTTAACGTCTTTAGAATAAAGTTGAGGCAATCAATTGATTTTGTGTCTGCCTGGTTGCATGCATCCACAAGTATCAGCTAAAAATTGACACATTTCTGAAGGAACTTGACGACAGGTGAATCCAGCTAATAAATCACTTGCGTTTCAGCCATGCCAATTACTCAAAAATGCCCAAGCTGACAATAGATAATCTTCCATTATTGAAAATGCGATGGAGTTTGATTCTCAATTTTAAGCTGCATATCTTTAAAGCGATTAATAAAGTAGAAAATAAAAAAGTTAAGGAAACCTTCTACAAACCGCTATAATTAAGCCATCAAACTGTTGACAGACTGACATAACAGCGTCTGCTGATAATGTTGTGTTTTATTTTTCAGCACATTGCAGATTATGAGCTGTCAAATGCCTTGAAAAAAAACGGGGGTGGAAATTTTGAAATATCTCCTTTGAGGGGGTTAATTGAGTGGCAGCCGAGGGGCTGTTGAGCCAAGATGAAGGCTCAAAAAGCCAGTTAAATGAATTGCTGAGTGTGTTGTTCAACTAAATGGTAACAGTCGCTACTGCATATAATCATATAATATAACAAGAAATATATATTTTGGCGCTGGATTGACGTCAATTGTTATGTGATCCCAGAGAGATTTGATGTCAGTTTGCACCTTCTTTGAAATAAGCCAGTCAAACACAAAAGCTCAAAATTAAGAATGCTCTACTTGAAAAAGTTAAGCCAAAGTCAAGTTTTTACATATCACAAATAGTTAAGATCTTAAAACTTATATTATTATAATTGCTTATATCAACTTGACTTCTGCAATTGATGATTGATAAGATAAGTTTGATGCAGTCGGAACACAGTTAAACACCGCCTTAGGAAGGAAAAACACACAGAAAATAAGTTAAGAACCCAAAAAGCTTGCTAAAATTACATTAAATGCTGACGCTTAAATGACTATTAATTCGCCTTGTCTTTGTGTGATAAATGATCTGAATGTCTTGATTGATAGACAGCCTCAATTGTTTGGGTTTTTTTTATAGCCTAACAGAAATTAATCATCAATAAATAGCAGAAAATATTAAGATAAACTGAAACACATGACAAATTGGCTTATGCTTTCTACACCAATGACTTAAGCAGTGATCCAATCAGAACAGAAATATACTTTCCTTAATGCCAAATACACACATACACACACAGACACACATATAGAAGCTGGCATAACTTATACGCCATGTAGTGTAGCGTGTGGCTCTCACTCGAGTGCCGTTGTTGCTGAAGTAGTTTCGTATTTTTGCGTTTGCGTTTGCGTTTGCGTTTGCAAGTGCATAAATTAAATTTAACAAAACAATTTTTGACATAACAAGTTTTTAGCTGCAAAAAGTACGCATACGTCCCGTTGCCATTCAGGGAGTCGGAAATCTGGTTAGCCGTCAAGTTTGTGCTTCTGCTGCTGCTCTTGCTGCCCTCTGCCACTCCTTGCTTAGTCTCATATTTTGCCAGCAAAACTAATGAAAAGAAACAGCAAACAGCAAAACACTAAACTGCAAACAGCAAACTACAAATGCACTCGACAAGGCTGCTGAAAGATATTTAACTGGATGTGCAGCTGCTGCAAGTTTTGGCCAAGCGTATTGTGATTTAAATGGCTTTCATGCTCACTGAATGCCGCACAGCTGACGATTAGCTTTCACCGACCATCGTCGCAATGTTTGCACAAAATCGACCAAAAAACAAAAAAAAAAAAACAAAAAAAACAAACAAACTCAAGTCCAAGTTGTTGCCATCCTTCGATCGATAAGAGATTTATGCAAAGTGCAGCGAAAATTTAAATTGAATGGCCCCGGCAACGCCAGCAAAATGCAGACAGCCTTGCGCCTGGCTCACTTCATGGTACTTGGTCTCTTCCAGCACTTGGTCTCTCCCACTCTCAGCCTGTCTAAGGCCGAGCTGAGAGCCCAACTCATTCACTGTCTGTCTGTCTGCGAGTGCCAAAGATGTCTAACGCTTTTCAATTAAATTCAATTTATTAATTTCAATTATATGCGCTTCAAGTGACCGCATCCCAAGCATCCCAGCACAGAGTCCAAGAGGAAAAAATCAAGCAAAAACTGTCAACTCAACTCACTGAAGCACTGATGCAGAAGTCAACGCCAAATGTGCTAACCAGATGCCACCCAGCCCAGCCCAGCCCAGCCCAGCCCAGTGGCCTTCTGCGGTTGCTAAGTGCATGGGAGGCATTTGATTGATGTACAACTGTGGCACGGATCTCTGGGGCATTTCTGCTATAGGATATGAGAAACACGCGAAACACGCAGACTAAACAAACGTGTTTAGCCCATTAAACAAGGAACTTTAAATTCAAATAAATTAAAAATCGACTTTAAAATACGCTTTATAACTGTAAATTATAAGATTTGTTAGACTACATTCTTAGAATAAGTAATTTGAAGTATCAAGAACAGTATATGTTTATTTATTTATTTGAAATAATACTAAAATTAAAAGAGAGATAGATAAATACATAAGAAAGATTAATAAGATTTATTTTCTTGAAGGTGTATAATAATAATCTGAAGACACCTAGAAGTTTATTATATATCAAAAGAGGTAAAGTATATTCACAATTTTCTTGATTTATTAGAAATGGTTCAAAGGTTCATTTTACATTCTGATATTTAATGAGGCCGTCCATCATTTCAGGTTCGATTGCCACAGCTAATACGGACAGGTTCACAAATCATTTATAGAGTATAGGAAAGTCAAGTCGAATCAGATATTTTGAGCCCGGTACAATTAAGGGCAGCAAACATTATCATTCTCATATGTCAAAATCACAGAAGCTGTTCTTTTTTTTGTGTGTCTGGCTTTGGCTAATGGCTTTTTAAGGCGCATTGCCTAAGGAAATTTTTATATATAATGGACATAAAAAGTCAACCAAAGAAGAGCAAACGACACTAAAAAGATGGCATAAGAGATAAGTCAAGTAACGCCTATGGGCGATAACCGTAAATCACTTACACAATGATGTAAAAAGTGTCGTAAAATCTACGACAAGTCACCTGCATGGCCATCTCGTTGGAGAGGTCAGTTCGTTCAGTGTCAGAAGAGAGATCTGTGCGGGGCAGTCAATATAAATGTATTCACTATATACACTAATACAGACAGTGTCAGCAGAGACAGAGACAGAATAGACACACATTGGACACAGAACCCAACTGGAAGCTCCCAACTGGAGACCGCAATAAATCGACATTGTGGTTTGGAGGCAAGGAATCTCGCCTTTGGTCAAATTAAAACATTTTACCTGTGCTGTCAACTGCCTGATGTTGACAAATTAGAGGTTTTTCGAGGTGTGGCACTTTCTTCCATGTCCTGTCATGCACAACTCCCCACCCAAGTGGCATTTGCGGTGCGAAATTTTACAGCCGAGCAAACGCTCCAGCAGATTATCGGTTAAACAAATAGACAAATTGATTTTAATGGAATTGGACACACAGGGTCGACCAGGCGACCAGGCGACCAGGCAGCCAGGCAGCCAGGCGACCAAGCACCCGGTTTGGGATGTCGATGTCTTCATGTGCACGCCATGGACACGGACGACACAGATAAGGACACAGACAGGACAGTGACCCAACCCTGTTGTGCAAACATAATTTCATGTAATTCTGTCTTAGCTTGTTTCCCCACTCTCATTTTTATTATTTTGTGGCACAGTTGCTGTTTCTGTTGCTGTGGTTATCCTTATTATGCTTGCCTCACAGCAAACACAAATACGGCCTGCTTTCGACAACTTGATGGACATTTCTGACAATGCCAAACGACGGTTTATAAAATACCAATCATATGGGCTGCCTCGAAATGTCCAAAAATTGCACACGTGACCGGGAATATCTAATCAGAATTATTCGTATTAATATGAAATTTCATATAACAATAATAATAAGCGTTTTTTTTATTTAGTGTCTATTTGATAAAGCTTGTTTGAATTAGCTTGCACACCCACAGTGGCAGTGGCAGACAAATTATTTAATCATCTATATAGCTCAAAGTGTAAGTCGAATCCTTGAAATTGAAGCCTTGAATTACCCAGTTTGCATCGTAAATATTTTACTCATAGACATTAATAAATACAACATGAATACACCTTATGCCACGCCCTCTAACAGACTAAGCAGACTTTCAAAGCTGCTTCAATAAAAAAACTTTTATTTTTAAAATTATTATTATTGTAAATTTATGGTCCAAAATATAATATTTAATTAAAGTAAAGGTTTTTTCAATATTTCAAATTGTTTGAAAATAAAATCATTTCTTAAACAGTATTTTTATATTTAGTTCTTACCTGCTTTGTTGGCTCATTGTGCAACAGCCATTTTCTACTAATTAAAATAGGCTCCTTGCACAACTACAGCAGAAAGACAATAACCCTTCCAAGTGGCATCTTCAGAAGCTATTTGGCATTTCATGGCAGACAAAAAAGTTATTGCCCAAGGATTAGTCGTCCTCAGCTGCTTTAAATTGACGAGGGGTTGTCAGGGGGGGTGTTGTCGAGGGCGCAACTTTTAATGACGTGCTTTGTATGCGAGTGCGTGTTACATGCTGGCCACATTACCAGAGAGGAGCAGGAGATGAGTGCGAGCTGAGTGCGAGCTGAAGTCGGTACATGATTATTCCCTTCTCTCCGTACTCTTCTTCACCTTCTTTAGCTTACGTGGATGCAACTGGGAGCTCATGCAACGAGCTCGAGTTTTTGTTTTTGGTGCCATCTCCAGCTAATATTTCTCGCCGCTTGGCCCACATTCTTCACAGGTTCACATCCTTTTAACATCCTTGCGCTTCCGAGCTCATAGAAATAATACAAGTTTCACTTAATTGCACTCAAAAAACTATGCATGTGAATTGCTCTCAACTCGAATGCCAAGTGTGGTTGGGCTGAGAATAGGATTCAGGGGTTAGGATTGGATTGAATTTTAAGTTTGAGATGTGATTGAGGTTAGTTGAGGTTAGTCGAGTTGGTCCATCAGTTCTAGGTTTCACTAATGCAGACAGTTTTTGACAGAAACAGTCGGACGCACATCAGACACAAACGACATCCCCCGGATTTCAATGCCACAGCAAAACTTTTCGTTTTTGGCTTTCGTTCTTCGGATTAAGTCAACTCCCACAAAATTCTCCCGGCAACCGTCGTCTGCTGTTGAAAGTTGTTTACGCATAAGCAGCACATGCATGGATAGGATTTTCCGGAGCAGAGGGGAATCCGGGAACATCCTTCAGGCAGCCGCATGCTAATGAGCACAACTTTCTTTATTCACCTTCATAGTTTTTGTGCTTTATTTATGTTTTTTGTTCTCTGGTGTTGAACTTTCATGCACCTCTTTGGATCATGTCTACCCCAAGTCGGGGTGCAACAGAAACGTGGCAAAAACATGGCGGACACAACTTTAATGAAAACTTCTTGAATTCAACAATACTGTTCGCAAAATGAGTCAAAGATCAACTTTGGCCAGTAGGATGGCATAATGATACCCAAATTGATTAAGTTGCTTGTTTCTTTTCAGTGGCTTCCAAATATGAGTAGTGAAAAATGAATATTAAATTCCAAGCTGAGCGATATATTAAAAACGAAAACATTTATTTAAAGCGTATGGTAGAAGTTTAATTAAAATGTTTTGTTTTTGGTCAGATGAGAATTTAAAATGCATATCAACACAAATGAAACAATAAATCTTATTTTCCGATGTTCTTTAAATGTTTGTTGAATCTAATTAAAATGCTCTTAGATTTTGATTTTAAATACCAAATTTGTGCCCACAAATTAAAATGTTTGTGTTTAAATAATCAGTTTAGTTCTTTTTTTGCCAAATGATAATTTAAAATGCAACTCAACACAAAAGAAACAATAAATCCTATTTTCTACTGTTATTTAAATATACGTTAATAAAATTTTATAAAATGATTTTTGGCATTCAATTTGTACACAAAAATTAAAATGTTTGTTTTTTTTTAAACTATAATTTAATGCTTATAATGCAACTCAACACAAAAGAAACTATTTATTTCACGATCAAATTTGAATTTAAATGCTATTAAATTTTTGACTTTAGATACAATTATGCAAGCAGTGGCATTTAAATTCTGAAAGTCTGACTTACAGAAGGAGAAGCAATTGCCACGATTCAGGAACTCACTCATTTAGAATTTAACACATTTCAGCAGTTTTATTCGCCATTAAAGTAGTGTTGTCAGGCCGCGACTCGCCTTAATACTAAGAAGCTCTCAAAGAAATTATCCTTGAGCGCAAATCTCTTGACTAGCCTTGAGGAGTAAGAAGTTGGAAAAGGGTCTTTCATAAAATGGTGCACTATTTTGAGCTCCTAAAGCGAAAAGAAGCTAAGCGAAGAAAGCCTTTTAAACTCACCGTTAAGCTGTGGTTGCTTGCAACCTTTTCCTTCTGCCTGCCTCATCGCAAGAACACATTCAGACGGCTGCCTACTGCACTGTACTGTAAAAGGGGGAAACTTAATGTTACTTGTCAACATGAGCAAATATATAGGGAAAACAGCTAAAGATAAATTGAAATTTATGAACCGGCCAAAGAAGTCAAATGCCAAAACAACTAACCGACAAAGCATTTCACCACTAAAACGCTACTAAGTAATTTATAAGGCACAAGAATATTGTACTAACAGCACAAATGATGTTGCAGGCAACACAAATATAATTTTCACTTTAGGTAAACATTTTGAAGTTCAGTTTGAACAGACCAACCAAATGATCCAAAACGAACTGCGGGTACTTTAAGATATTTACGCAAATATTTTTGGAAACAAGTTATTAATTATAGAAAATCACAAATTAAACTTAAGTAAAAAAAAAAAATTAAAAAAAAGGGAAAGGTTCAAATGGTATTAAAAAGAGGTTAATATGAATTAGGGAAGATGTCCAAAAATATATTCTTAATAGTTATACACATTTTAACCATAAAACTAATTTATACAAGATTCTTAAACAGACAAAATTCTTTAAAGTTATCAATGCTAATCTGCCATATTGTAAAAGTATGTAAATTGCATAAAAAATAACCATTATCCCAAAGGATGTGTTTTTCAAAAAGTGACAAAAGTATTTTCTATTCCTTTACCAATCTATTACAAAGTTTACGATAATTTTATTATACCCTCTTCAAGGGTATTATGAAATTCAATGGCCCAGCCCACCTGTCCAAAACTACAAAGCGTGCAGCAATAAAAGGCAGACAAGCTGCTAGTGTGTGTGTAAGTGTGTGTGTAAGTGTGTGTGAAGTGTGTGTGGGTGTATGTGTGCTGTGTTCCTTGCAATACATTAGCAAACCCTTATTAAATTATACAAACAGTTTGTAGTTGGGGCCTTGGGGTTACGCTCGAACAACCCTTCCGGCTGTCTCAAAATGTTAAAGTGTAGCATATTTAAGCTAAATGTTGCAACTACAACGAGAGTGAATTGCAGTTGCCCCACAAGCACACAATAACATAGTACTAGCTACCGACAGATTCTGTCGAATATTTATGTCTACACGCATTTCGCACAGTTTGCCCGACGGCTTCTTTGGGAGCCCGAGCCGGTTCTCAGAGCACAGGATCGGAGCTGGTTGGCATCTGTGTGCTCTGTGTCGTGTTTCATTTGTTGGCACCAGGTGATAAGTGTGGTTACCTTTAGTTAAATTTACTCAAGGCATATAATTTATAGTTCATTGTTCTGTGCCAGACTAACTCCTGTGTGTATGCTCACTATTTTCAGTGGCTATAGTCGGCACTTGGGTTATATATTTAAAATAGAGCAATAATGCCAGTCAGACACACTTGCTTGGCCATGGCTGTATTTTCCCATGATATTTGACTTTTGCTTTCAGTTTCTGCCTCGCCTTTTGTGTGGCGACTTTCGCGTTGCGCCTTTAATTTAATTTCATGCCGCATATTCTCCATTATGCCCCATTTGAAGTGCGCCCTGGAAATCAATTGGCAAAGTCGCATTCGAGTGTTGAATCCGCTAGAGAAAGAGAAAGAGAAAGAGAGAGAGAGAGAGAGAGAAAGAGAAGAGATAGATAGAGGCAGCAGAGAGTATATAGGATATTTATTATGCAAACATCCAAAATGGGAGGCATTTCAATTGTATCAGGAGCAAGTTGCATGTCAATAAGCAAGTCAATTGTCGGCCATATTGAGTGCGAATTAGGCTTATCTAATTCACTCTGTGTGTGTGTGGGGCACGAAATTCACATATATTTTGGATATTCTTGAATGCCACCAAAAATGGGCAATATTCAAGGCTCATTAAATTTGATGCCAATGTCAAATTAGCCACGTTGAAAAGCAACTGAAGTGCATTGGCTTAAGAAAATTTGAATGCTTGAAGGTTTCCCGAAATATATGAAAATTATATTATATTATTATGATGCTATTAAAAAGCCAAAGAAACGACCATTTTGCCTTTTATCAATGCGCCCAATTTAATTCAAATAGAATGAAATAAATTTGCAACAAAAGAGAGATATGAAAAAAATTCATCCATTTAATTTCGAATTACTCGCTGCATCACGGACAAAGATTTGAAAATCAGGCAATAATATTCAGGGCAGATAGAAAAATAGACTATCAAGAAATGTTAGACAATTTTTTTTATTTTATATTTAGAATTAGTAAAGGCTATTTCCACTCAATTTCTTTTGTTGCTATCTTCAATCGGTATTCTCCGATAATGGGAATCGACTTATCCTAACAAGTCCGCTCTGACAATAATTAAACTCAAAAATAATGTTATTTCAAAGTTTATTTTTAATTAGACCGAAACATAAATATATTTATACTAATTATTTTGTTTTGTAAATTTATTTTATATATATATATATCTATATATATATGACAAATTTTTAGGAGAAATACTTATTGATAAGGTGAGTTACCCTCAAAAACTGTTTTTAACCACAGGGGATTTTAATCTGAGTATAACATTTTAAAGTCTATTGCTTTTATAATCTCTTATTAGCTTCGTCTAATTAGCTGATATTATTATTATTGAAACAAGTATAATTTACACCCTGAAGCCTTGAAAAGACCCAAGCATTCAGATTATTGTTTAGTGTATATAAAAACCAGCTTATTAAAGAGGCAAATAAAACATTTGCAGAAATTATTTGATTGCATTGCAGATAGTTGCCATGCCGAAAAGAAATCAAATTTCGCTTTTTCATAACAACAAGTTGTCGAAAAGCCAAGTAAAACTCAATACACACATTTCCCACGCACAATGGCAAAAATAAAAGAAGAGAAAAGAACAGAAATGAGCTGAAGATGACGTTCAACGAGAGAGAGAGAGAGAGAAGAAGAGACAGACACGCACAGCACAAAGGCACGCACAGCTTAGTTGTTGTTGCTCGTGTTATTGTTGTTGTTGCTGTTTTTGTCATTTTCGTTTGGTGTTCTTCCGGCATGTAAATAAATACCAAAGAATAGCGAAAACGACTATGATTTATTTTGTATTTGGCACGCACATTGTCAATATTTGTGGAATTCATCAAAGTTTGCTGCTGGCCGAATCTCGATGATTGTGCCGAAACACTTGACTCGAAGGCGTCCCCTATTCCTCCTTCCCCGCTTCACCTATATTAATAATACCAACAAAAACAGCGATGCTCATAAATATGTCGACACTTCTCCACGCCGAGCCAATGCCGAAAACTTATAGCTAAAAATCGAAGCTGTTATTTATGGATTTTATTTTCATTTCCCTTTCGCTTTTTTCTGATTTTTTTTTTCGTTTACGTTTTGTCGAAAAAAAATAACAAAAAAAAACAAAAGCAGCCGTCCCATTTAAGCAACTGAAAACAGCGAAAACACTGCGCTAAATATGTTTACAGACAGTTGTTTGCGCCACACAGATGTACTATATAAGCGTCTACTCGAATCAGCTGCAACCGGGGCACACGCCCTTCCCTCTTGCCAGTCCATCAAAATCAGCAAGTTAAAATTACGGGAAAACATTTTTGAATATACATTCGTATTTATGACTTTGCCGACTTTACAAAAAAAAAAAAAAAAAAAAAGTAAAAACGAGTAAAAAAAAAAAATTTCTATGAATGAGCTGTGTATCACTGTATTCTGCGATAATCTTTGAAGAGGTCAGTTCAACCATCTCTTTGATTGCTCAGTCAATTACTGGACGGGCACAGATAATAAAGCCTAACAGGTCTAGGTAAAAAATAAAGAAAAGGGAATTCTAAAAACATTTATTTTTAATTTGATATAATTTTACTTTGAATTTCTTTTGTAGAATTTAATAAACAAACTTTTAATTAAATGTATAAATTTAATAAGTTGCTATGTTGGTGTTAGATACTTTGCTTGTTACCAATTTAATTTTAATAGTTGTATAATTTATACATTCAATAGAAATGAGTCAGTAAAACTATTTCTGTATTAATTGTGATCACTTTTGGATCTCTAGAGTAAAGACTGAGTCACCCACAGAACAGAGTACAAATGTGAAATTCAATAAAAATTAAATATAAAAAATAAAATATTTATCTATGTCGAGAATATATCATTAGTTCAAATCAAGTGCACAATACACTAAAAATACTTTTGGAAATGATTAGAAAACTGTAAGACAATTTCATTTTGACTATTATTTGAAAAAGCATTAATAGCATCAAAGCTACAAATAGACAAAAATGCTCAAAAATAGAATTCCATAAGTACGTTTATAAGTTTTGATTTTGGGAAAGAGTATCGATATGAACTGGTTGACATGCAAAGGGTTCATGGTGCGGGACAATAAACAACAATTGGTGCATCAATGATTGCGTAATATGTTCGTTTTTGCATTTGCATTTGTTGCATACAAATTGTTTGGTTGGCGAGTGCTCAAACTGTGAGTATCTCGCAGATAGCAAAACATTTCAAGTTCTACGAATTTCGGTTCGTCCTCTAACTTTATATATATGCATATACATGTCTCCCTATATATCTATATATACATTTATACTCCGGATATATGCTAATTCCGTTGGACAGCTCCACAGCTGTACAAACTTTTGAGTAAAAACACAAAAGTGCTCTGGTCGAGTCTGATTGATAAATACCCTGTAGACTACACAGATAATCACATTGCTTAAAATGTATTATTATACGACTTCTCTGCATAAAAATGGAAATAACACTTTTATTATAGACAGATACCCAACATTCCTTACATTCACATTCCTTACATTTGGCGATTATATTATGAGTTTGCAAAAACGTGACAAAATTATCGATAAGTTTATAAGAATCATTAAAGATGCTTATTTTTATTATTTTTAGTTGCCTTTTGAGAAATGAATAAGAAAAAAATGAATTAAAATATGGTAAGGCTTTTTTTGTCTGTAAGTGAAATTCGATAAAAAAATCGCTAAAAAAAAAAATGGAGTTACTCTCAGCGAATTTCTAAAATCCGCAAAATTCTTTACGAATGCTCAAAGTACAGAATATTGTTTCTTATACGAAAATGTAAAAGCAACAATTTTACAATCAATTATTCAAGAATGAAAGATTTGTTAACATTGGAATATGTCCATTTTAATTAAGACATAGATTAATTTATGGGTGTTCTTCTGTCCTAAGAACAGAGTGTTACCCTTTGAAAACATTTAAAAAGTGTAGGGTATAAAAATAAACTTGATATTCTAACTAAACCAAAACCGAAACAACAACCCTAACCCCCTGTGCCTACACTTGCCCCAGCCATTATCACTGCCCAAAGCGCAACCCCCACTCCCTGTGGGGCAAGTGCTAATGCTGAGTGCGCGGGGCTGGCTGCGCATTTCTCACGCGTCAAGTGGCTGCCAAATATGATTTATATGCCATGGCTAGCAAAGTAGAAAATATGGCTGTAAAAATAGTATAGATAAATGGTGCAGGGAGTGTCGCTGGCATATTTCATACTCAAATGCAAATCGAAACTGAATTTTAGAATATTTTTATTAAAATTTATGTGCTTGTAGAATCCCTGGAACGCGTATTGATCTAATGAGTTGTAGCGCTTGACAGCTATATGTGATAAAAAGCATTTCAGTTCGATTCGCCGCAGTCCGATAAGTCGAAAGCAAAATGCTAAATGGGGATTCATCTTTAGTAGTTTATCGAGTGCTCGATAGGATTGACAGCGCCCAGCTCAATAACTAAAACAAATCAATTGTGACAGCTGTCAGATACAAAAATATATTAGTAGCGACCACAATAGCAAAAGACTAGCCAGGCCAGAAAATTGGATTGCTTGTTGAGAATCTGTATATATAAAGCAAAGAAATACGTGAACCATTTAACGTATTCAACAACTCGTTTGTGTCTTCAATACCCTAAAATGAAGTCAACATTGTCGCTGTGTCGCTGTGGATGAAGTCTCAAGATTAACAGAGTCCGCAAATTGCATGCAATAAATGTGAACAAGTTGAGTCTTTTATCCAGCTCCAGTTACTTTGGCTTAGCTTGACGAAGAGTATCATTTTGGGGATCGTGAAGTTGACAAAAAGGGCAAGTGTCGCTGCTTACCCCTTTTATTGATGGCCAGCATTTTATTGATGCGCTTCTTGGCACAAACTGAAACAACAGTAAAATTTAAGAATGCCAACAATCGGGGCAGTTCCTCATCGCATTAATAACTGGGAAGAAAGGAAACAACTTAAAAGTAAGTTTAGTTGGCATTCAAGCCAGATTTGCTACAATCAGAATAAACATGTAATCGACTGCACACAATCAACGTAATAGCCATAAAAACTTTGACTTTATTGAGATTTTACTGACGGGCGACGTCTGTTGAGCAATTGCAATCCTGGGCCAGTGCTTGGCGCCAAGCTGGCCAACAACGTGGCACTAAGAAAAATAATAAACTGGCGAATCGGTGAACTGAACGGGATAACAACTGTGTTGCCATTTTAGTTTTATGACTCGACTATTGTAGAAGAAGCATCATCGAGGCAATGCGGATTCAATCAAACTTTCAACATGTACACAGCGCAGCGCAGTCAGCCTGATTCAAGTCCTCAATTCCACAAACTTTGGCCATAAAAATACTTAATAGCGTTCAAGCCAAGTTAGTTCAACATCAAAGCTTTCTTACGCAGCTCATCTTGACCAAAAGTAATTGCTTTTGCTTTTAGATGGACACTTAATTGGATTGCGATTCGCCATCGCTTTACACATTTATTAATTAATTACGAAAGCTGTATCGATAATATTTGCTCAAGAAATGTGAAAAGACTGCATGACATATAAAGGAAACTCGACTGTTATTAAACCAAAATTTAAGAGCATTTATTAATTATTCAAATATAATCGATTTGACTAAGAAAGATTTGATAAGCATTAAGCTGATTTATGGCCAGTCTAGAAAAGGGCCACTTAAACCATGTTTGGTGTATTATGCCGCTAACTGGTCTTAAAGCTCTCTCTTTAGCAAAATAAATATTTATTAAATATATTTGCCAAGCTACTCACACAAATATTCCAGCTTAAAATGTAATTATTTTCTATCTTTTGATGATTATTTCTGCAACTAAAATATCAATCAGTTTCAAAATGCAATTATGTGAGACATTTGTGAGCATGTTAAAATGTAAGATGAAAAAACATACGAAAACATGGAAAGCACCGAAGATTGCATACCCTTCTAGACCAGCTCTCATCTGAATTTAATTATTGGTAAATCGTAAATCGAACAAGCCGTTTATGACACATGTAGTGACTGCACCAAAGGGCGAAACATTCCTAGTTTCAGCTGAGTTGAAAATGAATGTCGCACTTCAGAAAAATATTAAAATGGTCTCAGCAAGGCTATGAAAACTTTTTCAATTTGCATTTATAAAATGTACTTTTAATTGATGGCCACAGATTGATTTGGTTAGGAAAAGTGACCAATCTGAAGTAAAATGGTTATATTTATTATTCAATTTATAGTTGAACAGAAATCAGCGCAAAAACTTTGCACGCAATCCCGCAAAAGCAATTCAAAGTTCGATGACCATTCAGCAAACAATTGGCAACACACAATAAAAAACAGTTGCGTTGCAATTTGAAAAAATCATTTCGCATATCGAACATAAAAAAGAAAGAAATCAGTTGCTCCCATACACACACACACACACACACACACACACACACACACATACACACAGTGTGTGATTTGTTGTTGCTCACACTTTTTGTTTGCGCTGGTGAAACAAAGAGTTAAAGCGCCAAATGGCTGAGAACTAAGATGGTATGTAGTGGTTGGTGGGGTGGTGTGGAAGGGGGGGGGGGGTGTATGAAAGGACGAACAAATCAATCAACTCAAAGCGTGTTTGTATTAAGGACAAACAAATAAAAAACACGCAATTCGACAAGAGAAGCGCAGATCGACAAAGTTGAATTTTCCCCGTCCAATAAAAAGTATTTATTAAAGTTAGATTGAATTTGAGCAAATTGCGGGCACACTTTGAAAATATTAATTACTTTTTAGCAAATTTATTTACTCTGCCAACTAGTCAAGCTGCTGTGCATCGACTGAGCAAAATCAGTTTCTTATTCATCAAAAATAAGCAATGCAAATGCATATGTAAACAGTGGTTAATTAAATTTAAAGCACTTCGAGCTAAATTTACTTGTTTTTTCCAATATATATTTGCAAACTGTGAGTAACTCACTCGAACTAATCGAATTGGAAAGTCAAATTGTGCATACGCCACATTATCCCGACATCAGCACAAGTTTGCTACAAGTAGTTGCAACCGCAAAATTCAACAATAATAATTTCAAATTTCTAGTTGGTTGAACAGCAAAAAAAACACCGACAGGATATGCAATTACTTATGTACGTATTTTACACACACAAACACACACTCACACATACACACAGAGCAAGACTGATGTGATGTGGCGCAGAAAATTTGCTTATGACGGCAACTGACAACAACAGCCACATTGATAACACATATGTAAAGTGATACGTGGCAGCTGAGGAGCTAAGTGCAACTGCCGCACGAGGGATTTATCGATACTCCAAATGAAGCAAGTGGAAGGAAAATATAAAAAATTAAACTTAAATATTAAATCATACCTAATTAATTCGATATGCTTTTCGAAATGCAGAAAGATTAAACTTCGCTTACGAAATTTTTATAACAGTTGATTAAATTTAAATTAAATACAGATAAAATACTAATTGTTATTTGTAATTATTATATTAGTATAGTAAACCAGCTGATAACAGGTTAAAATTGCGGTAGATATTGGATAAATTTAGCCTTTTTATACCTCTTCAATTTGGTGCTTCTACCTTTCAAATTGTGAGGGAAATATGGTTCAATCGTCTTCAACTAATATGTGTATCGGTTTAGGGATTCTGAGTGGGCGTGACTATCAATTTTTGTAAGTTGATCTTTCAAGGAGTCTGCCAGCAAGGTATATTCCAAGTTTGGTCACTTAATCCTTAAAATTATGTGGAATATCGATGCACACTTTCCGAAATATCGGAAATATATGGGCGTGACAATAGGTTTAACGGTTTGATGGCTCTAACTCAAGACAAGGGAAGATATGACCATTTTTAGTTGTGGGCTGCCTGTGGAGGCGAAGGTGGGCGTGGCATATGTCGATGTTTCAAGAATTTTATTAACAACCTACCAACTACATTTGGTGACCCTAGCCTTAAAATTGTGCAGCTATGTGGCTTTATCGATTTGCAAAAATTGATTTTATAGATTTCCTAATCCATAGTGGACGTAGCACTCCATTTTTTTTTAACTTTGTCTGACGCAGGTACAGACCGGTACACAGTCTGTAGACTAATAGTTCAATAGTTCATACAGACGGCCAATATGACGGGCACTGCACAAAACCAAGTCCCTCCTATTTTTCCATTATTCCTAATGCTCGAGATTAAAGCTTGTTATTCTATGTTGTTACACATCAATAATAACAAACATATGTTCTATTTGAATTGGATGTAAATCGTCTTAAAATGAAGATAATTTAATGCAGCTTGTACGCAAAAAAGAATTTTTAAGTTTCAATGTAGACTATACATAACAAAAATCGAACAACTTTGAACATAACTGGGATTTTAGATCATTTTTTGTGCTCAATTTTAATTTAATAAATACTCTTCAAGCGCAATTTTCTCGATATATATTGAAGAGAGTTATTTTCAAGTTTAATCCGAATAAGTCAACTGATCTGAAGTTACTCATACTTTATGTGAAAATTATAAGCTTCACTCTTTAAAAAAGGTACCTGGTTAATAATTTAGATAGCAATCAAGTCTTACACAATTAAGCATAAATAGTGTGAGTAGTCCATCAGACATCTACTGCTGCAAACAACACATTTGTCAATTTTTAAAAGGTTCTGGCCCCAAGTTGCAACGACATTTGAGTGACTGCCAGGCACATTGCGTGCGCTGCAAGTTAACCAATTCTTGGAAAATGCATTTTGGGGGTGTTTCGATGGTGCTGAGACCAATGTAAAATGCGTATTACAATCACACAAAATGTGCATTCGATTGCAGTTTTTGACTGACAGTTAATGGCGTATCTGTGTGTACCTGTGTGTGTGTGTGTGTGTGTGTGTGTGTGCCGCATTCCTGCAAGTTGTTCGCTTACATGCCTGGCCTGCCTCACCAATAATTTCCATGTTTATCTGTCGGTCGTAGTCGTCGTCAATGTGTCAGGTACGGCTAACTGTTCATTCAGTGCTCATTCCTCTGATTTTCTCTCTCTCTCTCTCTCACTCTGCCCTTGTCACTGTTTCAGTCTCTCTCTTGCGCTGATGGCTTGCCTGTCACTGCTGTCAGTTAGCACAGAATGCATAAATTTCTAAAAGGCTTGGTACGCTTCAAGGCTCTGCGCTTCTCCAGGACTGCAAATGCAAATTGCTGACTTGCTAACAAAAATATTTATGATAGAAGCAGCCGAAAGAGAAAATGTGTCAGCAATTGGGTCTAATATGGCTTGTTTTCAACTTGTTATGATTTGATTACATAATTGGCACAATTTTTACGACTCATACAGAAAAAAAAACCATTTAAGCGTAAGGTAAACTTGTTTACCTTTATTTTGGTAGAATTTTACTTGGCCTATTGGAGAAATGTTCAATTTATGCAATTCATTGCAAAAATAAGTTGCTGCAATTGCTGTTAAAAAATTTAGCCTTAATGTACACATTTTTTCTTAAAAAATTGATGTTTAAATTCTGACTCTGATAACTTTTATATACATACAATTATATTCTTTAATGCTTTCAAATATTTTTATATTGTTACTGTATATTTGTATAAATAATAATTCATAATCGAAATCAACTGGATATTTGTCTGGCTTATGTAGCTTGTGCTCCACTATTCATTAGCAATATTATTTCTTACGGATATCTTAAAGATACATTCGATCTCAAATTGTGTATAACAGCACGAATTTGTTGAAAAATTATGGCTTTATCTGTTTATTTGTCTGTATGAACACGTCGATTATCGAAAAAAAAAAAAAACAATGGGAGACTTTAAATTTATAATTAAATGCCTAGTAATCAAGTATATCAATATTATTTTATTTAAGCCAAGAAAATTATTAACTAACTGTACAAAATTCATCAAGATCTGATAAGAAACACCTAATTTATGGCTAAAATATATTCACCTATTGATCTCATTTCTACCAGCAGACGTAAGAATTTTCTGTATGCACAAATACATGATTACATGTGTGAGAAAGAGATGGCATGATAATTGATGCAAGCGTCAATATGTCATAGTGAAAATTCTGAATAACCCCGTTACGTTCGTATGTAGGTATGTAAATGCACATTTTTCTAGCCAGCCAATTAGAAATCAGTTCGGTTCAGTTATCAATAAAAATATGCGCAGAATTTGATTTTTTTCTCTTTAGAGCCGGTGCTTGCTACAAGAATTACATTTGTTTATGTGAGTATTCATTTTTTAAACTTGGCTTATATACGTCTCTTTTGCTGGAGGTTGAAGGTAATTCTAAATCCGGACCAAAGTGCAAATGTCTGCAGTTTAACTCGGTTGGAATCTGTGGATACTTTCGATCCGAGCATTCCTATTTATTTATATGCTATGGACACAGCAGCAAAGACAAATTCAGATCAATTTAACCCAGATTCGACCCTCAATTTACATATGAGGAACATTGTTGGCAGTTGCTGCTCAGTTGATGCATGAATGCGTTTTATGCACTGTCATTGGGAAAGGTTGCAGAACATTTCGCATACTGCAATGCAGGGCACGCCCCAAGACACAGAGCGGGGAATCGTCGGCCACATACCTTGACAAGAAGCCTTCCAGCACAGAGCAACGTAAATAAATTTGCAAATGGACGAGAGTGTCTATTTCTGTAGGTGTGTGTGTGTAAGTGTACGTGTGTTGCCGTTGTATTGGTGGGCTTTATAATGCATTAAGTTCGCATCAACTGCAAACTACAAACTGGGCAAAGAGTTGAAAGCCAAAGCTGAACAATTTCTAATTTAAAACAAAAAGTTCAACTTAATATGCATTCATTTTAGACATGACAATCGGCGTGTAAATGAAATTTCCCTTGTTTCCAAAAGTAAAAATGCGACAAAAGCCACAGATTAAAAGTCAAAATTGCTCGCATTTTAACGTGTCCAAAAGCCGCCAACGCCGCGAAATGAAATGACTCCATGTATGGCATCATGGGACTTTATATGTAAATCTGAATATTAACTGCTATACAAACGTGTGTGTGTGGGAGTGGGTGTTGGTGTGTGTGTGCGGATAAGGTTCAAGCATTCGCATTTCGCATTTCGCATTTTCATTTCAATGGACTCGACTTTATTGAAACAGGTGGTCTTCCGCCGTCATAGCTTTTAACGGGGGAGTTTACAGGAATAGTTAATGCCAGCGGATACGTTGCGCAAAGCGGAACCACGAAAGGTGATTAGAAGTAAGCAGGAATAGAGCCAACTGGCGAAGTTTCTGCAATGCAATGCTGCCAGTTGACATCTGTGACCAGATTGGGTTCCCATTTCGCAGTTAACCTATTCCATTTGTGTGAATCGTAGCGAAACGCAAATTGGCACGGCAATGGTAGGCGGATGTTGGATCAAACAAAAATTGCACAATACTTTTCCAGGCATTTCAATAAAGTGCCTACACTGAATATAAAACGGTAAATTAGTTTGACTTAAATTTAATTATGTATATATATATATATATATATATATATATATATTTGCAATTCACTATTTATTCAATTCTGAAAAAATTACTTTATATGCTGTCATATATCCTTGACAGTTTTGTGAAAATATCAATGTCTATGAAAAGTAATAATAATAATAATAATGTGTGTTCGTTATTTGTCAGTTCTCTTTCATGTATTTAAAAGTATTCTACTTTAATTATATTATCAAATATAATATGCAAATTATAATGCAAATGTTTGCGGACTATATATATACTAACGAATATGCTTTTTTTCATATTGTACATTTAAATATAAATAAATAAACAAAAATAGTGCATTAAAAGTAATCTTTCATCATTTCGCTCGATAGTAAAAAAAACATTAGTTTCCAATTTAGTTTAATTTATTTAATATATTTTGTACCTCTTGAATATATGCTTCTATTATATGTAATATAATATATATAATGAATTATGGAAATTGCTGCTAGAGTATTAGATTGGCAATAACAGACTGAGACACTCTCAGCTTACAACTTGCACCCCAAATACGAGTGAGTGGGAGAATCGCAAAATAATAATAAATATTAAAAACAATAAATAATATTCAAAAAAAAAAAAAAAAATTGTAATAAGAATGAAATATATGACTTCTAGTGCATGATTCCCTGCATTACTCTAGCCATGCATAAGAGTTTAATGAGATGAATTCAGATTTAGATAACCAAATTTAGTTTAAATCTCTTTTTTTACTGCATGGCATATTATAGGTGTGTCCTGAAGTGTATAACGCAGTGAAAGAAAGATCTTCAATCACATTAATTATATACATATAGTTATGTGCATAAATGAATACAAGAATTCAGTGTAATTCTAAGCAAACTAATCTATCAATTTGTCGCTAACTTAGTTATTCAATTAATAATTTAATTTTTTTTTTTTTTGGCTTACTTTAAGTGTTTATTTTTAACTCAGCTTAGCACAATGGCAAACATA
Organism: Drosophila dives; assembly: GCA_035042365.1. NCBI lineage: Eukaryota > Metazoa > Arthropoda > Insecta > Diptera > Drosophilidae > Drosophila > Drosophila dives. The sequence goes on along the minus strand of JAWNLJ010000133.1, from coordinate 1,626,935 downwards.
ACTGCCACTAAGTTTTTAGGTCACTTTGAATATGCAAAGTCTCATAAATATCATGAGCATAAAACTTTATTAATAGTCAACTGCTCTGCTAAAAAATTACGCACAGAAATAGCAAACATTGTGTTGGCACTCATTGGGTGTCTAAGCAAAACCATAAATAAACTTTACAAGTTTCTTAACAAAATTCGTTATGTAGTTTCTGGGTTTCTTATGAACTGTCATGGTTTGATTAACTCTGAGATACTTTTGAAATTTGAAACTTATGATTATTGATAAGAACATGTTAAAATGTCAGATAGACTAAATAATTAGCGTGCAATTTGTAATTAAACATACACTAAAACAGATAAGGTAAATATATTTAAACCTAGGTGAAGAAGTAAATGTCGATACAGAAATAAAGAGTTGGTTTTACAGCTAAAACCAAAAACAGAGAAACTGTATATAAACCAACTAAAGGCACGTTTAATAGAGGAAAAAGTTTCAAACTTTTGCTAATGACAGAAAAGGCAAGAAACCAACGGTAATTTCTTGTGATTGTGTGTGTTCATCTACATAAATGTATGTATATCTTCTCATAACTGTGTGTATATATAAATATATATATTTATTTATCATCTCACACATCTCAAGGTCAGCTGTTGAGAAAAGTTTTGCACATATTCATATGTAGAGGAAGAAAATAAAAAAAAGTGCAAAGCATTTTGGGAAAGTATTCTCAAGAAAAACTTATCTAAACCGCTTCGTGTGCAGTCAAGCACACACAGATACAACTATAAATACTCATATGTGGGTGTGTGTGTGTGTGTCTTGCCGTTCTGTATTCTACTTTTCTGCATGTTGTAATCATAAGCGTCCTCTAAGCCAACTGCCTGTAATAAGCTTATCGCGAAGCGACCAGCACCCACAGAGTTGTCGAGTGTTGAGCTCTGCATTCGTTCAATATATCTGCTAATCGGCTTATCGATAGCAGACGGTTTCTCTAACTTTAAGGTATCCCAAGTTTGGCCGTACTGGGCAGCATACTTAAGTCCGGTCAGATCAGAAAAACTAACTGTCAAACTTTTTGTAATGAAACCATCCAATCCAGCCACACATAAAAAATAGAAAAGATAAAAAAGGGCAACTCTCACTAAAAGGTTTGTCACGCAGACAGAAATCAAGGTGAGATTCTGGAACACTAGCTGTAAAATCTCTGCAGTCAAAAAAAAAAAATTGGGGAGGAGGAAGGAGAATGTTTGGCCTGAACTTTCCTTCCTGTTTTTTTTGGAGGTGCTAGCGCACTTTATGAGTCGAATATTTTGATTAATGCTCTTTCTGCGAACGCTGCAACTATAACTGGCCGCTGGCTGCTGGCTGGTGGCATGTGGCAAGAGGCTAAGCGGATAAATGTGTCAAACGCGGAAGGCGGCTAAAATACGGCATAACAATTATGTGCAATTTATAGACTCAAATAAGATACGCTGTTGCAAGGCAGAGGGGCGAGATACTCAGCCAGATAAACCACAGTCCGATTACAGTCCTTGGTTAATTAAATAAATCTGAATGAAACCAGCTGCCAGTTTTTAATGATACAAATAATATAACAAAATGTACGTCTTTTAGTATGGCAATAACCAGTATAATTTCTTAAAATTATGCGCTTATGTGCCCACAGTTAATTTTTGACCACACAAATTTTAAATTCTGAAGTTAATTATAGAGAACGATCATTTCACATTTTTATATCAGTTTTAATATATTATATTTATAAAAAATTAAATTTAAAAAAAATTAACTATAAACAGAGCAACCAACATTTAAATTACTGTCGTCATCCAAATAATAGAAACATTTTTTCATATCATCTTTTATTACAATTTTTCTTAACGTTTTCCAATTATATGTCTACTTTGGGTATTATTTTACAGCTGTCATTTTACTTTGGCTGGCATTTTTAATTACTTGACTTCCTCTTATTTACCGGCTAATGTGATAAATTGTCACCCAAAAAGCTAATAGCTTTCTGACAAAACCCAATTCGGAAATGTCTCCAGAACATGTTTTGTTTTTAAATGCTCCACAATCAAATGACTGAGCCTTTTTCATATTGAAGGCTTTTAGCATGCTATTTTTGGCTCGCATTCTTATTAAACGACTTGTTATAAAAATATATCTGACTTGAATTTGATTGGCTTTTCTGGCATTTGCACTTGGCTTTGATTGCAGACTTTTGTGATTTATAAAAATTCGATCAAAGCGCGAATGTAAAATCAAATAAATGGGTTTTCATTTATACATTTTCCTTGTTAAATTGGCCTAAACTATAAATTCTCAGAAAGCCAACCAATATCGCAATAAATAGAATTACAATTATACTAGAAGCGTGCGAACTTTCTGAGAATCAGGAACTAAGATCACAATTAAAGTCAGTTTAGCTTCACTTTCATGTATAAACATCTTTAAGATTTAATATTGGAGATGATTTGCTGAATATGCGAAAGAGAGAAAGTGGTTAAAATGGCACCATAACATAAAATAATGTATCCAATTTGAGCAGGAAAACAAAAAATATCAGTTTTTTACTCACAATTGCATTTTCCTTTGTATTGCAGCGCAATTAGAAAAAAAAAAACTAAAACCGAGAACTGAGAAACTGAGAAAGAGAGAGACGGAAGAAAAAACACGCAGATAAGAGACGAGAGGAGCAGAGAAGGACGGGGAGGTGGATGCTGTGTTAGCAAGATGTCAAAATGCCATCGGCAGATCAAATCTTGTTCATAAATGTCACCACAACGGTGGCCGCGGCAGCGTTGACAGCAGCCGCTGCCGTCAACAGCACACCAGAGGCATCCACGGCGAAGGCATCATCGTCCGTGGCAGCCAACGGGCGCAGTGCATCAGCAGCAGCAGAAGCAGCAGCGACGTCCACGTCAACAACAACAGCAGACCTGGCAGCCAATTTATCGGGCTCTTTGGTGGACAGCCTCACAACAGCAACGGCAACGGCAACAGCAACAGCAATTGTTGAGTCAACGCAGGAATGTGGCGCGTTGGCTGTGGAGGAGTGGCATACCACCTTTTTGGGATTGCAACTGGCGGTGCCGGAGTGGGAGGCGCTGCTCACAGCGCTGGTGCTCTCCATCATCATAGTGCTGACCATAATTGGCAACATTCTGGTCATCCTCAGCGTCTTTACCTATAAACCGCTGCGTATTGTGCAGAACTTCTTCATCGTCTCCTTGGCGGTGGCTGATTTAACGGTGGCCCTGCTGGTGCTACCCTTCAATGTGGCATACTCGATACTGGGGCGCTGGGAGTTTGGCATACATCTGTGCAAGTTGTGGCTCACCTGCGATGTGCTCTGCTGCACTTCCTCGATACTCAACCTGTGCGCAATTGCCCTGGATAGATACTGGGCAATAACCGATCCCATTAACTATGCCCAGAAGCGGACAGTGGGTCGAGTCCTGCTGCTCATCTCGGGTGTGTGGTTGCTCTCCTTGTTGATTAGCAGTCCGCCGTTGATTGGCTGGAATGATTGGCCGGATGAGTTTACCAGTGCAACGCCGTGTGAGCTGACCTCGCAACGGGGCTATGTCATCTACTCGTCGCTGGGTTCCTTCTTTATACCGCTAATCATTATGACGATTGTATACATTGAGATCTTTGTGGCGACGCGACGTCGTCTCAGGGAGCGTGCCAAGGCAAACAAGTTGAATACGATTGCGTTGAAGACAACAGAGCTGGAGGCCATCAACGCGAGCAGTGCGGCAGCTGGCAGTAGCTCAACCAGCTCCAAGGCGCGTGCCTTGGGCAACCTCTGCGGCAGCTGGCTGTGCTGTGGTCGCGACCGTGCCAACTTTGCCACGCCCATGATACACAACGACCAGGAGAGTCTCAGCAGCGAGACGCACGCTCAGCCTGACGTAAACCCCGAACAACACCAGCAGCAACAACAACAACAACAAACTGTTGTTGTGCTCGTCAAGAAGTCACGTCGCTCCAAGATCAAGGACTCAATTAAGCATGGCAAGGGGCGCAGCGGTCGCAGATCGCAGTCATCCTCGTCGGGATGTGAGCCGCACGGTGAACAAAAGTTGCTGCCACAAACCAATAGCAACAATGCCGCCGCCAAATCGGATCAGGAGATTAGCACAGAGAGCGGCAGCGATCCCAAAGGTTGCATACAGGTGAGTTTCTAGCAAATATTCTTTTGTGAGTTAATGCAAAAATTTAATTTTTATATTTTTATTTCATTTTATTTTAACTGATTTTAGTCTACTTTTACTTACTGCTCATAAAGAGTACTTTGGGTGAATTTTAATGAATTTAATTGATCAAATTTTAAATATATAAAAAATTAATTATCCAAAATAAAGACGGCATTAAGATCAATGCAACATGTTCCTTTTTTAATAGATGTTATCTATTCAAACATTGATAAAGGTATCCCTACAATAGAAATCTTAGCTTATCTCTAATCTCTATATTTAATTCCAATAATTCATTTAATGCCCGCATGCAAATTTAATTAAGTCATAGATTTCGAAAACAGTAGTAATTTATAATAATTTATATAGTTTACTAATTAATTTACTATGAATAGTTATTATTTTAAAAACTTAACAGGTAAAGATAATCTTTACTATATTAACAAAAAATACTTTTAGAAATCAAATAAAAAGCTATTAAAAAAGATATTAATACAAATGTTATTCATATACTTTCTAGGTTTGTGTTACCCAAGCGGATGAGCAAACGTCTCTAAAGATGACGCCACAGTCATCGATGGCTGCTGGGACTGTGGTGCAGAAGAAGCCGAACACCGTTAACCAGTTCATCGAGGAGAAGCAGAAGATCTCACTGTCCAAAGAGCGGAGGGCTGCTCGCACCCTGGGAATCATAATGGGCGTGTTTGTTATCTGCTGGCTTCCGTTCTTTCTGATGTATGTGATTCTGCCATTTTGCCAGAGTTGCTGTCCCACGAACAAGTTTAAGAACTTTATCACCTGGTTGGGTTACATTAATTCTGGCTTGAATCCGGTCATCTATACGATATTCAATTTGGATTATAGGCGCGCATTTAAAAGACTACTGGGCATGAAGATATGATGACATAATGATGGACACAAAGTGCAGATGCGAACCGAAACAGAGGGCATTACTCAAAGTTTGTGCCAAAAATTAATATGAATATTTGAAGAGACACCTGGGAAAAGTGATGCTACCAAATAACTAATCATGAAATTTACCTAAATATGGTTTCACTCATTTGTGTACATGATCTCGAGAGTTCATTCAAAATAATAAATGACATAAAATATTTGAACTAAAAGGAAAAATAAATAAGAATCTTCAAATAGAAAATAAGAAGCTTCCTGTTACATTAGCAAATTCTTGTTTTTGATTTAACTCTTTCACTTAAATATCAAATGAATCTATCTGTTATATTTATATTTAGCTCTTAAGCGAACTCACTTTTTTCGGGTGTTTCAAAGCGATGGTTTTGCTCATTAAGAGCCCTTTGAAAAGCCACGCCTGGGCGTACTTAGCTAACTGTAAACTGTTATATATACTCATAGAAAGTGAACTGCGAAGAGGAACCTAGATGACCACAAGGTCAACCTTTATGTGCACTGGCTCTTTTCTCAAACAAATATAATAAAATATTCAAAACTGGAACAAAATATTACCATACAAACGGAGGGAAACTTCAATGTATAAAACGTAAAATTGAATTTAAATAAGTGTTTACGCACACGTTGCAAACATTCATATTTCACTCTTCAGCGCATAAACTGAACATATACAAAATATATCTGCATTACATTATATATACATACATAAATACAAAATAATATATATAATAATAAATTAAAGGTTAATTAAATGTGCTCGCTCAAAAATGAGAAACTTCCAATAACTGTTTATTAGGCATTATGCTAAACATACTTATATTTCGATTTAGGTGCAAGAGATTATTAATAATAAATGTATGTATACTTTGTGAGGTACGCTTAAAGTTATTTGTTAAATAATTTAATTAGAAATGAATTGTTTTTATGATAAAGCATCAAATGTGTTGAGTGTGCAATAGCACAGATAAAAGCTTAAATACTTATATAATAAATATTGAAACACAAATAAGTAAGATATACAGCAGCAAAGAAAAATGTTTTATTGCATTATGCAGTAAGGTTTAAAAACGAAAATACTAAAATATAAATCAATGTATAAAACTAAGAGAAAAAAAAAAAAAAAAAAGTATACGGCAATTCTTGAAATTTCATGGTGTACGTTAACTTCACTAATTAAATTATTTAGCAAGCCGAAACAAAACAAACGAACAAAAAGACAGATTCGAATAAAAGTTATGAAAAATAATTAAATTCCTTGGTTTTACTCAATTATTTCGAAAATAAACAGTTCTGTTAGAGAGTTAACGTATCGCTTCAAGCCAGTGAAAAGGCAACAAATTATTTCCATTACTAAATCATTTATTTTTAAATAAGAACGACAATTTTTCTTTAGATTTCTATATTCTCGCAAATATTTTAAATTTAAATCCATGTAATGTTAACATATGTGTTAACATTTATGCTCCTCATTAGTTCATGCACTGTCACAAGCTGTCTGTTAAGTGCACTGCAAGAACATTACTCTCAGAAGCTGAATCATACAAGACTGCTTAACTTACGCGAAATGTAAAGTCAGCTGGCGATGCGAAATTGCTTCTGAACATAAATTGAAATAAATTGTTTTATTAGGTACAAAATAATTAAGCTAAATAAAAAACAAACTAAAAATATTAACACTGTTCGCTACTTTATCCAAAGTTTATTTATTTCAAGCGACTTGTAGTTTTTAGTATTAAAATATAATAATCCCAAATAAATTTTTTGGGATTTTGACATTACATTTTTGATGTGTGCCAGTATTTATGAGATGTGGGATTAGTCATTTCAATTTATTTTTAGTTTACATTTAAAGTACATTAAAATTATATTTTAAACAGGTCTCCTACTGTCCGAAAATAAAAAGAATAAATACAAAAATGCAGGTAAGCTTGAAGTCAGCAGAATATATTGAAATATACATACATGTACAATCATGAATCTTTATTTGTGCATTAATTGGATCATGTGCATGGAACTGATGCCCATATTTGGCAGTAAAGCGCAGTCAAAACGAACCGCATTAGTGCGTTTAATGATTTTTGAATAAAAACTCAACACAATGATGATTTTTTAGGATCCCAACGAAGATACCGAGTGGAACGATGTGCTGCGCGCAAAGGGAATCATTGGGCCGAAGCAGAAGGAAGCGGAGATAACCGAAGACCAAATTCAGGCAATGATGAACGACGTGATTCAGCGACGAACAGATTTACCGCCGCAAGAGGGTCAGCGGGACAAGCAGATCGATGACATGTCACTCGACGAGCTCGATGAACTCGAGGACTCAGAGGACGAGGCAGTGCTGGAGCAGTATCGCCAGCGTCGCATGGCTGAGATGCGTGCCACGGCGGATAAGTCGCGATTTGGCAGTGTCCGGGAAATATCCGGACAAGAATACGTCGACGAGGTGACCAAAGCGGGCGAGGGCATATGGGTGGTGTTGCATCTGTATGCCAACGGCGTACCACTCTGCGCCCTCATCCACCACCACATGCAACAGCTGGCGGCACGCTTTCCCCAGACCAAGTTCCTGCGCTCCGTAGCAACGACCTGCATACCCAACTTCCCCGACAAGAACTTGCCCACCATTTTCGTTTACCACGAGGGAGCGATGCGCAAAAGATTCATCGGTCCGTTGGAGCTGCGGGGCGAGAAACTCACGCTTCCCGAGTTGGAGTTTATGCTGGGTGAGGTTGGGGCTGTGCCCACCGACATTAAGGAGGATCCCCGGCCACAGATCCGGGATAAAATGCTAGCCGATTTGGAAGATAAAAGTGCGGATTTTTACTGAATTATTTCGAAACCATTTTCTGTTGCAATACAATTTGCGAATCTTGTTTTGTCTGCATTTCTTGTTAGTACAATATAAAAATTATTTTTGCTACCAGAATTCACTTGTTGTTCTGATTTTTTCCACTACTGGTTGAAGCTTTGGCCATGCCCTTAGGCTTGCTGCGAAATATGTTCGGGTCGATGATATTGTACGGGTGCTCGCAGGCCGGATTGATAGTGCGTCCGCGACGCAACTCGTGCTTCTCCAGCAGATGTGGAGCCAGCAGCAGAAACAGCTGCTCCGTCCAGGAGGGCAAGCCAAAGCTGGTGAAGCACAGCTCCCAGTAGGGCAAGCCCAAATGCGCAATCGCCATGCGCAGATACTCACTGAAAGTCTCGGCCAGAAACTGCCAGCTGAGTGTGCCCAGCTCGAGCAAATAAAACCGTGGATTATTCGAACTGGTTGACTCATACAACATGCACACCTGAAAGAGGAAATGTTTTTATGTAAATGGCAACTTCATATGTATATATATATATATATATATATATATATATATTACACATAAAACAAAAATTGCCCTGCAATTTAGCAAATAGCTCTAAAAAAAAGTTTTCTTATTTTTTTTAGAAATCTTTTCTTAATATTATGATAAATCTTTAAAACTTAGATATTTTAACATAAATCAACAATCTCAAACAAATATGGTTTTAATTTTTTACAAATATTTCCTAAAATTAAACCATTTCTAAAAAAAAATAAATGTAAACCTATATATTTTAGAAATATAATTTCTAAGAATCAGAACCAAGTAATTAAATTTACAGGCTCGGCTAACTATGCAAAATGTTTGTGAAATCTTAAAACACTAAGTTTAATAACAATACAAGTAACAAAAAGAATCAAAGAACGATTGAATTTTCACCTTTTTTTATTTAACTTTAAAAATTGTAATTAGAAGCTTAGAAATGCAAAACCCTAGGTTTTAGAAAGCCACAACAATAAATTTTTAGAAATTTACTTTCTAATCAAGTATAACGATTTACTAAAATGTTGGGTGATTTTATTTAGCACTCGTAATAGAAACTGCAACTTTTTTACACTCACCTTGGCCATTTCGTTGATATTGTTGATCTCAAATATTTTGGTCTTGGCCGTTATGATTGGCGGAACATCATCCAACTTATCTTTAGCTACAACAGAGCTGGTGCTGCTCCCGCTGGCCCCGCCCGTTGACTGGGCGCCGCTTACCGGGTGAGTATTCTCGATGTTCTCCCGCAATAGGGTCACCTGAAGCAGATGCGGAAAGTGTATATAACCGACGCGGCGAACATCGTTGGCTACAAGATTCCAGTTGACGCATCTTCATATGACTGAATTGTCGAGACTTGATACTTACGCGCATATTGATAGCTCCAGTTGAGCACGAAGCCATCGCTTGAAAGGTAAAACTTTTTCATGTCCTCCGGGAGGTAAACACAGTGCCGCTGCTCCCAGTTTACCACCTGGCACGGATTCAGGGGTTGTCGACGCTCCAGGCTCACATTGCACACTCTAGGCACATTTGCTAGTATTTTATGTTTGTATTAGTTATTTGTTTAGTTGGTACACAATAATTATTACTCACACAGCGTTTTAATCAGACCCAACGTCAAATTTTCATAGAATGCATCTTCTGGTGAAAGTTTCTTATTCATATTTGTAATATGTAATTTTCGTGATATGTTCAATTTGATGTAGTAAACAATGCCTTCTTGACATTGGTTGTCCTGGTAACTAACTGACTAACTAACTACCTTTTTTGAGCTGGAACTAAATACTCATTCCATTAATATTATGAAATCTGAATTTTATGTTGAACAAGTCAAAAACTACTGCAAATGAAGTTATTTAACACTTATTTGCCTAAACTTGATTTCGATTAAATAATCGTTAATCTGACCAGAAGGTTATGAAATCATAGTTGCATAATATTTTAAAAAGTTATTACACAATTTATTTACACAAATCAAGTTAAGAAGAAGGAGCTTTATTATATTTGTATATGTTATATCCAATAAATTACAATTTATTTACACAAAACAAGTACTTTAAAGGAACTTAAGGACACAAATGATTGATTTGTCAATAATGAAATTAAACACGACACTAAATGAGCAATATGGATGTGGGCAGATCAGCCATTGAACACTGGCCAATCTCATCCCTTCGCTTTACTGGGCTCTGCGCTCTCCGACTCCTCCTCGTGTCAGGAAACCTCCCACACGGTGGACTCAACCGAGCGACGCGGACGCCCAGCAACCTCGACATGGGCATCCAGTCCATCACTCAAGCGGCTGAAGCGGCGAGCCCAACTCCCTCGCTGATTGGTCTGGCCCCCGGCTATGGATGTGCGTTTGCTGGCATCGCGGAACATGCTCATAATATCCTGATTGTCTCCCTGTGCCCGCTTGACGCCATGCTGGTATTTGGCCTCCTTGGCTAGTAGCTGCTCGCGCTGCATTTGTGTCTTCACCTCCGAGGGTACATCGGGTATGATGAACTGCATGATGCCGGTTAGGACGAACACAACATGCTGTTTTGGTCAATATAAATTTAAAAAGTTAGTATCTATTAGACACACAGTAATATTTAGAGCCACATTTCTTTAATTATAATAGCTGTATTTTTCTACAACTCGAATCAAGTTGAAGATCGATTGCGTTAAGAGATACCACCTAATAACATTAAAGAAATCAAATCTAACTCAATTTTATGATTTCAGTGATGGTTTTTAAAATAGCTTAAACAATAAAAAATATAAATGCTATAAACTCATAGATCAAGAGATAACAATTTTTCTATAGCCTCTAAAAAAATATATATTTTTGTTTTAAAAAGAAAATAATTGCTTTCGCCATTTGCTGATTCTTATGCAACCATATTTCTTCAAAGCGAAAAATTTGTTTATATAGATACTTTTTGAAATTTTCTTTAACGTCGATTAGATTTAGAGCAGTATGACTCATTATACCTCAAACACCACGACGAAAGCCAGGCGTGCGGCGAAAACATGCCAATAGTGGGGACTAAGTCCATAAGGCTCGTAGTGCTTGGGACCATTCCTGAAAAGTACATTGGATGTAAAAGTGGACTAAAATAGGTGTCAATTTACTAACCGATAACCCCTATATTGACAGGTGTCCGGATCGAGTTCGCTACTAGTCGCACCCCACTCCTCCTTGTATTCGGATGTATTGAATATGGACAGGGAGTGCTCAATGTAGCCAGCCAAAGTATTTGACTCCGAGTAGACAAACTTATAAACGACGCGAGGAATGAAATCACTTGTGTATGCGATCACAAACGCATTCGAGACGACTGCAGTGTATGTGATAATACGCAGAATTCCATACCAGGCGCCAATGTCCTCCACGCGTTCCGCCAAGGGTCGCCTCGCTTGTGTGACCATCTTGTAGGCATCCAATCGAATCTCAGCCACATTGTTAAGCAGCGCAAACAGCGGCGCCAATGGAAATGCTGCCACAAAAAGTGTGACAAAGCCATATTGAAGAACTAAATTAAGTTTAAATCAAATTTTAAATGGCCAACTTGGGATGCTCAAAGAGAAGCGAGCTACTCACTCATTTCTAGGTACTCATCGAAAAGGGCCAAGCGACCCGGATCCTGCATATGATAGTCTTGCTCCCAAGCCATATGTAAATGCGATTCATCCTTAGTAGCCTGCAATCAAATTAATATTTGGATTTATATTTGGGAAATATTGTTAAATAATATTCTAATCGTGATTCAGCCCTAAGTTAAGTGCTTTTATTAAAATTACGACTATCACACATGAGAAAGGGTAAATTTACATCTAAATAGGTAAAAACGGTTGTAAAAAAAAAAATAAATATACTTTAATAATAAGCTTTCCATTTTCCCCCAAATTTTCTAAAACGTTTTTCGTACAACTGGATTTCAGTTATAATTTGAAACATATAGTAAATTAGATATAAACAAATTAGTATATTAATCTGTATAAACAGTTTTAAGTATGAACAAATTTATTACTTAACATCTTACGCACCTGTTTGTGCTTACGCTGACGCCACCAGTTCCAGAACTTGGGAAAAAGATACTCCATAAAGTTGTTCCAGCATTGCTTGCCCACCATAATAATGGCCTAAACGGTCAGAGAATTTCCGTTATAAGAGCAACACATCGACTGATCGCTGACTTGTGTACTTACCAACTGTATGCAGAGCTCGGAGAGGCAGCCCGCCGGATCACAGATGTCATTCTTGAGGCGGAAGAATTCACTGCGTCGCGCCTGATCATCGCCGGGATAGTCGAAGAAGCGTCCCTTGAAGAACGCTATGTAGATGAGCGACGAATAGAAGTTCATGAATTCAAAGAAGAATATCTTAAAGGTATATGAGTCCTCGTATTCGGTGTGGGTGCGGGGATTCTCCAAGTTTGTCAACTTAATTGCCATGCGGTGATAGATCTAATGTGATACCAAATAAATTGATTGATTGAAAAGGTTCCACACTTTTGGAGTTTAAGTCTACCCGTGTAAGTATCATAATGACAACCAAATTGATCAGCGCCGCTGTCACTGTGGTAAATAGCTTGGCATGCTCATTCACAAAGAAGCCTCCCCCGCCGTAGATGACCGATACCAAAGATACACGGTAGATAATTGTGCCCAGCACGGCGGAGAGCACAACTGCGATCTGTACTCGAAGTTGAACAATATTATGTTTAAGCGAAAGTTATTATTACAGTTCTTTCTATATTGTCATTTAATTATTTATGTACATTAAACCTATTAGTGTCTAAACATTTTACAATGATTTCAAAATATAAATGATAAAAATTAATGTCGTACCCCACAAACTAGAATTACAAATCTAAAGAAAAAAAAATTACAAATAAAATTATACCTTATTGAATATAATATATATCATTTGCTTGATCTGTTCAAAAACTCTACGTCCAAAAAAAGAAGATAATAATTCCAAATTGATTCATATTGCATTAAAAATACTTATATCTTACACTATAAAAAATATTGTTCTACCTGTAATGATAATTGCACTGAAAACTTTTCTATCTTTTGGAAATGCTTATTCTTAATTACAAATTTATACAACTTTTAAATAATTTTAATTTAATTTTATAGCCACTTATAATAAAAATAATAATAAAAAAAGAAAACAATTCTGTGAACACTTCAAATAAAAATTCATCATATTCTGAATACATTTAAAAAGTGTCGCAACCACAAATTTGACATTAAAGATATAAATAAATAAAAAATTATACGCTAAGATTCAAATTCAGTATTTACCATAAAAATCACGGCACTTCCTGTTATAACGAATCGAATAGCGCGGCTCCAAGTGGACATATAGGGTTCCTTTTCCCGTGTCACTGGGTTCATGCGGAATGTGGTGGCGTTCGTTTCGAACTCGGGACGATTCTCCTCATCCAATTCAATGTTGTGGAGGTCCCATTCCCATACTAAGACTGATTGCTTGCGTTTCCACAGCTCCAGGAAAGTGGTGGCTGGAATTGCGAGACAATTTTTAAATAAATAAATATTGTTTTGTAAATGTGAATACTTACCCCAGAAAGACATGAAAATGGCAAAAAATACCGTTGACGGATTGTCGAAGAGGTAAGTCAAGCGTGAGAAGAGGCACGATTTGTATAGCGGCTGATAGCTGCAAGCCCTATCACAAAGGGGACACAGGGTAATGTTGCCGGTGCCGGACTCATTGCAGATTTCCTTACTTGGCGTATTGTCCTCCGACTCCAGCGTGGCCAGGCCATAAATAAAACAAAGAGTGCCAACAACCGAGGGGTAAACCAGCATTTCGGTGTAAAAACCCAACCAACAAAAATAGAGCGCGATTTTGTCGCCAAAGTACTTGCGCACCAGGCAAAGCGGCTGTTTCTTGTACCACTGCGAAGGAGTTGCCCAGGTTTGATATAGCACCCGGCGATCCAGGGTTATGCCACTCGAGTGGGGCCGATCGTAGCGCCCCTCGTGCAGCGGAAAGCAGCCCAGATAGGTCCCATCGTTGAGCAGTCGTCGGATGCCACTGCGATCGCTCTCCTCGTAGGGTGTTCGAATCAGCACCTGCATCACCATCAGCGATCTCTGAGCACTTGTGTAAGTCGTGGCACGATCCTTAACAATGAACCTGCAAGATGTAAAATTGCGTTAGTAGAATTGCGATTTCAGTTTTTGTATTCCACTGCAAATGTTATTGACATATATAATGCATAATCCGTGAATTCGTTTTATGTCTAATCGATTGTCTAATCTTTACTAAAAAATCGTGTTTTGTATTTCTGTTATAATAATAAATAAACATAATAATAAATAAAAAAACCATCTGTTAAATATACATATAAGGAATATTAATATTAAGATTTATTATTAAATAAAAAAAAAAAATTTGTAGATTAATTGTGATTTTCACTTCCTTGTAAGAATCTTTTTCATTTTGATCATCGTCTCTATCAACTCTATTCAATAACTTTTTCAAATATAAATAATGTCCTAAAATATATGTACAATATTGTATATATCGAAGATAGCTGTTAAGTGTTTATAGTTTAAGGACTTACTGTTCCTCGGGATTGCCGTTGGCTGTTGCAGCTTTGAAAGTTGTCTCACCCTCAAGCAGGCTGTGATCGAGCTGTATCTTTTTGGTCAGCCGTTGCCACATATCCTTCCAGTACTGCACATTTCGCATGACGACGTTCTCATCATCCTAAAAAAAATGGAAGGACACTTAAGGAATTAGGTCCAGACCTAATAACTGGTTTGCTTACCCAAGACGGCTTTACGGATATTGTTATGAAGCGTTTGATGGGCAACTTAAGATTCATAACCTCAGCTAGTCGTGTTTCGAGGCGCCACGGCAGATGGATCTTGAGGAAAAATGTCTTTTCGTTAAAAGACTGTGACTTGTCCTCCAGCTCAACGTCGAGTCCTTCCTTCACTAGATTGTCCATGAACGAGCGTCTTATATCGCGCCGACGTGCCTCCGCCTCGGTCATGACGCCCAGGTCCTCCTCCTCCCAGGCCAGCACCATGTCCACCTTGCGTCGTCCGTCCCGAAACATCAGTGACTCCGGGTCGAGGCCCTCCCTATCCTGTTTGCTTACGCGTCGCTCTCCATCGCAGCCATCGCCCGCCAGACTGTTGCTCTTGCTGGCCTTGCGACTGCTGGCATAGCTGCCACTAATGCTGCTGCTCTCTTCGGTGGATGTCCTTGGATCAGTGGGCATCAATTGTCGATAGCCAAACTGATCGGCCAGCTCATTCGAGTGTGATGACTGGACTACTTCATTTATCTGATTACCTTTCTCATCCACGTCGCTGGTCAGGCGCCCATTCATCATCGGGCTAATGTCCAAGCCTAGAGTGCGACGCATAGCTGTACCTGGTATATCCTCCTCAGGTCTGCCCATAACTTTCGGCCCAAATGCTTGCGTGGGACTCGGCTCTGCGGATTCTGTTTCCAGGTGTGTGGGCAGCGGCATCGTTATCGAGTTTCCCTTCGAGTAACATGAGGCATTGCTGCCCCGCATCATCGAGGAGTTGAGCCATTTCTCTGTGTAGGTCGGAGAAATGCCGTGGGGTTTTGGAGAGGCGGGTTTGTTGACTACTTCACGTTCCGCGTCCATAAAATGGAATATGCTGTCGGCAGTAATGCTGGGCTCTATTGGTGGAGTCTCCAAGTCTAATTCAATTAAGTTCCTATCCTGTTGCGCCAGGTAAGTAGAAAATAATTATAAGATAAAGCTTTTTTTTTGTTTGAGAAATAATTTCTTAAAATTGGAAATAGTTATGTTAATAACATTTTAAGAAAGTATTGAAAGGTAAGCCCCTATTTAAAAAAATACGTTCAAAAGATTTTAGTTCAAAAGAGATTAGTTGTTGCTTAGTAGGAAATCCCCAACTCGCGAACCAAATCAAAATCGTATGTTCTTTCAAGTTAAAAATATGAATTTTGTAACATATGCAAAGTTTCAAAATGTCGATTAAATAAGCTTTAGATCAATTATTTTAGCAGTGTAAAAAAATTGAAAATTTTAAATAAGGAATGCCATAAAAATAATGGACAAGAAATGATAGCAGATAGGTTTTATGATTTACTAAGGATGACTCACACCATAACCAACTAGACGACCTGGTACTATGCCGCTGTCGTGGCTAAGCCGTCGTGGATGCGACTTGTGATGATTTTGGCGAATTGTTCGCTCGCTTTTGGCCGGACTTGAGACGACTTGTCGCCGGCTTGGAGAGTTACGTTGTGAATTGCGTAATGTGGGCACTGACAGGAATCCTGTGAAATAAGAGATGTCTTGACCCAAATCGTGACAACTGAATAAATAACTGACGAACTCACTTGGAAACTGAAACACCGTCTGCGCACTGACTCTCTCGCTCTCGAGCGAGCCTCTTCCAATGAGATCCTCTCGTGAACCGGACTCCGTTATGGGTGCGGTGCTTTCATCATCAATGCTGTCGATTCGTATTTGAAAAATATTTGAGTCGCCGCGGAAATGGTCCTGCAGCTTTCCATGACTGCTCATTTTTTCGAATGTTTGTCTATGTATCTGCGACACGTCACTACACAAAGTAATTACACCTTTTAGTTATGCCACAACAAGAACTGTCCTCTCTTCGACTACCTCAAATATAATTTGACCTACAACGCTAGATCGCATGAGGCATGTACACTTGTCACCACTCCCATAATAAAATATGTATCGATATTTGTAATTTCGACACAAAAACCACAACAACAAAATCAGCGTGCGCTCCAAAACTAATTCTTGTGAACCAAAGGAAATAAATGATTGTTAAGGCAAAATGGTTAACATTTTAATTTTGCATTTTTCTTACAGGAGTCTCGAGTTTCCTAAATCTCCTTCCTCTTTACTTTTTATAATTATTTGTCAACATTTTTTAATTTAATTGTAGAATGAATGTGCGCAATATAATTTGTTTTTCCTTCTGCTATACTTTAGTTGATAGAGCACAAATAGGTCGTGTTGCTTCTGCAATATTATTCTATTTTCCTATTTATGCAATCGCAAATAGTTTCAAGCATACATACGTACATGAATAAAATAAGTATGTATGTTTGTATGAAAGTGTGTATGACTGTGTCCCGCTGGGCCACTCTTATTTGACATTAGAACCCTGTTATACTGCGGTTACAAAGATAAGTAGTCCACAGTAGGGTCAGGTAATATATGAACATGTATGTATATATATGCATATGTATTTATATGTAGGTATATGTTTGTATATGTATGTATATGTAATTGTGTTTGCATTCAATTTGTGTAATTGACTATCAAAGTTCAGGTTAATTAATAAATGGTTCAAAAAAAACTTAATTCTTTATTTTGAGAAATATATTTTCTTTGATTTCTGTTCAGTTTGGGTAAAATAAAAATCTCCTGAAGAAAGAAAGAGAAAACATTAAATTATAGAAAAACGTCACCAAACAACAAACTATAAATATAATATAGCCTTGAAGTCGAGATAATTTCGATTAGAGTATTTCGACACAACTTTGTTGAACTGATATCTTCTAGTTGAGCACTATTAATAAGTTTTTAAATAGGGTATATACCTTGTGTACTAAAAAATGATGTGTGAATGCATGTCCATGTGTGTACACACGCCAATGGCAATGACTATCTACAGGACAACGTCATATCGAGGCCAAAGTCATAATGACCTTATAAATATGATTAAATATGTATATATGTATATATGTATATATGTGCAAGATACTACACGTTAAAGACATTTACAAATGGGTCGATAAAATAAATAAACTTGTTGCTGAACAAAGTGGCAGGTTGGCAATTTAAGTCTTTTCAATTAGCTGAATTATCCGGCATATTTGATCACTCTACGAAAATTGGATCATCATTGTAGGCACTCTTAGTTGTGTTTGGCATTACATACCGAAAGCTAAAACCACAATGACCTATAGCAGCCTAAAAGGTCCCTTGTCTGGATTTGGTATTCAAACTGCATGTTACTTGTTAGATTTATCAATAGAACTGGTTGGTTTGTCAGTTGGGCAAAGTCCCATGCTGTTGAAGTAATCGCCGCCATTGGGGGTAGATTGATTAGTTGTTGTCAGTTTTCATATGAACAATCGATTATTGATTGATTTAAATACCATTCGCATTCACAGATCCTAGTCAAAATTCATGAGTGGTCCTAAAAATCAATTTAATCAGTATTGGCTAATTTTTTAATTTTTATTATTGTTGCTTTAAATTTCACATTACATGATTTGGAATTGTTTGAAATGTTGCCTGCGTATTGATCTAAAATTGTTGTAAAATGAATATTTGTCTCTTATGTATTTTTAGCATTTTTCCATTCACTCGCTCGCGTGTCCCGTATCAGTTATTAACGCATTCCGTTCTACATAATGGAAACCACGGCTCTTGCGACCGATTTATTGAAGCACTCGCACACGAATGACCAATGGGAAAGTGAGTGCCTCAGGACTAGGTTGGTTTGCGACTGTCCTGTCGTACCGACCACCAAATAAAATGTACAAGTTGGTAGATAATCAAAGTAGTTAATTTTTGTATGTGCGTTTTCTCTCTCAGTCCAACATCGAGCTTACTGACACTAAATGCATGTGTGTATATATGTTTGTAGTTTAGTTGCAAATAGACTGGCCACACCAGACGCAACGAGTAGTATTTGACATTTTGAGAATTCGAGAGAGGTTTTTGTCCAGTTATTATTACATATGTATATTATAAATTATATATATATTGATCTGTAAGATTACTCACAGCCAGCTGATGATTGTTTCATGTGGGTAATAATGACATCACAATTAATTGTCATATAATAGTTGTAACGTAATTGTAAAAATAGGTGCCTCAGTCTACTTGCGACTATTATTGTACAGCTCTCCATCTATTTTGAGCGAATCTCTGCGTCAATCATGTGTGGCAAGTGCGTCGTTTACTACCTTAAGCGTGGCACATTGCGTGATATGTGGTTGTGTCGGAAGTACTTTTACTCAGTTAAACAATAGTATTGACGAATGCCGCTACAACAAAAAATTTCACATACTTATAATCTATGATTTGCTGACAAACAAATTGGTTTCTATGACAGCTAACACCAGATTTTATTTATATGAAAATAGATAGATATGCACTGTTGGTCATTCTTAAAATCGGCATTAACGATTTGGCATTTTTTAGTTTAGTTAATTTAGTTAGTTTTTTAATTTAATTAAACACGGTGAAGAGCACCGTTACTTACGATTGCTTGCTATGGGAAATGAGTCCACTTGAGTAACATTTAGATGCAAAACTTTTAAATGGGAAATTAACAGTATTATCAGAAGCCTGTTGCCTACATTACATCGGGTTGTTATCGGTTTGCCTATTACCCAGTGGGGCCAATCAATAAACAGTTCACTTCAATATCATACGAATCCGCGGATTGACGAACCGAAGAACAGACGGACAGATAGATTAATATGATTTCGTTTGAATTTTTTTAATTTTTTGGTTAGGGAGGTATTTTACAAAATTATAATTATATATGGCTTCTATTCGGTTTTAGCTGTTGCTTTGGGAGCCGAGTAGTCGAATTGAATTATTTGGAATTTAAAAAAACTTTTTAAGATGTGTGTAAATGTGAAAACTTAAAACAATTTTGTTTAATTATAATAAATAAATAACAAAGTTATCTTTGGGGTTGCTGTTTACACAAATATGAAATAACAGCCTTAATATTATACACTTTTTTTCCTATTTTTGATAAATGTACAACGAAATGGAGAAAAGAAAAAAGTCGTATGAATAATTAGAGCAGATATTCTAATAACTAGGAAAGCGAATAGAATTTAAATTATTGTTAATTTTATTAAACCCAACACCACAAAGATAATTTTATAAAACGTAATTTTGGTATTAAAGGAGTGCTTCCAATTGGCTAATAAGGTTTAACGATTACAAAGCCAAATCATCGGACTTTGGCTTTGCCAATTCGTTCGAGTTATTGGTGCACTGCTGAAGAGTATCCGGCTCACAAGTGTTTGTTGCCTTGCTGAAATATTGGCCCACCTCGCACTCTGCTTCGATCTTCTGGCCGTGCAGGCAGATAAAGTAGCCGCGACAATTATGCGTGTCCCGCGCCAGTTGTCCATGCTTCCCGTTGCAGACACCCACACGGCCTCCGTTCTCCAGAAGGCAGGTGCCGTCATTCTGGCGACAGATGCCCAGCAGGCTGTCGTAGCTCTCGCCGTTGCGGCAGCGTTGCGAGACGGGCTCATCCTCCTCGCAGCTGATGTAGCGGCGGCAGTCGCCCGGCTCGGCAATGGAGGCCATCACTTCGCGGATCAGGTCACAGAGACTGGCAATATCTGTGGGCGGATCACTGCACTTCTTCTCAATTACCAGAGCCTGTTGCGCAGTCGCTGGATCAGCAACTGGCTTATGCTGCAGCAGATCCTTCTCATCGGTTAGCTCGAAGGCTTGGCACTGTTGCAGCGTTCCGTTGAAGAAGTAACCCGCATAGCAGCGCTCGCTCCGTAGTTTATTGGAGACGCACACGTAAAAGTTGTTGCAATTTGACTTATCCGGCATTAGGTGACCGTGTTTGCCCTCACACAACACCGGATTTGGCGGCGGATGTCCACTACTGCTGATGTTTAAGGCGTTCATCGTTTCATTTATTCCACTGACAACAACATAGGGACAGGCGCCATCGTCCTGGGTGCACAGCAAGAGAACCGCATCAAAGTAGGAGCCGGCGCTGCAGCGTTGTGTCAACGCCACGCCCCCCGCACAAATGTAATACTTTGTGCAGTCCCTGGAGTCAGCCACATAGCTGCCATCCTGAAGACTGGTACAGCTATCAATAGCACTATTGTTGCCTCTCCCAATTTCAGTTTCAAAATTCAGCTGTCCCAGCGGACACTTCTCCAACTCCGACTCCAACTGGAACTCCGATTCATTTACACAGCGCAGGAGCGTTACATTAAAGCGCATCCTAGTTGGGCACTCGGCTGGAATAGTCAGGCCATGGACGCAGGCGTAATACAGATTGCAGTAGACCTTGTGGGCCAGACGAGTTCCATGTGCAACTTCGGCGCAAGGATTCATAATAGTAAGATTTGCCAACGATTTAGGGGGTTGGCGGCACTGTCCCTGATCCAGGCGACATCGTAACGTTCTGCTGTCAAAGTACTGACCCTCGGGGCAATAGAACAACTGAGTGTCATGCAGGTTAACGCTAGAGTTCAACTGAAATTGAACCGAATTGAGACTGGAGCAATTGAAGTATGCTCGACAGTTGTCCGCGTGGGCCACCAAGCCAGCAGCCTTGTGATGGGCACAGACTGAATCGATGGGCAGACAACTGCCATCGTTGGGTCGACAGTAGCCGGCTTTGGCATCGAAGTAGCTGCCATTGGAGCACCTATGCAGCAGAGCCGGCTGCTCCTGCAGGCATAAGTAGAAGCGTACACAGTCGTCCGGGTGGGCAACACTCTGGCCATCCGGCAGACCCACACAGCTGCCCGTGGGCAGTTGCTGCAGCATGGGCTGGCAACGCTCCACAGACTGACACCTGTTTAGATGGCGGGTAAAGCTGTGTCCGCGCAGACAGCTTCCCAATTGCCACTCATCCGCAACGCAATAGTAGAAAAACTGGCTGCAATTCGATTCCGGAAAAGGCAGAGCTCTCAACTCACCCGGTTGGCAGGGGCGACGCATCCCATTACTCTGGCAGCTGCCATCGTTGGGCACACAGCCCAGAAGCGGCTCGAATTGTTGCAGCTCACCACAGGATTTGACCAACCACTGATTCGCATTGTTGCATTCCTCATACGAACGGCATCTGTTGGGCAAGGCCCGTTTCTGTCCATTGGTGCACCCATGGGAGGAATCAGTGGAGTCCAAGTCGGCTGAGCACTGGTTCGCATTGTTGGGCAGGCAGTAGTTGAATGTGCGACTAAAATACAAGCCAAGTGGACATTGCTGTGTCCACCAGGCGTTATCCATGCACATAAGGAATCGATTGCAGCTCGAGTGATCTGGCCGCACTGCCAACTGCTGGCAACTGGCCGGCTGTTCCTCACCTGTGCTCTGGGTGCGATTCAACCAGCTGCAAAAATCATTGCCCTCGTAGTCTGGCATTGGTAGACAGCTGCCTAAATGATTGGCATAATACTGCCGCTTGGGGCAGTTGCGCAGGCGCCAGTTGCCTGCAGCACAGCGAAAGTATTGCTGGCAATTTTTGCCTCTCTCACTCCTGATTGGAATAGTTTCGGATTCGCTGCTCGAATTGCAGGCGGGCAGACCTGGCACTCGTGCATAGCTGCAGACCATGTCGTCGCGTGGCTCCAGGCAACGCTGCTGCTCCGGATTGTAGTAGCGCTCCTCGAAGCAGGTGCGTCGCCTCCAGTTACCGTCCAGGCAAATCTCGTATTGAGAGCAATTCGCTGGCACAGAGCGCTTGCTGTTTAATTTACAGGCGAACTGCAATAAATAAGTGAAAATATTTTTGAATAGTTTATTCCATAAACACAAAAATTATCGATATCTGTTTTATTTAAATGCATGCGAATATTCTGTTTTTATAAGTGAGCCTCTAATAAATTTATTTAGGAAATCAAATTAAAAATTTTTCCCGCTCTTTGTGTGAAATAAAGTTCTTGAGTTCTCAAAAATTTCATTTAAAATGAGATAAAAGCCGATACGATTTTTTTTACCACTACGAATTTTCGCTACTGAAAAACTGATATTAAATTTATAATTGAAATCTTAAGCGATTTAATTATAATTTCTTTGCAACTACATTTTTTAAGGTAGTCGAAATATTTTCTGTAAACCAAAAAATTTTAAATTTTTTGTATAATCGTCATTTTATTACACGACAAAATTGTGAGAATTTCATTTATTGATTTCATTTTGTTCCTGAGACTTTGTACAAAGATAGCTGCAAAACTTAAGGACTTTTACTGATTGATATTCAACTAAATCAGAAGAGGAGGTTGTTATCGAAAACAGACAGACAGACCAATAAACACGGCCATATCGGCTGCTGGCATATTAAAAATATATACGCCTTATTATTAGATTATTGCATATGCTTTATTGCAAGGAAGGATATATAAATATTTACTTGAAACATTGAAAAATTCCTTGACGAATGAGTTTTTGTTTAATATTGGTTTCAGGTTATAATATTTATAAATGCATATGTTACTTTTAAAAAATCAGTATTCTCTATGTCGAAAATGTTATTAATTAAAATGGCATATTTTACTTTTACCGATTGTAGTTAGTTACCGATCAGTTAAGCGGACAGACAGACGACAGGCAGGCTACCAAATCAGCTGATAATGCTGGCCAATAGTATAGTATTTTTGAGGGAGTCGGACATATCTGCTTCAATATGTTACACAAATGGTGACATAATTATTATTATATTGCGTATAGGTATATAATCAAATAGCGAAATAAAAGTTCAGCTTAGCGCATATATGTGGTAAATAAACATACATATATATTTGGATAGGTATAAAACTGGAGCAAGCGGAATTTCTCGTAATAATAGTAACTCATAAATAACAGGCATATGTATATATATATATATATATTGTGTATGTATATGTATAGTAAGTAATTTAAGACATCGTCTAAGGTCTACATGGGGTTTAGGAGTTGGCTATGAGTGTCGCAAAATCTATGCAAATTTCTGGAAGAATTTCTTAAGGAATGAGACTGATCTTACTTTTTCCTCCGGCTCGACAGATCTCTTCTGTATGCCATGATCGTTCGAAGAGCACAATTGCTCAATGGGATCATAGAGGTGGCCGCTGGGGCATTTATGGTAGGTGGCACCTTCGACACTGCCATCACAGATGCAAAATCCTTCAAATGTATTCTGCGCTGCAAACACCGTCATTTTGGCGCTATTCACACATGTTAGAGAATCACAGACAGCTGTGAATACATCCACGCACAGACCCAAGGCCGCATCGAACTCTCGTCCATCTGGGCACTGATGATATGTTGGCATGTTGGCATTGTCACAGGAGCAGAATCCACTGGTTGTATTGAGCGCTGCGAAAGATTCGAATTTCTTGAGAGTACTGCATAGTTCCGCATCACAAAAATGAGCTACACATATGCTCAGTGTCCGATCGTAGATCTTATATTCTCCACAGCTCTCAAAGCTGACACTGCCATCGGCTTGGCATGTGCAGAAGCCGTTAGGCGAATTTATGGATGCAAAGGTCTGTGCCCCAGTTGCTGCTAGATTCCGGCACTGTGCCACATCACACGTCATGGCTAAACTGGGTGCTGCTTTTCCAGCGAGACATACGCCCAGCGTCGCATCGTATTGCATATTGTCGATGCATTCCTGATAGGTGGCAACACCTTCTTGGCACAGACAGAAGCCGCTAGTTGTATTTAGCGCCGGGAAGTTTGAATTATCTGACAATGTAGCACATTGTCCTGTTGCACACACAGAGCAGGGTGCCTGAATAAACACATAAAAAGGGTTTTTTTTTAGGAATCGGATAACACTTCAAGTCATCCAAACCAAACTAACCTCGCGCATCGTGCATATTCCTTCGACGGCATTATAGTATTTTCCATTTGGACAATTCTCGTAGTATGCCTCACCACCCTGGCACAGGCAGAAGCTCGTGTCATCCTCTTCGTTTGAGGAGGGGAATGTACTGAATTCCGACAAGCACGAGCACTTCTCTGAGTCACAGTAGCCAGCCAAGCAGCCATTCTATTGAATACATTGCAAATGTGAGCAAATCAACTATATCGATAGTAAATTGAGTGAGTGGCTTACCACTGGTTCCAAGCATACTCCTGCCTGGGCATCAAACTGTTTGTCGTCGAGACATGGACTGTAATTTGGTAATCCCTCCTGACAGTAGCAGAACCCGCCTGTGCCGTTATTTGCAGCATAGGGCTGATTCTCGCCAAGAACATCACACTGGGATGCGTCACAGACAATGGGACCCTACAATTTCAACAGAGCGATAGTAAATGAGGTCAGTTAGGGTGGAATCAATTGAGCCATCACACAACACGCTTACCGCTGGCTCCAAGCAGATCAGCAGGACAGGGTCAAATTCTTTTCCGATTGGACATTGGCTGTACACACCGCAGAAATCATTGCAGAGACAGAAGCCAGCTGGGGTATTAGACGGGAACACCAGAACACCTTGTGCGCCATTCGCACACTGACTCGAATCACACTCGTTGCAGGGGCATACGGTGGGCTCCTGTAAAATAATACAATGGCAATTACGCAATAGAAAAGTCGGATCAGGATATTAACAAAGAGTACTTACAGTAACGGGCAAGCAAATGCCTAGAGTTGCATCGAAAGTCATATCATTCAGACATTTTTTAAATAATGGCACCTCATCGATGCACTCACAGAATCCAGAGTCGGTATTCAGAGCCGGGAATGTGACGGAACTTGTCTGGTTAACACAATAGCTGCTACAGCATCTTGGCTAAAATATTGTTGAATTTAAAAAGAGATAGATACACAAATTAATCAGGCAAGAACAAACATCAAAAGAATCCCAAGATTTAACTTACATCAGGAATTGGTATGAGGACACACAGTGTCTGTACGAGATTGAAAGTATACCCGCGGGGGCAGGACACTGGCGTCGGTACGTCAGCACGGCATAGACAGAAACTGTTGGGATCTTTGTAGTTCTCAGAAACTGAGTATTCGGCATTGTTGACACACACTTGTGGATCGCAAGGGCCCGTCTAAAATGGAATAGAATTAGAACCTTATTCTCGGACTTCGAGAGAGAATCCTTACAAAAGTGCATATGCCAAGTGATGCGTCAAAACTTAGGCCGGATGGACAATTATTTAGATAGGCGCCATCCGTTTGGCACAGACAGAAAGTGCTATTATCACAAGTTAGCGATGGGAACACCTGATTCACAGTGGTCTTCTTGCACAGTGATTGGTCGCATGAGGCCTACAATTGGTAAATAAGGGTGTTTTAGGGAACATTCTAAACCTTCATTCCGTTCAACATGCAACTCACACTTGGCGTGGGCAGACAAATCGACATGGTTGGATCAAAGGCTGTGTTAGTGGGACACGTTCGAATAAAGGGAATATTGTCGATGCACAAATAGAACCTTGACACATCGCCGACAATGGCAATGGCAGTTTGGTCAGTAGCTGTGGCACATTGGTTGGCCACACAGGTCACTTGGCTGGAGCACTTGCCAATCGCCGAATCAAAGGCCGAACCGGCTCCACAGCTCACAACCTGGGGAACACCATCGGTGCACTTAAAGTACTTGGAGCAGATGGGATGGGCGACATTGCCCGTACCACAACTACAGGGATTTATGCACTGGCCTGTAACATCGATGGTACAGGCGTCGCCATCATACCACTCGCCACTGGGACAGCTGGACGGGACGGACACTCCATCGATGCATGTGCTGTAGGCAGTACAATCGCTGGGATTTATCATTTGATAGCCATTGGGCTTGTTGTTACAGACCCAGCAGGTGGCCTCGGTGTCGGGCACACACATGTTATCACAGCTGCTGAAAATGTTGCCCTGGCCGCAGGAGCCATCGATCAACTGACCATCGACGCACATCTGATACATGGCGCATTCGGTGGGATGCACAACCATACTGCCCTCTGTCATACCTTCGGGGCAGCTGCAGTCATCTTCGGCGGCACGTCGCGCACGCGCATTCGAAACTAGTAACTTGTTCTCGGGGCATTGATTGGTGTCATCGGGGCGACAGATGCCAAGAGTGACATCGAAGTAGTAGCCACCAGTGCAGGACTCTTGATTCCACTTGCCAGCGATGCAGGTCAAATAGTTCCAGCAATTAGCTCCGGCAACCGCAACACCAACTTCACTGCATGGTGCACCCTCCACAGGAGCGGGTGTCTCAGTGGTGACAATAGGCGCAGTTTCTGTGGTGCTGCTGGATTCTGGGGCGTTGCATTGTGGACACACATTGTTCTCATCCAACAAGCAAATGTGGAGCTCTGTATTAAAGTAGCTGCCGCTGAGGCAGCTCTTCGACTCCCAGTTGCCACCCTGGCACACATAATACTGATTACAATTTTCCGGATCGTCTCTCAGGTTGCCTTCCACGCAATCTGCCGCAGAGCTCTGCGGGCAGCAGCCAGTGCTGTCCACGGTGCAAATGCCGAGTTGACTGTCAAAGTATTTACCTTGCAGACAATCGCCGGGAATAAGTTCACCATTGGTGCACGTGAAGTACAATCGGCAGTTATCCGGATTGGGTACCATCTCTCCACTGACAGAGCCATCGGAGCAACCGCAGTCCGAGGGTGACGCGGTTGTCGTACTGGTTGTCGAAGTGGAGTCGTCCCCGGTTGGACATGTGCCGGGCACACAGTGCGGAATGGATTCCTCAAAGTATGTGCCCGTTGGACACTCTTGAGCATTGGCCACTTGATTCTCACACATATAGAAGATGGTGCAATTGTCAGCATCAGCAACCGCTGATCCATCGGGCTTCCCAATGCAGAAATTCGCCCAGCAATGCGAATTATTCTCATCAACGACACAGCCCGGAATTCTGCTGTTGAAATAGCTGCCACTGGTGCAGGTTTGCAGAGTGGGCCGGTTGTCGTCGCATACGTAGAAGTCCAGGCACGACGACTGGCTGCCAATAAATTGACCATTTGGCTTGTTCAGGCACAAATTTTGCCAACACTCGGATTTGGTGTCGGGCACGCACTGATTCGTAGTTGTGTCAAACATGCTGCCTGCATCACAGGCCTGTGGATAGGCCACCTGCTCGTCACAGATGAAGAAATCGCCACAGTAGCCATCCTTGGGCAGATATGCGCCATTCACCTCATTGGCACAAACATTAGTTGCCTAAAGGTGGAGCACATGAAGTTAGTTTAACATTAGGATCTGGTGTTTTTTAAGTAAATATTATCTCTTGTGTAGGGAAAAGGACTTACCACCGTCAGGGGTGCAAAGAGGCTCAGTTTGCAGAGGCCACGTCTTGCTATTGAGCATTTGCCGGTCCTGGAATTGTACTCCTTGCCGACTGGACATTTAATGGAGCGCACGGTATTCTTGTTGGAGCACCGGTAGTAACTGGCGCAGCTGGTAGGATTTGGCCAGTGCGGTGCCAATCCACGCAATTTCCTGTAGACGCATTCGGGATCGGCAGCGCTGGCAAAGGTTGCCACTGCGGCAAGTGTAACCACAGTAAGCAGAGTAACTATTGGAAATTCACAGAGAAGGAAAGCAAATGTTAATTATTTTTGGCTAAATTTTACCTTTAACTTTTGGCTGGCTAACCTTTCATTTTGGGGCACAAATATTCCACGGCTATTGCTATAGTTGTACTCTGCACAGTTACCAAAATTTCAAAGCCTTTATATACATAACAAATAACATTGAATTCTCCTTATCAACATCATTCGATCAGTGCGTTCTTATCAGCTTATCAGTTCATGTTCAACATAATTTTTAATTGAGTTTGAACTGAGTCGCATCCATCAATTCCGGGAAGACAACAAATCTAGTGTATGGAGACGGAGACGCACTCAAACCACTCCCCGTTAAAATATTTGAGTGTTTATGAATGAAGATCTCAATATGAAACATAGAACATAATATTGTTAGATGCCTTTTTTATATTTCTTCATTTATTCATAATAAATTCTTAGTTTTATTATTATGGTCGTTAGGCGCAAACAGTATCGCATGTTAGATACTTCGAGTCCCAGTAGAGATTAGATGGGCACCTTTTTATGACACCGTTCGTTCCATCGCATTGTATAAACTCATGACAGTCATAGGGATGTGGC
The DNA here is from genome assembly GCA_035042365.1 of Drosophila dives. Lineage (NCBI taxonomy): Eukaryota > Metazoa > Arthropoda > Insecta > Diptera > Drosophilidae > Drosophila > Drosophila dives. Next base: position 1,598,087 of record JAWNLJ010000133.1, on the reverse strand, counting down.
AAGTATTCTACTCCAGGATGGTTTTTGCACATGGCATTAACATCCACATAGCCTTCCGTTGTAGTTGGTATGCGAATTGTAGTCGTCGTCGTATATGCCGAAGGCGTTGTTGTCCAAATTGCTGTAGTTTGAGTCGGCTCTGTTGGGGGAATATGTGAAGTAGAACCGGGATCAGGAAATTGCGTTTCCGTAACGATGGTAGATGTTTTGGGTTCAGTTGGGGTTTGCGGAACTTCTGTCGATGATACATCTGTTGTGGAATCCGGCTGCATTGTTAATGGACTATCACTTGGAATCTGAGTTGTTTTGGGTTCAGTTGGGATCTGCGGAATTTCTGTCGATGATACATCTGTTGTAGAATCCGGCTGCTCTGTTGATGGACTATCACTTGGAATCTGAGTTGTTTCAGTGGGCAATGGCTCTATTGAAGATGAATTATTAAGTGTCTCTGTTGATTCGTCATCGGTTGGTGTTGCTCTTGTTTGGGTCGTTGATGGAACTGTTGTTGGTTTTATAGTTGTTGTTGGTGGAGTGGTATTGACACATCGTCTTGCATTGAGTGCTGTTATTAGCAACAACAGCTGCACTGCTACAAATATCCAGGAGACTACTGAAATATACAGAGACAATCCTTGACATATCCCTCAGGTAATTAAAGATAATTTGCCTTTAACAAAACTCACGTTTCATCTTGTTTCGAAGTTTAAGTATCTTCCAGCACTAGAGCAATTCCAAGCGATTCTATTTGTATTTATATTGTTCAAAATGCATCATCGTCCATATGTCTTATCAACATCTAATTAGCATTTAACATACCACTAATGTATTTATCTTATCTCAATAACGATATGATTTGCATAATACTTACAAATTTCAATTAAGTTACCAACGTCAGGCAATAAGTAAAAAACAAATTTACTGCTCAACAATTTTCTTAGTAATAACTAAATAAATTAACGCAAATGAGAAAACTATGTTATAATTTGGCCCTAATCTTTTTAAGTTATTTTTGGAGGGAGTACTTTGAGTGGAGTTTATACTATCAGGCATATTTGATCGAAAGAAAACATTTTTTTATTTAATTATTTTTAAAGCTGCCTAAAAGTATACAAGCAAACTTATCAATACTATTATTTAGTATCAACAGTCTTTAAATTAGGAGTAGATCTTTAAAGTGTGTAGTAGTATCCATATATTTCATATGCACATTATGCACTTCGACTATTCTCAAGCCACATATAGATGTAATTTTTATTTATATATTTAAAAAATTAAATGAAATAAATTACGTTTTATTAATAATTATTTTTTAACAATTAGTCAAAATATTATTATATAATTTAATTTAAAAAATAAATAACATATCAAATTTAATCTCTGTAAAAGGAACTCATTGTTGGACCAAATTCTGCAGTCATCCTAGCAGCATATATTTATATTTTTTTGCTATGTAAGCCATGAGAAATTCGCCTTTTTCATTTAAAGCCCAAAAAGGCATAGTGTGCTACTGGTCTTATTGAATAGTCTACACTCTACTACTAAATTTCATTGATTTAAAAAAATCAGTTGGTTTCCTCCAGAAACACAACCAATATAAAATACAAATGGTTGCCCCAAAATAATGCAGATAATAAGCTGGAATAATAAGAAATGCTATTGTCACTGACAAGAACTGTACATAAGATTATTATCTACAGTCTGAACGCAACACATTTTTATCAATTTTTGCAGGTACAACAAACTTTCACCTTCCTGAATTCATAGCCTCAATAATAGTAAAATCTTATAATTTCCGCTATTTTAAATGAACCTTGGAAATTCCATTCTTTTAAAAAGCTGATTTTTAATAGTGAAGGGAATCTCATATTTGCGATGCCTGAGAAAAATATTCCCTGATCGTAGTATTGTTTATCCCAACTTTTTATATTAGTCAAAGAGTTTCACAAAGACAACAGATAAATTGTATACAAGCTATCAATACATGGGTATGTGTATATCAAAACCAATTATCAAATTCACAGACGGAACAAGTGTAATTAAAAGATTAAAATGTGGTTTTTATTCATCTTTTGTGTGAAACGGTATAAAAGTGAAGCAGTTCAGTTTTTGAAGACAGTTAAAATTATTTTAGCAACGAGACAAAATGAGAGCGTCTAGTAAGTACTTCGCATTTGAATTAACAGTTAAATTGTTTAAACATTTCAACATTTAAACATTTATCGTTCAGCAATTGCATTTGTTGGCTTGATGGTTGTGCTTGAAATCAGTGCACAAGGTTCGCAGGACGTAAGTGATTAATAATAAGGAATGAAAGTGAGTTCAATATTTGGCTTTACTTTTCAGCAATGTAGGGGCATTGAATACGATCTGATTCCTCATCCGGTTGATAATGACAAGTTCATAGTCTGCGTCTTTGAAGGCGCAGAAGTGCGCACGTGTGCAACTAATAATTGTTTTGATCCTAAATTGAAAAGCTGCTCCCAGGCTGCTTGTACTCCGATTGTGCCTACTGACAAAGCTATTGCAATTGGGTATTGCGCAGACTTGGCCTCAGGGGAGAGGATACCCTCGGTGGATTGCACACACTTTTGGATCTGTCTGGGCGATTTGGATCCCGTTTATGTAACATGCCCGAATGGCAAACACTACTCCCGATCTGAAAAGGATTGCATCTCGCCACCGCTGGCCAAGTGCACTACCCCCGAGAAACTGTGCGCCTCCACCGAGACCACCTTTTATCCAGCCGAGCACTGCAATGAATACTACGCCTGCGACAACAAGAATCTGGTGAAGCACACCTGTCTCTACGGTCAGGCCTACAGTGCGGAGAGCACATCGTGTGTCCCGGACTTCAGTCACTCATGTGCTGCACCCACAAAACCAGATTGCCAGAATCCGGCCAACGCTAATGCCTACTACTCCCACAGCGACTGCTCCAAGTTCTACGTTTGCATTCAGACCCAAGTCTACGAGGGAAAGTGCGCCGATGGCTACGGATTTGACAGACAGAGTTCGAATTGCATGCCGGGCATCTGCAATGTTTAGATCGTTAAATAAAAAAAAAAAAAAATGTTTAAAATATAATTTTGTTTAGTTATAATAATCGCAAAGCAAGAAATGTATAAAGTAAATAATTTCATTGACGATAGACTGTCTTTATTGTTTTTCAAGATACCCAACCAAAATTACCACTTACGAGTATTAATATGCTATCAGAAACTATTCATCATGCAGTTATTTGATTTAATATAGTTAATTTAAGATAATAAAATAAGAATACAAATCTCCCTCAGATATTTACATGTAAAATAAAAATAATTTAGCATAGCTAAACACCGTAAAAAGCCATTTGAAATGCATATATATATTTTTTTTTTTATTCATTTCTCATATTTCGGAAACGTTCAAGTTATTTTTCTTACAAGCAAACTTTGTCACAAGTGAGCAACTTTGAGTTCCAATATAGGAACGGTGGACATATCTTCACGAATGGCAGATAGTCGCACTGAATAAAACGAGTGCAGTCTCCTGGGTATGGTATGAAAACTTCCTTTTGAGCAGCACACAGAGCGAAAAGACTGCGAAAATCATCATCACGCCCATAAGTCCAATTCGAGCTTGAAGTGGAAGTTATTGGTTTCAAAATACTTTGAATTTCACATCGTTGCAATTTGGGCACCCAACACGATTCGGGTGCACAAATCAGAGTTCGTGTCTCATAGTAGCGATTGCAATCGCCTGGATATGGCGAATGTGTCAAGTCACTGGTTTCATCTGAAGTAATTGCTTCTGGGCTGGAGAGCCCAATCAAGACAGTCAGTCCAAAAACCATACAAATTGCCAAGCTCACTGTCAAAATAATTAATTTAAATTAACACTTATAAATTTGATGTTCTTAAATTACTCACTTTTGTTTCCGTTAACAAGTGCAGACAAAGTTAGTAAGTTACGATGTTTTATATCATTTCTTAGGGAGCTCTTATCGCAATCTGTGTAATTATCAAGTGAATAGTAATATTTAATGAGATAAGACAATACCGATAAATTAAACTAGATATTATATATTTAAATAAATAGTAAGCACTTCTTAGCTAGGTGCGGTGTTATTTTAAACAGCAAAGAATGTAAGAAGACAAATCAATTATTTAAAAAGCACTTGACAATATTTGCACATCTTCAGCTGTTTTATTGATATTTAGTAGAGCTTAAAGATTCCATCGAATGTACTGATAAGCCAATATATAAAAAGCCACTTGCTAGTGCCAAGAGCATTGAGTGCTTTATCTGACTTCTACTAAATAACCCAAATGTAAGGATCCATAAAGTGATTCTAGATTGAACTGAATTATTCACTCATATATATCATACAGTCATGGAATTTAAGATCCTCATTTGTTTGACTGTGGCCACTTTAGTAACCACTTGCTATGGAGACTCATCTTATGGATCGGTAATTCTATAACACTGAGGTATGGAATATCTCAATACTAATTCACTTTTTTTAATTTGTCTTACAGCTTATACAGGCCATAGCGCCAGTTCCAATCAGTATGTGTCCACCTCAAGACGATCCCAACCATATAGTGATGCTATCCTATCCCAATGACTGTAGAAAGTACTACACCTGTTTAAATGGTCTGGGATACGTCAATCAATGTCCCGACAATTACTATTGGAGTCAGCTGACTTACCGGTGTGACATTAAGCAGTATTCCAATTGTGGAAATGGTACTTATCCCGAAATCCCTAGTCCCATTGAGTACAGCGCCTATCCGGGAGATTGCAGTCGCTACTACGAGAAGAGACTACTTCGCTGCGAGAACAACTATCACTGGAACGCTCGCTTTCAGCGCTGCGATCTGCCACAGACTGCTGGCTGTGAGGCATCTCCGATTCCCTTTCCCCCATTGACCACCCAGAATCCTTTTGTGCCAACGGCTGCAACTCCGCCATCCGGAGCCCAGTTGCAGCCTGGTTCCAATGAACCGATAAACCCCGATGATCTATGCAATAGTGTCATAAATCAAAAGTATTTGCCATATCCTTCCGATTGCCATAAGTTTATTTACTGCGGCTCAACAGCTTCTGTGCTAAACTGCCCCACCAACTTGTTCTGGAATCGTAATACCCAGTCTTGTGGATCATCCAACATCGGCTGTCCATAGAATCACTGCGGAATCGCCAAGGTCCGACTATAACGATATATTTCACTCACATTATAAGAAAGACTAAACTGCCGAAGATTAAATTCCATACAGCAAATAAAATAAAGAACAAGAACATTAACATCAAAAGTCAACTAATTTCTTCAAACATAATGAAGCTATGTTAAATAAAAACATATGGAGAAAATTAGTAGTCAATTCTTTTCCCAAAAGAATAATTTGAAAAGTGGAACTCGAGAAATGCCGATGTCACCAAATTTTGAGAATAAATTGTTTGTGACGTCCTTCAAAGATTCCAGAGAGGGTAAAAAAATTCGAAGAACTTGTTGAAAAACATTTCTTTTGGAATTGAGAATGCATTCACCATATATTTGTATAAAATAATGTAGCATCGGGATAGGATAGATTTTAAGATAACAGAAAACAGATTTATAAATGATACAGTAAACTACAAATTATGCACAAGAACTTAACAAGCAAAATACTCATTTTCAATTTACTTAAATAGACTTTTACCGTCTGCATTTTTTCGGAAAGTTATATGTTCTTGGGTAAAAATGGTATAATTGTTTTGTGCAAATTTATATTACAGACAGAAGGAAGCATCTTTGAGCCAAGGTATATATTTATATATAGCCATTTCTGGCTGTCCGACAGAGACTATAAAGCTAGAGACCTGAAATTATAATACAGGTTCTTGTATATCAGGCGTATTTGCTTTCCTTTACCGACAGCTATCTGCATTTCTTGATTATCGACACATTTCGATTTCCGATAAAAATAAATTCCATAGTTTTAAAGGCAAAACTAATTACGAATCCTAATTATGATCGAAACATATTCTCATATTAATCTCATTTTTACCAAAACCCGCAAGCATTTTCTGTATGCATAAACATGCGAGCGCATGTGTGAGAAAGAGATGGCATGATAATGATAATTGTTTGTATTCTGAAGAAACCCGTTATTTACAATGTATGTATTAAAAAGCACGTGCTTAAAGTCGGCCAATTAGAGATGAGTCGATATCACTCGACTATTGCTTTCTTTATTATACATAATTGTTATATTTGTCATAAGAATTTCTCTTTAATTTAGAATGTTATTATTTGTATATTTATTGCACATTTAAGACAACTTGCTAAAAAGAAAGGGCATGTACCTTTGGTGTTACTGTATCGAAAATCCTACAAACTTAATTTGACAAAATATTATTAAAATAATTGTATAATTGTCATTTTATAATAATAACATTTATTTCTATTTATTCTTTAAATATTTAAAGTTGAAACTTAGAAACCAAAATGAAGAATTATGTTTAATAAGTTTAAAGTATTATTTTTATTATTTGTTAAATTAAATAAGTTGTTTTTTAGAAGTACAATTAGCAGCCTGGGCATCCATGCAAACCAACTCGGTCGGACTAAACTGTTCTTCACCTGGGCAGACGAATGCAACAGCAATGGGTTCTTTGCACACTATGTATTTTGTGCAGTTGCTCGGATAAGGAACAAGTGATCCGTCGGTTTTGCCTTTGCAGAAATCATCATCGGTTGATTGATTCGGTTCCGTTGTGGTAGCCACTTGAGTTGTGGTTGTCGGGGGAGCTTTAGTTGTAGTTGGTGCAAACGAACAGTTTGCCACCCAAGGAGACATGCAACGTTCCAAATTCGCACTAAACTCCTGTCCAACAACACAATCGTACACCTTAGGACCAGAACTAGTGCATTCAATAAACTTGGTACAGTCATTGGGATAGGGCACCAGTTTGCCATCCCTTGCGCCCTCGCACGGGTGTGTTGGAGGTGTCGATGTTGTTGACAGGATGGCTACTTCTGTAGTAATAGTATCCCAATCTAATGTGCTTGTCGTGTAATCCTCAAGGCAAGCGTTGGGTGAAACGTTGGCACTACACTTCCCACTCATTGGATCATAGTACTCGCCGCTTCTGCAAACGCTCATCATGAAGACATTCTCGTTGACACAGCGGAAATACCATTGACAATTACCCGGATATGGAAACGTGATATCCTTGCCGTCTATGCAGATGCCGGGAGAAGGAGTTGGTTGGTCACCGGGCGGAATTACTGTGCTGGAGGATGCCTCGCAATCACTTTGCGCCCAGCCAACACACTGCTGAAGTGCCTCGCTGAAGTAATAGCCGTGTGTGCAGTAAAATGCAATGGGCACAGGATCTGCACACACTATATATTTACTGCAGTTATCAGGATAATTCACATACACGCCCTGCTCCTTCCCAACACAGATGTCCGAACTACTGGGGTTTTCTGTTGTTGTTGTCGTGGTTGTGGCTTCAGTAGTAGTTGAAACAGTCGTTGACTCAGTAGTGGACGGAGTCGTTGATTTTGTGGTTGTAGCTTGATAGATTTCCTGGCATGCTGTCGGTGACACATCTTGTCCACAATCGCCAGTCATCGGATCATACCAAGCGTTGTAAATGCAGTTGGCAATGACAGAACCTCCATCACCCATGCACAAAATATACCGCTGACAGTTGCTGACCAGTGGGTAGGCGACACCTAGCGCTTGGCCCGCACATAGATCATTTGGACTTGGCGTTGTATTTGGAGTAGTGCTTGCAGTGGTTGTTTCATGGCATGCGGTTGGTGAAACGGCGGGACCACAATTGCCACTAGCTGGATCGTACCAAGAATTGAATGGGCAATTGGCTTGGACAAACTGATCGTTTCCCAGGCATAGCATGTACTGTTGGCAGTCTTCACCATATGGAAAGGATGCGCCCAGACCTTGATCCTGACACGGGTTGTTGACTTCGCTGGTTACTATTGGATCTGTGGTAATTGTAGTGGGTGTGGTAGTTGTGGAAGCTTTGTTGGTCGTGTTGGTTGTGGTTGTCATTTCAGTCGTTTGACCAGAATAGCACCAAACCTCGTCCGGTTCGTCACATATGAGTAAATTTGGATTGAAGAGATAGTGCTCGGGACACATATGGAGTACAACTTGCTGATTGGTGCACATTATAAACTGATCACACTGTTCCAAAGAGGGCAGCACAGATCCGTTTGGCTGACTCAAGCAATTATCCGGATACTCGGTTTCGCTGCAATGAACTGCTTCGGGTGTATCGCAAATTTCCAGGTCTTTGTTAAAGAGTTTACCCGGAGCACAATATTTTAGTTCTGTTAGGGAGTCGCTGCAGAAAATATATCCAGCACAATCATATCGATATTCATAGCAGCCTGTTGGCTTGTATTCACAGTAACTTTGAATAATTGTGCTTGATTCAAATGGGATACTCGTTGCTATTCGCGTTTTATCAGCGCACATTGTTTGCTTGAACCCATTTCCTTCGCATCTGACTTTGGTACTCCTGGCTGAAGTCCTGGGAAAGTCAAACACCAGAAAAAACGTTATTATTTTGAGCCACTTCCAGTCATAAGCTGTAATATAAGAAAAAATAGTATTTATATAAATATTTTTAATTTTTAATTGAAATTTAATAAGTAATGTATATTCTAGGTATGCGTTTATATGTTTGACTCAGAAAAAGTTTAAATATATATTATAATATAATAATTTTCGTGTCGAATGCACAATTTTGAAAGTATAAATTCCCAATAATTTTAGAGCTAAGGTTACCAAACTTACATGATCACTCCCTCCCACAAAATTAACAGAAGATAATTTTTGCAGCAATTTTAATGGTAAACTTGGAGGGTATTTTATTAACCTCCATCAAAGATCGGTATTTCTTGGCTGCAATACCCCCGTTATGTGGCATCAGTTATCAGATGTTTTGACTTATTAGAATCGGAGTATTTTGCTGTCGGCTATTTATAACTGCAACTTTCTCTTTTGTAATTCTAGTAACATTGTTATTGGTTCTCTATTTCTGAACACATCCCATATCCTCTAAAAAATACACTAATGTCCATGCATAGAAAACCGTTTTATTCCCCTCACAAACGATATTGATTTGGTTTTTGCGAATGCTCCGAAAACTTGACCCACTTCCAATCGAAGGTTGAGCTGAAAACGAACAGTTTGTTTGGCATAAATTGATAACCAGGGAATATTCGATGCTTGATGTTGTTGAGCAATATAAAGCAGCTGTGCGGTATTTTGTTCTGTTGCGGTTCTTTAACTGTTGTTAAAGTTATTGAAGTGGATTTTTTTATTGTTGTTGTGGTTGTTGTTGGCCGTTATATAATTGTTATTGTGGTTGTCGTTGTCTTTCTTGTTGTGCTCGTTGTTATTGTGATTTTTATTATTTTTTCATTATTTCAAATATGTTGTACTTATATTATATCAACCATTTTTCACAAAAATTGTTATTTTGAAATTGAAACTATTTAGCCAAATACATAATTAAATTATCCTTTTTTTATAGAATTCCAACCACTGCCAAGATATAAAACAATTGGTATAGAAAAAACATTATGCTTTTCTATCACAAATATTCTTTTTGTCCTTTTATTGGTATATACCTTTCATTTTTGTTGATGGTTGTGTTCAGATTTTTCTATTTTTACTTAATAAGATACAAGTTGAGAGTAAGTTTCTTGTATTTATAAATATTGTTGTTGCTAATATTTAGTTTATTGTTAGTTAGACCATGGGTAGAACGAAACTGAAAATGAAATTTAGAAACATATTTTTGCAAGGCGTTCACTGAAATAATGAAACTGACAGATAGCAGTTAATCATATCAAAATTGAAGGCACTTCTGTTGATAATAAAGAAGCCCGGATACATTAGATAAGATTTTGGCAACAACTCAATTGAATTATTATTTTTAACCAAAGAAAACATTCTTGTCAAGGAAAACCGTCGGTAAGTCAATTGTTTATTTTTTTATGTATTTTTAGAAACTATAATTTAAGATAGAAATGAATGGCTTTTCAGAGTTGAATAATTAATATTTGTGATCATATTTCCGCAAGATGTGAGCGGCCATAATTGAGATTTTCATCAAATGCATTTACTTAAAAAAAATTGATTCTAAGGGGAATTCACTGCAATCTCTAAACAAAATACTACAAACTAAACAGAAACTCTTTCCACCAAATTAACAGCAGAATTCTTGTCAACTACTACGTTGAAATGCCCCTTTTTATTATACATATAAAGTGTAACACACATCACATTTAATACGAGATAAATATATCTTCAAGAACATAAACTATTAATTTTACTGGGTATAAAACAGAAATGATTTAAGTCATTGCATACTTTTAGCTATCGTTTTAAATACAGATCTCTTTACACAATACATATTTATGGGGATTATTTTAACCTTCTTTAAGATTGTTTATGAAGCCAGATAAATCAAACGGAGATACTAATTTTCTGTTGCGAGCAATATATAAACAAACAAAAGTGCATATACTTTTTTCTTTTCATAAACAAAGTTCAAGGAGGCTATCTTAGAAACTTGTATACTTATATACTTAAATGGTATGCAGATATGACGTTCCCCTTCTAGATATCAGGTCTAATATTTTCTGATTTTATCAATTCACGTTAAAAATGTTAGGCAAAAGATACTCAAGTGTCTGTACATGGGAATTTCTGATAGTACTATCTCACCATACAATTTACATATTGACACAACAAAGTTCCCAATGTTCCCAGACAATTCGGAACATAAAGTAAAAGTGTAGATACTACGAAGTCACAGTTTATGTTCGATTTTGAACATGGTAAGAGACATAAAGTTCTTAGTCGTCCTCTGGATAATTCTGATTCTGTATAAGACAGCTGAAGCCCAGTTGAAGGTAAATAATAAAAAGCATTGCTTCGTGGATTATTCAATCATATTTTAATCTCAAAGGATGGCTTTATGTTTAAAACGCCTATATGTGAGGGAAAAAATGGTGCTCTGTTGCCCATGTTTGGTAGATGTCGAGGATACTATGTTTGTAATGACGGCAAAGCTGTAGTTGGATCCTGCAAGGAGAACAGTCGGTTCAATCCACTTACTCTGCATTGCGATGATGCAGACAAAGTTGTATGCCCGTACGAAACTTCAGATGTCTATAAGGAAGTCGATTCGGATGATTCAGAAAGCGATGAATCGGAATTCGACAGTGAAGAGATCGAAGAGACGACAACAACTGCACGATCCGTTCTTACTTCAAAGCCACCAAAACAGCAAAAACCACAGACGTCACTGTCAAAGCCGAATAAGGTTAATGCAAATGAATTATGTTGGGGAAGAAAAAATGGAGCTGCCTTGCCCAAAGCAGACTCCTGCACCGGGTACTACGTATGCAAGTCTAGGAAAGTCCAACTGCGTCACTGCCCAGGTCGACAGCACTTTAGCCCAACTCGTCACACTTGCATGAAATCATCGGAAGCCAAGTGTATCATCAGCCAAAAGTGGCTGCAACCAGAGGATCCCTTGTCAAGTCCGACAGTAACTGCTGGCTTTTGTACCGATGAGAAGCAGGATGCGCTAGTTCCTCATCGTGATGACTGTGGCAAATTTATGCTTTGTAGTAACATGATGTTTCTGGTTATGAATTGTCCAACAGGATTGCATTTCAATGCCCAGTTAAAGCGCTGTGACTACCCAAAAATCGCACAATGTGAGTTGCCAAATAAGCCAAATAAAAAAAACAAGAGAAAATTATTTAAGAAAATTGACTCGAAAGCAATACCTTAATAAATGAAAATATGCTATCAAACCAGCAATGAAATTAAAATACTTTTCATTTTTTTTATTCCATTTATATTTCCTTCGCTCACAATTGAAGTGAACAAACAGTATTTTCAGTTCATGTTGAATATTTTGTTCAAATGGAAACATAGTTTTATAATATGACAATATTCGTTGGCATTCGTTACCAATGGTTTATTATAACTGTAAAAATTAAATATATAAAATGAGTTATATATTCGATAATGGTTTTAAATTAATTAACATTAGTAACATAACATGCAACCAACACTGTACGCAACATATGATATCTGGATGTCGATGTATATCGATGATTCAATCACCAGCTTGAAGCAGATCAGCACAATTTGTTAAGAATACAGTGAGTTAATATTTAAATGATTTAATTTGAATTTAATTTAGCCCAAAAAAGCTATCGTGAAGTGTTCCATCTATTCAGCTACAAGCCGTTTGTACCGAACAGAATGCTATTTTATCGAGATTCATCCATAGAATATCTGCGACTCGGTCCACAATAAACATTTTGCTGTATTTATCCCCGTTTGGGTTCGTAACTATGTTGCAGGACAGGGAAAGATTAAAGTCCTGTTGGCGGTATCGGCAACGCCACTTAGATCCAATCGCAGCTTACAGATCTCGCAAGTATAGAGACCTGACTATAAAGGCTGTTAACCAACAACCTGCACCAACCTGCCGGGGTTACGAGTAATACGTATTATACATATTTAATATAGTCGTCAGATGCTGAGGGTCACATACCTAGTGAGCTCAGTCGTGATTGGTAAGCAAAAACGTGATTCATTAGTTATATGATATATTATTCTGATCTTGGTCCAACAGAAGTACTGAATGAAGCAATCAGATTAATCAAAATAACTTATAAACCCCGTCGCACAGAAAGAACAGATGGATGATGACGAAGGAAATAATAGAAAGAAATAAAAAATTGTTGCATGAGGTCATCTGAGTGAATAAAAATTCTACTACGGATACTTTTATTAATGAATTTAACAATTGGAGTTTTGAGGCCAGTCGCAGGACAGGACATTTTGATTAAAAACTAATCCGGCGGAACACGTGAAGTTTACCTCACATTCGCATTGGCACACAATATAGGATCCACTGCAGACATTGGTAGCATCGGCGAACATGGCACCATCGCGTTGTCCAACACAGCGACCGTGGCTCTCACAGTAGGTACCCGAAGGACCGGCAGAGGGACCGCTCGGTGGTTGACTGCCATCATCACAATTTACATTCTCTGGGTAGTCGCATTCCAATGTCAAGTTATTGAACTGCAGGTTATTAGGGCAGTTCATCTCGATCTTCACGCCATAAAGACAGTGGATGAACGCGGAACAGTTATTGGCAACGGACCCAAGCCAGTTATTAGGTACATCACAACACTCGCCTTCGCAAGCCTTAGAAACGCAAACGCCCTCAGTATCAAAAACACAAGTCAACAGTTGTGCATTGAAATAGGTGTGACTGGGGCACTTTCTCTGCACCAGTGTATTGTCCACACATTGCAAATAGCCAGCACAATCGGCGGGATTTACCTGAAGCTCTCCATTGTTACAGGTGACGGGCTTGCATTGACCATTGTCCGTTTCACACTGGCTGGTTACCGAGTTCCAGTAGTTGCCAGTGGCACAAGATGTCGACACATACTGACCTTTCTTGCAAAGGAGATATTTGGTACAGTCAGTAGGATCTGCCTGGGTTTGTCCATTGGTGCAGGTGACGGGCTTGCATTGACCACTGTCCGTTTCACACTGGCTAGTTACCGAGTTCCAGTAGTTGCCAGTGGCACAAGATGTCGACACATACTGACCTTTCTTGCAAAGGAGATATTTGGTACAGTCAGTAGGATCTGCCTGGGTTTGTCCATTGGTGCAGGTGTCGGGCTTGCATTGACCATTGTCCGTTTCACACTGGCTGGTTACCGAGTTCCAGTAGTTGCCAGTGGCACAAGATGTCGACACATACTGTCCGTTGATGCAAAGGAAATATTTTGTACAGTCAGTAGAATCTGCCTGGGTTTGTCCATTGGTGCAGGTGACGGGTGGTTGGCCAGTGGAATTGCATCCACTATTGTTGCATTCCCCATTGTTTGTTTCGCAGACGCTGTTCTGAGGGTTCCAGTACATTCCAGTGGAGCACGCTTTGTGAACGAATTGACCAGTACAACATGCGTAGTACTTCGTGCAATCTTCTTCGTCGATTTTGGTGTCGCCAGGCTGACAACAATCGTCGGCCACAGTTCCTAGGAAGAGTGACAATGCAATAAGCAGCACGAACACTGAAAGTGGACAGAAGAGTTATTGAAATTGAATTATAAAAGTTCGATAAATATCTTATTACTGTCCGATTTTCCGTTAGTCATTTTTGCACTGCACTTGTTGAACGACTTTTTCCTTGGTGCAGAGTAAGTCGACTGAAGTTTTGTACGACATGTATGAGCTTTTATATTTGTTGGCAATTAAAATAATTAAATGTTCCTTCTTGGGATCGGATGCTTGTGCCGTAGATAAAGAGAATTCAGATGATATCTGTGAGATACTATATACAGTAGTTCTGCACGAAAATAAATTTCTTTTATCAAAGTGGCGAGCTGAACAACGTTAAAAGAGAAATTGCCATTTCTGCAATTAGTGAATTTTTTTTAAGGATGTATCTTTTCATATTACGATACTTTACTGACCTATTTATAGGATAAGGTCACTTGTAAAAGACTCACATTACTAAATCCTGCAATCTAGAAGAATGATTATTATAAACTCTGACAATGAACCCTATGTAAAACGATGGTAATAAAATGTTAATGAGGATACTCCAAAACATATGCTTAAAAATTGTTGAGTTCCAACAAATATAATAATCGCTAAGCAACCGTATAGTGACTGTTATATGATACCAAGAAATATAATCACATAACCTTAGACTTTATACTTATTAATTATTATTTGTTTTGGCTTTTTAATAATTCGACACTTTATTTTATACATTATTAATAGACATTTTAAAGCTTTATTATTTTATTGAACTCAACTTTTGAAAAAAAAATGAGTTTTATATCGCATTTGTATAATTTTAAATAAATCAAAATGAAATCGGTGATAATACGTATGCCGTACAACCTATGAAGGACAGAAACCTTCACTATCGACAACACATGCCTTGATTGTGGTATCAAAGTAAGTGCCACTAGTGCATTTCTGGCTCACAAGTTGTCCCAGAACGCACAAATAGTAACCAGCACAATCTTGTGGATCGACTTGTATCTCGTTTTCATTACATTTTCCGGTATTGGGACAACACTGTCCGTTATTCAGTTGACACGTTGCTGAGCTGGGATTCCAATAGTTACCACTCGAGCAAGACTTTTGCACAAATTCTCCACTGCAGCAAACAAAATAATTGAGGCAATCATTAGGATCCGCCTGAGTATCTCCGTCTTTGCAACAGCTTGTAGCAACCGATTCGGCTGTTTGCCAAAATAGAAGGCACAAAAGGAGCACTGTGTAAAAAATAATATTCGTAATTGTGATTCCTTAATAGGAATAATATTCAGTCATCAGTATTACCATATAGGGTTTTTTCCAAATGTGCGAGATACATTTTAAATTATAGTTTCCTTGGAATATGGACGCTTACTGAACTTATTTGCTGTTCTCTTCTCCTTTTATATCTTTAACCAATCATAGTAATGAAATTTTGGTTTGATAATAGACCTGATAATGCAACATTACACGATATCAAACATGTAACAAGAGTGGAGTGAAATGTTTTAAACTATTTTCAATTAAATTAAAAAAATACTTTAATGAAAAATAAACAGTCATCTTCTCAGTATAACAAAATTGTGTCAAGTACAAAGGGAAAATGATGTATAAATGGGCTGACGAAGATTCTGAGATGATAACATATTGATAGGCCAATGTACTGAGATATTGGCGCCAGCTATCGTCTAGAAGATGAACGCTGTCAACGCCATCTATCTATCTGCGGTTGCCCCCGCAGAACAATAACTGCATGAATTGCAGAACGTTGAAGCTCTGTTAAATTAACAGCAATGCGCTCTGTAGTTGTCCATAATTAGTTTTAAGCTATTTCCAGCCAATCCCCAAATGCAAGAGAGAAAAACAAAACGAGAAATGTATGTTATTTGTCTTATAGTAATTCGCTTTTAGATATATCTGTCATTAAACGCTTTTGCATACATATATTTGTATTAACAGAGGAAACCTTTAATTGTTTCAAAAGAAAAAGAAACAAAATATAAGTGTTATATCTCCTACCTAACAAGATCTCTTGGCAGATTAATGTATTTTTCAGACCCCATTTTAAAGCTATATGTGTACCATGAGCTAATAATTACATTCATTACATATGTTTATACATATTCATATAACAACACAAGGTTCTACCGAAAAATGGTACATTTTTATATATTTATTTATACATTATTATTATTTTTTTTTTTTTACACGAGTACTGCATGCAATTTTATATGGTTTTTTTTACTCAATTATTTATTTATTTAGTAGAGGCACGTTGCTCCTCGAAAATTACTAGGAATAAGAAAAAAATACTAATGAAAAAGACAATTAACTTAGTCATATTGAGTAAACTTTAAAATAATTGTAAAAATATTTAAATAAATAAAATATGAATTAAATAAATAATAATAAAAATTTTGTAAGCAAAAAGATGTATAAATAAAAAAATAATAATAATAATAAGAATAGGATACATTAAGGATAGAAATGGAGAAACGCCAATGCAGAATCGCGAGCAGAGCAATACTGAGGGCAATATATTTTATTCGCGAAGAGTTCAAAATTTTGCTCAGTTGCCGTCCAGTAAAACTCGGTCGATCTTCCCCTGAACCGATTGCCTTCCCACATAGATATATACTTCATTGAAAGATAAGCGACATTTAAAAGTGTTCTATGATTAAACTTTACATTCAAGTAATTTTAGTGATAAGAGATCTATCAATTCGAGGCAACAGACCTAAAATGAGACAACTTGAAAAAATAGCACGTTTTGAAGCATTACACCGATCCCTCATACATACTTGTTTAACTACTTACTAAACCAGATAATAGTACTCAAAGCAACAAAGTGGGAAATTATTGTGTATACATATGTTCCTCGTGTTCTGGTTGTTTTTTAATCTTATATCAATTTGAAAATTACATATATGGTTACTGATGGCCCACTTTAATACATTTAACATACCTTGCTCACTTTGGGCATGAGAAATCTTCAATCACCATGTCCCTAATTTTGAATAACATCTAAATATCAAAGGCTTATTAATGGCAACCCTCTTAAATTGTTCAGATACCGGCCCAATCCCATCTCAGCAAGAAGTTTCTTTAGCAGAGTATTCAGCAGTCGTTTACGTACAACTTTAACTTTCTCACCTGTGTTTTACCTTCGGTATATTTTACGGACTCTCTTTTTGCAGATTCTTGATAAGCGTATTCACGCGGTGTTCTGAGGCAATAAAAATGTCAAACTTTTATTATTATCAGATTTGAACGAGTTATTTGCCAAGAGAAAGCTATTGCTTTAATAAAAACAAACAAGAAGAATGGTTAATTAATTCACTCCGATAATTAGACCTTTTCAGACCGTTGTTAACATGCTGAAATCAATTTTTGTTTTCTTTTTGAAAAAAGTTCGATTTAAACAAATAATATAATACAAAAAAAAATTAGCGTAAGCAAATATATTCGATATAAGAAAATGTATATTCCTATTTAAGCTTTATAATGTATAAATCCGATTACCTCCGACATCATTAGTATCCGAAGCAAATCGACAAGAATAGGCACTTGTAATTTAATAGTAAAATAAAACACTTTAATCTCAATTGTTATAATCGTAAACACCGCAATAAGTCTACCTAATTGCTGTCGTACACTATAACTTTCTGATATATATTCATGTTCAGAATAAACTACATTGGGATACTTAAATAGAATTCGACAAAATATTGGCAGAATGAGAAAAGGAATGTATTTCTAGTTACTTTTTGATTACATTTATTTATGACTTTCATCGATTAGAGTGTACATTCAACATTATACGGATAGTTACAAGTCAGCAGCTTCTGATCCCAGTACAAGCCTTGTCCGCAGGTCATGTCCACCTCACACTCGCACTGACAGACCACATAATCACCGCAACTGACCAGGGATGGGAAAAAGGTGCCCTCGCGTTGGCCCAGACAGCGACCGTTGCTCTCACAGGAAATGCCGGACGGCCCTGCGTTTGGCCCGGATGGTGGTGAATGCTCCCAGGAGCAATTAACATTTTGGGGATAATCACATAACTGATAACTGGAATCGTACAAGAGATTGTTGGGGCAATTTTGCTCCACGGCGCAATTGAAGTTGCACTTATAGAACATATTACATA
The DNA here is from genome assembly GCA_035042365.1 of Drosophila dives. NCBI lineage: Eukaryota > Metazoa > Arthropoda > Insecta > Diptera > Drosophilidae > Drosophila > Drosophila dives. Next base: position 1,579,823 of record JAWNLJ010000133.1, on the reverse strand, counting down.
CCCCCTCTATGGGAAAGAGAGTACCCTCCGGCTGACCTTGACAAACTGTGCTTGTGTTGTCGCATTCAACCAGCGGCACATAGTCTGCCGGATAGTCGCACTGATCCGAAGTGACATTGTAAACGAGATTATCGGGACAGATGACACCACTACTGCCTCCAGTGGAACCAGATGTAGAATCCCAGTCACAAACCTGGGCCAACTCATTGAATTTGGTGTTCGCATCGCATGGCATTGCAATTGGGCATTGGCACTGGCAGACGAAGTATCCATTTGTGTCCGGATCGGCAAACATTGCGCCATCCCGTTGTCCAGCGCATACGCTCTGATCACTGCAGCTGGTGCCCGAAGGACCAACTAGCTCACCCGTCGGATCGCTCGGCGTACACTCCACATTCCAGAAATAGTCACACTGATTGGCTTTGGCGTCGAAGTATAAGCCGCCCGGACAAGTCACATCCTGACAGCATCCGTGCGCGCAGTGGATATACTTTGTGCAGACCCCTTCTACGGATAGCATGGCACCATCCGGCTGGTTAACACAATCCGCGCGTTGGTCGCCGCAATAACTAGGCACAACGCCGGTAGGAGCGTCTGACGGTTCCGTGCGGCCAGTGGTTACATCCGTAGTGGTCTCATCCGAAATGCACGAGTCATCGGTGGTATCTGTTACATTGGGTTCATCGGTCGTTGTCAGTTCATCCACTTTACTAGAGTTGCACTCATTGGCACAGCATGTGCAGTCACAGCTGTCATCCGTGTTGGCCAAGTCAAATAACAATTGATCACTGCATTTTGCACGCCATTGGAAATCACATTCGCCCAACTGCGCATTGAAGTGCAGACCTCGAGGACAATGGCCAACTTGGGCGGCTGATCGCCCCCTGCACACCACAAACCGGCCGCAGTCCTGTGGCAGCGGCAATCGGGTTCCATCCGCTTCGTGTCTACACAGCTCCGGCGATTGTAAGGCGACTGTGCACTGCGTCAGAATAAACGACAGTAGCCCAATGGAGACTAATGTTGATTCGATGTGACTAGAAATCGTTATATATGAAAGTCCCTTACTCACCAAAAACTTTTGCTTTAAGCATTTTCTCCGAATTCTCTTATATCAGCTGAACTTCGAGCGCAACTAATTCAGCGTGAAACCAAATCAAGAGCATTTATGGAAGTGGAAGGAATATATTGGCAGTGTGTAGAATGTAGTATGAATTGTATATCAAATGGGTAGCCAATCTTTTTTGATAATAACGAAAACCGTATTTACCTCTTGATTAATTCAGTCGACCTGCTATCGCAGTCACTGCTGGTGCTGCTTGTATTGCTTCTGTTTAATTACACACTTGTTTCGGATTCGGTTCCTCTTATCGCTAACAATATCGGAGCAGGTTTTTGAATTCGAGCCGTGCTCGTGTGAAATGTCCATAGTTAGAAATGCCGACACCAATGAGGCATCTCCAAAATCTAATCTATGATACCCGACGCTGGCAGGAAAGCTGTTAACAGAATGCATGGATCGATTGCTATATTTAATGTTTTGTGTGTCGATCGGCGATATATATCAGCCGGTGGATGGTTAATCAGTGTTGTACCTTTACAAATTAGAGTCTCTAGTTCTCACATTACTGGAGGCATTGGCTTTTGCGCGACTTACATTTAACGGTTTTGGGGAACCCGAGTGGGCGTGGCCTCCCACTTTTGTATTATCGATGACTTCACGTGACTCTGATGGCTATAGGTGACGATAGTGGACTGGCCCGGAATTTATATAGCGATCTTTGAAGGACATCATCATTTTCGATGAGTAGGGAATAGATTGAAGGCAGTTGGGGAGAACATTGTTGAGGTCGATCTGTGAAGAACATTGCTTACAGCACTAATAATCGACTGCTGCTGAGTTAACTTGAGTTCAGCAGACGGATGGGATGACGGAACTTGCATATGACCAATTTAAATTTAAGTTAATGATTAAAAGTTGTATTGCATATTCTTGCTTACTTCGATTAACTGTACCCTAAAATTTATTATATTTATGCATATTACTCTTTTTAATGAACTTAAAACAAATATACACAGACAGAATATGGGTGAATATACATCCTAATTGGTTACATATTTGTTGTTGGTGATGTATAAAAATTACTTAATATATTCTGAGGGACTTCTTCGATTAGTTGCATATATATACATATATATATATATATATATATATATATATATATATATATATATACATATATATATTGGTTTTTTTACAATATTAAATTCAAGCTCTTATTCATAGCATAAACATAAATGGCTGGTGTGAAAACTTCAATGTTAAAGAATAAAAATGACAGTTGCCTGAAAGAATTAATAAGGTTGAAATAGCATGAAAACGTTATTTGGACGTTAAAGTTCTAACGAGCCGCCTTTTTCTACTCGGCAAACAATACCAAGCATGGACTTCGTAACTGCGACCCATTCAACCGACTAAGATGACTTAACACACATGTTTAAATAGAAGAAATAGGAGAAGCAAAAAAGCATTTTATAATTTGTGCTTAAGATTCTAAGTATGTGTGGATAGTATAATTTGAACTACATGCTTAAAGAAAAAGACGCAGAAAATTCCTTGGATTCCTGGTTGAAACAGTATGATCAATCAATCTACGATCATAAGCAGAAGAAAGACTTATAAATATAAGTCTACTAAGGTAAAAAGGTAAGCTAACGTAAGAATTGGAATTAAAACCCCAAAGGGAAAGTAATACATTCTATTCTGTCCTGATTAACCTTGTAAAGAAAACAGGCTTGATTAGCAGATGAAGAAATATATTTGCCAAACTGAAGATTGTGATCTAAATGGATACACAAAACATCAACACATGCAATGCATTCCAGTTTCTTGCCATTAAAACAACAGTTATATAATAAGGGCATTCTTCTATATACACATATAAATTAACATATATCACAATTAAGATTTAATAAATGAACACACAATACATAATCGGTATACATCAGTACAATTTTTAATCTATCCGGAGTCTTACGATTTTTAAATAATAAGAAGAATAAATATTTACTATTCACAAGTTTGTTATTAATTATTTTTGTCTTAAAAATATTATTAGAATTCCGATAATTCTGTAACCGTAAAGTATGCAATAGAATTTAAACTGACTTTATTTTATTAGTGTTGTTGTTTGTGGAGCATACTTTTAAATTATTTAGAGGCTTTAAATAATATATTTATTTAAATGTAAATTAATTCCATTTAAAAATTAATACATGTAGTTTTTACAGTCAGTTGAATTGATTAGTTGCAAAACATATGAATACAGAAATGATCTAGATTCGTATATATCTTCTCGTTGCCTGGGGACAGGGTATTCAAACAGTGTTTGACTTGTTGTATCATTAAGTAACTTGAGCGATATTTCCACAATTAAGAGACAAACAAATGCATAGACAGGGCAGATGTCGGCAGAAAAGAAATCGTCAGATTATACACATATACACACACACACACATACACACATAGATATATGAGATGTACTGTTAGGTTGAACTAGGTGTGCACCTTAATGCCCAGAGGCTGCGGTGACAGGCTTCCTGCTTTGGGTCGAGTTAGATGGGATCCGCTTGAAACTGAAACCAAAACAATTCTAATTATTTAATAAAAAACACACACACAGACAAAAAAAGGTACGCTTGAATTAAATTACCGACGTAAAAAGTAGCACTTAAACGAAGTAAAGAAAAGAAGTGCAACAAATGTGCAATGCCAGAGCTTTCGGGCTTGCAGCTAGACGCATGAGATTGATCCATGGATGGTAGACTTGGCTTATGGGTGTACATTACACGTGGTACAAGTACGAGTGCAACACACACACACACACACACACACCCAGAATGACAGAGGGTCGCTCTAGGTCCATGTGTGGTACTTAGAGAAAAAAAATGAAATAAAAAAACCAAAGACAGAAGAAATACGAGTTGATCGAAAGTCGCTCACATATTTATGTGAGTGAGTGTACAAGACATGCGCAGGGTCTATTGTAAAAATCTTCTCAGGTGTAACAGGTTTAGCAGATTTAAGCAGAGGTTGCAACTGTGCCCCACACAGTCGTCAGTGACTCTCGCTCGCCTCGTTATCACTCGTCAGCGTGATCGCAATCGCAATCGCAATCGCGTCCAGCACAATAAAGGAGCAGTCAATTGCTAATAACCCTTGTAGCAGCCAGTTCAAATTGAAGAACTGAGATCGATTGGTGCATAGATATCGTCCAAGAATAATTTAATTGCAATTCTAGCACCATTCGAAATCAGTGCTTTGTATTGGAACCGATCAGCGGCGCATTTGCACAAAGTGTTTCAAGTGATTTCCATAAAGTGATTCAAGCTCTTACTACGATCACAGTCAATTGACTCTAACCAGTGTTAAATTGGGTGCATCGTTATTTCATTTTTCGATTTTTATATACTTATACAAACTTGTAAGTAATGGCTAAAAGTGACGAACGCAATCACGAGCGAAGCCGTCAAAGTGCAACAAAGGTTTCTCATTGCCGCTGAGCTGCCGCGATTTGACTCAAACAGCGAAATATATAATATGGGTCACATTTTACATACCTATCTTTATATATTAAACACTCATCATGGTTTTTTTTAGTTAAGTTTTCCACACTATATAGAGGAAATTAATTTGATATTGTTAATCACATCAATAGTCAGACTATTTTAGAGCAGTCGATATTGATGGAAAAGATTTCTTAAAATTAAATATAACTAATGAATCAAACAATCAAAGCATAAAATTGATTGAAATCCCACTTAAGAACAGGTTTTATCAACAAGTGAATAGACTTTTTCCATACCGTTAACATTTGTGGACGCCATCCCTTAAAATATGTGTCATATTTGATATACCTGTCTGAATACCATAAATATAAATTATGATCTGCTTGTTTAGGGTTTCCCCATCTACAAGACAATTTTTATTGTTTGACAATCAAAGCATATTCCTATCAATGAAACTCGACATTTTTATTCACAAGAAAAGTATTATTCGATTACTTGATTGGAATCCCACGTAATGGTTTTATCAGCAAATGAATTGACTTTTGTTATCGTTTTGTAAATTTTTGAGAACGCCATAACTTATCAAATTTTGATGCATTTAAGCCACACACGATTTGATTTATTTATACAACTGTCATTAGGAAAGGTGATGAGAATTGATTTGAAAATAATTTCGCAGCTCTTATCAAATATTTAAAGACTTGCATAAATCTAATTTGGCTGTCAATAAATCAATTCATTAATTAGTAAAGCTTTTACTGCTAAACTTGTGAAATTCACATTGTATTTCTTTGTGAAAGAATTGAAAGCCTATTAGAAATTAATGATTTCAGGCACGCTCCCGATCGTATTTGTTCAAAGTTCTCGAGATTCCAATAATAGCAGAATCTGATGAATCTGATGAATCTGAGCTCTGAAATGTACTCTTTTGCAAAATTGTCAAACATGTCAGTCAGTTGGTGGTAGGTGGTAGTTGGAGCTTCCTCAGCTGATAGCCGCGCAATGTGACATATGGAATCTTATCTGGAGCGAGAACCTAATTGCTTTCTTAATATATAGCCCCCATCATCGGCATTCTGCAAGTAAGACTCACACTATCTATCTATATAATGCCCAACTCCCAAATGCTGTCAGTTAGTCGGGTTGGTTATTATCAAAAGACAAGGCGTTCAAATGAAGCAAGGTGCGCACAAATAAAATAAAATATTAAATTAAATGAAATAACATAAGAATAAATAATAAATTGTTGGCGTTTGCAGGAAGCGTTGGGGTTGTCGTCCTGCTGCTGGCATTTGCTGGTCAGCTGCATCTGAGCACTCAAAAGGAGTATTTGAATAGTCAACAGGATATTTGCCGACTATACAAGGATAACACGAAGATACGTCAGCCAGGCTACTGCGATCGCTGGATTGTCTGCAAGAACTCAAGGACAACAGAGGGCGAGAAGTGCACTGGTACCACACCAAAATTCAATCTGAGCACGGGCAAATGCGCAAAGGCTCTTGAGAAAAAGGATACTTATTGCGATGCTCCGTGCACGACGAAGACTGTCGGCTACGTCGGAGACACCTTCAATTGTGAAAACTGGTATTACTGCAACAAAAAAGACGCTTTGAGCAGTGGTATTTGTGAAGGTGGCAGGTACTTCGACCAGGCGAGTGGAGGTTGCTACTATCCACAGAACACGCATTGCAACGCATATTTTGAGATCTGCCAGGTGACGCCCGTTGGAGTTAAGGTTAAGGACGAGCTCAATTGCAATTCTTATATCACCTGCACCAAGACTGGAGAGATGGTTCGCAATCAATGCGATTCAGGAAAGTACTTCGATGTGTCAAGTGGAGAGTGCATCAGAAAGGCGCTGGTTAAATGTGAAAACCATCCGCCACCGGTAGATGTATGTGGCAACAAGAAACTGGCGAAGCGAAACGTATTTGTTGCCGATGGAGCCACCTGTCGCGGATATTTCTATTGCCGTGACATGGGCTCCGGCATACCGGATCCAGACCCAGTGTGGCACCAGTGCCCACCAAATACCTTCTTCAATGAGTCACTGGAACTTTGCCAGGACAAAAGCGCTTGCAAGTGCTCCGAGGATCGATGCGATGGACGCAAGAGTGGCCGCGAACTGATGGAAACCATGGGTTGCCATAATTATGTGGAGTGTGTGGACGGGGCGGAGACGACACCTTCCCGGTGTCCGGGCAATGAGTACTTTGATATAGACACTGAACAGTGTACAACTGAATTAAGGCGTTATGAAATATGCAGTTAAATTTCTTTTGAAGAATAAATTTGTTAAGACAGTCCAAACAACTGTCACAGCTTATGCAAATTTACTGAGAATTGGCTAAAGCCAAACAATTATTTCTGATGCAAGTTCATTTTAGCACTTATCACGGCATAATTGGAAACACAAGAAAATCGATTAATTGCAATAGAATATAATACAATTTGAGCGAATTCGGGTTTAAGTATCAAAACAATATGTGAGTAGTGAAACTGAGGAGTATACAAATATATACAAATAATATATAGCCAAGGAATTGTGGTATCTGCAATTAAATTTCGCATGAGGAACTCATTTCATAAATCAATTACAGCTGTTCTGATTCATCTTAATTTTATAATGTTTAACAGCTTAATTTAAATAATATAATAATAATTTGTGGGATTTGGATTGTAAGGAAGTAGGTGCTGAGTAGAGAATGAATATTTATGTTATACTATCTAAAAATTTAGTACAATGTTAGTATACAAATTTCGTTTATATTTTGTGCATTTCATTGAATATTGTGAAATTAAGTCTTAACCTGCTCAAATCAAATGTTGTTTCTACTCTAACCGTTGTAAGAAAAACCTGCATCTCTATTTGTACTATACCTAGTAGATACATACATATATACATAATTTGGTCGGGCGAATTGCTTCATTCATTTACTTACACCTATTAAACTTTTGTTTAGCTATTCTAATTTAAAAGCTTAAATCAGTAAAACAACAAAAGTCGAAAATTCACAATAGTGCATAAGATACCATAAAGCAGTGCACTGCGAAAGCAGTTTATTTAAGCTTTTTTCAGTTGTTGCACTGCTTGCACAAGTTTATCAAGCAGTTAACACACGATTGGCGCGTTCATTTAAAATGGACTATAAGCAAGTGGCAATTTAGTATATGAATTATGAATTATACACCTACAAATTGAATGCATCATTTTGGCAAACTATTTGTGGACAAATATATCAGAATAGTGAAATTAAAATGACGATGTTGTACAAATTCTCCTCAATATGAGAGTGGCAAATTATGTTTTACAGTTAAAATTGTTTTACACTGACCCAATGCCAATTCGTCTTTTTAAAGGACTTATCCTTAGTATGCAACCTGCATGGAATCCATGGCAACCATTTGCATATCGAATGGGGAGTGCAGCTGTTTACTGTTAGCTGTTAGGTGTCAGAAGGAAGTGCACCGGCTCATACAACTCCAGCAAGGGGTGGCTTAACTCCCATATCGGAGAGTAAAGTACTCCAATTTTGCAGAGCTGCAAACTGCCTTCTAAATTTCGCTTTTCCCATGTATACACTTTCGCTGTAATTTTTTTTCTTGTAGACTTCGATGTGATATGAAATGCAGCCCAGAAACAAATGCGAAAAAATAAAAATAATTTGTCATGAAATTGTGTTAGTCAGGTTAATTAGCTTGCTTCTTCTGTCTGCTTAACTTATTTCGAGCTATTGAATAATCATATTTATTTTATACACACCACATATAAAATAGTTAAACTAATATTATTTACAAATATAGTTTTTGTATTCTAGCAACTACATTTTTATTCTTTGCAAAAAATTTTAATTTTAAAATAAAACACAAATTGTCTTAATAACTATTACACTACGACCGCATAATTAGATGCAAATATATTCCATATATACCTTTATATATATTCATATATATATTTATGTATAATTATAATTAACTATATATAAAAATTATTATTATGCACTGAAGATTCTTTTGTCTTCTGATTGGAAATTAAATTCTCATTCCTTAATTTATTTATAATGTACGTCTTAGGTTATTTTTGCAATAGAAATAAATATATAACATTTATCGAAATAATATCAAATAAATAAGGATACAAATTCCATTTTTAGTACAATCCGAGTTACCTTTTAAGCAAAACCCTTACCAATGCCAAGTTTATTTTGTTTTAATTTAGACTCAAAACAGTGTATAACTTTAAAGAATTGGTTTTAAAAATATATAAATAAAAATACAAATTTAATGATTTGAAATGAACAGTGAATAAATTAATAAAATTAAAATTAAAGATAATAAAGTAATAAATAATGAAATAAAGAATATAAAAAGTATCAAAATCTAAAATGGTGTAAGATGTATTGCAAGGAAAAAAACATAGTCAATCATTTATAAAGTAACTAGGGTATCTGTGAGTCGAGCACTTTCGATTACTTATCAGGTGTGTTGGGGAACTCAGACAACACCCTGGAAGTTGTGCACGTTCGAGGGTTGTGCTTGGTGCAAAACGATTGTTGTTAGTTTTCTGCTTAGTTATCTTTTTTCTAGAACTTTGGCAGCGTTTCATTCAATTGCGTGTGAAGCTGGCTGGATTTCCTTTCCTTGTAATATCGAGTATATATATAGTTAAATATGTATATAGACAGCCACCCTCTAAGCCTGTTCCGTGCTCCCTTCACTGGTTTCACTGCCTTCAGTGGCGTCACGTTCGCTGCACGCCATCGTCTGCCATTTTGGGTTTTCCTGCAGGAAGCTTGCATATTTTACGTGCCCCATGTTGCCATAGTTGTTGTTGTTGTTGTTGCTACTTGTCTGTGTGGGCATCTGTCTGTGCTATGTACACTGTGCTCGTTGTTCTATGTGTTCAGTGTGCTGGTGCCCCAACTCTTCACTTTTATCGATTGAAATGTGTCTCAGGCTGTGAAATACAGGTCATTGATCTGCTCGTGCCTTGCAGCGACGAAATATTTCTCGTATCGCTTGGATTAGGAGTGAGCCGAGCAGCCAAACCAATTGCAGCTCATTTATATGGCACTGCCCGGAGCTGGCTGCTACTAAATTGCTACATATATTTAGTTAATTAGTAGAGAAAAACTTGGTCAGAAGTGCTGAAGATCAAAATAAAAAACGATACAAAATAATAAAAAAAAAAAATGATATAATTTATTAATTATATTTTTAATTACTTTTATTTTATTTTAAATTTCAATTTAAGAATTAAATATTTGCGATTTTATTATAAAAAATTATACCGAGTTTGCTTATTATTTTTTTACAATTAAATCGCAAGGGATCAAAACTTAACAAATCGTATAAAATTGTTCAAAATATATAATATTATTAGCTTTGTTTGTCACATTTAAATATAGATAATTAATGATTGATAATTAACTAATTAATAATTTTCTTTAATTATTATTTACATTCTGAAAATAATTTATCCATATATTAATTTTACCAACCCACAAAATAAATTTATTTTCAAAGATTTACAGTAGGAAAATGTAAATATAAATTAGATAAAAATCTGCTCATACCTGAAATATGATATATATAAATACACCATGTATTTGTCGTAGAGTCGTAGAGAATCAACCACCAATTCAAAAACTGAAAACTGAAAACTGAACAAGAGCCAACCCAAAAGCGTCTGCCCCAGTCGCCGTTGCAGTCGTCGTCGCAGTTGCTTCGCTTCTTTGTCACACAGATGCCGTGTTGTACAAAAGAGCCGGTCCAGGACGCGAACGCGAACGTGGTCGAGAATTGTGGACTGAGGACGATGGCAGCGTTGTGCCGACGAGTGGCAACGATAACGAAATCGTTCTAGCTTTGGGGTAGTGGAGCAGTAGTCAGCGAGCTGGGTGTGCTTGATGTCATGTTGGGCAAACTGTACCAAAATTGCGCATTGAAATTCGCCTAGGCAACGAGCAGCAGCAGCAGACGGCAGAAGGTAGTCCAAACACATTAGACCAGACCAAACCAGACCAGACCAGGCGCAGCCTGGCCTGGCTTGGCCTGGCCCAGACAGTGGTAGAAAGAGAAACCAACTACGACTTATGGCCCAGGATGTGTTTGCTAAAGTTGTAGCTGTCAGCATTTATTTTTGAGGGTTGCACTCCGCCCGGAAAATGGGAATTAAAATAACTGAAAAAATAAGAAAGAGAGAAGCAACAGCGACAACAACAGCAACAACAACAACAACAACAAGATCCAACAATCGAAACATGGAGACGTCTGTTGTCGTTGGCCATAGCCAGTGAGTGCGGTTCAATGACCAAATGCCGCCGATGGTATCGCTGCATGTGAATTGTCCGCACCTACCCAAAATCCAACGCCACATTGCAACATTGCAACATTGCCACAACGCTCTAATGTGACTAAGGAAAATTCTCGGGGCCGTGGCGAATGCGCAAACGAGTTGCAAGGTCGATGAACGCTGTTACAGTTGCAGTTGCAGTTGCTTGCAGCAGTTGCAGCTTAAGTAGAAGCTGCAGCTAAAGCGCAGTTAAAATCTAGCGTTTCTAGCCAAACACGTTTTCCGCCAAAGCCACGCTTAATTTCTGCTTAAGATTTCAATTGTCTGACAACGCTAACATTTTCATAAATCAAATCATTAAAATATTTCTCCTAGATTCAATATGGTATCTTATATTATCTGAGACTTATTCCAGAAGAGTTAGAGATAATTGATTAAATATATATTCTATTTGACCTTAAAACTGTTTAAAAATTTGTTAATTATTTATTTTAATTAACGATTACACCACAAGTCATAAAAAACAAGTAAGAATTATAATCACTATAATTTGGTGGTTTCTTATAAGATCTTTATAAAATTTAATCAGTTGTTAATAATATTTCAATGTATATTATATAATGACTCTAATATTGTCTCTTTTTTGGAGATGAAAATAGCAAGAAATTATTTATAAAATGAAATAAGGAAAGGTTTTTTTTTAATTTTAAGTCTTTAGACGGACATGGATATATCGACTGATTTTTTGATGTTGATCAAATACATATATACTTTACGGTATCGGATGGAAGCCTTCTAACTTCAACATACCTTTGCAGATGACGTTGTAACCCTATTTACCAATTTTTAATATTTAGCTGGGTATAAAAAGTGTAATCTATAATAATGTATGGTATTTTTTATACGAAGAGTTCTTATGCACCCAGTTGAGGCAACATTCGAGTTGACTAACAGCGCATGCGTCGTCGGGAACGCTCCCTAGCTAGCAGCAACATAGGATAATGGCCTTTGGAGTCGCTCGCTGATGTTATAATCGCTGGCATCGTTGCTCCAAACCAGCATTTGCACAAAAGAGTCATCGTCGTCGTCGTCATCGTCATCATCGTTGAGCTCCCCGCACTCTCACTTGAAGCGCATGGAGGCGCTGCAGGCATTGACACTGAATGTGCCCCTGCTCGTGTTCGTGCCTCTGCCTGTGCCTCTGCCTGTATTTGCGGCAGTGGCAGTGGCAGTGGCAATGGCAATGGCCATGGCACTCAATATGCTTCTCGTGTGTTCCGCTTGTGCCACACAGACACACCTTGCCTGACCCAACTATTTGGCATTGCTTTATGTCATGGCAACATGCTAAGCACTAAACAATACCCGACTCTGAATACTCTGCAAACACTCTAATTGTGCATACTATTTATAGATAATTTTATATATTCAGTTAACATATATTATATAATATTATTCCTAAGAGGTAGAATAATACCAACACATTAACAGATTTACTTTTATTTTTTATTAATGTGCACTAAAAACAGTCCACTAAATAAAAGTTATGTTTTACAAATTACAAATTGCATATTTAAAATTTAAGTAGTAAGTCTGAATTGTTGGGGATATTTCGATAACTTGCGAACTTTAAAAATTAAATTTAAATTTATTGTTATAAGGATTAATTATAAAAAACAAATTACATTAAATGACTTAAGGACAAAGTATTAAAACTTTACCAATATGTTGTGGGGAAAATATACTTGTAAATTAATTAAAATTATTTGTCAATTGACAATATTCGTTTGTCTTATTTATAATGCAGACTAATAAGATTTTTTTAAATATATATATTGTTTTTATTATTAGGATCTAACACAATTCACAAGCAACTAGCAAGAAAATATATTTCATTGATAGCCTTATAAGAACGTTGAATTTTGTGTTCTGTATATAATAAAACTACACTCAGTTTAATTAATGTAAAAATTCTAAAATTATAATGAATCAATAAAAATAATTTTAGCTTGCTGTTGGGATTTTTAGGGAGTTGTATTATAACTAAGTGACAATATATTATGCTTGAGCTAAATAGGCCCAAAATTCTAACGAAATATGCAAAGTCAAAATAGGAAATCTTTTCAAAGTTGAATTTGATCTTGCAGAATTGCGTTTTAACTGATTAATGGAAAACATGGGGACAAGAATATTTAGAAAACGCAGAAATGTATTTTGTTTAGGATTCAGGTCTTAGGTAAGCCTTCTGTGGTATCGGTGAATATGGGAGTCAGGTGAGTATGCATTCAAGAATATGTTTGGCCAACGATTATGAAAACGTTGTTAATATACATACACAATATAAGCGTAATAATCGACAATTTTATCTAGCTTTCCATTTGGATGTACATCCGAACAGAATGCGTCCTTTTTGCAATTTCACTAAATGATGAAAAGTGCAACACAATTAAAATGAAAATCAACGAAAAGCGAAAACTTTATACATAAAAGTATGCAGGGATACACAGGGATTCACAGACTCACACACACATATATATATACACACATACACATATATACACACAGTAGAACAATAACAGACTAACCTATTGTAAAGTGGGCAATATATACACATATCAGCATATGCATGTGAGTGTGCATGTGTTGAGTAAATACAAATTTACTGTTGGCAACAATTTCCAAAATGGCGTCGCATCGTGACTATCTTGCCACTCGCTTTCTGCCTCGCCTCGCGCCCCATAAAAAGCCCTCATGCAACGCAAATACACGTTTACCAAAGGTTTTTCGCCTGCTGCACAACTCCAGTGCAGAAAAGCAAAGCTACAACGGAGCTACAACATCGACGCCGACGCCGACGCCGACGCCGACGTCGACATCCACAGAGCGGAGCAGGTCAATGATACCAAAAGTTAACCCACACCAGCAATGTCTGCGTCGCACTTGAGTAATTTTCACAAAAAACAACAAAAATAAGTTGCAAAAAACAAGGCAGAAAGTAACAAAAAAGAAAAAACATAAAAATAACAAACAGCCAAGCCGCACCCTTTGGCCAAAGCCACCCACACACAAGCCCACACACACATCCACACAGACACACACACACACACACACAATGAGAATTGCAGCCACAGGCCCACAGTGATTGCCGCAGTTGCGAGTCTCAGAGTCATCGCCAGTGTCAAGTTTACGCCAAATATAGTATGTGTGTGTGTGTGTGTGTGTGTGTGTGTGTGTGTGTGTGTGTAGCTGGTCATGAACTCCATTCTCCATTTTCAATGGCACATAGGAGTCGTTGAAGAAAGACACCCGCACCCTCCCACTCACACACAAACACACACACACACACACACACACCGTTAGCACAAAAGCTCTTTTATCTTTCACATGTTTCATTTGTGCAGTGAAAGAGTCACTCGACTCCAGTGAAAGAGACACAAAGGAGAGGGGGGGGAGACAGAAAGAGCATAAAAAGCGAATGCGGCATCTAACTACATATCTATGTGTCTATGTATATATAAGTATCTATGTGTCTTGGCAGTCATGCCAACTCCCACTTGGCCTCCCTTCTCCACTCTCTGCTCTGCAACAGCAAGCTGCACTGACAACTGCGACGCCTTGTGCATCATTTATTGCCTCCAACTCTTTGTATCATTTTATCTTTTTATACGTTGCGCTGCTTTTTCCTGTGCAGCACTAGCAGCAGCAGCAGCAGCAGCAGCAACAACTCAAACAACAACAAAAACATGCCACGCCACAACTTGAACAACGCGGTGAAGGTCATTGCTACCAAAATTGTGTCTCCCTTTTGTCCTACTCTACTCTCGACTCAATTCGACTCGCATTCTCATTCGCAGTGCTGCAGACCAGAGCAAATACACACACACACACACACACACTTGTATACGAACAGTGTGTGTGCGCATTTCTGCATTCCCCGTGGTATATGCACATACACATTTATACATTCATGCATTCATGCAACACATGGATACAAAACATCCGCATCCAAAGCGGAGCATCGGTGCAACAGCGTTGCCAGACAGCCCCTCTTTTTGTTTACTTACTTTATTGTTACATACTTATTCTATCCTATTTATTTAAAAAAAAAAAAACTTATAAACATTCATTTTTCAAATTAATTTTTTTAATAATTTGAGTTGGTATTTGTAAAGCAGCTAATGTCATTAATCATTTTTTTTAAATCCGTTATATTTTTGTTGAACCTTTTTATTTAACTATTTGTTGTCATATATACATCTATACAGTTTTAATTATTTTTATTTTTTTTATTAAATTTCTTTTATTCGAATAAAAACTAAAGTTAATTAAGCGTATACTCGTATACTCGTATGCATTTATTACTCGCCAAAGATGGGAATTTTAAAATTGTAACTGTCTAAAATATTAAAAAAAAAAAGTTTTCCTTAATTTTGGTGGTAACTTGATGTTATTTTTTTATATTTAGCTAAGTATTCTAACTATCATTTAATATGTCATAATACAAATAGAATAAAATACATTACTAAATAAATTAAAATAATTACAATTTTAGATAACAAAATAATAAAAAACACTTTTAAATTAATTTTGACTTAAAAATTTACTTTAAATTTAAATTATATTACAATATTTATTTGTGAATTAATGCAACTAAATTAAAGACAGTAATAAAATGACATGAGAATAAATAGTTGGAGGAGCTAACCAAAAATAAAAAAACATTTTAATTTATATACTTTAATATTAATAATAACAATATTATTGATAACATCAATAATAATACAAGAAACTTATTATAATAATAATAACATTAATAATAATAAGAATATTTATATAAAATATGTATATAACACGAAATAATATAAAAACATTTTTATTTTTATATCTTAATAATAATAACAATATTAATACAATAATAATAATTAAAATAGTCTTACAATAATAACAACAATAATAATAATAATAACTATAATAATAATATGATTAATAATATATATAAGACAGATTTGGGACTTTGGCAAACAATTAGGCTAATTATATATTGTATGCAATTAAAATTTATTGGTTGCTTAATAAACTGATAAGTGTGGCAACACTTCTTGCCACATTTCATATTACAACATCTAGCTGATAGTCAGCGACTCGACAGCAAGAACTCGTTCCCTATTTGCGACCCGTTCCGCTCCCGTACCAGAGCCAAACTGTGTCTGTGTCACTCAACCCACTAAACTTGCACACAATGCGATGACGATGACGACGACGACGACGACGACGACGAAGCCCAACTGTGTGGAGCATTCGTGTTTGCTGGCGTCGTTACCTTCTCATACTCCATGGAGTTTGTTATGTGTGCAACGAAGTTGTTGTTGCTCGAATGCATACAACATTTTCAGCTGAACGCTGCTGGCACTTCTGATCCCTCTATGCATGTCTATGCCTCTCTCGTCGTTCCTTGCTCTCAGCTCTTCTCAGCCTGCTGGCGTTGGGTTCAATGTCTGGTGGTTGACCTACCCGTACCAGATTTATCAGCAGGACGCTTTGCCTTTTGCCTGCTGCGTTTTGCGCATTTGCTGTTGACTCATTGCACTTTGTGGCAACAGCAGCAAAACTACTACAAAACTCCCACAGCACACCCCACCCACTCCCACTTCCACTCCCATCGTCGTCTGTGTGACAAGTGAAAACTAGCAAAAGAGGATAAAAAAAAATATTTGCAATGTCTGCTCCAAAGTAAAAGTTGTGCAACTGAGTAAGAGCTGTGTTTCCCAGATACACATATATATATACATACATATATATATATATATATATATATATATAAATTTATATTTTTTTGGGTGAGGGACTGTTGCTCTAGCTAAGTGTGTGACAACTAAAATTACACAATGTTATTGTTGATGGCATCTTGGTGATCAGACAATTGCTCATCAACATTTTCGCTTGATAGTTTGATTTGATTGGCTAATCTGCTTGGCAACTGGGATGCTGGTGCTGACTGCATCAAGAGCTCTTCAATTGACCGTGGGCATGGCATGGCATCTGGATTCCAGAAAGAATATTCCTCAAGTGGTGCATTCTATTTTGTGGATGGTGCGCTGTGCATGTAATCCAACTGGTTTTCCATTTGTAATTTTACTCGCTTGGCCAGTTTTCCGCAACTGGCCCCAACTGGAGGAAGGAAAAGCCAGCAGACCGCACTCGAAACTATTAGAAGATTCAAGGCTAAGGCTGCATGTCTAAGGCTAAGGTCATTGCCATGCAACGTTGCTGCTATAATACCCTGTATCTCTCATTTTACATACATAGGGAATATATATTATACGTTTATTGAAATTTTTATAGTTGTAATGGATATTTTTATTTAAGCATTAAACAGTGAAAATAATTTCCTAAGCTTTTATAAAACTTATATATGAAATATAACGTTCAAGTTATAAGTTTAAAATAATTTTGAGAGAGACAAAAAAAATCTATTTTTTCCGAAAATGTTGAACTATTATTAACATTTTATTTAACGACAAAATAAGTTCACCACTTTTAAGAAGAGTTTAAAAAAAATATTAGTACTCAAGTTACATATTAAACGAAATGCCATTAAAATTAAATAATAAAATAAAAGTAAAAATTTAATTTATATAAATTTTATTTAGATATTCAAATATTTATTGGTTGTTTCAAAGGGAGTTTTATACCTTATTAATTAATTTAAAAACAATAAAAAATTAGAGTAATGCAGACAAAATGGAAAAGACAAGAAAAACGGATTTTGTTAGTTAAAGTCAAATAAATTATTTATGTAGATTAGTATCTTTTATAATTCATTACATTAATAAAAAAAAATAAAGTTTTTATTTATTACTGTCCGCTCAACATTTAAGATTCTAATGACTTTTATGATATCAGTTGCACCATAATTATACAGGGTATTTTATGTGCTTGACTGCGACTTCAAAGTTGCATGCTCCATCAATGCTTTTGCATTTGAATGCAAGTTGGAAAACTAGTTTTTCACCATTGAGCTGGAAGACAAAAGCCAGTTATTATTATTTTCTTTGTTCTTCGGGGAACTAACTGGCTTAGCCAGTTCTTGGCTTACCTGTCGCATTAGAGAAAGTTCTGTGGGTATGTCGCAATGTTGGCTAACAAGTGATTACAGGGGAGAAAGTACTCGTACTGGTAATAGAAGAAAGTACTGCAAGCGCCCCGATTGTCATGTGCAACGCCAATTGGAACTAGGTAAGGTGAGTCACTTTTCTCACAACCTTCAACTTGCACCCCGCCACTTGCAACCCTCGAGCGGAGTCGCGTTGAGTAGAGCTCTGCTGCGACTGCCCCTGTTGTTGCAGTTGCTGTTTACCCATGGCCAACAACTGGCAGCGTGTGCCACGAATGACGAATTGCCCTGCAAAACTGACATATGCAATTTGTGCAACTTGTGTATGCTTTTGACACAAAATCAACCCATTCCCAAATGCTTTGATCCAGATTCGTTTAACAAGCGCAGGAGGAGTTCACAGTCAACCACTGTGGAATCTTCTGGGTTATCACTAATTATTTTAGCATTTAGCATATAATGGCCATTTCAAATGTAGACAAGGCCTCTTGGAATTTGTTGCACATAGATGCAATCAGCAAATATTTAAAATGATTGGAATAAAATTGTTGTTGACATGCTATAAATTTCATAAAATGAAAAAATTTCTCACATTTTTCATTATTTATTTTTACTTTTAATTTTAAGCTTCTACTCAAAGTGAAAGGGTAAAGTTGTATCATTATAAAGCAGTTAAAAAGGTATTTCATGATAATCGTTATGTTGAGGTTAGGTCATTTTATCATGTCTCTCAGCGCTTTGTTGCTCTTTAGTGAAAAAACTGTAAACTGTAAAAAAATATTGATTACAGTCGCAGTTACTGTGTTGCAAAAGCGAGAGGAGTGTGCAACCCCAATTTCAGCTCTCCCTCAACTAACCATCGAAAAACGAACTAAAATTTTACAAAAAGGTACCAAAAATGCTTGTCGTGTTTTCTGATATAGCCCAACTCCCGTTAATAATTAAAAGTTTAAATTGCAGCTAGTTTTAAAAAGATATCATAAAGAAATAAAGTTTGGGTTGCATTTCGATGGTAAAAAGTGCACTTGAAGAAAATAAGTACTACTGTATTGCACATTTTAGTTATGGAAGTAGTTTGAATAGATTCCATAATCATGCGTATAATCAAAATCTACCTTTCAATGTGTGCCAACCAGGAATAATTCAATTTTATAAATTGAGAATAATACTTGATCTCAGCAACACACTAACCTACTCAACTTTAATTTTGAGTGTAAACCTTTTTTACAATTTACAAAAAGGTGCTCTATAAATTCCCATTCTTTTTATCCAAATGACTGTCTATCACAGCTGAACTCAGCCAGGTTAAGAGGCAAACACGTGTTCTTATTGCTGCTGTTGTTGTTGTTGTTGTTGTTGTTGTTGTTGTTGGAGTTTATTCACTTGACTAATGTGCAAAGTACAAAAGCCATGACGAACTTTGACCTGGCGTTTAACCTGCCCTCAGAGTCATCATCAGCAC
Organism: Drosophila dives; assembly: GCA_035042365.1. Taxonomy (NCBI): domain Eukaryota; kingdom Metazoa; phylum Arthropoda; class Insecta; order Diptera; family Drosophilidae; genus Drosophila; species Drosophila dives. The sequence goes on along the minus strand of JAWNLJ010000133.1, from coordinate 1,560,380 downwards.
TGACATCAGGTGCAATGGTCACACAATGTTGTCGGCGCCAGCTAAGCCACAAAAGATTACTCATCCACAGCCAATGCGAATGATTCAACAAATGTGCGCACCTTTTTGTGCCCCATGCACACAGCCCAAATGGGCACAGCAATGCTCCTTCGGCATGTCCTGGCGTCAACTCCAACGTCATCGGGATGGGATTCCAGCGACACCTAATGAGTCACTGACCGAGCTGTGCTCCGTTTTAGTTTCTGTTTCGGTTTCTGTTGTGTTCTGTGTTTTGGGTTTTTTCGTATTTGTGCATAAATAAGACAAAATTGAACTGGCGTCGCGTCGCCTGGTTTCATTGAACTGCTAAACGGCGACTGACTTATAGCATACATTTTTGGGCTGAGCTGTTTTAGCCCCAAAAATCGGTTCACTTCACGCACATTGACCTAATAATTGGCCACAATTCACTTCTGCCTGCTACGGTCTCTGTCTGTGTCTCTGCCCGTTAATGACCCAATGGGGAGCCTCGTCTATTGCCTCGTAAAATTTGAAAATCGAAAATTACAAACATCAAATCAGCATTCAAATCTAGTCTTTAATACTGCAAGAAATGTATGGCATTGGAGTCGTTATAGACAGGCATCAATTGATTAAAGTCAAACTGTCTTTATTTCTTAAAGTCCAATCCTTTTATATCTAATAATCCTAACTTAATTCTATCTGATGCACAGACATCTGCGGGGATTCATTCAACCCATGAAAGGCTTAGTTTTTGAAAATGTTCTCTACTTTTACTTATTTTATTCTATTCTACTTATCTGGATAATAAACATGTTTATCTATCTTAAATTGAACACCCAAATTAACACATATTAAACATAAGTTCGAAGCAAGACTCCAAACCGAAAAATTCTTTTAATTTTTATTTAATATTGTGTAAAATTGAATGTCAGTCAAAACTAGCATATTTATTATATTTATTAAATCGCTTGTTGCTGATTTCCTCGAATCTAAGAATAGGTTCTCAAAAACTTTATTGTTCTTCTGGCTCTTTTAATTCTTGTAACTAATTATCTATATTTATTAGTCTCTATTTTTATTATTAGTCATATTTTGCGTCCAATTTTTGACATAACTATCAGATAGGCAGTTCTAAATTATTTTTTTTCAATTTCTTTTTTTTAATTACAATATAAATCTAAAAGGTCAGTCAAATAGCTATATGGACTCGTAAAGTGATGCTGATAACGCTGAGAACATATATATATATAACACTTTATGGAATTGAATTGTTGCAATAAATTTCTAAAGGGTTCAACTAAAAATAATATTTATATAAATAAATATGTATTTTCTCAAAATTTATCTCCTTACTGATATGTTAAAGTTTAGGTAAGTAAAATCATTCAATGCTGCGATTGCAATTCTCTATAAAACAATAAATTATCTCTCAATATTCAAAATTAAGAGAATGAATTCTAATTCTAATAAAAAGCAGAGAATTTAAGTATTAAATTAAATCATTGAATACATAATTAACTTAATTTTCTTTTCATTTTAGGTTTTAAGTAAATTAAAAAAAAATTAATAAAATAAATTATTAAATAAATTATTTACACAGACAATTATTGTGGACTTTATCTAATTCGGAGTTGCCTTCGCATTTTTACCTTCCCAAAATGTCAATGTTAAAATGAATGGGGGCAGAGGGGTCTGTTGATGGCCATAGCTAGATATTGGCAGCAGTTAATGGGCGATAACCCTGAAAATTAACCTCGACTGTCCGGCAATCCAAAACTCAACCCACATCGCACGTCCACGCCCACTCAATGTCATTTGCAGCGGACACCAGCTGCAGAAACCGGCAGCCGGCTCAGGCAGCGCCCAGTCAAAGCAGACCAGCATTGAGAGCAAGAGCAGCCGGAGCAGGACCTGGAGCAGCTGAAGCAGCCTCTGTTGCAGTTGCAGAAGAGGAGCCGAACCAAAGGAGCCGGGTGAGTGTGCAAATGATGTACCCTTGTGCATGCGGAAATGCGCATGCTTGCGTGTCCTTGCCCTTGGTAGTGAGTCCTTTCCACACACACACATACACACACACACACATATATATAGCTGACTGCTGAGTGCCCCTGAAAACCGTTAACCTTCGTGCAGCGCAGGCGAAGGCTTTTGCAATGTGCAACGTGCGGCGTGGAACATGCGCGTTGCATTCAGTGAGAGAGCCAAAGTGAGAGAGAGAGAGAGAGATAAAGCAAGATGCATATATGCTAACAGTGAGTGTCTGTTGTGCCACCAAAACCCAAACCAAATAAATTTGATGGGGTGTTTGTCTGGCTGCCCCTGCCACCACCGACGAGGCAACAAATTTCATGGCTCTGTCATTGCCATTGACCATGATATTTAGCAAAGCGTCAGTCAATGCAGCCAGGGGTCGGCTAACCTTACTCTCAATGCAAAAGCCACCCAATTCCCAATTCCTTTGGAGGTGACACACACACACACACACACATATAGACACACACACACTGCGTGCAAGGCTAAGACAGTCTTAATTTACTTACGTTCCTTTTTTTACCGAAGTTGCAAGAACAAAAAATGGCATCTTGGCAGGGAATGCGTCTTGGGGCGAACCTACGTTTCAGCCACAGCTCGAGGTTTGCTTTCGATTCATTGCTCGAGGGTTGCAACTCCAGACAGACAATCCAATGCCCCACCCCAGATTCCATTTGCCACTTCGCAATTATTTGTATATTTGTAATTTGTATTCTGCGACAACTCCAGGAATTCTATGCCAAACTTTGCAACCCCAAAAAAGGCACAAAAAAACAATCTTCGCAAAAGGGGCAGAGGCAAAAACAACTGTTTCAGACGCAACCAAAACGCACAGCACAAATTTACTAAACTTACGCAATTATCAGATTCTCTGGAATGAAATTAAAATGTAATTATATATTTATTATATATTCATATATTAGATTTGTTAAACGAAGGTTACCTCTTCTCAGCAATCAGCATATTAAAAGACTTCTTGTTGTTAATAGAAAAAATAATATATATAAATATCTATTTCTGATATGTAATAATACAAGTGCTACAAATTTAATAATTTTAGATGCAGGGTTAATTGTTATGAGAATCAAGTACATAGAAGCTTCAACCGAACTAAAATTCCAGCATTCTTCCAGGCAATGGTGTTGATGCAGGAGCTATAAGCTCAGAAGGGGGCACAATAGATGTTTATAATATTAATTATAATAATAATATTAGCTGATTTCCTTCACCTGTGTATAAAGTATGTTGACTGAAACTGTTGACAACCAATTTATATTTCGCTTATATTAACTCAATACTTATTTTTGCTATTATTATTATTATTATTATGAGATCTCTTGTGCCCCCTTCTAAGCGAACAGCTCTTTCCTTAAACCAGATTCTTGCACAAATACAATCATTTTTGTGGGTAATAAGTTTTTTGAGCTAAAGATAAAAAGTAGAACAACAAACAATTTAGCTTAAATTAAAAATAAATATATTTATGATGTATTTAAAAACCCAGGAAATAAACAAGAAAAAAAATGCTAGCAAACATGTCGCAAAGAAAAAGTTCATTTAACTCGAATTTAAATTGCTATGACATACAAATATAAATCGACTTAAGTTGCTTGCAGTTTGCTGCATACCCGTTTTACTGAATTGGGCTAGGGTATAAGAGCAGCGCAAATCTGGTGCCCAACACTTCCGTTCTCGTTCTCGTTCTTGTCCTCTTCGGCGTCATCATCATCGCCGTCGCCGTCGCCGTCGTCATCATCGTCATCGGTCTGTTGTTCATTGCACCCCCAACGTATTGTACATTGACTTCTCTGGGCTACGCTTTGTTTTCTGCATTTGTCGACGGCAAGGGCAACGGCGTCGTCGTCAGCAGCAACGGCAACGGCAACGGCAACGTCGTCGTTGACGCCAACCAACGCCGGCGCTCTCCTGCTCTCATTCTTGCTATGCTCTTTCTCCATTTAGCTCTCTCTCTCTCTCTTGGTTGATTGGCAAGCTGAGAGAGATTCCCATACCACGACCTACCTTACCCACACCCGCAGTGCGCTTTCAGCTTTCTGCTTTGGGCTTTGGCCATTCTTCCGTGCACAACTCCAGCCCTGCTGCTGTCTGCGGCCGCTGCTTGCGTCGCAGTGGACGCTGCTGCACAAATTCGCAGTTGGCAGTTCGTTTTCATATTGAAAGTAGAATTTTTCACTTTTGCAAATTTTGTGTCTCGTTTCAGTCGCGTTAACGACGTCATGTCGCACGTTTGTTCTAAACTCGATTCTCAGCTCTGCTCCGCTCTATTCTTGTTCACAGGAACCAGTTCTTTCTCAGTTCTCCCCAGATATAACTGAGCTTGACTTCGCATGTTATTATTATGGTTAACAATGCCCCATGGTCTAGTCTTCGGTCTATATAAATATGCAATATCTCTTTGCTAGATGAGAGTTTAACTTTCATTTGTGCGGTAATCGTTTAAATAAATTGTGAAAGATCATTGTGCTCCATAAAGTGTGGTAAAGAATAAAAAAAAAATACAAACCGTGGATAAAAATTGAAAAGGATTATCAGTTACAATTAAGTAAGAATGATAATTATAAAAAATATAAGCATTAGAATAAAGACTGCATCAAAAAACGGACCATTCCTCTTCCTGATCGCTGCCTCCTTTCACTCTCAGGATCATTTTAGTAGAGCTATCGAAACTCGCCCCATAAACGTTGCCAGCCCAAAATGTCTGACTCATTCCAGTACAGACAGGCCCACAGGAGGCGCCCACTTTTGCACAACTACTCAACACTGCAGACATTGCAACCCTCATTAAGCACTCCACATTTCCCCAAAACCCAACCTTCAATGTCTGGACTGCAACTCCAGTTACCCACACTCACACATACACACACACAACGAACACAACCCCATCAACAAAATCCACCCATTGGCAGCCCATCTCTTGTTTTTAACAGTGCGCTGCTCGCTCAACTGTAGCGCCCCTGTAGACGCTCTGTTAAGCGCCAGTGACACACACACACATGCAGGCAGTTGCTATTAACCTTGCCTTGGTATTGGTGAACTTGACTGAAACACGCGCCAGCAGATGCAGCTCTTTCATACTCTTGCGCTCTCTCGGTCTCGGTCTCGCTCTCGATTTTTTGCGAGTGTGTGTGCAAATGTGGAACGGCGTAAACTGCACTGAGCATTCAGTGTTAAGGTCAATACATTTCTCGTATTATGCACACACGCACACATGCAGCAAGAGTCTAGAACTATGAAATTGCATTTTGTTTGCTGATTATTGTGTTGCTATTGAATTCTGTCGCTTGTCGCTTGCTTTTTTATTGCTCATTCCGTTTTGGGGTCAAGTGGTGACTCTGACTTTTGACAGACTGACGTTTACGGAAGCTTTTGAAGCTGTCATGATTCGCATGATTTATGAATTGACTCATCTTTTGAAACGTGCCTAGAAATTAAGACAGACAAGTAAAAATAGAGATTTTAACAGTTATGCAGTAATTAGTAATACAAATATAAAGAGTCATGAACCTACCTCAACGAACTGTAACTGTAACTGAAACTCACTCTCTCTCTCTCTCTCTCTGTCTGTCTGTCACTGTTATTGTTATGCATTAATTATACGCCCTGTTGTTGTTATTAGGCGGAAGTTACCGCCCACTCAAACTCCTCAAAACCACCCACAAAACTACCCCTTTTCCAGTGTCACGGCAACCCCCAGCTAAATACGTAGCTGCCTAAACCTCGACAAATTCGTGGGTCCCTCCTCATTCTGCAATTTGTTAACCCCAAACAAGCTGCCTTATTTTTTTGAGTTTGTGCGTGTTCTTGTCGTTTGCATGCTCATTCGCGTTTATTTTTGTTTATTTATGTTTTGCTTTTTGTATTCTTTACAGCTTTGCTTCCTTGTCCGTTATATCACACACAAACATACACGCTTATCTCCCTCTCACTCTCTCTCTCTCTCTCTCTGTGTTACTCTCTTTGCAGTCGGCTCTCTCTCGCTCTCGCTCTGACGTGCCCACTTTGCTGCACACAACGACTACGAACGGTTTTCACTTTCATTGTGCAGCTCATTCGCCCACTCAGCCACACACACAGTCAGATTCGCTCTCAGCAGGTTTTTGCTCTCCATTCTGTTCTGTTCTCTGTTCCGTTCTTTTTGTAGCCTGCAAGCTTTTTGCGATTTTCAGTTTCAGTCAGAGAAAGTTCGGCGCACGCATCGGTTGCGAATTGCCAGCGCGTCCCATCACAAACAAGTTTCAAAAACAAATCTCCGTCGCCAATTAATAAATTAACAATTAATTCACATTGCATACTCTAAACGAAATGTGCAACAATTATACAAGTGCAATGAATATGCTAAAATAGCCAGCTTGGCAAAGAAAAGTGTAAAAAGTGTTTTATTTAACATTGCCCCGTGTCCGTGTCCGGGTCCGTGTCCGTGTTCGCGTCCGCGTTGTGTCCTTGTCCTTGTGCAGCGCCCAACCGTCGGATTCGATCCCGAGCCGAGAACAGCTGTTGTTTGAGTTGTTGCTTGAATTATTTCCATATCTCGCCTCGTGCTCGTGCTCATCATCGTCCTCGCTCCTCGCTGCTCGTCCTCGTCCGTGTCCCCGCTTTTCGTCCTTGTTCTTGAACGCTGTGGGGAGCCCTCAATGTCAGTGGCAATCGTTGTCGTCGTCGTCTCATTGCCAGAGCCAATGTCATCGTATTGAGTTTGTGCAAACTTTTTACACACATGTGACACGCCCCCATCCCGTTGCCCCATCGCTCGTTCCGGCCCACTCCCGCCTTAGTCTCAGCCGTTCCCAGCTGTTGCACGAAAGTAAATCAAATTTGCTGTTGGAAACAGCTGCAAGAGCTGCAAATCTCTAGCAATGTGTTTTAACAAGCTTTACCTACTAAATAAAAGCGTAAATTACACGCCGCAAGGTGCGAAGGTCAAATGTCAAACATAACAAGTGCTAAATACAAAGCCAAAAATCAAAGGATGCGCTCATCAAAATATCTAATTGGAAAAAAAAACGTAAAAAGTGAAAACTTCATCCTCGAAATAAAAGGAGCCTCAAGTGCCCAAAAAAAATAGATATATCTTAAAATCTATTTTTTTCAAGCTTCAAATTGGGGCTGAGGTGGAATGCAAATTCTTTTCACGATAATAATACAAAAATACACTACAAAATATATATATTTTTATATATCTGTTTACCAGTACAATTGTACAATAACAAAAGGAAAATAATAAAATATATGTCTACTCAAACAAATTTAATGCTCAGGTGAAAATACAAAACAAATTAAATAATAATAATCGGCAACTATCGCGTTGTGTTTCATGTGCAAAATATTATAGATATAAAGTATATATCAAACCTATTTAAAACTTATATAAATCTTAAAACTACAGTTTATACGGCTAACATATTTTAAATAAACATACGGCTTTACTCGTATTATAACAAATAACAAAAAATCAACACTATAATTTATTCGCATATATAAATAATAATAAAATATATTCAAATAATAAAACTCTACAAGTATTCATCAACAAATACCACACATAAAATAATTCATATAAATAATGCATTAAATAGTGTATATTTTTTGCATATTATTCAACGATTTTAATCATCAACTCATCAATCACGCAATCAATCAATCAGGTCTTTAAAATATTTACAAATGTAAGTATTCCTTATGAGTAATTTTAATTTTGAAAAGATCTCTATCTTAGTTATACAGATTTGAAGATGTTAAGAAAGCTATACAACATTAAATTAAAATATATATTTTTATTCAGGTCTTTAATATTTAAGTAAATACTTTCATAGATCTGGCTTAAAGTACAAAATATAAACTTTATTGAACTACAAACATATCTGAACAAATAGCTTTATATATTTTAATGAATATATATTTTTTTGTAATTTTTAAAATTATATTTTATAATAACATATTAAATATTAATACAAATTTGACCGGTAAATTCAGGGTCAGTAGAGAAATAGAGAAGAAAAGTAAGAGGTATATTTTTAGATAGTCATCTGGGTATCTCTTATTAGAACACACTTATTAAAACCTTGTTGTTAGGTTTAAAAATGTTTTATAATTGTGTTCTCTTCATTTCTTTCTTTAGATACATAAAATACCTACAACATACTCATATATTCAAGGATCTGAGTGTTGATGGAAGAAAACCAACAACAACAACAACAACAACAGCAACTAGTATTATTAGAAATTAACATTTTCACCAAAATAGGCAAAACATTCTCAATCACAAGGCCTCATCATCAAATCAAATTTAGATCTATATAGCTCTGGGCAGGTTAAGGGACAACGCTAGAAGAAGTAAGAAACAAAATACTACGAATAAAAACTTTGCAACTTGAAGGCTGATACCATTTTGATAATCCAAAAGCAGAACAAAAAAAAAACACAACTCCAAAAAATATATTTGCAACAAGTGTAAAGAAGAAGAGACTGATTTTTACAAGAAAAATAAGAAGAAGACAGAGAAGAGGAAGTGACAAAGTAGCACAGAGGCAAAACAAAAAAAAAAAACAAAACAAAATATATAAAAAGTGATTCCGGATCAAATCCACTCAGAGAAACTTTCCATACAAAGATTTACACACAGAACACGCAACGCACATAACTAAAAGATTATATAGAAATATATAATTATATATATTTATATATATTGTATACATAACGAAATCGATTAACTTGCAACGATGCTGAAGAAACTGAAGTGCATGGAGGCAGCAGCAGCTGCTGCCGCTGCCGCAGCTGCCACGCCCCCTGCCACAAAGATTATCAAAACGGAGCCGGTTGACTTCGAGCTGCTGCACCTCGAGGAGCAGGAGCGACGCCAGGCCGAGCCGAGCAGCAGCAGCAACAGTTGCAACAATGTTGCAACACCACAGCGATACACACACGTACAAGTGCAGACGGTACCGCCAAGGCAGCCAACGGGCCTAACAACACCCGGTGGCACACAAAAGGTGATCTTAACGCCACGCATCGACTACGTGCAACAGCAGCAGCAACAGCAACAGCCGCAGCAGCAACGTCCGTTCAGCAAACACATCTACACACAGAGTGTGGCAAGCTCGAATGCGGAGCTTGCAACTGCACCGCAAATCATTATAACGCGTACCTCGAATCCGTTGCAAGCGCATTTGTCGCGTCGGCACTCGGCCAGCCCCTCCTCCAGCCACTATCAGCAACAGCAGCAGCAACGTGTGGCACACTCACCGCCCCCGCTGCATCATCAGCAGCAACAGCAGCAGCAGGTCGACCAGCAGCAGCAGCAACATGTGCGCGTCATACGCGATGGTCGCCTCTATGAAGAGTCTTTGGCGGGCAACCTTTGCCCCACGGTGGCACGTCGTCATTCTGTTTCGCCACCGCCGTTGCATCATCATTCCCGCTCGGCACCCGTCTCACCAGTCATAGCCAGGCGCAGCTACGCCAGCGAGCAATATCAGCAGCAACAGCAACATTGTCAGACGCCACCAGCAACACCGCCACCAACAGCAACACCAACCCAACAACAGCAACAACAACAACCGCAACAGCAGCACCAACAATTTATTAGTGGTGCCACGCCCACAGCTGCTGCTCGCAAGTTTGTGGTTAGCACAAGCACGCGTCATGTTAATGTTATTGCCACCAATAACTTTCAACACACGCAGCAACAGCAGCAACAGCAGCAACACCAGCAACAACAGCAACAACAACACCATGTCATCACCAATGTCAGCTCGAGCAGTTCTGCTGCTGCCTCTTCCTGCCCAGCAACATCTTCTTCATCCTCTTCGTCTTCGCACATTTTTCGCACGCCCATCGTCTCCAGCAGCAGTAGCAGCAGCAGCAGCAATAGTTGTCAGCAACAGTTGCCCGCTCAGCATCTTCACAGCCACAGCAGCAGCAGCAACAACAACAACAATCACAGCTCTGCAATGCGTCCGCCGCCACCGCCACCGCCTCCCAAATTGAAGCATGCCACCAGCCTGGGCAACAACAGCAGCAGCAACAGCAGCAGCAACAACAGCAGCAGCAGCAACATCAACAGCAGCAACGGCGAGGAGCCATCCAGCTCAATTCCTGATCTAGGTAAGTGTTTAGTGCTCATGTTTTTAGCTTGACTCACTTCCTTAGCGCCCCCAACCAGACCATAACTAGTTCACATATACATGGCAACATTGTAACTGTAACTTGTTGACCCTGGAAATAAACACACCCGCGATATACTCGATATACTTGATAAATCGACTGGTTCTAAAACACTCAACTACAAAGATCACACTTGCATAATAAGCACAACATTTGTTTCCAAACTGAATTGCGATAAACCATTAAATTGACATAATACCAAATCTGAACGTTATCGAAATATATTATTTATTAAAATAATAATAAAGGGCACATTTGAAAAATTCTGCTTTTTATATAATTTTGTTAATTTTCTTCCTTTTTCATCAAATTAAATATTTCATTTTAATTACATTTAAATTTGATATAAATTTAAAATTGTTAACTTACTAAACTTAATTTAAGGCATTTTTATAATATTTTATTATATATAATATTCAAAAATGTCTGTTTATTTTTTGCTATGTTAAATAATTATTAAATAAATAAGAATTGCTTTGTGAAAATTAACTTCTTTATTTAATGGCTGATCTATTTTGATAATTTAAATTTTTTTACATATTCCACTGTATTTCGAAGAGCATCGGGTCTTATCTTTAACACTATACAACAATTAAATATAAACACTTTATATTTTTAATTAACATAAATTAGTGCGGAGATTGAAAGTAATGTTTAAATAAATTAAATTGAATCAAACACTTTTTTGACTCCACCGGCTGTGATTTGGGACTATTTTCTTGTGTTTTCCAATTCGCAGAAACTATTTCCAACCAGTCTAATTTTGAAGAAAAAAGTTTTCCTCTTTCTTATATAAAATTACAGTTGGAAATCATTCTTCCAAAATCATTCTGATAATACATGTTATACAACATTATCTTGTAGATTTCCGTTAGTAACAATTTTACTATATATATTATTATTATATTAAAATATTAATAATTATCTTTAGTTACCTTTAACTGTTGACTGCATAATAATTGTTTTCTGTATAACTCTCAAAGAAGCTCAAATATATGTTGCAGAAATCGCCTGTGATATATTTCAGTTATAAAGTTATATTTAATTTATAAATATATAAAAAGGCGATAGCTTTATTCCTGCAATAAACATAAAAAGGAGACAAATTTAAAAATGGAAAAGGATTCCTTTTTTTATTTGCTTCCAGCATAAATTCATAAAAATTATAACTGTATTCTTGTAATGTCAGCTAACAATGGTATTCCAAATGCTTTTTATAATTATCGCCTAAGCCAAGATAAAAGTTAGGAGCACTTTATTAATTATTAGAATATTGACCCTCATGAGTAAAGTCCAGGTAACATTTGAGAAAAAATATTTATTTGTCTTTGTCAAATTTAACAAAAATAAAATGCTATGAAATGTATTTTTACGTATTTATTATTTATCGATGCTTAAGAAGATACAATTCTGAATACGAAAAGTAATCTCTAAATTCAGCAGATATTAGAAATACCTTAAATTTTGTTTACATATATATATATATATATATATATACTTTACTTTTACTTGAAAAAGAGACGTTAGACAATTGCAAATTTACTCCAATAACATTGACAGAAAAAATAAATTTAATTAGTCAACTAGCCTTAAATTTGTTGCCAGTTTGTTGCCAGTTTGTTACACAGTGTAAATCAACAATTGTGTTTTATCTGTGTAAATCGACGATTTATAGAGTTGTTGAACAGTTATCTACTTAATCAAGTTAAGTTGCTTTAACACATAAGTAAATACATATATAGTATTTCTGGATCCCGTTACAATCATGTTTTGCGGTTTATTTCACTGTTATAAAAGGTTAAACCAAACACAATTAACAATTAAATTCCGATTGCTAAGCTTTATGTGAATAGCATAAATATATATATTTATATATATATATATATATTTATATATATATATATGTTTAACGGAAGCGGTTAGCACTGATTAATGGCATTCATTTGATCCAGATTTTATACGAGTCACAAAAGTATACAAATAATTAAAATTGAATTACATCACAGAAGTAATTTTCTTATGTGAATAAAGTTATTTATATTTTTATAATATGATTAATGCATTTACTTATTCAGATTGTGAGCTGAGCTACGCCTCGAATTTCATTTCAGTTTAATTATCAATTTAAATTGAAATTATTCTGCGGGTGCGATTACCATTCGTGCCCCGCCTGCCCCTCCCGTTTCAAGCATTTCGGCAACTTGATTTTCGTTTCAATTTGTGTGTCATTTTTTTATGTTGGCTTTTTTTCCAAGGTTGGGTTTTTTTTTTGCCAAGTGTGTTAATTCTGTTTATACGATAATTCTTTTGCGTGTTTGTTTTTTTGCAATTTGCTTTGCTTGTGCGTCTGTCTGTTTGTGTGTGTATTGTTTTTACTGTCGTTTTTACCTTGAACTTCAACTGGAATAAACTTGGAGCGCAGAGCTTGCAATTCAGAAAATTTCGGCAGCTATAAATTGATCCAGCGTGCTCGACTTGAACATACCCTGCAGCAAACATAATAAATAAGTGTTTTATAGAAATATACTTTCTTATTAGCTTCCATTTATTTTGGGATTGGTAACAAAATAAATAAAAAGAAAAACATTTTCAACTTTGAGATTAAATCAAAACTAAACGCATATTTTTTTATTATCAAAAATGTGTAGAGGGTGTTAATGTGAACTTTGATTTTTTGATATCGCAATCTATTAGAATATAATATGTATTAAATGTATAAATATATATTATATATAATTAAGTAAATAGATAAATATAGTATATATGTGTTGAATTATAAGTGATATTTGTTTCTCAAAAATTACGTATACGATCGGCATATAAATAAAATAAAAATATGTTTGCTTTTTTTCGATCAATATAGACTTTTGTTTGTTTCCAAAAGTAAAGAATTTACATTGATAATTTTTCGGGGAATATCCGTTTTGTCTACTTTCGCCGAATAAATTTTCTGGGAATGAGGAAAAGCACGAACAAAGGCTAAAAAAGCAACCAAAACTTTTTTAAAATTAATTACAATCAAATTTAAATTTCCATAAATTTTGAAATTGCATATTAAAATTAGTATAAAAGTCATTTAATTCGTCCACACATAAAACTGTGATTAATTTTTACATGTTTATGCTTTGATTTATTTTTGCACACTTGTTGGCCATGTTTCCATTGAAACCTGTTCCCATAATTAGAACAGAAGAGAGAAATCCAGTTGAGAGTCTCGGAAACGGAGTTGGCAACGTCATTTACATTTGATTCTATAATTTGACTTCATTTCGGACTGTTCCTTTTTCGCATATATAATTCAATTAATTTATTTATTTTATATCATTTTAATTTTATTTTTTATTTCTTTTGTGCTGACAATAAAAAAGTAAACAAGTCTGTCGGCTTTTATTGAAAGTTAAGTTAATAAAAGTCAAGGCCAAGTTGGCTGCTGCTGTTCAAACTAATAGATTTGTTGGGGGGCTTTTAATATGGGTCGATGTTGTGTGAAAGTGTTTGCCATATAAGCTGAATTCCTGTGTCCCCTCTCCGACTGTCCAACTGTCCAACTGCCTCTCTGTCTGCCCTGTCTGCTCTGAACATTTTCAATGCCAATGTTGCACGCACACTTTCAAATCGAAATAGCTTTCTCTCTCTGTCTCTCTTTTTGTCTGCTACGCATTTATTGATAGATCTCCAACACGCTTCCTATCAGCGCCATCTGCTCTCACACAAACATACACACGCACGCACACACATGTATATACTTATAGGTGTGTGCGTGTATTTAAATACTCGTTGCAAAGCATTCTGATTTCATTGTTGATATTCGAGGGAATCTGCAACAATTGTCAACACAGTCACATTATTGTCAGAAATGCGTAATTCATAATCAATAATGCGAAACAAATATTTAATTACAGTCGAACTTCCCCGAAGTGAACTGCTAAACAATACAAGTTCCCCAGACTTTGAATTTGTTTTAAACAAATATTTACCATGCCAAAAACAATAAATTTTCTAAACACACAGAATTTTAATTATTCTCATATTACTTAAGTGTTGCTTTTAATAACTTGACTAAAGTGTTGTACAACACTATTCACCCAAAAATTATTTTTACTGTTCTTAGATTCTAAAATAATTTTTCAAATACGAATGACTAATTTTGAAAGGATCATAATCAGGATTATGAATTACGATGGCTCTAAATGCTAAAAACCACAGACGTAAATATTTTAATACATTAATTTAAAAATATAATAATTTATTAAAATTGGGAGTTTTTTCTATTTTTGAGAAAGGTTTTCTACAGATAAGTACGAATTCTTTTTAACAAAGTAATGTGAATTTATAAACTATTTAAACTAAATATTAGTAATAATAAAGATAGTGTCATATTTCTGTGGAAGACAAGTCACCATAAAATTAAGAATTGACTTGTTAAAATATTAAATAGGGCGTAAATTATTATACTCTCTGTGAGTATATAAAAACGAAAGTGTCCCCATCTGATCACACAGGTGGTATTATTTTTCACCAGAGACATGCTCGAGTCTATGGTGGATTTTTCTATGGCAGTAAATAAAAAATGTATAAATAAAACGCATACTTCGAATTCTTTATATAAATAAATATATATTGGATATGTAAAATACATACATCCTAATTAACTTTGATTTGAGAAGCGCTGAGAACAATTTGTCGTATTACAATCCTCAGCAACAGCAGCAGCCTTGTATTACACAATTCTCGTGCAATTGTATAACAGTGAAACAACAGTATTTGTTTCTGATATACATTGCGATGTAAACATTTCGCCTAACTCACTCGCCTTTAGCTGTATTAATAATGGTCAAATTTGCATTAGCCAAATACTGCTACACGATTGTATATTTAAAATGAGCCATTGGAAGTGTTATAAAACCAAATTAGTAATCGCAGTGAGCAGAGGCCAAACGTAACTGTTATACGTGTGTGTGTGTCTGTTATACAATTATAACAAATTTTGAAACGTAATGTGATGACAATGAATAAATAAATAAAGAAAAAAACATTTCACTTTCATACCTATTAAAAGTGAGAGATATTTAATACCAAGTAAAGTAATTCAGCATTCTGGAGAAACAGTTAGCAGAATGCGAGTATCTAGCAGACAAAAAAAAAAACAAATCCAAACACAAACCTGTTTTCTTCACTTTGCAACAAATACAACAAAGTAGAAGCACAATGAAAAGAGCAACTGAAATTACAGCAACAAAAAAAACAAAAAAATTATATAATGTACAATGCTAAAATATGCGAATTACAAGTGGCGAGCGCAATACACAACAACTACAACAAGCAGTAATAAGAACAAAAACAACAACAGCAGAGAAAAAACAAAGCCCAAGGTCATCTGACGTCGGCATTAGAAGCGGAAGAGAAATAGCAGCAAAATAATAATAATATACAAGTAATAATAAAAGCAAAAGGCGGCTACAAAAATGTGACACACTGAAAGCAAAACTTGTGAGAGATGCAGAAAGAGAGAGAAAAAACATCCACAGCTGTGTCTGTTTGTGTATGTATTCGGATGTCTGTCGCGAGTGTCAAAGAGAGCAAGAGATAGATGCAGAGAGGGGTGTGTGGAGGCAACACATTAGACAAGTGCAGGCGTAACGCTTTAAATCTAGAACACTTCCTGATGGGTTGCATAGGGGTTGGGGGGACTTGACAGCTATGACAAACTGTGACAATTAGCGAAAATCGAATTTGTTTACAATTACAGTTACATGCATGCTGCGTTGACAATGGGATGAGATGAACTTGAGATCCCCCTCCCCAATAATTGTTTTTCCGCACTGTCTCTCGCTCTTTCGTACGTTGTTGAGTTGGTGTTGATAACCGTTAGATAAAGTTCTCTCGATATCTCTCTCTCTCTCTGTCTCTCCCTCTCCCTCTGTCTGTCGCTCTCGTAACGTTTGCAATTACCGAGGTTTGGTAACGGTTATGGTAACGGGAACCTTGCGACTAGGCCAGCCAAGCAATGTTTACGCTGCGAGCGAGGTCTTCTGTAATCCCATTCATTTGATTCAACTTGATATTTGTTTTATGATCTCAACAACGGCAATTACATTAAAATTTGCAACTACGGGTAAAGTTTTTTCTTATTTATTTTTTTCGCTCTGACAGCATCACCTCAATGTCACCGCATCTGACTCATTGCGCAAAAGTTTAAAATTTCATCTCCAAACCTTTTTCTCTTCATCCAATCCAATTGAGTCATCGCATTTGAGTTAGCCTCCAAACGGTCACGCAGTGTTCCATGTAAGCCGCTGTTCGCTGCTCAAGAACAAGAAGATAACACAGAAGGTCGTCCAGTTCAATGGAACAGTAGTAACACTATTTTAGAACTTGAGAGAACATATTCAATTACATTCAGCAGTTGATCGCTTTTACTCTTGAATTTTAATGGTAAACTAATACATAAAACAATTTTTATAAATCGCCATGCATTTGGCGCTAATAATTGTTCAACTTATTATTCAGATAGCAAATGTCTAAAATATATGTTTGTGTCAGTAGTAGGTCTAGCAGTTCTAAAAATCAGGATATCAGGGTGTGTAAAATTTAAACAAAAAACTATGTATTTTATTTTTTATAAAAATTACAATACATGATTCTTAGAAAGAAAGTATTTTTCTTAAAAGTTCTTTATAGAAATATTATTATTTATTGAAAATAGCTTACAAACGGATATATATATATATATATCAGCCTGCTACTCTAATTATCGGTTGAGGCTTTTACTGAGAAATTCTAAAACATCCAAAAATTCACATTCAAGTATTGGCGTTTATTTAATATTCATGTATGTAAATTATCTTTAGTTCCAATTTTAATGGAGTTGCTTGTGTTTGTATTAACTGGCTATACTTTGCAGAACGGCTTTACTTACCAAATTTTAAAAAATGATGCCGTAAGATATATACTATTTAAAGCATCTCTTTTGGTTTTTCTTTTACTTTATGGGTTTGATATATATTCTTATTTTTCTACAATTATTCAAAGTTGTTGGAACTATAAAAAAGAAGACATAATTTAGAAAATCATCAACTTTTGGTTTTTACAACAGCTGTTTATGATTTTGTGACTGCCTTTCGAGTCAATTCCGCTGACAATCAGGTGTTTTTTTTTTAAATTTGAAGAAGATTTTCTTTTTTTCTTTAATTTTAGGTTGATTTCCTAAACTAAGTTTTTTGAGTGCATCCTGTGTTTTGTAAACCAATTTTTCTTGGAGGACAATTTGCTGATGTTTATACTTAAATTTGAATTGCTGTAAATTGTTGAAGCTGATTCATAAGGGAAATGTTTAGTACAAGTCCATTTGGGGCATGTTGCATGTTTGTATTAAAAACCTTTGGTTCAAGTTCAACAATGTGCTCAACAATATTATTATTATTCTGTTTCAAGAACATGGGGAATATTCCAGGAAGTGTAATTTTTCAACTGGAATAAAGTTATGTTTTTAAAAAATGAAAAAAAAAACATGTTATTTGTTTATAAAATGAATTTTCTATTGTGGCTGACTGCACATTTGTGCATTGTCATTCAGTAAGCCTGCTCGCTTACTCCCGCTGGCCCAGAAGGGCACATTTAGGTCATCAACCGGAAACGTCTTGATTACACTGAGAATAAGTGAGGCTCGAAAGTAAAATTGCGTGCTTAAAAATCAGCACAGACTGGACTGAAACAAAATGCAAACACAAATACAAATACACGGCTACATATGCATATATATGACTAGAATGGAGTGAAATAATTAAGCCAGCAGAGCAGAACAAGAGCGAGCAGAAAAGGGCGAATTTGTTTTTGTTTTGTTTTTGTATTCTTATAAACATATTTTGTATGTGGAAGGAAGCAGAGAGCAAAAGAAAACGAAATCAAAACGCACAGAGAATGGACAGACGAAGGTCTGATGATGGACACAAATCGAAAAGATACAAAAAAGAAAAGAAACGAAAAAAAAAAGAAAAAAAATCAAATTAAAGTGAAATCTGTGCAGACGATGACGAAGGCAACCAACGATGTTGAACTGCGCTGTGGAAGACCTTGAACTTTGCTTAAGCAGCACGCAGACAGAAATACAAAGGACGGAGGGTGGGAGAAGGAGAGCGCAGAAGAGCGACAAGCAAAACAGGAGGTGGAGTTGATAACAACATGCACTGGCAGTGAGCATAAAATCAAACTAACGAAGAAGAAGAAGCGCTAAATCAAGCCGTCGCGGCCACAGTTAATGATGCCTGAGGAGCTGCTGCTGCCTGCCGCCTGCTGCGCCAGCACAATGTAGGGCAGACAAAGGAGGCAGAAGAGCGTCGGCTGTCTGCTCGCTGCTGGATCAGCAAAAACAGAACTGGTTGTGCGTTGATTGAGAGAGAGAAAGAGCGAGAGAGGGAGAGCGCGCATTGGTGCAATGACCCACAAGAAAAGTCGATGGCTTGATGATCCCCTTGATCGCATGCCAGGCAAGGCAAAGCAAGGACTAGGGCGCTGGGCTAGCATAAATGCCGAGCAACTACAATAAAACAAAGCAAAGGCCTTGATATTGTCAACGACTTGGCGGCTGCTTAAGTTTAAAAATACAAATCAGCGTGGAGCCTACTTACACACACATACACCGACAGACAGACACTCACTCTCTGGCGTCACGCTTCGTCTGCGCCTCTAGACAAGGACGGGCTTAGAGGCAGCGGCGTCGACAGAGATAGAAACAGGCTCTCTATTTTTACCTCGCCTGCGGAGCGACGCTATTTCTGTTAAACTCTACGATGATTTTCGCGCCTTTAAACTTAAAGACCGAAGACTGAAGACTGAAGACTCCATGACTGGTGGTGGGGTGCGCAGAATGGAACGCCCTTGACTTGGGTCAATAGCATGAAAGAAGCAAGGACAAGGGCATGGGCAGGTCGAAAATGTTGCTTCCATTTAAATGCATCTTTTGTGCTTATAGACAACAAATATTTAAAATTTAAATATTATAATTATAAGAATTAAAAGGAGGTAGAAATGCCAGGAGATACCCTGAAGCCATCTCTTAAAACATATATAATCGTACTCTTCTTAAATATTTAAACGCTCATTGTATGTATGCTCTGGCTATTTTTAATATAAGATTTTCTAAAGTATGCCATATCTCACATCTTGCGGATTCTTTTTTAAAAGATCAATATTATGTCTAGATATATTCGTAGGAAGATATTGTCGACAATATCTTATCAAATTGACTTTTATTTTCATCGATTTGTATCTACATGTGAGTACCAATATTCCCCATGTAGAGTCTTTACTCGTACATTCATTGATATTGGCGCTTTTATATAGACTGTTAATCCTAGATCCCGCTTGGTAAATATTCTATTAAACAGTATTTCATTGTCTGGTACAAAATCAGCAAGAAAACTTTAATAATTAATTTTAATTGAGAAATTGAATTTAATGCTAAATTTAATATCACAGTTGGGAAATTAAAAACAGTCTACGGTTTTTAAAAAGTCATTGCAATATAAAGTCGATTTTGAAAAACTAGAGGATCAAGATTTTTGGCTTTTTATTTATAATTATTATTTCAAAAGTTAAATATTGTTAATCGAATATTTTTAGCTTTTTAAAACTAAATGTATAAATATGTAAATAATTTCTTGTACATTTATTTTTTAATTCGTTAGTTACAAAAAAATCATAATTTTTGAAAAATAATCACAGAATTTTTTGCAATCAATAAATGCCAAAGAAGAAAAGTATTTATTATAGGTAAATAGTTGGTTCGTACTTAAAAACAATGGAATATAATCGCTAGAATTGAATTCAATAAGTAAATAAAGAGAAACGAATTTGGATTTGAATCGATTCAAATGAATCTTTATTTTGTAATTTTTTATAAAAGTTGACAGAGCAAAAATAATTTAGAGCTTCTTGAAGAATTATTATAACACTAAATGCATTTAAAATGTCGCAAAATACAAAGAAAAATATTACTTGTATTTTTATTAATTATTTACAAGAATTAATTAAATTAAACACACGAATCGGGTGGAATAAATATGTGATAAGAAAGAAATGCACCTTTTTGGGTGGTGTGGATGTCGAGCAAAGTTCTCGTGTGGCCCACTAACCCACAGCCCAGTCGATTACCCGTCGATTAAGCTCGAGTGGATCGTTCAGCTATTTATGGGTCCGGGTGCCCCATTGGGGAAATGTCAAGTGCCATGGCCCTGACCTGACCTCCAATTTACACTAGCCACGTAGCAAGGGCAGCAGAATAGAACAGAACAGCTGTGGCGAAGCAACAACAATGGCACAAATTAATGCAACGTACCACGCCCGGGGTGGCAGGGGTGGTTTGTTTGCTTTCTGCCCCTTGTTGCACCCGACTCGGAAGTCGCTGTAAGAAAATTTCATTGCCAACAAATTCACGTTCAATGTCAGGTTCATGCGCGTCAGCGTGCAATGCCAGGAGAAACACTGCACTGAGCGAAATTCATATACACATAGACGTGTGCGACGCCTTGTTGCCACTGTAAGGTCAGAGGCACTATCAAATAGCGTGCTACATGCTGCTTTTGCCCCCCTCACATCTGCTCATCTATTAGTCAAGCGACCTTTTGCGAATTCATTGTATTAATAATAGCATAATTTATATAATAAACATATATATATATATATATATAAAGCAATGCTACACATTTATTATAACATGTGTGGAAATTAAATTAATTTATAATTTATACAATATATATTTATTTAAATAACATTTTAAATTTTTAAGATGTTTAGAAACCATAGTAATAAAGTTGGTCTGGGTGAAATTGTTGAAGTCTTCTTCTGGGAGTAAGTTTAAGATTATGAAAACAACTTAATGTGAAGATTTATTAGTTCAAAAAGTTCCTCTTTCGGAGTGGAATATATTTAGGTAACAGCTTTTGCGTATTTTGCAAATAGAATTCGTTTTCAAGCCAATTAAAACGAATCCATAATCAATTGGCTTTTACCAATTTGCCACCAGCCGGGCAAGGATTGAGTTTGCGGCGAACTTGACTTTTGAGAGTGTTTTGCCTTTTACAAAACAAATAATAAAATTACATGGGGGAGAGTGAGAGAGAGTGGGTGAGAGAGAGAGAGAGAGAGAAAGAGAGGAAAAAGTGGGTGTTGTATGTGTATGGAAAAGACCTTCTGAAATTGAAAAGTTCTCGTTCAGGGCCATGAATGCGGATGCGGCAACAACAGCAGCAGCAGCAGCAGCTCAAATGACACTGTGTGGCCAGTTTGCATGCAACAACAACATCTTTGACAACAAACAATTCGAAGTAGATTGTATAATCGAGAGAAGGGCAATGACTGCCAGGAATCAAATCTAGAAATTTTACATTGGAAGTAAATAAATAAATATTTATTTATCTATTTATTTATTTATTTAGTGTCAACTAAAGTAAGTCGACACAAAAGATACACAAAGCAAAAAATTTAAAAATATATATAAAAATATATATAAATTTATTTAAATATATATGAAATATATTTATTTCAATGTAAAATAAATTTGTTACATTAATTGTGTAAAATCTAGAAAAAAGACTTAATAGCACTTAGGTATTTTATAGAAATCTTTTATTTGTGTCTAATTTTCTTATTGAAATTATTTTTTTTTAAATTTTTATACATTTAAAATATGTGAAAATTCAGTTCTAACTTAAATTCATATAAGTATCAATTATTATTTGTTTCACAACTGTAAATATATACTTTTTATATGAATACAAATATATATTAAATACGTAAATTCGCTAAATGGGCATCGATTTTCTTTTTGGGTTGCTAGTTTGGCTCAACTAACCCAATTTGAAGTGACGCTTTTCACTTTCGTTTTGTTTCCCACTGCTGCCCCTCCAATTTTGTGGCTATTTTTAAATCGGGCACAAACAGTCAACACTTTTGCAGAAGTGACCCCTTGGCGATTATGCTTCTCACTGGCAGCATCGGGTTGGAAGGGGTGTGGGGGTTTTATGATGAAATTTCTTTGCCATTGGTGCACAATTATAATTGGTTGGCCACCAGTCTTGCCACTTGGCTCACTTCCGTGCACTGCGGATATTTGGCAGTCTGCCCACTGTGCTGACCACCCAGCTGACGTAGCTAGCTGCAGCTCCTCCCTCTCACTTCCCCCTCCCTCCGCTGTGCATCCTCAATGGCCGTATTGACCTCACCCACATTATATTATTTTCCGACTTTTGCGACATTGAAAATGTATTTTTATATATAGTTGCGAGCATGGAAGATCAGCCGACGGAAACTCGGCTGAATTGAATATTAGTTCCTCGAATGCGGAAGCAAAAAGTTCCATTCAGGTATATATATACACATATATTGATATATATATTAAGTAAATTAGGTGAAAATCTTAGGTGCACATACATAATTTGTAGTACTAATTTCGCGCTGTGTATCTTACGAAATATTACAAATAATAAATAATTCAAAATAGTCCAGGGTTAACTAATAAAAACGTTAAAATCGAATACCACCGATGTCGAAATACTCTGCTTCTTAGTGTAATCGAATTTGGAGGCTCTTAACTTCAAAATAATGGATAACATATGGTTTGATTGATTTGCATTTAGAGATGTTATCGATTTTTCACCACCCAATCAGAACACTTTCTCTAGACAAATATATAAATTCTTGTTTCAAGTCTCTAGAATAAATAGTATGTAATTTATCATATTATATTTTTTTTGATACACTGAGAAAAAATTCCTCCTATTTTGATTATTTGTGTGTCATGCTATGCAAATTTGGGACAGCTATTCAAGGGTTGTCGAAGATTAAAATCTGCTGAAGATTAATGGTGGAATGCTCAACAGAAGCAGGTTTCCCCCTGGGGAAAAAGTGCTGACTTATTGTATACCCTCAAGAATTTGAGAAATTTGAATTGTGGAAAATAGTGACTATTAATCGAGAGCATATTGGTGTACTTTGAGACTGTAAGTGTCAATTTAGTCGCGTTACAAATTTTGAGATCAAGTTTTAATTGTCACGGCGAGGGTATAATAAAAATGGTTTATTTCGGAAGGTTTTTTTTCATGGCTATTGTGTAAGCCGAATACTAAATGGAAATGGCAACTCTGTTCGTAGGTTATTTGTGTGTGTTTGGGTGTTTGTGTGTGCATGTAATGTGTGTCACTCGGTGCTCAACAAAACCAACACAACAAATACAGCCAAAAGAGAGCGAGCGAGAAAGGTAGAAGGAAAGAGAGCATACGAAAAGTAAAATGAAAAAAAATTGTGATGGTCAAGGTCGTTGGCGTGCGCTTTGCGTAATAAAAAATACAACAAAAGCAACTACAACCACAATAACAACAACAACTGTAAAATGTGCAAACTAAATAGATAGACACACACGTATATGGATAAACTCAAGACGGCAAAGCGAGGAGGCAACTTGTGTGTGTACAAATACTTTGATATACAGTTATACACCTATAAACAAAATATTAGCTCCACTCTCGCAAGAAATTTTTCAAAAGTTTTTTTTTTTATTTGTATGTTTAAGGAAGATTTTTAAAAAACATTGAGATATAATAACATATGTTTCACATATAAAATTAAATATTAAATTTGATGAACAAACAAGAAAATAAATAAAATTATCATATATCACATGTGCACTAATAATTTAAATTACTTATTAATTTTTGCGCTACTATTATTAGACAACTATACAACTATACATACATACACAAATGTTTACATATGGTATGTACTAAGCTGCGTTTTCTTACGGTATTTGGCATTTTAGAAACAATTTAAAGTCACTTTACTTGCACTTTGTTCAAGTAAAGTGTGCAATTAACTCAATTGCAAGCCGCATGCAAAATTTAAAGGAGTCCTTGTCCTTACAAGCCGCTCGTGCAGTGGCTTTTAGAAGCTCAACGAAGGTTAACAGCGATCAAGGGCAGCTCAATGTCGCAAACTAAGATCCTTGATGCATGAGCTGGCCATACACATTCCCATCCTTGTACACACACACGCATTGCCTGATTTGACTGTCAAGGTCCAAGGGGGTCCTTGTGTAATACTTTTATTTGTCCTTGAACAACTGGTTGCCTGTTAGCAGCGTCTTTTTTCTTTGCGGCTTCATCCATCTATCTGTTGCGCTCTCTCCCATCTGGGCTGCCAACAACTTGTAGCTTGAATTTACTGGTCAGGTGTGCGTGCAAAAAGCGCTCTCTCACTCTCTCTATATCACACTCTCGCAGCTGCATGGCGTTGCAAAAGTTGAGTGTGCAATATGAACATAGCTTTTGCACTGTACAAATGCACTCCAAAGCTTTTCACTCTCTCCCACTCTCCCGGTTTGAGCTTCAATTTATAGTTAGTGATGCAACCCAACGCTAAATGGAGCTTGCTGAAAGCTTTCCGCTGCAGCTTTATTCTAGCAAATTTCAAATGCATTTCGCAATGCAATTGTGGGCAGAAATAGTTTATGAGCTTTTCAAAGCTCGCAAGAACTGTTGCAGACTAAATATGCACTTGGCAAAATTTTAAATTATGTACAACAATTTCGAAATAATCTAATTTTAAACTTAAGACTGAATAATTTGTGGCTTTGCTCTATTGATGCATATACGTATTTCTTTAAAGAATGTTAAAATATTTATAAGTTGTGAAAGTTGTAAAAACTTGTAATATCTGTCTCAGTCGTTTTACATGTTTTACATTACCAATTACTTAGGCAGGGACAGAAATGTCTCTTAGTAAAAAATTCTAATCCGCACGATAACTAAACATAATAAGATTTTATTAGAGTGTAATAAATTTATTGTGCGGTCGTCGCTTACAAGTGATTTTCACTATATTTGTTTGTTTCATTTGACACACTCCGTTTCCTCACTGTCATCAAACGTTGACCGAGAGATTAAAAGTCGTAGCAGCCAGCAGACAAAGCCGAAATGAAATTGCCATTGGGATGGGATTGCCGTTTGGTTAGTTGAGGGTTGAATTGGTTGTTCAAGTTCACCCCCACAAGCAGCTTGACACACACACACACATACATCAATACAAATAACTCTCACACGCATTAGCACTTTGTCAAAAGTTTCTTTCTTTTGCTCTCTCTCTATTTTCTCTGCATACCCTGGAGCCAAATTATGTAAAAGGCATAACCCATTCGCTGAGTTCGGCTGTCCATATTTAACAGAGACTAACTTATAGGGTATCTGCTAGTTTAGACAAAATAATTGATAAATTTTTCGACTTTGTGTCGTGTGTAGAGTTTCGTTCGTAGGCGGATTTTTTTTGTTATTGGCTTATACATTTTTTGATTGCCTGGTCTGGCCTTGACTTTCAGTAACCTCTCGGTTAATTCTAGTGTTATTAATGTGGAAGGCGCTCTGAATTCGCGGTATTTGCTCTTTCGCTCTTCCTTTTCTCTCGGTGGCTTTCATTGTGTAATTGAATTTGTCAGTCATATTGATACGACAGATTCTCTGAATGGCTGCTTTGAGCAATCAGCGCTATATTTAAAGTCTCTTAATTATGATAAATGAGCACAAATAGCAAACCTACCTCAAAAGTTTCACCTAAATCGCTGACACTTTGCGTATTTCACATTTCGCATTAAACTTTCCACGCGTAAGCAAAAAGTTTGCAAGTTACCACCCTGCCACACATTTTGCGTCGAATTCAAATTCATGGTCAATGTGTCAAACCCCCCAAATACACAAAAAAAAAGATATATATAAAATGGGAACGAACACTGTATATAAGGAACAGCAAAAGCAACACCTAACGCACCCCCCCCCCCCCCCCACCCACAAAATCACGCTCAACTCACGCACTGTTGTGCTAGGCCTAAAACGAATATCCGACTCTCTCTATCTCTCTCTCTCTCTGTTCCCCACTGTTTTTCTTTGGGGGTGGCTGTGATGATTTTCCGAGCTAAAAATAACGAAACTCATAAGCGAAACGAACATTCCAATTCCAAAAACCTTTCCACTAAGATTTTTCTTGTGGTACTTCTCTCTCTCTCTTTCTTTCTCTCTCTCTCTCACTCACTAGCATCCTCCACTCTCCCTTTATTAAACGTAGGTTTTTATGTATTCAGCCTCTAAAACACACAAACACAGTACACCGATTGGTTGTTAGGCATTTTGTCCTCACTTTTTTTTATATATTTACATATCTCTTTAAATCAGCTAAAATATTTGTGTATCAGCTAAACTATATTTTTATATTTCTATTATTATATTCATTTATATTTAAAAAAAATTATTTATATAACTGTTACACCATTTAAAATAAGTATTTATTATTATATGCGTTAATGTTTAGCTATAATTAAATGAAGCCAGATACCATTCAAATAAATAAATCTTAATTGTAATTTTCGTGTGCTACTTTCTCGCCTTGCATTCAATTAATATAAATATATAATATATATAATATATATATATATATATATATATATATGTATATGTATAAATGCTTATTAACTTTATGAGTGATTATTGGCATTTATAAATGTTTTGTTGATGCGAGTTGGAACACAAAACGCATACAAAACACATATCCAAAATCCAAACCTATACCAAATTGACAATAAATGTCCAGCCACAACAAGTGTAGAGAGTTGGGGGACTATATACTTTGGTACATACTCGTATATATATATGTTTTTGTATGAATACTTCCTTCATCGCTTTTCCGCATAATTTTGATTATTCCCTCCCTCGAAATAAACAGCCAAATATCGCACACTGTGCACGAGCCTCAACAACAACGATAACAGTGGGGCCAAGCTGCTGATTAAATATACGCCTAATGTGCTGCCTATATAAATATATATATACAGATATGTATATGTATGTATATATATATATATACACAGTACTTTAAATAATATATGGGCCTAACCAAACATAAGTAGGCACAAACACACACAAATATATATATAAATACATATATTTATATATATTTATATATATATATATATATACATATATATATATACATATATATAGTGTGTGTGCTTATGTACCGCAAATGACGACACGAAACGAATAAAAACGAAGGCGCAGTTGTCGGCAGCGAATAAATATAGGTGAACGACCGCCGATAAGACGCGACCTTCAAAATAATCTGGGCCAAGTGGAATATCATCATCAGTTGTTGTAGATGTTGTTGTTGTTGTTGTTGTTGCTGTTATTATTGTTGCTGTGCTTATGTGTGTATTACTTTTTATATGTGCTTCGCTTTGCTCTCTCTTTTGTCCTATGCAGAGGCATTCTGTCTGACTCACAAGCAGACACTAAAGCTCTCTCTCACGCTCTCTCTCTCTCGGCTAGCCTTTATATTCGTCCAACTGTATAGCATAATTGTATCAGTTCATATTTCGCATATATATCTAACTGGCAGATTCTTAATATTAATTGGCTTCAATTTTTATTATGATGGGCAGAAAAGAACCGTCGTATACGTAATAAAATTACTTCCATGAATTTTTATTACATGTGGTTGCTACCAAAAGTGTATGCAATGGAATAAGTATTACAAACAGACAGGCAACATTTTCCATACATATGGTTAATTACAGTAATTACCTACAGTTACAATATCTGAAATCTGATTTATAACTGAGATTTCTTGTATTATTGCATACAGATTTACTTTACTTAAAA
Source organism: Drosophila dives (assembly GCA_035042365.1). Classification (NCBI taxonomy): domain Eukaryota; kingdom Metazoa; phylum Arthropoda; class Insecta; order Diptera; family Drosophilidae; genus Drosophila; species Drosophila dives. Next base: position 1,532,472 of record JAWNLJ010000133.1, on the reverse strand, counting down.
TGCTTTTCGCTGGTCTGTGGACAAAGTCGATGCACTCTTTGCAGGACAATGACTGTAGCGTAGCACAGTTGCACCCGCACACACACACACACACACACACACACAGACACACACACACACACCCACATGGAATTTAAATTTATATGCGTTTTTTTTAATTAAAGATGCACACTTCTTTTATGTGCTCCTAATGCAGCTGCTGTTAATGGACCGCCTTCTGTTCTACTTGTTTTTGCATGGCTGCCAAGAGCATGGTACCCCTCACACCCCCTGCCACTCTGCAGCCCCTAGCTAGTTTGTGTCCTTGCCCGATTTGCCGAGTTCAATAGACGGAGAAGGCTACAAACAGCGCTTGACTACGTCAAAGTCAAAACGTATCACAGATTGTGCGGATTAAGAACATTTTGTTTTTTTTTTTAGAATCGACAGGCTTGCCATATTTAAAAAATACATATTTTTACATATATAATTTTTTAAATTAAATAAAATATATACTATAACAAAAATCAACAAAATTTAACAAAAAGAAAATTACCACAAAATTTAGTAATTTTTAGGGAAGGTAGCAAAGATATTTATATGCATTATGGCTGCTTAAGAAAGCAGTAATTAAGAAAACCGCCAGAACTAGAAAGAGTTTTTAAGAAAAATTTTCATAATATAAAAAAGGCTTTTATCTATTTTGTCCATAAAATATAATCTTAAAAAAAAAATGTTTAAAGAAATTTTAGAAAAAATCATTTTCAAATTACAAGAAACAGTAATGAAATTTTAATCAACTCTAAAACTAGAAATATTAGTCATTATAAATCAAATTTTTAGAATTCGTGAGCCAAATAGTATTTGAATTTTAAAAAATCTAATAATATACTATCACAATCTCCTTTCAAAATTTCTAAAATTCGTGGTAATTTTTTTTTTTAAATGCAGGTGAATGGCAAGCAATTATTGTTAGCAAGCAATAAAAAGCGACTCATTTGAATAAATTTCAATTTGGGTTGTGTCAATTAAATTTGATATGAGCTGCATATTGTTAACATTTTGAGTGCAATGAAGCCACTCAACTGATTTCCTCTTAACAACTGCACAGTCGAATAGCTAATGAAGTCTGAAGAGTGCTCTGTGTCCATTGTGCGGATATTTGAGTTTGACGCCATTGCAGCTGGCGTTTAACACGCTTAATGGACCAGCAAAGCGAACAATCGAAACAGCGAGGAGCTGGGCAATCGATCCAGTCCAACCTACAAGCAGCCCATGGTATCCATGCAACCAGCTACGGCGACTATGTGTAGCAACTGAATGCACCTCGAGGGGCAACAACAACTGGCAACTGACCGTGAACTCGGCCAACGACACAGAAACAGCAGCAGCAACAGAAACTGAAACTTGCCACTGGCAATTTGTATAAAATGCAAAGCAGGTGGCTTGTTGGCAAAGGGGTGGGCAGTGGGCAGTGGGCAGTGGGGGAGGCGGCAGTAGGGCATGCGGTTGGTTGGTTGGTTGGTTGGTGGGCGGCACTCGGGTCTGAGTCTGTCTGTGCAAGTGTTGCACGGGAATAAACAGTTCAAATACGTTCGCTGACATTTTGCTGAAGCTCTCAATGTCGCGCTGTTATTTCGCTTGAAGACCGCTGCTGGGCGCTTGAAATATCTAGCTCAAGGATTACATTTGGATTTACACACACACACACACACACATAGTTATTTATAGCTGCTTTGTCACAATTTTGTCATTGGTATTTTTACAGTTAACTTTTTGCTAAACAGATTAATATCTAATTACAAGTTACATTAATTCCATTTTAATAATAATAATTTATTTATTATTCTAAACATGATTTATTTTAAAATTTAAATTTGATTATCCCAATTTTCTTGATACTAAACCAGTTTACACAATTCAAAACTGCCGGCGAGTTTAAAATCACGCGCCCAATTGCTAAAAAGCTTTTCCTCCCTTCCACATATGCAAAAAAGCTCATGTAAGCAGTTTCGCTTTGAGTCTGTTAATGATAACAGTTTTCTTTGAGTATTACAGCTAGCCGTGCGCTATCTTTTCCGATTTTTCTTAAAAATGAGACGCCGTCTAACACCAATATTAGTCATTAAACAAATAATTATTTAAAACTGATTATTGTATAATTTCGTTTTTATTTGTTTGCATATCTAATATCAGCTAACGGCAGTATTCACAGTTGCGCACTGTTAATAACATTTTAGCGAAACAAAAAGCTTTCATTACGGGACAGACAGCTGTGAGCTGGTGAGCTTGTTAGTGTTGGGTAAATTCATTCCGTTCGCAGTGTGTTTGTGTTGTTGTTCCGGTGCTTGGCGCTCAAAAACTTTCGGCATTTTTTGCGAGAAAAGTTCTATGAGAATTATAAGTGATTTTTCATTGTGAATTCCCAGCTTAACAACCAAGTGTCATAAATCAAAAGACTCGACGGAGAGAGAAATCGAAAGATTAATTATAGTTAATAATATTCTCAAATGCGTACATCGGTTTAAAAAATTGAAAATTATGTTTAAACTAATTGTTGCATACACCAGATGAAAATGCATAAAGACTTGTCCAAAAATAAAACCCGTAAAAAATTGTTACTGCCAAGTCCAGAAAGTGCAAGTGTTTTTGTTGCTATTTTGTGATATATACCCCCTTCACACACACACACACTCACAATCAAATAATAAATAATTCTAATAGATAATTACAAATTGTATCAATTCAAATCATTAGCCAATCATTAACGGGTATCTAAAGACTACAAACCTAAACAGTTAGCTAGCGTATTCAATTTTATATATAGAAAGAAAAAAAGGTGCCATTACAAATTTGTGCAATAAAGTGATAAAGTATTTTGCCTAGTGTATAACTAGTATATCAATAGAAAAATTAAATACGAATAAATAATAAAGGAGCGCCCATTGAAATTTTGTATTTAATCAACCACATTCAGAAAATAATTGTAAAATGACTGTGGGAAGTCGAGAAGATCTGTTTGCTCAGGCCAAACATATTGACGACACGGAACGCCTGATTGGAAGAGTCCTGGCTGGTGAGTTGCCACTAATAAGTTTTTTAACTTAATCTATTCTCGAGTGAGCAGCATACCTGAATGACTAATTGCTAACTCCTGATGTTTCTATCAAAAGTCTGATCAAGTTTACTCTTTTTGCCAGCGAATAATACTTTCGGTTTCTATTGCGTATTTTTGGTGGGTTCGTTGAACTCATTAACCTAAATTTCCAACGTGCAAATCAACAAAGCCGCAAAAAACATATTCAATATATAATTTTAAATGCGCTGCAATAGTTTCAGGACCCTTTTAATTACTCAACTTACTTAAATTCTTAATTCTGATTAGCCGCTTTTCTATCTGCTATTTGAAAATGCTTTCGACTCTCGACAAGTTGTATTTTGGGCCACGTTGGCGTATGCTTAATATCATAATGCGATCATTAAACTCGCCAATTCGGATTAAAAAATATTTACTTAAGCTAAGTTAATATGAAATATTAAGCAAATGCGTAACAAATTACTATGACAGAGCGTGGGAGAGCGAAAGGGATGGGGATGGGGGGCTGTAGCAGCTAGAGAAACACGAGCGACAAGTCGGCAAATCTAAAACGCTCGAAAGTAAAAGCAACAACAACAACAACAACAACAACGAAAACAATAACAATAACAATAGCAACATCAACATTGTTGTTGGAAAATCTAGGCCATGGACTTGTGCGGTCGTTGAACTTGTCGAGCGTTGCCGTTGCCTGCTCACAGATAGCAACCAAATGAAAGGGGGGCGGGTGGTGGAGGTGGGTGCTTAGAGAATAAAACTGGGTGAAAATAATTTCGCTTTCAATTGATAGCCAGCGAGTCGAGGCGAGAGTCGTTCAACGTTAGCATGCTTCTCGCTCGTTTACATCATCATCTCGAAATCTGCTCAAATATTGCTCATACGCCCCCAATGCTCAAATATTTTCAGGCACACGTGTGTGTGTTGTGTGTGTGTGTGTGTGTAGAGAACTCAGCAAAAATGCTCGCAACATCAAGTATTTAGGGCATTTGTTGACATTTGTGGCATTCACACATACATATACACACATACACACATATATATATATATTTATTTTGCTTTTGGATTTGTGAGCGTTCGCTTTTTGCACGGAGGCAGCAACGCTTGAGCGACTCTTTGTGTTAGATAGTGGCCAAGGCACCTTTTTGCTAATATAAAATAAATTCATTTAATTTCTGTTTATTTTTATGCGATAAACACGGTAAATATCCTTTAGTCTTAACTCGATTCCTAAACGATTTCATCTGACCGAAAAGATATTGGCACAGCAAAAAAGATATTTTCTTATTATTTATTTTATTATTAAAAAAAGAAAAAAAAAAAATTTAAAATAATTTAAATGTCAAATTGAAATAAAGTAATTAACTCAATAACTAAAGTTAAGTGATTAAATACAAATTTTAATTTTAAAACAACATTAAATCAATGAAGGATATAAAAAACTGCGCATTTAGAAACATAAAAACCATTTTTCTCCACAATATTTAATGCGAAGCAAAAACAAAAGTTTTTAAAAAATGCTATTTTTAAATAGATTTTAAAATTTTATAATTCTGTGCGTATAAATCCAGAAAAGAATACAATTTGTTTAATATTATTTCATTTTAATTTAAAATTCAATGTTATCTGTTTTCCTGTTTGTAAATAATGAAAAAAATAAATAAACCAGACCAAAAGTGGTAAACAATAATAGCTATGAAATTTGGAGAGAACAAGTTGAGAAATAAGAGAGAAATTAGCAAAAGCTAAGCAAAAAATTCTACTTTACCCAAAAATTTGAGACTGAAAGTATGCGATAAGATAAGAGTGCAAACTAATCGTGGAACTTTAGATGACTTCATGCACACTTGAAGGAGGGAGAGAGAGAAATAGAAAGAGAAGATTGGGAGATGGGGAGATGGGGAAACGGAGAGGGAGAGGGAGAGACAGAGATAGTGTTCAAGCTCAGCAAATTCAAGCCACTAAAGGATTTTTCCAATAATTGCCTAGCTTAAAACGTTCCCCTTTCAAAGGACACAAAGTGCCAGAGCCTTTCCCCCCTTTCCTTTCCCTTCTCCGCTGCACCAATGTACCTTTCTCTCGTTCCTCCCCCTCCATCTCGCACGCACTATCAAAAGCTCTCTCGTTTTTTGGTGCTCTATGCGCCATGGCTTTGGCCTTGGAATCGTGTTCGCCTCCGCCTCGTTCATTGACCCGAAATTCAGTCTGTGTGTGTTTTTTTCACTTTCGCATTGCGTTCATATCTGCTGTGCGTGTGCGTGTGTGTGTGTGTGTGTGTGTTTGTGTGTTTATTTCTATTATCAGCAAAGTCGATGTGTGCTGCGATATGAATCCCCCATTCTATATATACATACATATACATATATATATATATATATGTACAAGCCTGTCTGTCCGTTCGTCGCATGACCTAATAAAATTTGCCTGTGACTGCTGCTGCTGCGGCTGCGGCTGCTGCTGCTGCGGCTGCTTACGCGTTTAACACTATCAATTGTGGCAGCCGCAATAGATTTTCAGCTAGCCACAGGGCGCATGTGTGTGTGTGTATGTGTGTATGTGTGTAACTAAGTGCTTTGATTTGTATGTATGGATTGTATTGAATCGCATTCATACATCGAAAACAGATAAATGCAGACATGTGCATTGCTCATACGCAGCGTGTGACTCGACAAAAACTCAATGCTGTCTGAAGTCATTTTCAATTGCATCAGTTAAATGCCAATGGCCGACCTTCAATTTATTGTCACCAGTCACCAGTCACTAGTCAAGTCTGTTTTGGCTATCTGGCAGTGCAGAATGCAGACAGGAAACCCATTAGAAGCGGTCGAAACTATCTGACAACCTCGTCCGATACTCTTGAAAGCGACTAATCGATATATGTCGATATACAAAATTATCGATAGAGTTCGCAACAAAACATTTTTAAACTTCTAAGCACCAAAATATCTGTATATCGTTAAGCCAAACCTTTATAACAAATACAATACATAATTAAACCATAGTAAAAAAAACAGTTATTAATAAATATATATATATATAAATATCTGTGTTGATCAAAAACCTTTCTTTACATTTGTCAGCATCTCTAATTATTTTTTTTCTTTATAATTTTAGGTAAGTTATTCAAGCTGCTTTTGCCCAACAACATTTCACAACTGACAGCCAAGCGTAAGTAACAAAAATTGAATTGACTGGACGAGCTACAAACGAGGCAAAAAACTTAACTTAGAATTACGACGACGAATGTCATCGGAGGTTCTTCACCTGCTGGCGGCTGCCAGCTGGCGACCTTGCTCAACTGCAATGCACAGAAACTGAGTCAAATAACTCAAACAAGTCAAATGTCTCTCGACTATTTCAGCTGTTAGCTTGAGCAGCTCAGGCCTACACAATTTTCAACTTTTTGTACCCTGAACCTATTCAAAATGTATAAAATATATATAAAAAGGGTATATTGGTTTTGTAACAGGCAGAGGATAGCATCCCCGACCCCATAAGGTATATCTATATTCATGATCAACATCAAAAGACAAGTCGATATAGCCATATCCGTCTGTCTGTATGAACACGGGGATCCTAGAGACTATAAAAGCTAGTGTATTTTTTTATGTATGTGTGTGCACGTGTTTCTAACCAGCCAATCAGGGATTAATTTGGGATTGTGACTGTCGAGCTCACTCGACTGCAGCATTCTAACTTGTTTAAATTGTTGTTGCAATTGAATTGAAGAAATCAAGTGAAGCGAGAGAGCGCTGAGAATGGAGAATGGAGAATAGAGAACTGAGAACAATCGGTTTGTTCGCTGGCTCGCTCGTTCTATGCAATAAATAAATTCAACATAATTTTTCTTAATGTCATTTTGTGTGTGTTTTTGGTAAGTGTGTGTGAGTGTGTGTGTGTGTGTGTGTTGCGCTGTTGTCGTCGTCTGGTAAGCTAAACGGCAAAAACTAAACCGAAAGTTGAATGCACGGGCAGCATTGTAAAGCAATAACCTCGATCTAAATTTACACACAGATATGCAAGTATCACACACACACACTCACACACAAACACACACACAGTCACACATACAAACACATACACTCAAACGTCAGCTGCAGCAAAAAAGTTGTATAGTTGTGAACTTGCACTCGATTTGCTGTGTGTTACTCGCACACACACACACACACACACACACACACACACACACACACTAGCACTCTTCATTTGAGTTGAGCTTTTGAAAGCTGTTGCGAGGCACGTTTTCTTTTAGGCAAACGGAAATTACAATGGAGCTCGAGTTGCCAGGCGCCTTTATTTTTTGTTGTGACTCTAACAACTGTAAAATGTTCTTGCCTCTGAATAAGTAGCAAAATAATAAGCGGATTTCAATATGCCCTACATTTCTGGCACTCACATTTCACAACACTTAGTTGTCGGTAGCTTGTGAGTGGCAAAATTACAGTTAAAATTAAAACAAAACACACTTTATTAAGACAGGCTTAAACTAATTTTCTGCAAAAAACCCTATTAATAAGTAACTCATTTTAAGTTATAAGAATTATAAAAATATATTTTAATAATTTTGTTATAATTGTAGTAAAAAAAAAGTTTGCTTTCTTGAAATATTAGCATTGATATTGTCATCCTTTTTTTGACACTGATACGATATTTTATATTTTATCGGAAAAAACAAGATATATCTGTGACGAATTTCTAAAATTTGCAACATATTTTACTGAATATTTTCCCTTACAGAAAGTGCGAAATATTGATAGTGGAATCAGAAAAAACATATTTTGAAAACAGTATGTTTCAATTGAAAGAGAGATTGAGATTTTGAAATATATACAAATATTATTTAAGATTTGTAAATAGAATAGCAGGATCAATTTTATTTCTTTCTATAAATTAATAATTTTTAAGAGTATAATTACGACTTTCATTATTACCTAATAGTTTATTATGCAATATAAAGTTACCTTTTAACATATCTGGCATTTCTTTAAGGAAAACTAATTACTGTAAATACTAAAAAACAATTAATCGAATATTTTACTATTTCTGCATATGAATTAGAATGCATACAGAAAAATTGAGAGACAGAATCGCTTTTGCTTTTGCACAATATCAGAAAACAAAATCACATTTTTAGAGGTTATTGCGAAGCGGGTCAATTCAGTTCATTCGCCCGCCTCCGTTGGGCGCCATATTGCAAGCTGCACGTGACCTCGTTGTTGCATGCAGCGCAGCAGGCCTGCTTGTTACATATACATACATACATATATACTCATGTAGTTGTCGTCAAATGAATGTGTGTTTGTGTCTCTCTGTGTGTGTGTGCACTTTATGCACATTTTTTCTAGTCAGAGAGCAAATTGAAGTCGACAAACGTTCATGAACTCAATTCGGGCTTTCCTTCAAACGTGCAATGGATGACGTCAAAGAGCAACTGTAAATTTCATGTATTCAATTGCGCTGCGCTGAGCTTTTCGGCTGCTAAGCACCAAGCACTTGCAATATAATCAGTTACTAAGTAAACTACAAATATAAAATTTTATTTTCTGTCAATTATTTCATTTTTGTATCACATAAAATGAATTTATTAACAAAAATCGGTACGGTTGAAATGGGACATAGCAGAACATATTGCATACTTTTCGGCATGCAAATTATTTCAAATAAAAACAGCTACTCGCTTAGCGCCATCTATTGGCAACAAATAAACCTACGCACCAAGCAGTTAAGGGGGACAAGTGTTCTCTTGCGCATTTGTTAATTGACTTTTGTTACGTGTCTGGACATATTTAAATATGATTATTAAACAAATTATGCTTTTAGTATTGACAGATTGAAAACGCAGCTTGCTTACGTTGGGATATTTATAATAAACATTTATGCACAACTCGCACTGAAAGCACCATCTAGCGGCAGCTGACGGCAGCACAAAATGCCTCATACTAGTTGCACAAATTGGACGCTGTTAGCGCCACAATTCTTTTCGGTACGTTAACACTAAAAGCATTTTCATTAAGCTTTTTGTTGGCGCGAAGAATTTTTGAAATCTATAATCATAATTATAATTTATTTAGGTGATATTTAAGCCAAAGATAATTAAGATAAGATAATAAGGGCGAACTAGTTCGCCAGTCTTCAATAACTAATATAACAGTGTGTTTCATTAAATATAGTATAAATTAACAAATTGATACTATTCCGACTTGTTGTAGTTGCAAATAGATCGTATTTCACAGACAGTCAACAAGCAGACAATTTTATAACTATTGCGCAGTTCCAGATCGAACCTTCGCCCTGGCATTATTCCTTGTGAGCCACCCTCAACAAAACTTATCTGAATTTCAAATTGCCCTTAGATTTTGATAAGCGTAATGGAAACAATCCAACTTTAGTTTATGCGCATTGCAAATTTAGCGAGCCCTTTTTCAATACACTCCACTTCTCTCCATCTCTCTCTCTCTCTCTCTCTCTATCTATCTCTCTCTCTCTCTCTCACCCTCACCCGCACCCCCTCTCCTTTTGCTTTAGTATCTTCCTGCGTTTGGTTCTTTTGCTTGGTAGCTTTTCTCCTCTGACTGCTTTCAAGGTTGTTCGGACATTGACATTTTCATTATATTTTTTGGACAAGAACCGAAAAAAAACGTTTGCTTTTTGTTGAATTTTTTTCAGTTTCTTTTTTTTTGTGCGTATCTGTGCGTTTCTCGGTCTTCGCTCTTTGATTTTGTATGGTTTTGCGTTTTTTCTTTATTTTTTTTTGGTTTTTTTTTATTTTTTTGTTTTGTTTCCTTTATAATGCCCGCATAACATTTAACTAAAATATGTTAAGCGTCAGGGCGCTGAAAAGTTGTTTTATCGCCTCGCCTTGGTTCTCCTTTCAATTCATTTCTCTTTCCTTTGGCCGGCTTACTCCCAAAATGGCGGCAAACATGCCGCGTGTCATTTAGCCAAACGCACAAATTAAGTTAGGCAGGCAACAATCGGGCAATCAACATTTACAACACGTTCAACACGCCCAAAGGGGCAGCCCTTGGCTTTGAACACGACTCAGATACATAGATACATAGATAGAACCGAAGTTCAAGTTCATTTAACGTATTTTAAATTCCGACTCCGTTGGGCATATCATTTAACTGCCTTTTGTTTTTGGTTTTTGCACCTACTTGAGGCAAGTGCGTAACTAACACTTGCCTATGCCCCGCATGGTTTTGAAGATATGCCCAAAAAAAAAATACAGAGCATAACTGGCTTAACACTCAAAAAAAAAAATACATTTTAATAAAATTAAGTCTAAAAATACTAATAATAATAATAGGAATATAAATAGCTGAAAATCAAATATAAACCATCTTCAATATATACACAAACAGCAAACAACACAATCGCTTTGAAACATATTTTTTCGAAACTTTAGAAAAATCTACTTTTAATTTGAAAATTGCAAGCCATAGTTTCTAGAAAGCCAAAACTTTAAACTTTAGAATAATTCATTTTGTATAATGGGATGATGAACCATTGACGCTAATGTAAGGTTACTAAAATTTATCGCGATTTTTATGAGTGTATATTTATATATATATATATATATATATATATATATATATAACGAAGGTAGGCCGCTTGGCAACTGAGCCGTGAGATGGCCAAAAGCTGCGTGAACTTGCCTAACATCAGTCAGCTAACCGAGCAATTGCTTAGTGACTTTGAAAAAATTAAGGCTCAAAGCGAGCGAAGAGTGGCCGAACCAACAAATACCGTGTGTATAGTTTTTAATTGAAGAATTAAGTAACACAAATAAAAAAAACCCAATTATACAAAAATCGAATTCTCATTTGTTTATTTCCTTCTCCTATAAAATTAATATACCCCTTTCATAACAGAGTACAGGGTATTAATGCGCCAAAAATAAATATACTTAAAAGTTCTCGAAACCACATTTAATAGGCTTTGGCATTAGAGCCAACTCCAACTTTAACTTCAACTTCAACTTGAACTTGAATCCGTCAATGACATCACCAACATTAGTTGAGCCTACCATTATTTAATTTTTTATTTTATTTTATTTTTCGTTAACAACCGACATCATTATTAGCATAATTGCAACCATTAAGCATTCTCCGTATTATAATTACTACGCACATAGGCTTAAATATATTTATTTATTTTAAATGTAAAACATGAAGCAAAAAGTGCGGAAATTATTTCACAACATTTTCAAAGTAAAAACTTCTGTTCGACTCGTTTTCATTACAACTGTTTCAGAAAAAAGGAATAAAAATCGTCAAATTCCAAAACGCATTTCAGCCTCAATGTTTGTGTCTATTAACCCATTTTTATTACCCAAAAAAAAAAACTGGCCAAAAGCAGGCCATGGCCACAGCAAAAGAGTTACATAAAAGCAGTTCGGCAGGAAAGAGATAGAGAGAGAGGAGAATGGAAAGAGAAAGGAGAGAGATGAGAAAGAAAGCAAGCGACAAACCAAAAGAAAGTAGCCGAGAAAGGCAGCGAATAGGAACTGCGTTGCTTGTTACACAATCGACTTTTGATTTCAGAACCAAACGTGGGACGACAACAACAACAACAACAACAACAATAACAGTAATGAAAAGAAAGTATTATTGTTTATTATTTCTTATTCACTATGCGGGCTTACAATGGATTGCGGTGCCTATATGGCCATAACTATTGTTCTAGATTAGTGCAGCTTTATGTTCTTCCCATATTCCCGTATTCCCGTATTCCCGTATTCCCGTATTCCATTCCAGTTTCAGTTTCAGTTTCGATTTTCGCTGCGTAAATCTTGGGATATGCTCGTGGTTTGTTCGCACATTCTAATAACCATATTGCTGGCCATCAGATCACAGCCAATTAACTTGGCCGACCTTCGGTGCGTGCTTTGACCCAAGTCTTGTTCATTTTTTTTATCATAATGCTGATGAATGATGAAAAGTAAAAAAAAAAAACAGATTGTTTTTGGTTTTTGCTGAGCAAGTTAGACAACAGTTGCTGCTTAGAATGGCCAAAAACTTTTGTTGATTAATGAAAACCAAATAGTGAACCGGTTTCACAACATAACATCATCAAATAACAACAGCTCTCCCCCCCACAACAAAAAAAAAACCCCACACGCATTCTAATTTCCTAATTATGTTGAAAATTTCACACCCGCACCAAAAGAAAACAAAACCAAACAAGGCAAGGCAATCATAAGCTAATCCCATACAATGATTTTCACCCCTTCCCCCACTCCAATTACACGTCACGCATTAGAATGTATTTTTGTAAAGTTTATTCTTTGCTGTTGTTGTATTTGTTCTTATTGTTTTCTATTTATTGCCTATTGCCTAGTGCCTTTTATTTTTGCGTTTTGCGTTTTGCTATGCTACCCGAGCGACCGAGCGACCAAGCGAGTCATAGACTCAAAGCCGCTCTCCTTACCTCATTTCCAATTCGTTCTAGTTTCAACGAAGAGCGCGAGAGAGCGCAAGAGAGCGCCATAGAGAGAGAGATATTAATATTGCTCATGGTCTGTATGTGCTCTGTTTAGCCCGGCTGCCTCGGATCGCTGTGCTGTTGTTCCCATTGTGCGTGTGCGTAGCAAGTTTACTAACCTTGAACTTCGAAATAATTTATTTTTTCTTGTTTTTTTTTTTGTGTTGTGCGCTGCTGCGTGTTTGTACCCGAAATTGAGAGCAGCGAAGGCACATAATTTTGAATAGAACAACAACAACACATATATATGCATATACATACAAATAAGTATCACAAACAGGCTATATAAACATGTACATATTTGTTGCTGTACACTTATACCCTGTGCATATGCAAATGTGTGTGTGTGTGTGCGTTTGTGTAAGAGGAAATTAGCACAAGAAACCAAACTAAAAAAAAAATATGTATATCAGTTAACATAGTATTAGTAATCATTTCCGCAGATATATTCAAATGATAAACTGTAGCAAAGACTTTAATAATATGTCGACCATATTTAGTACGAATAATGTTCGAAACCCAACAGTTTTTGAGAACCCTATATATGTACAAGATATGGAACTTCTCGTTAATACACAAAAAAAGACAGCATTTCCTTAACAGGAACTATTCTCAAACGTGTTTTTTATTGCATTTATATTTTAACAATAAGTCTTAAGTGAATCTTCTTCAGTCATAAATCATGTTAATATTTTAATTATTTGCAGGAAACCCATTAAATTGTAGAAAAAAAAGAATAAGAAAATAAGAGACAATATTAAAGTAACTTTATTTTTGTTTGCATAAGAAACTATGAAAGATCAACATTTTCTTGTGTCAAAAATCACTATCTTGACATCATATATATTTTATATATGTTATATTTTATGAAAAATATAATAATTAAATTATACCCTAATCAAAATTGAAATTATGTTATAAATTTAATATTTAGCTGGGGCAATAATATATTATACACTTCTCCCAAATTGTATATAAATTTTGCTCTTATTACAGGGTACACTTAAGTCGCGCATTCTTTGCAAATGAATTTGCTTTAGGCCCACCTCTCATTTTATGCCAGCTTGTTAGTTTAGTATAAACTATATTTGATGGCTATAGCTATCTAAACATGAATTTATAGATATAGTGGGCTGGAGTTCAACGAAGTTCGGTTGCGAATAACCTTCGCTGGATCGCATAGATAAAGTTATTTGGTTATAATAGAGTGTCATACTTGGTGAAAACTTGTTTGGCGTTCAGTTCACGTGCGCCTCAATGATAAGATAAGCGTTTTCGAGCACTTACCAACTTCCAACTGGCTATGAACTCTGACAAGGGCTTTTTGCGCATTTAACGCACACACGCCGAGGTCGCCACAAATATTAATTAGCCCTTGGAAGAACCAACGCTGTTTGTACTTGGTTATATCTATAGAAATCCTCTTGAAACTAGTTGGACACAACTCGCATGGAAGTGTTCTACACACCTGACCCAAGCACTTATCGCTCTCTCTGTTTTCGTAGCTGTTTTATCACACTTCCTCTGACTGCCCAATCCTGTTCCTATGTGGAACAGGTAACATTAAACCAGACTATAAACTCAGCCGAATGACACTTCATTCATCAAGCGACCCTTTCCCCATCTACCCCTTCCCCTTGTCCCCTCTCCAGATAGTCAGTCAACAAAGAGAAGAAGAACCATAGCCTAACACACAATCCGCACCAACTGGAAATCCAATTGGTAACGAAATAGAACGGTATTCGCTGTTGCCCTTGAGGCAACAACATGTTGCACAGACAACAAACACAACAACAACAAAAACGGGTACCTGGAAAATTAATGAATCTGTCCAGGTATGGTTTGCCATCCCATGAAGTTTTGAGCCGCATACGAAATGAGTTTCACACAAATGACCCAAAATTGCTTACCTCAGCTATTATTATCATTATGATGGTGATCATCATCGTCATCATCATTAACATAGTCTTACTTGTAATGTTTTATGATTGTTACCTGCCCAGCAATAAAAAACATTATGTTTCAGAACTTGTTTTAATAAACAGAAATAGTAATAACAATAAAAAAAACTAACTATTTCTAATCAACGGCTCCAATAATATTTCCATTTGTCAACACTTCCGCCCAAATTATTTGTGTATCATAAAATACAAATAAATAAGATAGTAATGCTAAATTCAAGGTGGTCAAATTGCACAAATTTATCATACACAAAATTTATTATTTGATCTTAGAAGTATTAAATTTTCTTACATTTTTTGTCATTATGAAAACTACACAACTATATGATCTTAATTGAGTAGTTAAATATTTAATTTTATAAATATTTCGTTTCTAGAGTAGTAAGAACAAGGTATACTTTTTTTTGGCAAGTCGCAATACTTTTGTTGTGAGTTTTGAACTGGGCTAAGGTGTAAAAATGCTCGGGCAGCAAGCCCGGCGAACCAAGCACAAAGCGACAAAGTGTCATTCACTCTGCGCCATGAAAAACACCCGTTCAAAAAGTGCCAACAAGAAAATGGCGATCCCCAAATCGAATGTGAAAGACAAAAATGTATTGCCTAAAAAAAAACACTGGCAGGCAAAAAAAAAAGAAAAAGTAACAGCAAGTTAAAAGGGAAATAGTAAAACAAAAAGGAAAAGAAAAGAAAAAACAAACCAATAGTCGATGGGGGGTGAGAGGAAACTGAGTGTGGTTAGTGTCGACGCCACGAATCTAGGTTATTACGCCGAAAATAATTACAAACACCATGCCGGGTGTGCTCGGGGTCTCTCGGGGGTCTCTCGGGGGTCTCTCGGGGGCGGTCGGTCTCTGCGGCTCCACTCGCAATGTATGTTTGTATGTAAAGCTATATTAACCCCCACCCCCCCCCCCCACCCCCAAAAGTCTGTCAGCCTTCATCGTCCCATCTCTCTCCTTCCCCTCCGTCCTTTCCGTCATACGACAACCAATGCGTTTCAAACGCGCTTTGGCCAGAATATGCCACATACGCATTCAAACGGCTCACGCATGTCTCAAGTTCACTGCCAAATATACATATATATATATATATACATACATAAATATGTATAATAACCATTCATATATATATTTACGCCATTTACAACAGTACTGCTCGACAACCAGCTACCCTGGATTTGGTTACGCTCTCTTTTATATGAGTTTCAGATTTGTTTTTGTTAAATTATTTTTACAAACAATTTGTTTTCTCTTCCCATTTTCTGTCTTTAATCTTAAAATTATATTTTTCATATAACACTTATCTCTGAACTGTTAAGTTTTATCCTGCGATTTCTTAATGCAATTTACATTTATTTTTCATATTTTATTTTATTTGTTAGATTTTAAATAAATATTTTTGATTTTGATACTTTCTTATTTTCTTAACTAAAAAAGTGTTTCTAAGTCGAATACTTCCGTATGAAATGTTATTATTGGTTTTCTTTTGCTTTTCGGGTTTCGCTTTTTTGGCATTATTGCTTGTGTTGCTTGGCTTGTGTTTGTGGCATGTATTTTAGTCTCGGCAATTTCGGCCAACAAGCAGAATTCTTCGCCAAAAAGTGCTGAACCTGTTCCAAGCCACTGTTTGACTGACTGACTGACCGAATGCTAAACAAATTGCTGAATATACACAAAACTGTGTGGGCTTCTAGCTCTGATCCACATCCGTAGATACATAAATATTTATGTAAATTTATAAGTTTTTTTTTTTTGTAATATTAGCTTTCACTTGTCGTTCTATGGGCTTTAACTAATATTTCATAATTCAAGTTTTCTTGTGTATCTAAGAAATAGCCACATATTTTTATATTATTATTCATTTTTCTTAATTATTGAATGTTAACTAAAGTATATATACCACATTTTTTCAAAAGAACTTAAAAAATAAAATTCAGCATTCGTGTTTATTAATTATATGTTGTTTTAGTTTCATTTTTCAATTTCCGGCTTATTATTATTATTATAATATTTATTTTATTTTATTTTTCTTTTGCTCATACATTTTAAAGTTTGGGGAATTTGTTATATTCCCGATTTATTATTATAATTATTACATTTATTTTATTTAGCTTTTGCTTTAAAATTTAATATATAAATTATATATTTTAGTTTTCGATTTATTAATATATATGTTTATATTTATTTGCTCCTACATTTTAAAATTTAATTCAATTTTTAATTATTGTTTTATCTATTCGACTATTTTATTTGCCTTTTTTACGTTTTTACTGTTGTGTTTAACATTAAATAAATATGCAAAATGAAAACGCTATTCATGAATTCACATGCAACAACCCATGGCTCTACTTCAGTTCTCTCTCTCTTTCGCTCTCGCTCTCGCTCACTCTCTCCCTCTCTCTCTCGCTCTGTCTCTGTCTCTGTTTGCACTGTCTTGAACTGTATTCGCAGCCTCAGCGCGATCATTGCACTTTGCGTCTTGGTCTCGCTGCATGTTGCAAATTGCTTGCTAAAAACCGGTTTCACAATTGCACTCCGATCAAAAACCGAACCGAACCGAGCCGAGCTGAACCGAGTCAAGTCGTGTGGAGCTTTGTTCGTGCGGCGTCTGTTGCAAGTTGCATGGCCGCTTCGATTGTCGCACTGGTCGGTCAATGGTTCTCTGGTTCATTGCCATTGCGCTGGGGGTAACTAACCCAGCTGAGTCAAAATCGGAGGAAATACCAACCAACACCGACTAAATCGACCACTGCTGCAGCGATCGCTGCTGCGGCTGTTGCTGCTTTTGTCGTTGTTAACTGAAGCAAGGACGTCATGTGTGTGTGTGTGTATGTTTGTGTGTGTTGTTGTTGTTGTTTTTAATGTTTTTGCTGTGCCATTCACTCGCAGCTTGTTGTGCAGAAAGGCAACTGATAGATCAAGATAAATACTCGTACTTCATAGTTGGTTTGTTCGTTCGCTTGGTTCGTTGACTTACAAATAATCGGCTACACAGATTTGTGTTGTGGGTTGATGAAATGATTGCCAATTCATCGAGGGAGCAGTTAACCAAATTGTGAATATGCCTTCGCTTTAACTCTGCTCAAAATAAATGCCCAACACATTGTATTCCGTTCATCTTTTTCTTTTATTTTATTGCAAATAAACATTCGTCAATTCGCATGTCGCAATTTATTTGGCAATCATCATTAAGCAAACAGTAGCAACAATAATCAGAATCAGAATCGGAATGAGAGCAAAATTTCATATTTCAACTGCAATTCGAGGGCATTTCTCATTTGTCATGCACAGTTTGCAGTCGGTTCTGGTCACGATTGTATAATCGCCCATAATTTGCACATACTCGTTTGTGTTTGTGTTTGTGTGTAATGCATGAAGTATCTTTCGGATGCATTCGTCAGCGATTCACACACTCTTAAAAAAAAAAAAAACACAAGCACAACAAACAATGACTGACAAATGAAATTTCACAAAACACAAACACAAACAGAAATGCAAACAGAGAGAAGAGTCAGAGGCAATTGACCGCTTGGCAAATACAAATCCTGATGACATTCACCCCGTTACGAGCATCGGGCGACAAGCAAACAAAGAGCAACAGAGACAGCAACAGCAACAGCATAAGAAAGAGCAAAACAACAGCATGAAAAACATGTGCAAAATCACGAAAGAGAGCGAATTGATAAAAACAGACAGCGCCGAGTGCAGCAAGCAAGTAAGCAAAAGCAACAAACACAGCGCAGCTTAACAGTGACGTAACAAACAAAGGGGATTCCAATCAGGAAAAAATGCTAATGCTAAATAAAAAAGCTTAAGCTACTTAAATACTTTTTTATTTATTCAAACAAATATAGTGTTTATGCAAGCATTTTTTTAGTGTTATTGGAGTATAGAAAAAAGTCTTTTTGAAAAGCAATTTGAATTTAACCAACAAATTTAGGGAAAATGAATATAAACTACTTTTGAGTCAATTGACTTGTACGTTAACTTAGTATTATTTATTCATTACTCATTTACTTATGTGGCTTTTTTCACACCTTTAGTTAAATCCGTCAATTTATTATTGAAATAAATGCAAAATCATAAATTATAAAGTTTTTATTTGCACTTTAATTCAAAAGGATAAAACAATATTAAAGTTAATGAAAACAAAATGTAATTAATTTTTAATATGCTCTACTTTGCTTGAAAAATTTATTTGTGAAAATAGTGTTTCTGCTATTTAAATATAATCAATATGTTGGACAAAGCCAAAGTTTCCCCTCTTGCAACGCCACTGATCCGCCTTCTTCTTTTATTTTCTTCTTACTGTTTGAGCTTTGTAATTTTTTTGTTGTTGACAACAACAATTTTTCTGTTGTTTATTGTTGTTAATATTTGGTTGCCAATAAACTTGAAAATGCGCTGTTCTTTTTCTCCATTATGCTTAAGTGATACAAATGCAGATGAACAGCAAAAGACGTCAATATTTTCAGCAGCTACCAATTTTAAATTGTCTCTGGGTTCTTGATAGAAGGCACATTCATTTGCTATATGTATCATGGTCTGGGCCGAATTCCTTCTTTTCTTCTTCTTGTGCATATCTGAAGAGCAGCCTCTATAGCTGCCTCGCTGATCCCATCATCAAGCCGGTTTCATCAGCTCTTCAAGCTATATCGCGAAATGAAAGTAAAAAATATGTTTGAAAGTAGCACTTATTTTATCTTTTAAGTCAACTCACAATAAAATTGATTAGAATCAGAAAATTGCCAAATCTTTGAGAAGGTATCAAGGGTATTCCAATATATTATTCTGAAAGTATATTTCTAAAAATAGGGTCGGTCCAACTTTTCTAAAATGTGTCTAATATTCAATGTGTTTTTTGCAGAACTGCAACATTAGCTTTGTTTGTTTGTTTATATTTTTCGAGTTTTTTTTATGTATATTTAAACATTTTAGAGATCGAATTTTTTCTAAATATCAGGACAAATTTCCACTTAGCATACAAATCTTCGAAATAGATTTAAGCACGATTTTATTATAAATTATCAGTTTTTCTTCTGATCTTATTTTCAGAACAATTTGGTAGTCTGTATATCTTTTTGTAATACATTTTAATATATAAATATTATTTATTTTGCATGATAACATTGTCATTAAGGTTTTTAACCCTCCTTATAAAATATATGAGTAAATAAATATATTTTTGATCAGCACAATAAACTTTACCTCCATCTTAAAGAGTAGCCCAAAAGCTGACACATCCGACAAGGAAAGATTAAAACTGATGCAATGCAATCCCTTAGCTCTCCAATGATATATTAAGCAATCAAATAACAAGCATTTTTCATGGAATAAATTAATATTGCCGTCCTATTGGAATGACTAATTTTCCTAGAATGGAATTAAGTGAAACAAGAATTATTCTTGTGTTTTTTGTCAAATTATTAAGCTGCTTGAGCTAAATACCGTTAATTGAGAGTGTTGAAAAGACTTGCAGTGCTTCGACTTTTGGCCAAATTGTTTTGTTTATGAAAAAAACGTAATCAAGAAGTCAATCAACGAACCATCAAAACCAGAAAAACACAAAACATTCCAAATGTGAAACCAACAACAACAAAAATTACGAGAAAAACAAGAACAAACAACGCATTACATAAGATCCAGGTTAGGTCTGAGTCTGAGTCTAAGTCTCCGCTCCACCCTCCCCTAGCAGCTTTCTTCCGCTCAAAGGTAGAATAACAAAAAAAAAGAAGTAGAAAGTCATTAAATAAACAAGCGTCGCAAAAAAAAACCCGAAAAAAGAAGAGAAAAAATCAAAAGTTGTAAACAAATATGAGCGTAAAAGAAAATGAAAATCAAGCGACTCGTATTGCATCAGTGGATGGACAGTCAAACAATCCGTCCGACAGTCAGTTCGTCCGTCTGTCATTCAGTCAGTCAGTCAGTCAATAGTCAGTCGTGTCAGACAGTAGAATATTTTCTACCCGAGCGCTGCCAGTGAACTTGTCCCAAATAAACAAAATTCCACTGCCCAAAGTCAGTTAGGTAATATTGTTGTTGTTGTTGTTGTTGTAGTTGCTATTCTTGTTCTTCTTCTTCTCCTTTGCTTCTTTCTTTTATTATTTTATTTGTGTCTATTGCTCCACTCGTTCCACAAACAGCCGCCATTTTCTCTGTAATTGTTAGCTATTATTGTGATGGATCTAATTCCCATTTCAAGCCCATTAAAGTTGGCTAAAAGGGTATAATGTGCAAGGTGTTGCGAAAGCTTCTGTGACCTCGGAGAGTATATATTCTTGATCGACGATTAACAGACGAAAGTAACAGGCAGACGGAGACATCTCCGGCCACTAAAGCATATCTATTCATGATCAGGATCAACAGACTAGTCAATATAGCCATGTCCATCAGTCTGTATGAACACGAGACTATAATGGCTAGACAATTTTAAATATGGATTCTCGTATATCCGGTGCAGATCAAGTTTGCTTTATTTTATCGATAACTGCCTTCGTTTCTTGATTATCGATATACATTTATTTTAAATAGCAATAAATACCGTTATTTTAAAGGTGGATTATTAAATCATATTCATCTTAAAGTAATCGTTATTGTTGAAACATGTTTGAATTCATCGATTATCGATTAATGTATAATTTCTGGTTAGACATTCATTGTGCATCACTTTTGCATTGTATTTCTTCCAAGTTAAGTTTTCATTGATCCTAGTTAGTATTTACAACAGTTGGATTAATGTTATTTATTTATTTTTATTTTCTTACTCTTTTAAAACGAAATTTAACAATTAAAGTAAAATAATATATTTACTTTCAGTTATATTTTTAACATATTTTAATTCAATTTGTTTACTTTTCTAGTTGACATTAGAAATATAAATAAATATTTCTCAGCTGGGTATCTCGTAGTCGAGAATTCCACCTGGAATATTTTTACATGAGTAAAGTTTGAAAGTAGTTTGGAGTTTATTTTGTTATTATTCTTTTTGCGGTTTCAATTTCTGTTGTTTACGTGGAAAATTTGAAGTCAAAGCATTTCTTAGATCTGATTGAGTCATTCCCGAGCTGAATAGTTAAATGTCGAACCCAATCAAGATGAGAGAATTATTTGTTTAATTTTTGAAGCGTGCAACTGCCTCAATCTGTATCTGTGAGTGTCTCTTGTATCTTCAACTTTCACTGCCACCCACGGCATTTGCATGACCTCCAAAAATCACAGAGCCAAACTTGGCAAAACAGTTAGTATTTGTTGTTGTTGTTGTTGTTGTTTGCCAGTCGTTGCACTCGCTCTATAAAGTTAATAAACTATAAATTACATTGAGAAATGCCAAAAAAAAAAAAAGACAAAAAACAAAAACTTTCACAAAAAGACAAAAACAAAATGATTGGGTGCATTGCAGTTGTTACTGCGCCAATTTTCCCCCCAAGTGCTGTGTGTGTGTGTGTGTGTGTGTGTGCAACACGTGGAAATTCCCAATTCCCGAGCCGATTTGGCAACAACTTTGGCAAACGGGCAGCCAACAATTTCACTTTGCCTGGGTTAAAGTCCTGGCGTCTGGGTGTCAGTCAACTTTCAAAGCTGTTGTTGTTGCAAGTTGTTGTTGTTGTTGCAATCTGTTGTTGCTGCTTGTTGTTGTATCACTAGCATAGTTGCCCAACAGACAAACACTCGAATGCTCCACTGAATGCAACTGAGTGCAGCGACCTGCGATCAGCACACTCGCCGCATACTGATGCATGCCACGACAGTCAGTCCCTATACCCCCTCCATTTTTGATGCGGCAACGTCATCAGCTGTGACTCTGAATGTTGCATACCAGTTTGGCTGTTGCTGTTGGTGTTGCTTTGCACTATTTTGCATGCTCGGCCCCAGCCATGCCACATGTGGTAGAAAGTGGCAATGGAGCCAGCAACTGTTGCCTCGCTGTCCGATTGCCCGGTTGCACGATTGCCTGGGTTGAGGTAGTAATGACCTCTCCTCTTCTGGGGTGCTTGACTTTTGCATTGGCAATTTTCTGGTTGCACCCGCGATCAGCGATCAGCGATCAGCGATCTTTGGCTCTGACTCCTCTTCTCTGATTTCAATTGAAAGTGTTGTCTGCCAAATATTCAATCTTTTGCTAAGGCCTTAAAGCCTTAATTGTTCTGGCCAACACGTATACTTAATAAATAGTAAATTCAATTCGCCCTATTTTACAGATTTATCTATATTTGGTGTATTCTATCCTTTAAAATTTAGTGACTTAATATTTAATTTAATTATGTCTAGGCGATGAGTATATAGTTTATACTTTTAGTTTATACTTTTTAGAAAGCAGTTTTTCTTACATATAAAATGTAGCTTAATTAAAACTGATGAACCACTTTATAAAAATAAATAAAAACATGTTTTTGATTTTCCATAGTATTAATAGAATTAGGACAGTTATTTGTTTTTCTAATCGTATTCATGATAACCAACCCACAATTGATTTATAAAATCAATGAAAACTATAAATATAATTTTACTTAAACTAATATTTAATTGCATATGAAAATATTTCATTGTCTTTAGGGACGAATTCCCCTAAGATGACTTCCTATAAAAGTCACATTTTTTCACCATGCTACAAACAGATTTATTTGATTAATTCTATTGTTATATATATTTTATCTTACATTTATTTATATATATATATAAATATGTATTTTATATTCAATAAACAGATTCCATTTTAGTTAATGCTTTTTTCATTACGCTCATAAATGAATCTGTGTAATTTAGTTATCCCGTTACCCATTGAGTCATTTATATATAAATATGTTGATGCCACAACTAAATGGCTAGAGAGAAGAGGGAATTCTGCAAGCCACAAGCCGCAAGCCGCAAGCTGCAAGCTGCCAGGCTACAAATCATTTTCTAGCTTATAAACTCTTCCTGTTTCGCAAATTGTGCGATTATTCTGCGGTCGGTCTCACGTCATCGTTTTGTTTGCCATGACAGCCGCCCTCTAATTTAATCGGCCTCGAGGGGCGATCAACGAGTTTACTCTCAACACCTGCGTGTATTTATTTCACTCACACACACACACACACACACACACACTCACACACAGCTGTTGTTGTTGTTGGCTTTTTGGCCCAAACGTTCTATGGCCGCGTACGCGTACATTAAACCCAGCAGCAACTTCCTAGTGAGGAGGGCACTGGCTGGCGCTAACTTTAGCTGGCATTCGTAAATTATGGCAGTGCCAGCAAACATTAGGCAATGCTAAAAAATTATGCTAAGAGCGTACAAAGTTTGCTGCTGCTGTTGATTTGCCGA
Organism: Drosophila dives; assembly: GCA_035042365.1. Lineage (NCBI taxonomy): Eukaryota > Metazoa > Arthropoda > Insecta > Diptera > Drosophilidae > Drosophila > Drosophila dives. Next base: position 1,508,650 of record JAWNLJ010000133.1, on the reverse strand, counting down.
TGATTGTTGTTTTTATTATTGGTGTTGTTTCTGCTTCTGCTTCTGCCTTTGCCTTTGGCTTTGCCTTTGCCTTTGCCCCACCATCGTCTTTCAAACAGGTTTCAAATTCCTTGCCTTTGCTCACCTGACAATGCTAAAGCGAGGGCCATAGAACAAAGCCAAAGCCAAAGCCAGCGAACCAATAAAAAAGAAACAAAAGCAAATGCAATGCAAAAACAAAAACAAAAACAAACACAAAAACACACACTTTTCGGGTCTTAAAAACTCTACAGTTCTCCAGAGCCAGCTCCAGCTCGATCCCAGTTTTGGCTTGCTAATTATTATGCTAAGCTTGATATCAGCAAAGAGCAAAGGGTTCTGGCGAATTCAAAAGGAGAGAGCGAGAGCGAGAGAGAGAGAGATAGAGCCAGAGCACAGGAGAAGAAGGAGAAGCAGAAGCAGACGAAGCAGAAGAATAAGAGCTTGCGCTGAGGCTTTGGCTTTGGCTTTGGCTTTGTTCTGCTGCTAGGCTCTGCTGTCGCCACTCGGCAGACGCCAGTGTTGCTCAGTCGCTTAATGGCGGTTAATGGAGGTCATTCACTTTCGCACGAATTGTAATTTTTGTGCTTTAAGTCAATTCAAGTTGCCAAGTCAGCGCTTGAGTTTCATCCTTTGCTCTCTCTCTCTCTCTCTCTCTCTGTCTCTCTCTCTCTCTCTCTGCCCCTTACCCTCCCTCTCACCATCACTCATTTCGAATCGCATAATCTTATTATGTTGTGTGTGTGTCTTGCTTTTGATTTGGGCTTTCGTTGTTTGTTATTTTAGTGGCTTTCCACACTCATTTCGCCAAAGATATCAATCTTACAGCGAACTCCATTTCTTCTTCTCCTGCTGTCTCTGTCAGCTGTCCGTTCCCCTGTCCCATTCAAGTATCACGCTTAAGAATGAATGAGATCAATGAAGTTCATCATTATGATACATATATGTCGTTATTTATTTATATTTTTTATATTATTTTAAGGAATGATAATGATTACTGATTGTTAAATTTTCTTTTACGCCTAATTGCACTTCTTCAGTTATCGATAATCTACTGATATCGCTACTCGACTACTTACTCCCAAAAGTAACGGTGCAATGATTGACAGACTTAAATTAAGGATTAAATATGCTTATTATTTAAGGGAAAATATATTTTTTCTTGTTTAGTAAGAAGGATGAAAAGAGCTCACCATTTGGGTCCATTAATTATGGCTAACATTAAGTTTGCTTCCGCTTTTATACAAATATTGCTGAGTTCTTCGACTCATCATAAATCATACGCAACGACTTTGGCTCCATGACTCCAACCACTAGCATTGGGCCATTCACTAACATTTGAATCAATTAAATACAAAGTCATAAACTTTAACACGTGTCCCCACTCTGATTACAAGTTTGTGGCACCAAGTGGTAACAGATGTGTAGACACATTTTTGGAGGGGGCGTCTAAAATACTTAGCTTTCATCTAACTCTTCACTTTTGGGCTTTAGCTATGGATTTCGACATGGCGTAATCGCAGAAAGCACGTGCGGCAATTTCTGCTACTACTGCTGCTGCTGTTGCGACCAAGTGCATTCAACTTGGCCAACTGTTCAACACTGTGCACATGCGTGGCCCGTCGTCGACCAACTGACAAGTCAATAAACTCATTGCCAACAACTATTGTCCCCCTCCCGTGCAATTGTCGAGCTTATCAGGGAAACTAAGCACGATCAACGATCATTGGCACCAACTAGCGACTAGCGACTAGCGACTAGCAACTAGCAGAACTCCGACTGGCAACTCGCAATTCGCAACTCGCAACTGCAACTGCAAATAACCCTCAATAACAGTTACCTCAAACTGTAAGCAGTCGTAAATAAAAATAATAAAAAAAAAAAACAGCAGCAGTGCAATGTACGCAACTAGGCCTAGGCCCAACTCACACACACACACATACAGAAACAAACCACAACAGTGAATGCAGAAGAATGTGCAGAAGAAAATTGCACAAACACACACACACACACACTGACAAACACAGCAGAGACGTATAAACTGAAAGGTGGGTTGGGGGAAGGGGATGTAGCAAACTGAAGTGGAATAAAGTCGTCGTCGCCGTCATCGTCAACGGAGTGCATTGCACTACGAAAGGGTTAAAGACCCTCAACGATCGGCGCTGCGAGCAGTGAAAATGTGTGCAAAGAAATGTGAGTGGAAAAATCCAAAGCAGCGACTGCCTGCCTGTCAGTTGCAGATATACAACAACAACAACAACAAAAGCAGCAATAACAAAATCTGTGCAGCGGAAAAGCAAAAGTGCAGCCAGCAGCAGCTAGCAGCAACAGCAGTCTCATTAGAAACGAAGACAGAGGCCAAAGCAAACCGAACCAAACCGAACTGAACCGAACCTACATCAACATGCACACAAACCACAAAGAGCATGCGATAGAAAATAGTATAGCGAGAGAGAGAGAGAATGCATAGAGCTTTAAACGTTTGCTCGTCTACGGTTGCAGTGGCTTTGAACTTCACACAGTTTATAGCAGCAACAGCAGAGCAGCAGCAGAATTGGCTCTGCATTCGCTCTCTCAGCGACGCTTTCTCTCTCTCTTGCTCTCTTGTCGTTGATAATTGTTGATGATTGCTTTGCTTTTGTTGTTTTTTCAATGTCGAGTTCACTTTTCAAAACGGGGCATGTGCAAGATGCTATTGGGATAGATCATTGAACGTTCAATGCACCACTACAATAACACTCGCTGCCAGTATGTGTGTGTGTGTGCGTGGGTCTTTGTGCCACTCAAGTGGAGGCGGCGTCTGCTGCACTTTTGATTAATTTTCACAGCGAGCACACAAGCATTTCCACTGATAAGCCCAACTCCATTGTATTTAGTTGTGTGCTGCGCTTCCTGCCCTTGCATGTCCACTGATAATAACAATAGACCCCAGTTAAGAAAAACAAAAACTGAATATATACAACAGCAGTGTGGAGAATTACGCCTGCATCTATTTTCTTTTCCCCTTTTTCTTCTTCGTTTTCTTTTTCCTTTTCTTTTTTGATAAACGATGATCATCTCACTCTCATAATTATACATACTTATGCCGGGAAATTTTTCATTTAGACAGCGGAAAAACGAGTTCAAGTACACGAATAGTTCTGATATTTACATAGAAAGGAAGAGAGAGTTAGGCATTTGAAAGAGAGCAGTGAAATTATTCGAGAACTTTTCTTTTGGGGAGACACAGAAGGTTGGATTAGCTGCCCAAAGAATAGTCGAGAAGCAATGAAAACTGATTGGGAATGTTCTGGTTTATAAAAGACGAACATGGTCGATGCTGCTGTCGATGCAGAGCAATTTTTTTTTTAATATATTTATTTATTTTATAGACCTTAGCAGGCGTCTTGGTGTACACAAATTTTAAACCCTCATCAAAATGATTTAAAAATAGCCTTGCACAGTTCTAAAAACTGAAAACAGATCAGGGTCACACCAAACAGGGTACAAAAGCCAAATAAAATATAAAAATTTGAATTTTGTTTGCTTTAGAATTTAGCACTACCCAAAAAAAAAACAACTGCAAATATCACGATCGCATGAGCAAATTTCACCGACCTTGGCTAATAAAGCGTTTTCGAAGCGTTTCCTATACAAATGTTTACGCATATCTCTGTATCTGTCCTGCTTTCTTCAACTATCTCTCTCTCTCTCTCTCCGTCTTTTCTCTTTCTGTAGGTCGCTCAGTTATTGTGTAAGAAGTATGCCCAATTTATAATTGCACGCGCTTCTTCATTAGATAGTGTTGGGGACCTTGAAATCCCTTATCGAATTTTCACCTTTTGCGCAAAAACTACGAAAAAACCAGCATTGATAACAGAACTTGACGCAAATCCAAAGTAATTTAAGCGACTTAATTATACTCTACAAATAGCATTTCATTTCTGTTAATAAGTTTATATTTTTATTTTTTTTAAATACGACAAAAAAGAAATCCATAATTTAATTCAACGTTTTTCGTAATATTTGAAATGGTTAATTTTGTATTCTTTTGTTCGCATTTGTATGTGTAGGCAAATCTTGTAGCTGATTAAATCATTCACGACTATATAACTATAGTGGTTTCCATCTATTTTTATCTTTGTGACGCGTATTTCATTTGTGTTTGTTTGCGGCTAAAATGATAAGCGGCCCACAGGAATTTGTTCTGCTGACCTTCATTTTTCGCTGCTGTCCGCTGATAACAGCGATAACCGATAAGCGTCTATATATATAGGCATATATATTTATAAATATATATATATATATATACATATATATGTGTGTATGTGTGTTTGTTTATTATCATATTTGAATTTCTTGTAGTTTCGTGGAAAATGCGCTTGTTTTTCCATTTAGCCCATTACGACATAATGCAAGCGATTACATGTTGCAATACTTATATTGACAATATTTATCAATATCAATATCTAGTGTATTACATAGTATTATATATAAAAATACTTCAGTGACTTAGATATATAGCTTTCTTTAAAGGAGCTGCTGACTACTCTTCCTCTGCTGATTTTGATCAGTTTTTTTAAACTCAACCTTGAAATTGAATTTGAATTTTCCCTATCAATATCTCGCTATAGTATGACATCATGAGGTATCTGGACAGTCAAAAAAATATGCGTAATCAACTACCCTGCCAGAAAATCTAAAAAAAACACACACTTAACGTCAAAATCTGGCAACATAAAAAGAGACATGCAAAAATTAAATTGCTCGAGTACACACAAAAAATACAGCGAGGACAGCAATTAGAAAAAGACACCGTATTTTTGATACTCTATAATATAACTAATTGAAATTAATTTTAATTAGAGATTGCCGCTCTCTTTGAGGTAAATGTAAATTGCTTTAAACCAACTTAGTTTTACCAAGCCAAAAGAGAAGTATATTTTCTGCATGGAATATTTGAAATCTATTCGAAACTGATGACAAATTTATGATATGTTTGTGTTAGGGTAGAACAAGTAGACACAAAACATTTTTTATGCGTACGCCGCAAAAATGTTGGCCTTCAAATTGACCGAGTTCATGAACACCAACAAACGAGGCACGTTCAGACAGACGGACGGAGAGACAGACAGACAGACAAACAGACAGATAGACAGATAGACAGACGGACAGATAGACGGACGGACAGATAGACGGACGGATACGCACCTTCTCATTGTGCGTTAATTATATGTTGAGCGCTATACAGATGCATATGTATATGTGTATATATGTATGTATATATGTATATATGTATGTATGTAAGTATATATGTATGTAGATAAGCAAATACTAATACTAATACGTATAAATACAGCAGATGTCTGATATTCTAAAGGCCCCGTCCTCATAATTCGAACCAGCCAACAAGTTCAAAAGTTGCGCAATCGGCAAACAAAAAAACTGGTTTCCAGTTCTAAACTCAGCCAAATTACTTGCCCAAATTGTTAACAAGTTATCAAGGAAGTTTATTCTGTCTCTTAATCATACAACTTTTTATATCGCAAAAAAAATTAAGAAAAAAAATAAAAAAATGAAATAAAATGAAAAGCAACAACAACAATGTCAAACTACCAAGGAAAAAGTCATCAAGAGTCGTTCAACTTACGCGTGTCAAGTGAGAGAAACGAGAGTATCAGAGCGAGAGAGGAGTAGAGAGAGGTAGATAGAGAGGGAGAGAGAGAGAGCAAGACTGTTAAGTGGAAGGTCGCTCTGATTAAGCCAAAATAAAAAAAACAACGCTGAGTTTGGGTACGAGATGATTTGCAATAATATTAATAATTTCATACTATGGATATAGATATACAATGGATCGCTCAATCCGAAAGGTCTACTCTTAAGCACAGTCAGAGAGCTGCAGTCGAGTGAGCTCGACTACTAGTTACTCCCCTGCATCCATCTATTAAATTTATAGATCTTTTACATATATTGTGCACCCTCCTGAGCCAACTATCAAATTCAGCTCTTGAACAAATGCTACATTTAATATAATATAATATATAATTGATATTACGCATTACTTTAAGGATTCAATCATTAAAAGTCTGAGCTATATAGCAAATTTGGGGTACTTATCAATAAACACAAAATTAAGTTTATTTGCCACTTCAGTATATAAAAACTTAAATAGCAAATTATATTTGTCAATTATTCTTATATATTGTATATTATTATATCGATATTTGGATAAAATGGAATAAACTTGATCTACGAGTAGTAGAAATTTTTAATTATATATTTATTATTAATAAAATGATATACACATTATTATTTGTTTATTTATTATTAAATACAATATATTGCTATTGATTCTGATACGACGATTCTGATTGATTTTGATCAAGAATATAAATATTTTATGGTACAGCTGTTGCTTTCCTCTGTAAGTCCAGTATACCCATTTTAGCCATATTTAATGGGTTCGAGCTGTGATTTCATTTGCACCACTAACACAAAGTCTGTTTTCCCGCTTGACCCTCTTTCAATTATCGGTCAACAATTTCGTAGTTGAAGGCCCTGCCTTGGACTTTGAATTGCTGTCATCACTTTTGCTACACTCGGACTGATAAATGAATTGCCTGTTGCCCATTTGCCTGTTTGGCTGCAACTGAGCTGCCCGGCCCATGTGGGATAAACGGCGCTTTCGCCTCTTGCAGCGAACGTTGATCGTCGATGAGGGATGTGGGAAAGGGGAGCATCCGGGGCAGGGGGGAGTTGCATTGTTCATGACGCAGCTGAGTTGGCTGCTTAAACATGACGTTGCACATCTTAATCGTAATCGGAATCGGTTTGTAAATTGAGCAGCGATTGGAGTAATGCACGCTGCGATCAACAATAACAACAAAAAACTCAGCAGCTAACCAATTTCAATTGCATCCATTGAACTTGACCTCCACTTAAACCGAATCATGCTCAATGCTTCCACGGCTCCACGGCTCCACGGCACCATAGCTCCATGGATCCATGGCTCCAGGCCAGAGTTTTTCGAGCTGCCCCTGGTTCAGTTTTCTGTATATTTTCTTTTGTGTCTGCCACTTTCGTTTTGTCTGCCCATTTATTTTTAAACGAACTTGTTATTATTGAAATTGCATTAATAAGGAAGTTACATGTTTATTTTCGTTTCGGTCTGGACGGTAAAAAGTTTGTTGACATTAATTGAGTGTTCACTTTTCTTGTGATTAACTTTTTGGCATACATTGCATACATTTGAAAGGTTCTGATTTCACTGTGTGTGTGTGTGTGTGTGTGAGTTATGTGTGTCACACTTTAAGGAACATCCATCCACAACTTGATTTTTTAATAGCACAATTTGCTCTAAGTAATTAAAGAACCAATTATTAGTTTTGCAATTACTTAGAATTTCGCCAGAAAACTGAGTTTTTACTGCTCTTCTTAATGTTATGTGAAATGTGAAAAAAGTGACAAGAAGAAGCAAAAAAAAAATAATTTGATCAATTACATATGCATTCTATATAGATATTGTTTATTTATTTCAAATTTTCATAATTGTTAGTGCTTCAGAGAGAGAGAGAGAGAGAGAGAGATAGAGAGAGAGAGGGAGAGGGAGAAATTGAGAAAGAGAGGGAGAGAGACTTAAAACTTGGTAGATATAAAATTGAAGTACTACGGTCTCAAAACGGTCTACGGTCTCCTTCAAAGTTCGTAATATGTCACAAAAATTTGAACATGAACTCAAACTTGAATTGTAAATTACTTTAAATCTTGTTCGAAGATTGGTTTTTCTTTGCTGCACTCGACTTTAACACTCTTACTAGTTTTTAATTTAATTTTTTCTATTTCTTGATTCAATTCCTTAAATAAGCTGAATACAGTGAATAAAATTATGCTTCTATCCTAACTTTTTTAAGTGTTCTTTTACTTCAAAAAACATATTTACAACTTCGTTGAAAATTACAAATTTTTAATGGGCAGTTTGAAAACATTTCTTGTAAGTTTGATATGATTTATTCACAGCTGAATTTCCTATTGTTTCAAAAACATGACGTAAAAATGCAATAGACTTAAGGAATGACAAACTCCCTTCCCCCTGAATACCACTGTCAGATGACAAATATGCTGAAAAGCCGAAAATGTTTCGAAAAATAAATCACGCGTCGATACTTTCGTCTTTTCGATCTCGATTTCGAACATGGACACCCACACAAACGCCGAGTGGAAGCGAGACGGGTCGTGTGAGGCGAGGAGGAGGCCTTAACCTTGGACAGAGATGGCGAATAAAAGACCGACCATCAAACGAGAATAATCAAAAATGAAGAAGAAACAGAAGGAGAAGGAGAAGGAGAAGTAGAAGGAGAAAAAGAAGCAGTTCGGTCGTTCGAACGTTGGCCACACGTGGCATATTGGAGCTGGTTACTTGGCGGACTGGCTGACTAGCTGGCTGGCAGCAGGAAGCGATTTCCACGTTGACCTAGGCGGGCCCAACGGGTTGATCATGTGCAGCGAAGAGCGTTCAGCGATCAGCGAGCAGCGAGCAGCAGCGAGTATGTAAATATTTATTTACAATTCGTCTTGAAATGTCAACGGCACGATGTCAATGACTGCAGCAGCGACGGGTAGAAGCCAATGCACCGCTCTGTGTGTGTGTTGTGTGTTGTGTGTGATATAATTTTAATTATACACGCAACAAGTAGTAATTAAATAAATTGCACTCAAAAACAGAAACAGGCATTTCTTTTTTTCTTATATTTTTTGGAGCACATGAACTTCAACGGCAAGTTATATTGAACTTTTTTTCAAAACGGAGGCGCCATGAACTAGCGAAATAAATAGCACCCAACATGTTGATGATGATTATGTTGTTTATTGATGTTGGCAATGGGGGAAACGTCGTCATCATTTTAATTCGTAAAGCGACGAAATCATTGCTGAAAGAGTACAATAACCGCTGAGCGGCGTTTACCTTGGGACCGGGCCGGCTACTATCGGTTTATCTGTGTGACATGTGTTTCACTCCATGCGAGCGAGTCCGCCTGTTGCCAGGGTAGTTTAACTCTCCGGTGGGGTGGCTAATGCCTGCTCCATGTGCGTGTGTGTGTATTGTTTTCTAAGCAACACCCTCAACATCTAGTCATTTGGATCTCTCTCTTTCCTTTCGCTCAGTCTGCCGCTCTCTCACACACACGTACACATACGAGCGCTCTTGTTGATGTTTTGGTTTCACATGTTTAATCGTTTTCAAGAGCATGTGAGCGCAAGCAGAGTACGACTCGCTCTCGCTCTCTGCCTATTTAGCTGTCTGTTGCTCTCTCGCGCTCTCAGGGTCGAGCATGCGAACGACTGGCCGAAAACTGAACAAGATCCAACGCGAATGTTGATTTTCCTTTCATTCAACGTTGAAACATCGCAGCGAGCAGATCGTCGTTGCTCTGTCTGTTTTATCGTCGTCGTCTTCGTTGTTTGTCGCGCTTCGTCTTCGTTCGTCGCGCTTTCGTTCGCTTTGCACATATATCGGTTAAATTTCAAATGTATATCGAATACAACAAATAACAAATTATATATTTTCATTATCCGATATCCCTTCAGTGACTACACAACTGAATAAATGATCAAAGTAGCCGCAGGATATGCCCAGTGTACTGTGAAAAAAGTGTTGATATATAAAAATAGTTTTGGGCAAGCACAACAATGCCTGTTTAGGCCCAATAAGCCTTAAATCATAACCATCTATATAAATATAAATTTAGGTAGCCAGTGAAGTGTCCTCCGCATAGTCCAACAACAAAATGCTAATGTCCGCGGACAGTTCCGATTGTCAGCCCAGCAGCAGCGCCATGGAATCGCCCATGGAATCGACAGGCGGCGCAAAGACCACCTCGGTCATCTGCCAGTTGGCGCCATCTAGCACCACGAGCAGTGCTCAGTTGATGGTCGCCGGTCGATCCCATTTGGAGAATGCGCTCAAGTTGCCGCCCAACACGAGCGTCTCCACCTATTATCAGCACAGTAAACTGATTGTCGGCAGCCAGCAACAACCACAGCAGCCGTCTAGCGGCGGGAGCAGCAGCAGCAGCAGCTCTGCTGTCATCTTTCAAACGTCGGAGTATCATCAGCGCCAGGTCGCACCTGTCACAGAAATGGATACTGTGCCGTCCACAGGTGTGCCCAGCGTGGCCAGTAAGATGCCCCACAGCAATGTCATCTACGTGAACAAGTCCAGCTCCAGTGTGGTGGTCAGCACTACCGAACCCACACATCTGCCACCCCAATCACACTTTGATCCCTCGCCAGCGAGTCATGCGCATCACGCTGCCCATCATCACATGGCCGCCGCCATGTACCATCATCACCAGGAGGGCGCTTCGCATCATGGCTATGCAAATGGCAACCATCATCATCATTTGGGCCCTGTTCCCGGTCACCCCAGTGGCGCCATTGTGATCATGCCAGCCGATTCCCGACCACAAACACCAGAGTATATCAAATCTTACCCAGTTATGGATACAACTGTCGCCAGCTCGGTCAAAGGCGAACCCGAACTTAATATTGGTGAGTCGACTCCTCGATTCCTCTCAGCTAACCGACGATTCTAAAGGAATATAATATAAAACCGAAAAGATCAGTTTAATGGTTTAATAGACTCAAAGAGAAAAGACTATATTTGCCATAAGAATTGTTATTATTTGAATATTATTCAAAATACCTGAATTATGCCTTAATAATACGAGTATTAAATGAAATGGACAAAATATTTATTTAAAATTACATAAAATCTGTACAAAATGTTATTTCCTCAATTGAGCAAGAACATGTCCCTCCGATTTTTACAACTGTTTTTTTTTTTTGCTTTATAGTTTAAATCAAACCATTTTGCATTTTGATTGATATAGTTTCAATAACTTTAATTTAAAAAGAGCCTTGGACTTTTGAAGCAGATTAGCCATTTAGGCCTATATTTGGAGGCGCGGAAGCATTTTGTCATGGGCTAAGGCTAAGGCCTTATGGGTGTATTGACTTATCGACGTCATGTTAATTAGCCAGCCAAGTAACGCTTCCGAATTCTGCAGTCAGTTAGTCAGTTAGTCGTTCATTCACTTAGCCAACAAGGTCGTTCCGCATACAATAAAAAACAGCAACAACAACAACAGAAACTCAAATCACAAGTCTGAAAATACTTGGAGTTCGAGAGAGTTCAATTAACTTGTTTTAATGCTTTCTGTTTTGTTGTGGGTCTTTTTTTTACATATACAATATTTTTGCATATATATATATGTATATATACGACAATTTTAAAAATAACTGTACCAATGTCAGACGTCACTTTTGTCGAAAGAAGTTATTGCTTTACCAGATATCAAAGCAACCAGTAAAGACTCTTTATATAAATCACCGAGGATAAGCCTCAGTTCAAGCGATGATTCAAGGTAATCTCTCCCTTCCCCCCATGGGACTCATTATGCAGTTAAAAATATTTAAATCTTAAAAAAGGTGTCAATTACTGAAATACAAACATAATTTACTAAAGCAACTTTAAAGTAATTTGTTCTCATAGAATACAATTTACGTCTGGTAATAACGTACTTATTTAATCTAGCGAATGAAAATAATTATAAAAACTATTCGATATTATAATAGATATTTTAATGTTTATAATTCTTTTAAAGTTCTTTTTTTAGTCTTGATTTTCCATATAAAATTCATTAAATGAGTTCTAAAAAAACATATATTTAAAATGTTATAAAATAGCTTAAAAATGTATATTGATATTTGTTATATTATATATTTATTTCATTCTCATATGATTCACTCTCGATACAAAACTTTCAAGGTACTTCTCTTAAACTAATTTTCAATAATTTGAAATCACACATAATCATATAATAATCGAATAATAATAATAAATCAATCAAAATTATATATATAAAAATAAACTCAATAAATTAAATATAGTTATATACTATACAATTAAATACTATAATTGGATACTATATAATATATAATTTTTAAATTAATTAATTAATAATATACCTTATTCATAAATAAATATATTACTTAAGATGTATTATCAAGAGATAATCTTTAAGTTAATTAACTAGAAACAGCTAATATAAAGAATGACATATTTTGCATGGTTTTGAAGATTGCTGAGTTAAGTTGTGATATCAAAACTGAAAATGAGTCATAATTTGAAAAGTTGTACAAAATGTCGTCTATATTAAACCACATTTCCAGTCACATTTCATGCCTTGTTAACGAAAGTGAAATTTGTGCGCACCTTAAGTCAAATGTAATGTTTATATGTCGCCTATTATGTGTCGTCTTGTTGCTGTTATTGTTGTTGTCTTCTTCTTCTTTTACAACTTTTATTTATTTATGTGTCTGCCGGCGTTGCATTTCTCCAAACATAAGCAAATACAAAAACAATAAGTAAAAACAAAAAACAAAAAACTGGGCAAATTGATTGTGCATTTGATGCGAACGCGTTTTTCCAAGTTCATTGCTACCCAGAGTGCAACTGTGTGTGTGTGTATTCGATACGCTTTGTGTTTGTTGTTTTTGTTGGCTCTTGGCATTTGTAAATGCATCCGTTAGCCAAGTTTTTAATTTCAATTGCGAAAACGAAAACGAAAGTGAAAAGCAAAGCAAATGCATTTTTCGTTTTCACTGCGCATGCTCACTCAATTTATGGCCAAAGCGCAGCTCAAACTGAACTCAACTCGACGCCAAGGCTCCGCTGGTGAGTAGGTGCCAACTCCCCACTCCCCACTCCCCCACCAACACAACACAAGACAACACAACACAACACACATGCAACGCTTAATTTAAATTCGCTGTCAAATTGTCTTTGACATTTTTACTTTGGCAAACTGCAATGGTTCGTCCTCTGCCGTCTCTCTGCCCGCCCGTCGTCTGTACGGTTCGCTGCGCTTCGATTTGGTTCGGTATGGTGTCAGTTTCGGCTTCGTCTTCGTCTTCGCCTTCGGGACACGAACCCCGACCGACAGCATTTGGCTCTGTTGAATGTCGGTGAAAGTCAATTCGAAGCCTCGCTACAATTGTGTGCAAAAGAAAAGTTATTTGCTTTTTGCAGTTTTTCGTCTTTCGATATATTTTTTTCTTAAGTTTTGTTTTTCGTAGGCGGAGTTTGAACTTTTGCTTGGAAAGTTTTCATCAGCTACATCGCCGCCGTCGCCGTCGTCGTCGTCGTTGTCGTGTTTATTTTTATTGGCACAATTATTTGTGCATTTTAGAAATTTATTAAACGGTCAACGAACCAACCAATCTCCGGATCTCTAATTCTCTGCCTCAGACATTTGGAAAAGTGAAACGCGTCGAATTGAAAGTAAAACCCTTTTTGTATATATTGCAATTATTTGTAATGTTGTATTGTTGAAAGCGAGAGTTGCTCTCAGTGTCGATTGTAATGAATAAAAATAAATGATGTTAAAAGCTATAAAATTAGGTTCTTCGAGTTTCAGTTTTCAAAGTGCAACATTTAATAGATCCTCAGTCCAATAATCAACAATTGCAAATATATGATTTCAGATGGATTCAATAAATACAGTCAACAACTATTAAAAGTAGTTAAATAAATTAAGAATTATAACAAATTTATTGGTTGAAATTTTGGCCTTTTTAAAAATGTTCTGCATCTTTCTTTCTCTCTCTCTCTCTCTCTTTCTATCGATCGTCTAACAGCCTGACAGATTTACAATAAGTGTCCAGGCAGCGTCAGCTTATAGCCAAGTCATTGATCGCATTTTGTTTGCCTGTCATTAATTTAAATTGAATCGATGCAATCGAGAATTGCATAACCGACAAAACTGACGAAATGCTGAAATGTTGAACCGTGTTGAGTTGTAACTCATCACGATCTCGAATCTGCTTACGCACATGTTTGTAATTCAACGAACAAAACGCTAATGGGTGGCAGAGGTACACGCCCACTTTACACACAAGGTGGCGCATTTTAATTCGCTTGACCTCAGTTGCGTTTTTTGAACCCAATAATAAAAACAGAAACGGAATGAAATTTGTTCAAAAACTGAATTTTATTGCTCGATACGTTGAACTGCGTCCGACTGTGAAACCTGTACGAACATTTCCGCATTTGCGTGAGAGAGAGCGAGAACAGCACTCTCCCTCTCTCAGACTCGCTTGCTCTCATTCTGTTTGTGGTGAGCTACACGCGCTAAACTTTTATTTATTGATTTAGATTGGTGCGAGCGAGAGAGCATGCGGCACAGACAAGCAGCTAAAAAAAACACAATTTCAATGTCAAATTTTTATTTAGTAGAGTTTTCGACTCAGAACATTACCAATATGGCAAGGCACACACACAAACGTACAGCTCTCTCTTTCACTCTCTTCTCCCCTCTCTTTATACCAATCAGCGTGTGTGTTTCATATCAAGCAAGTCAGCCGAACATTTTCAGCTGTCGGAATTAATTTGTTTGTATTCGACACACGCATACATGTGTGCATGTGTGTGAGTGTGTTATTTTTTTTGGGTCTGCCTTTTGTTTGTTTGTTGTTCTTTTGGCGTATTTCTAGATGATAGTGCCGCCCGCTCCCTACTCCCCCACCCTTCTTTGATCTAATCACTTACGCTCTCTCTCTTTTTTCTATCTCTGTCTCGCTCAGTGCCTGCTGCGTTCGTGTGAAGTGAATGAAACTTTCAAGGTCGCCTCGTGTGTGTGTGTGTTTGTGTGTATAGAGTGTTGTGCGTATTAGATAATACTCACAAATTTTTCGACTCAGTCATTCGAGTATTCAATTTTTAGCCAACAAATGCCAACAGCGTCCTTGACGCTAGATTTGGCCTACGCAAATTCGACAGACGAGACAATAACATCCAACAGCTGGAGGATGAACGCATGAACCGGTTCGATCAGCCACTGACTAGCCGTAAATTTAGTTCAGGCAACCCAATACCTCCAGTATAAGAAAATGGATTTTATGATTTAATGATAAAACACAAATCAAACTGTATGCAAATAAAATAACAAAATAACCAAACTTGAACCAGGAAGCAATTGCTTATATCATATATCATTTGCACAAAAAAAGTGTATATAGTATATAGTAACTAGAGATATTCGCACTCAGCTTGTACTCGTCTTTCAGTTTTTCCAATATATATTTACATTAATATATATATAGATATGTGTATAAACATAAACATTGGGTATATACATCTTTTTTTCTAGTTAGAACTTAATAGATTTTTTTTTAAATTTTTTCTACAGATATAGATTAGTTTTTACTTGTGTCAAAATAATTTCTTGACATAGTGTATGTTATGTATATTTTGAGTACTACTCAAAACTCAGTCATATTTAATACACTGATAAATGTTTTCGATGCGGTAACGATGTAATATTAATAGAATAGAAAAAGTGAAGTGAGGTGAAAAAAGCTATGGGCTAACCGAGCTTATCAATTTCATCTATATTGAACTATTTATACTTTGTTTATTTTATTTATATTTATTGTTTGTATATATTTGAATTGTTTGATATGAGTTTTAGGTGTCGACAATGCGTCAGAATGAATTCGTAGACAAGTTTAGAGCTTTAAAAGTGTTTCATTTTACGATCGATAAAGATCTTACACACACACGCACACGTACACTCATACACATACACATCAAAACAGACACACGCACAAGCTGTTTGTGGCTGTAGCAAAAGTGCAAC
The DNA here is from genome assembly GCA_035042365.1 of Drosophila dives. NCBI lineage: Eukaryota > Metazoa > Arthropoda > Insecta > Diptera > Drosophilidae > Drosophila > Drosophila dives. Next base: position 1,492,955 of record JAWNLJ010000133.1, on the reverse strand, counting down.
GATCTGCAGTGCGAAATGTCAGTGAACTTGTCGAGACGACAACAACAACAGCAAAACAACTGCAAAAAAACAGCAATAACATCAACAACAACAACAACAACAACTAAATGCAGAGACTGCAGACGCGAAGCGTGTCTGGCACAGAAACAAAACACAGCAGAAACATATGTATGCATGTATGAGTGAGTGTATACCTAAGCATGTATGTATGTATGTATATGTGTCTGCAGCTACACAAACGCGCGACGCCTTCCATGTTGATGATGATGATCATGTTGATGATGACCAGACTGTTGATGATGATGTTAGTTGTTAATGATGACCATGGCAACGTGAAGATCATGAGCGTGCAAACATTTTGCAATTGTTTTCATCTTCTTCTTACTGTCTTTTCCTTTTGTAAAACACGATTGTTTACAATGCGAGGAATGCCTCTGCTTGACTGTCTCCCTCTCGCGTTATCCCTCGCTCGCTCTTACTGTTGCTCTGCATAGCTTCTTTTTTAATACATAATTGGCTTATTTGATGGCAGCTGAAAGGTAGCATAAGAGCCAGAGAGAAAGAGAGAGAGACAGAGAGAAAGAGCAACTTGTTTGACGCTGCCAAAGAAAGTCTTTCTCCACTCGATACGACAAAGCAAAGTGGTTTGACGGGTTTCTCTCTTGTCTGCGCAAGATTCTTGTTCTGCTTTGTTTACTTTCTTCTTGCTGCTTTCTTTAACACTTTGCGGTGAAAGTTACGCAACACTTGATGTTGTGCCTGCAATTGTATTGGCTTGTCTCGCTCTATTTCGATCTCTCTCTCTCTCTCTCTCTCTCTCTCTCATTCTCTCTCTGTCTGTGTTTGGCCGAGAACGAGCTCAAGTTCAACACAACAAGTTGTCCATTTTGTTTTGCTGCTTTCTTCGTATTTTTCGTTGCCAACATTGACATTGGCATTGGCAACGATCTTCTTCTTGCCGTTTGAAAAGAAAGTATTACGTCTGTGCTTACTTTCTTCGCCGGCATTGAAGAGTAAAAGTTGCAATTTATTCTCAGCTTTTAGTTGAATTAAATTTGTTTTTAATTTACTCATCAAATTTGTTAGAAAAGACAAGGAAGAGAAGAAGAAGCAGCAGCAAAATTTTGAATTTGGCGCCCTACTTGCCATAACATAAACGGCGTAATGTTAATTGTATTTACATATTGACACTGATATAATGCAAATTGCACACATTAACTGCACTTTAACAGTGCTCTGTTTGTACAGCTTTGACACTCTTATCATACAAATGGCACACTTTAACAGTGCTCTCTTCGTACAGAATGTTATTCAAATAATTAACAGGCTGTTTGAGCTTGCACTTTTACTTTACTTTTAAAAAATTAAATTAATTTTTTGCCTGGTATTAATCAATATTGGTTTTGTTTTCTTGTGTTCTTACAGAATTCGATGGCACCACTGTGCTGTGTCGCGTCTGCGGTGATAAGGCATCCGGGTTCCATTACGGCGTGCATTCCTGCGAGGGCTGCAAGGTAAGTTTTCAAGACTCTATTTTCTTTTCTGGGTGGGTGGTAAATTAGCGTGTGCCTGCCACGTGTGGCTGGAAGCAGCAGCAACCACCAATAATCTGACCATGTCTGACATTGAACTCATTTGAACTCGTCCTTTTTTCTCATTTCTTGTATAGGGGTTGTTATTGGCAGAGGGGCAGAGGGGGACATCGCGGCTGGCTTTGTGTCCTTGCATATTGGCAATTGCGTTGCAGACATTAAACCTGCAATGCCTGTCTGCCCCTGGCACAAATTGCGTCGCAATAAAATAAATCAAAAATATATACACACAAACAAGAATATATCCTGGAAACCACCACCAACAGCCACATTTCTGGCATTTTGCACACTGTGACATTGAAAATGTGCCGCAAGTTCATTCGCCCTTTTAACTGCGTTCGCAACGCAAGCTTAAAGTTCAATGTCGATCTCCCTTCCCCTGCCCCTTCCTCGCCCCGCACCCCTACGCTTAATCAGTCTGTGTATAATAACCTTGGCAAAGTAGTTTGCCCTATTCCCTTATATTCCTCAAGCAGCGTTGCCGCCAAAGTCAATCGGGAATAATGTCTCAATGACGTCCTTGAATTAGGTTACCAGCCAGTTTCAGTTCTAGATTGCCAGTCCCCCCCTTTTGCCCCCACCCTCTCTCGCTCTCTTTCGTTCTCTCTACCTCCCTCTCTGTACGATCCTTTGTCGATCGCTGTATGTATGTGTGTATGTGTGTATATTTATTTGTACAGCATTGGTTTCGTTCTTGTGGGCTGCTGCCTGGCGACGTCTGCGCGTCTGAAATTTCAAACTTTCCAAGATTTTAGCCCGCTTCTCGCTGCTTCCAATTTTGTTTTATTGCAAATTTTTTTTTTGTGTTTTGTTTGCAAATATTTTTTGGTGGTTTATTTTCTGGCAAGTTCATTGACTTTTACTTGCTTGTCTCTCTTGACCAAAGCAACCAGCGTCCAAGCTTTAACAAGTTTATTTTTGCCTCTTTTCAGTCTTTCCCTCAATTTGAGCAAGCATGTGTGTGTGTGCGTGTGTGTATACATAATGATATTAAGTAACTCGTCTCTTTTATCAATGTGTCAGTCAAACAAACACACATGCGCTAATTTAAATACACACATACACCTATGCTTGTGTGTGTGTGTTTGTGTGTGTGCTGGGCAGGTAGGCCTATGAATAAAGCGTTATACGCGCTTTTTGAAGTTCAAGGTTAAACAAAGGCACACAGTCCCTTCAGCAACAGTCTCCGCAGCAGCATCGCTCTCTCTCTTTCTCTCTCTCTTTCTTACTTGCAGCCAAAAACTTGTCTTGCCTTCTTCGCTGTCCTTTATTGGACAGCACTCTTTAGATGTTTTGGTGCGTTCCCCGTGCGAAAACAGCAAACAAATCGATCGCTTGCCTTCTTGCTCTCTCGCTCTCTCGCTCTCTCTTGATTTTCGCACGTGCTTAAAATAATCTGTTCGCTAGAGAAGTAGGAAGCAAGTTTTGTTTAGAGGTTTTTTGACATTCTTTTTATTATCATCTTTATCATGATCATTATCGTGGTTGTGTTGCTGTTGTCTGGTGTTGATACTTCCGTCCAGGCTCTAAAGCCACTCAGCCTTTATTTTGGCTATTGACCTATATTTTCTAATTAGAATTTTGGAGTTGGCTTAGTTTTCTTATTGCTGTACAATTTTTGTTTTCCGTGAGAAATCGAAACTGTTTATTTATTGTCAGTCGACACAAAATTAAAAAATAAATAAATCAAGTAAAAAACCATTTTAATTTAAATTATACTTAATATTAAATTTAAAAAAATTAAAAATATTTATATGATTTCTGGGGTTATTTAAGTGCAAAATGGTTTAACACTTGTTGTTTGTGGAAAAATTAAGTCTAAAAGCACCGAGGCAAATCTGTGAAATTACTTCAACCCTTATTATAATTATAACATTACTAAAAACTATTATTATAATTATAAAATTGTCAATTCACACAGCTCATAATTTAGTAGTAAAATAGCTGTTGTCAGCTTAACTGGTTTCTCACCTGGCAACGATGTTTTTTTTTTTTTTTGTGTTATTCCTAATGACCTAATTTGTGTTATGAGCCCAGGTTATGGGAATGGATTGGATTTGTCTGTCTGCGAGAATTCCTCCAAATTGAAGCATGAAAACAAAACGTAGAAAAGCAAACAGAGGCAAAAAAAATTTAAATAAAGGCAAGACAAACACATAAACACATAAATATGTACATAAATAGGTAAATATCTGTATGTCTGTATGTATTTGTTGACGATAGGGTTTTTTTTTTAAGTGTATGTGTGAATATAGAATATATATTTGTAATTTCTGTTATGGTTGCCCCTTTATCATTTCCATTGCCCATCGTGAATGAGTCTGTTTTCTTGGTCTTCCTTCATTCGCCTGTTATACAATATGTTTTTATTCTTCCACATTATTTAGCATATTTATTTATTGTGCATTTGTTGTTATTCTTTTTCTATCCACACAAACAACCACACACACATACACAAGGGCATGGTTTTTACTACTTTGTGTTTCTTTTTTTTTTTTGCTGTGTCTCTTTTAGTTTTACTGCCTGGGCAGTTGTGTTTTTATGCTTCGTGTAGTTTTCGTTTGGAGTTGTATGTGCGTTGATTGAGTGAGTGTGCGTGTGAGTGCGAGCGTGCGTGTGTGTGTTGGTGTAAATGTGAATGAACTCGTTCAATGTCAGCACAGCGACGAAGCAGCGTGCGCAGCATGGGCCACAAGAGCAGAAGCAGAAGCAGCAGCGGCAGCAGCAGCAGCAGCAGCAGCAACAGCAGAGAGCATAAGCTGTGAGAGGGCCAAGAATGTGTTGCTCTCTCTTTCGCTCTATCGCGCGCTACTTTATGCACTCTCTTTGTGAGTGCAGCAGCGATTTAGTGCTGTGAACATGTGTATTTTGTATGTACGTATTTATGTATGGAGTTGTTACGCCCTATAGTTTATTTTTGTGTTTGTTTATTTTCACAGACTTTGTATTTTTTCTGATCTACTTAATATGCACACACACCCACACACACAAACGTAAATGCTGTGGAATGATTTGCATAAGTTACATTTTTATATTCTGTCTGATTTCGGTGACTGAATTACTTGTGTGTAGAAAATGCCACTTTTGAGTTTCCCCCACAAACCTAACCTGCATCAATTTTAAAGCGCACATCGTTCAAGTCATGATAATGACGTTACATCAATGCAGAGACCACCACACATACGCACACACACACAAAGAAAAAACCAACAATGCAATGATAAGCACTTTAAGGAAAATTTGTGTGTGTTGTGTGAGAGGGAAGACTAAAAATAAAAATAGAAAATACGTAGGAAATGTATAGACAGAAGACAAAAACGCTAATGGGAATGGGAAAAGAGCCACACACACACACACACATACAAACAGTTTGACAAGTAACTAACTGATAATTATAAAACTGAGGCCAAAATAGTTAAATTTGTGTTTGCTTGTGGAAATATTGCCTTTAACTTCAAATAAGAATTGCAAACTGTAGTTTTTTACTATGAATTTATTTTTAGTAATTTTAAGTTTTACATTATCAACTTTTAATTTACTTGATTTCAATTAATTGAAAGTGGGCACATATCATACAGAAAGTGCATCCATTCAACGCATGAATTTATTCGTTTGAGTGAACTCATTTCCTGCTCATCTCTTAATTCTCTCAATTCTCATTTGCCCGCTTTTTGTGTGCTGCCTGCAATTAGATTTTCCACTCGAATTGGAAAAGTGTGAATAGGGCGAAGAAGAGAGCGAACGCATTGCAATGCAACGAGAGCCAGAGAAAGACTAAGAGAGCGCAACTGACTGGGATAGAGAGATACCAAAAGAGATGAAGCGCACATACATATAGAATACATTTGTATGGGTGTTGTGCTAGGACCCAAATAGAGTCGACATATATGCACACACACACACACATATGCATACATTACATGCATTTGTAAGCAGGGGTTAATGCTCTGACATGCACTTGAACGACTGACTTCAGCCTACATGCATGTGTGCATGTGTATAAATATATGTGTATGTGTATGTGTGTGGGAGTGAAGGAAGACCTCGCATGTCTGCATATGCATTTATCTGTGTGTGTGTATGCAGCTGAATGTTCTGAAAATGTTGCTGCTTCTGCTGCATGTGTTTTTATGTGAGGATGCTTTAAATTCGTACTTTTTACTATTTTATATAAAATATACTAGAATTATTTACAATGCTATCTATTGCTGTATCTGTGTGAGTGAATTTTTTGGACACCACTGCAAATGTCATTGAAATGGATATAATTGGCTCTTGTTCACTCTCCCACGTGCTCACACACATACATACACACACACATACACACACCAGTCGCATTTTGCCTACAAACAGTTCAATGCACTTTGCAATTTGGGTCAACAACCCCAACGCATTTTATTTAGGTTACGCCTCAGTTGACTCCGCTCTGAAAAAAAAAAACACTACATTATCTGCAATAATTTATACACATATCAATACATACATTATTATATTTATTAATTTATTTATTACAAAATGCAAGACACTAAAAATAAATAAATGTAGCATATCTGTTAAATGTGGAGCACCACTGTTAAGCTAACACTGCACGCCATCTAGCGGACGGTTTGGCTACGTACACAACAGCGCAAAAGTATGCAACGAAAATAATAACCACCACATTGCGACAGCAATCAGTCTGCGAGAGTGAGCAAAACAAAGCGCGCTCAATTTAAACAGCTGTTAAAACGCAAAATTAAAATGTTTTTTTTTTCAGGTTTGCATCAATAGAAATTTATTATTTTGCTTAATAATAAATAAAAAATACGTTGACAGTACAACAAATGGCATTACATCAGCCTAGCCAACTGACTGAAACAACAATTACAAATAACACTTGTCGCTTTAAGCCAAGGCCAACATACGCTCACAATTCTTAAGCACTCCGCTATCAAATTAGTGCTGCAAAACTGAAAAAAAAAATAAATAACGTACAATCAAATATAAATGAAAAAAAAAATAAATTAAATTAATATCTGGGCAAACGCCCACCAGCAGCTAAGGCGAACAAAACTGGCAACAACAACAACAGCGACGCTTATCTAACAATTTTTGTTGTTTTTATGCTGTTGTTGCAACTGGCAAAGAGAACGTGCAGCTGCAACAGCAACAGCAACAAAAACATTCAGTACGCAACTGGGGCGAGGGCATAGTGCAATGAACTAACTGCTGGCTAACAGCAGCAGCAGCAGCAGCAGCACACACACAAAAGCTGAAAACTACGAGTGATAGTAAAACGTGAACTGTATGTGTGTGTGTGTGTTGGTTTGTGTGTGTGTTTGTATTGCTGTGCAAACATCAGCAAATCAACCCCCAAAAAGATAACTTTTTTTTGTAGCTGCAAGGGTTGTGTTCTGTATTTGTGTAAGTGTTTGTGGGTGTGTGTGTGCGTGTGTGTGCGTGTGTGTGTTTTGGGGAGTTTAGCGACTGCTGGCACTTTTGCTGACCCAGTTAAGTGTCATTCGCTGCTGCTGCTGCTGCTGCTGCTTCTGCCACGTGGCATTTGTGCCTTTGCCTTTGCTTTCATTCGAGGTTACTTACCCCATTTTGTTGCTGTTGTTGCATGTTCGAGGGTGTTTATTTGTGCTATAAATTTTTATGAAATTTTGTCTACAGCTTGTTGACTTTATTGCTAATTAAATGCTAATAATACAAAAATTCGACTAATCTATTTGCATTTGTTTACAATGTGCATTTGGGCAACATGTTGCCAATTAAATGTTGCTGATTGATTATGATTGCTGCCAGCAGCATGTTTGCTTGTTTGTTTCTTGTGCTTTCTCTTTCTCTGCCGGGCAGAGTTGGCGGGCAACATTCTAGAAAAAGCTCAACACGACTAACAGCAAAAGCAACAACAACAACAACAACAACAAGAACAGCAGCAGCAGCAGAAGCAGCGACATCTGCTGGGAAACAACGTCAACGAACTCGCGAGTTGCCTGCTGCCTGCTGCCTGCTGCAAAATAGTTGAATGCACGTTGACGTCGCTGTTGTTGAGCAATGAAAGTACCGTAACAAAACTGCAAACACACACACACATAGCATAGCATACACACACACACACACACATACAAACACAGAGGAGCTGGAAGAGAGGCAGGCAAACAAAGTGCATTGACTCTGCTGTGCTTTCTTCGCTGCTGTTGCTGCAGCTAATGTTGCAAGTTGCTGCTGCCGCCGAGTTGAATGCACCTTGCATGCAAATGCCCCTCTTCAGCCACAAAATGTTGCCCGGCAGCAGCAACTGGTTGCTTGCATATTATTATTACATTTTTTGTTAGCGGCGCTGTTGCACCTTGGCTCGTTAATTGTCTGATGTCATAAGTCAAATTGTTGTGTGGCATTTGTTGACAGTTTTATGTGGCCAACAACAACTTGGCTCATAACTAACCAAGTTAAACGTTTGCTTCAATTATATTCTTAATTTTTAATTGATTTCTTTGTTGTTCTCTTTTGCTAATTTTTATCGTTGTTTTTTAACATTTTGTTTTAATAGTTTTTAATTTATATTTTGCATCTGAAGAGAAAATTTTAATTTTGTTTAGTCTTTTAGCTGTTTTGGGCTGGTTTTCCTTAAACAAAAACTGAGTTTACTGTTATTATTTATATATGCTTCTTGTTTAATCTTACCTAGAAGATAGGGAAAGAAAAGAGTACGAAACATTCATCCTGAACATTCCCCGAACTGATACAATAATCAGTCGAAATGCAATTGCCAAAAGTCAATATTTTCGTATAGAATAATTTTAGATAGTTTTTCGATAATTATCAGTCTTCCATTGCAACAGATAGCATTTTAATCTTCTGATTTTGCGAAATATTCTTACTCCATTTTAAGGTTATCTTTATTTTTTAAGTCTCTTTTTTTTAAGTGGAGCATTTCTAGTTTGATATAGTCTCAATTCTTATTTGACTCCCAATTCTGGCCCAAATTGTTAGGAATTTCCATTTCTTTATAGTGTCCGCATTTAATAACTAAATTTTAATGATTTTGGTTGTTGCTCCTTTAACTCAATTATATGTAATATGGCCTTAGCCTAACCGAAGAGTTCAATAAACCCACTCAACAGTAGATGTGTGTGTGTGTGTGAGTGTGTGTGTAATAAAAGCCAACGAATTACACACACACCCGCCTTGACGCCCGCTAACTAATTGATTTATGTGGCTTGCCTGGCCATTTGACGTGCGATTGGCAACACGAAATATGCCCCAAGTAACAGCAGCAGCAGCAGCACCAACAACAACAACTTGCAACAACAAAACGTGTAGCAACAACAACAATAGTAAGAAACACGCGAGTCGAATGGGAATGGAAAATGCTTATGGCTTGGCTTGTTTCGCTTTGCTTTGCTTTGCTTTGCTTTGGCTTGGCTTAACTTGGCTTGAATTTTCTTTGGTAGCCAAAAAATAAAAAATAAAAAATAAAAAAAAATGGTTAACTTGGCAAAGTGGCCGACGGGCGTTTAACTGATTTTTATTTCTCCTTTTCTTTCGCTTCGCTTCGCTTTGTTCCAACACTAACCTCAGACAATGAACGCCACGTTGTGGCACTGAGGCAGAGCGGTTGTACCAGCCAGGGGGGAGGGGGTTGCTGAGTAATCTGTTGCTGGTTGCTGGTTGCTGGTTGTTAGTGGCTAACGGTTGTGGCTGCCGTCAAAAGACCATTCACATACGCTCTGCCACGCCCACCGCCCACTGTTGATCGGCAACTGGAAGCAACAACAGTAGTTGGCTGACTGACTGACTTCTAGCCTTTGCTGCTGGCCAGGTTAACTTGCCGGGCCAAATTGCAGTTCACCATTTTTATGCAGCCGTTTAAAAATCAGCAAGCCACAAAAATGCCAAATGTTTTTATGAATAAATAAATAAACAAAACAAAAATAAATACATAAAAATAATAAATAAATAAAATAATTCGTTTACATTTTTTATATTAATTTTAAATTAAAATTTTACACAAATTTTAGTTTTTTTATCTATTTTTTCGATTTTGTTGGAATAACTTTTCGTTTGACCCTCGCTGGAAATTGTGCGTGAAATGCGTGACTAGGCCAACAGCAGGCGTTAACCAACAAAACGTTAGAGCCACAAATCTCGACAGTTGTTGGGCTTTTTTTTTTTTTTTGGTTTTTCTTTGCCGCATGTTGCATGATAATTATGCAAGCGGCAAATGCAGCACGCAGCTACCTTATTTTGTTTGTCGTTGCACGTACTCCCTGTCCCCCCCCCCCCCCCCGCTCCGTTCCACTCTCTAACACTCTCTCACTCTTTCTCTCTGTGGAGTAGGAGCCAGAGTCTTTCTCTGTTTGACATAGTCCATTTATAGTCGAGGCATGGCAAACGGCATTAACTCATTTCCGTCACAAATTCTATGAATGTTTTCACACACACTCAAACACACACACTTACACACACCACACACACACACACACACTACTCCCAGCCAAGTTTTGGGCCTGCAAAATTTGTATGCCTATTTTTATGGTAATTAATGTGGGCCAGGCGAACTTTAAGTGTCTTTTTCTATGTGTGTGTGTGTGTGTGTGTGTTTATTGTGTGTGCTACTGTATGTGTGTGTGTCTGTCAGTGTTTGCATTGCGTATGAGTAATATATTGGCCATGCCCATTGCCCATTGCATGTGACAGCAGCTAGCGAAATGTTGCATAAATTAGACACAGCACACACACACACACACACCTCAGCCCCACTCGGAGTCAATACTTGAGGTATGTTTGGGTGTTGCAATTACAGTTAACAGTGCGTATGACTAATTCGGGTCAATTAACTAAAGAAAACTGTAAAGGGAAACTTTGCAACTTGCAACTGAAATTAATATTTAAAATAATAATTATAAACTCAAACTGGGAATCAAAATCAGTAGGGGTATTCAAATAAAGCTAGAGTATTCCCAAAGGAAAATAAATAGACAAAGTTACTAACTGCTTTTATTATGATAAATTAAAAAAAAAAAAACAAAGTTTATTTTATTTAAAAAAAATGCCAAAAGAACAGAAAAACGAATTTAATATTTTGAGTGTATTTTTTTTTTAATTTCCAATTAAAATGTGAACAGTTGAGAGATTTTAAGTCATTATAATAAACCAATTATAAGGAGAGAAATCTATTTGTGACAGTTGAAAAAGTCTTAAAGTTAAATATTAAATTAAAATTTTTAAATTGTGCGATAAATGTGATTTGTGGGTGCAGAATTTGAAGTGAAGAGGGGGAAAAAAAAGCTGCACTTTGAAGTAGATCTCCAGAAAGCTACTTCTATATTTTAAATTCTTGTTATCGTTTATCGTTTATCGATGTTTTCGATTTTAATATATATTTTAAATGCCTACTTATAAAGGACACAAATATAATCTTATATTTTGAATAACAGAGTATGCAAATATTCTTTTCAAATTGAATGTCGTAAGTAGTATCAATTTTGTTGCAGTGTAACGTCTGCTTTTTGCCATTGTGTTGGCTCTGTGGCATTCTCACGTGTCGTCGATCTACTTATTATTTAACGTCTGCGAAACAATCGAAGACCCTTTGGGGTTTTAATTGTGTCGTTGTCGTTTCATGTCTCTTAACTGTTGTCATAACCTCAAATAGCAAAGACCAGCAACTTGCAACTGGCAACTGGCAACTGGCAACTGGCAACTGGCAACATTGACAGCTTCGTTTGGCAGCGAAAATGTCAAATGCATTTTGAGCCCAAGTACAAACAGATCAAGTATTGCAAGTAGCTGATCCCCCCTCCTCTGTATGTGTGTGTGTGTGTGTGTGTGTGAAAATTAAGCAGCATGTAATTTATGTTGACTCTGAAAAATCGAATGTAACTCAATTTCAAATAGATATCGACTATTTGCTAGTGTTTTTTTTTTTTTGATTGCTGCCTGCAAAACTCGTTGAGCAGCCTTCAGAAACTGCACGTACTTGTTAACCAGTACAATCACCTCCATGTTGCATGTTTGTTGTTGCTCTTGTCTCTCGTCTCTCGTCTCTCGTCTCTCTCTCTTGGACAAGACCAGCCAAAAAACGTGACTCGATATTCAGCGGGCCCAACTCAAATGGATGGAATTGCATTTAATGGCCGCACCGAAAACCAATTCTCTGCCCAGCCATTAAAGTGGTTGCAGTTGTTGTTGTTGTTGTTGTTGTTGTTGTTGCAGCGACCGCAGCCTTTACAATTCAAATTTACAATTCGCAATTGTTTTTGTTATTGTTTAGTTGTGTGTTTTTTTTTTTTTGTTATGTGAGCGCCTTTGTTTGAAATCACTGTTACGTTGATAGTTTATATATTTTGACGCTGGCATCAATCCATAGCCATTAGCCGCAGCTCAGGCAAATTGTATCTTGTTGCCCCAATGCGTAGAATCGACAACGAGATCAACAAGAAGCAGCAACGGCAACAGCAACAGCAACAGCAGCTGCAGCTGACAGATGCAACATTTCATTCAACTCAAGCACAAATTTCAAATATAACAAAAACTTATTCAAACTTCAAATTCATTAAATATCTTTAACATTATATTTTTTTTTGGTTTTGATTTAAATATTAAAATTATTTAAAATCATGTGAGCTTTAACTAATTAATAAATTTATTAAATAATCTATTTTTTGTCATTGTATAAAAAACTAAATTAATAAACTACATTTAAAATGTTTTTTTTATTTAATTATTTGAATAAACTAAATGAAGAATTGTTGCACTTACTAAAAACATTTATTTTTGAAATTTAATTTAAATTAATTTAACACAAATCAGTTAATATTCTTAAAGTGTGTGTAAATCTTTGAGAGCTGTGAACTGGGTTCCAATTTGTCTTCGTTTGCCGCGCAGACAGTCCCAAAAATGTTTAACCCATTTCGTAGACCAAAAATAAAGTGTGTAATTTGTCGCTGGTTAAAAAATAAGGCAACGTCCAAAACAACAAATACAAATGAATAAATACAATTTTAATTTGTTCGCATTTGTTTTTTTCTTCTCTGCTATTTGACTGTTTGTCCACCATAAATGTTCTAATAATAAAAGGCGACGCTTTTCGAATGCCTGAAAAAATGTTGTGTTTCCGTCAGAACTGTCAAGCCCCAGAAAAACCAGCGAACGAAAAAGAATTAAAAAATAATATAAAGAAATAGAGAAAAAGCCGAAACAAGTAAAATTGAACTGACGGCGTCGTCAGGAATTCAGTTGAGAAGCGAGGCTATTTTTAATTGGCTTTATTCAAAAGAACCTGCAACATTTCGCATGACAAGCCTATAATTTCCCTTACCAATTTTCCCATACAAACATGTGTTTTGTATTTTTTGGCATTGCTGCAATTATTTAGGCACTGCTCTATAAATTGTGTCATAATTGCAGCAAGGGCAAGGGGCAACTTTGCTGGAGTTATGCGAAGAGGTTTTAGCATGTGGGTCATTGTTTGGACATTGGCTAGAAGCTAGAACAAAAAAAAGGTGGAAAACCGCACGAAAAAATAAAACGAAACGAAACGAAACGAAATGAAATGAAACGAACGACGAGCGGGCACTCAAAGTAAAAGGCAACCGCAAATCGTGCCAAAAGATAGGTCGAAAGCAAGACGGCAGAGGCAGAGGCAGACGGGCAGGCAGGCAGGCAGGATGGAATGGCAAGAGGCAGAGAGAGATAGAGAAAGAAGAAGTAGAAGCAGCCAGAGGGAGCGGGCGAGATTAATGCAAAATATGCCGCTATACGCCAAGTGCAATGAACTCAGCCACTCAACTCAGGGAGGCGGCGACGGCGACCAAGTCAAGCAAGTTCTAGTTGAGGCAGTCGCGCAGAGTCCAGAGAACCCGGCAGGCCCCAGAACCCGAGAACCCGATGTTCTCGACTATCAAGAGAGCCAACAAACTGAGAATAAACAAGCGAAACGAAACAAAACGAAACGAAAGACGCAGCAGAGCAGCATGCATTTGTGCGTTTATCTGTGTGTGTGCGTTTGTGCTTGAATGCAAATCAAAGCGTTGCGTATGCGCCGCAGCGCTGATTAGGCTGAAGATTTACAGCTAATCTATATTTTAGAATTGTAATAACTGTGTTAGTCGAGTGTATATGTGTACATTGCACAGTGTGTCTTAACATTCTCAGATAATTATAAATGCAGATTAAAATGATTTTAATATCAAATACATATTTAGTTACAGCGAAATATTTTTAAATATACTTTGTACAAACTACAATTATAAAAATAGGTCAGCAAACACAAACCAATTGAAAGCAAATATTCAGTATAATTTATTTACAAGAATTTTATCAAAAATATGAAACTAATTTTTGTGACTGCATACAAAAATATTTGTAGGTAAAGTTGAGCTTAAGCAATTGCCTCCCCTTTTCTACACTGACCCCCCTTCTGCGTACGTTGCAATAAAATGACGATTGCCAGTCGTCGTCGTTTCGTTGTTTGCCGTCGCCGTTGACGTCGACGTCGTCGTTTCGTATTGCTTGGGTTATTGAACTCGACGCTCGTTGGCTCTGAATTGGGTTAGCGTAGGTTAGGTTAGCGTAGCTCTGCTCAGCTTAGCTTAGCTTGGGTTAGCTTCGGCTATGTTAGGTTAGGTTATGTTATGCTATGCTATGCTATGATAGTTGCTCACACGAGGCGACCACCAGACCTGACTGACGACGACGCCTGCCCGCCTGCTGCGTTTTGTCTGACATTTTGTTTTTTTTTTTGTTGGTTTTTGGTTTTGGTTTTGTTCTGTCTGTCCTTCTTTCGCTGTGTGCGTTGTTAAATGCGATAAGCGCTGACAACTAACGACGGCTACTGCTGCACAACCGCTGCGCAACTGCTGGCCAACATGTGAAGAGTGCTTTGCTTTGATTCGGCTTAATTGCATGCCCCAAAGTTGTTTTTTTTTTGTATTTAGAAGGGGTGAAAAGAAATTGGATCGGCGGAAGGGGCAGAGCAAAGAGGAGTTTTTTAACTATAGTTGTTATATTGAGTGTCTAGTTATGATTACAGTTACTTGTTGCAGTTGTTTTTGTTGCTCTCTTTATTTATTTTAAACAAATACTCGTCTGATAAGCAAACGCTATTTGTGCATTGTTCATAGATTACTTTTGGGCAACGATTGGCATAGTTGAAAAATAAAAACTGTGTGAAGTAAATCAAAGCCAAATATGTTTTTAATAGTTTCACTGCCTAATCTTATTTTTTTGTAAACCTTCCAATTAAGGTCTTCAGTTCTAACTCACCTTACACACCATTTGTAGTGATTAAATTAATAACATATTAAATATGTTTTGGTTCAAATTTTGAAAAGATTTCATCAAACAATGAACGTTAGTTGAAGAAAATAAAGGTATTTTTATATTTAGTTCGTCTTGAATTAATCATAAAATATATAACTAGAGAGTTTTTATATATATTTATTTTGAAAATTTATAAAAGCACTACAAGCTTACCAATAAGAATAAAAAAAATTACTTAAAAATAGCTAAAAGATTTTAAGTACAATTTTGGTTGTATTTGGCAAAGTTGCTGTACATAACTTGTCTAAAACTGTGTCTTTTCATTCTTGAATTGCTTTAATTTTTTAATTCAAATGAATTATACAGCTATGAACATAAAATATTAAAGTTATTATATCGAATATATTATTTAATATTTATTATTATATGGATATGTTATTTATTAAAAATAAAATAAAAAGAAAGAAAGTATTTAAAGATTTATTAGTTAATAGAATTATTAACTTTTTTAAATGCAGTTTCTGCTCTCTTTTGTGTATCTTTTGCTAACAAACATTTATGAGTTGAACTAATTATTTTCCTTATTCATTTCTTTTCAGGTATGTCTCATTTATGTGCCACAAAACATATTCAAACTGAAACTAAACATTTAAATGCTGAGTAAGTCATTGAAATAGAATGCGTTTAGCAACAGTAAAATTCTACACACAGACACACACACACACACACACACACACACACACACACACACACTCGCACGCACACACATACATTTGCACACTCTACGCACCCTTCAGCTTTGCCAAAAAGCAGCGCTGCCCAATTACCAACGAACGGGCAAATGGAAAGGAGTTTGAAAAACGAGAAAGGGGAAAAGGGGGAAGGGGCTTGAGGAGAGCTCTATGTACAGACGATTAGTACGAGTCGGTGGCGTTGCCAAGTGCCTTCTCACCATGTTATAGGCTTTGCACACACACACACACACACACGCACACACACACACACACACAGAAGCAAAAGCATACGCATGACATGGCGCATGAGTGTGGCATAGTTGTTGTTGCATACTGCTGCTGCTGCTGCTGTGGCAATTGCGTAGCTGCTGCACTCAACGCTCGAGGTTATTGAACGGCAGCGACCTCACTTTGCATGAGGCACAACCACTACAATAACAACAATTGCAACAACAACTGCCACAGAGATTGCTATGCAATTTTCTTGTTGCTCTTGTCAAGCAGTGTAATTTTAAAATTAATAAAATAAATTATTATTAGACACATCATTTAAGTGGCGACGCTGGCCGTTTGCCGTCTGCGCTTGCAACTTTTGATAAAGACTCGTAAGTCTCTAAACACACACATCTCTGTGTGTGTGTGTGTGTGTGTTAGAGTGTGTAAGAGGGGAGGGGGGTTCAACCACTACAGCCTAGTCTACAAAACACAGTACACTTAACACACTTTAGTGTGCAACATGCCAAACATGCAACGAGCAGAGAGCTCAACGAACTGAGCTGAATTAGTGCCAAAAAAAAATACGATTACTGAAAATTCAGAACTAGCTGCAAGCTCCAAAAGATATGTTTGCCACTTTTTAGTTGCCAATTTAACTTTAATTTATTAAATAAATCTAAATGCTCAATTTAATTGTTAACTTAATTAATAACGAAATAGATTTGACTTTAAAATATTGAAATTAGAAAAGAGTATTCAGAAATACTTAATTGTGATTGGTAATATAATGTCTTTTGATTTTTAATTTTTAAAATTATAATGTAAAATAATATATTTTCTAACTGCTGTCAAAATAATGACAAAACTAAAATAATTTCAAAATTGTTTACAAATTGTGAACAAAAATAAGTTTATCTATTAAAAAAAAAAAACAATCCCAAAACTGTCGCAATTCATAGAACTCTATAATCAAGAAGTCTCTAATTAGTAAACAATGTGCAACTCCACAGAATGCCACGCCCACTTCCTGCGGCTCGCCTATTGTGCACATGAGTGTGTGTTGTGTGTGTATTGTGTGTGTGTTTTGGTCCGCTTTATGACTCAATATTGAAAATAATTTGCCGTCACTTTTGTCATAAATAAAAGCGAGCGTCACAGCAACAAATATGCGACTGCAGTTGCATAATTGAACAAGCTGCAACACTGCAACTGCAACTGCAGCTGCAGCCCCATTTAGTCCAAATGCCTGTCCGTGGGCGCCCACTTACAAACATATAAATATACGTGTGTAAATATGTATGTATCTACATACAAAGGAGTGAGATTTCATGCGTTTTTGCAGCACTTTTGTCGAGCGACTCAAAAAATCAAATTAATCAACTCAAATCGAACAGGCAAACGAATACCTTTTTAACATATGTTTATTTCTTTTTTTATTTGATCAATTTGATTGTACAACATTCATATGTTTACTGATTCATCAATTTGACAAATATATATATATATTTATTTTTATGGCACTTTAAAACAGTTTTTTTTAATGATTTGCTTTAATCGTTAGATAGATGTATTCTCCAATCTCAACATTTTATTTTGATTATTAAATATTATTTAGATGATTTTATTTAATTAAAAATTCAATTTTTAAGTTTGACTAAATTATTTAAGATCAAGATAAAAATCAAACTAAACTATATTAAATCAAAAATAAATTTATTTATTGTTGATAATAATTATGAATAAATACAAGCTTAATTCAAAAAACGTTAAATTTACATTTAATATATTTTTATATAATTTATAATAATTGAATTTCGATAAAAAAAAATAAAATAAATAAAAATTATATATTTTTTATATAATATATTTATCTAAACAGACCTACGGGTCTATAAAAATGTCTGCAGCATTAATTGCAAAAACTCAGAAAAAATGTTGCGAATGAGTTGCATGTTGCATGAGTTAGGGGCACTGCCAAGTTGGGGGTAAAGGTACAGCGCATGTGAAAGAAAAGCCCATATAAAGACATTGCCAGCGGCACGTGAGCTGCTGAGTTAATTTGTGGACTGCAATTTGGAAGTGTGGAGCA
Source organism: Drosophila dives (assembly GCA_035042365.1). Lineage (NCBI taxonomy): Eukaryota > Metazoa > Arthropoda > Insecta > Diptera > Drosophilidae > Drosophila > Drosophila dives. The sequence goes on along the minus strand of JAWNLJ010000133.1, from coordinate 1,475,073 downwards.
GGGGATTTGGATTGAGGTGGGGGCGAGGGTAATGGTTGCCCAAAAATGATTTGGTGGGTGAGTCATTAAAAGCGCCGCGAACAATTTATTTGACAGTTTTTTCTTTTGCGTTCGTTATGTTTTCGCGCTCTTTGCTTTATTTCGTTCTTATGTCAGTCGAGGCGTCATTAAGCGACCAACTGACCAAAAATGGAAAAGACACAACAACAACAGCAACAACAACAACAACAACAACAACAACAACAACAACAGCAACAGCAGCAGCGATTGAGATTGCATTGATGGTGTGGGTGAGCAACGCTTCGCTCGATTTGGAATTGCCTTTTTTCTTTTCTTTTGTTTTGTTTTGTTTTCTTTTTTTTGCTTGGCTTGGCTTGGCTCGGCTTGTGGTTCGGCTTGGCTCGGCTCGGCTCGGCTCGGCTCGGGTTGCTGGTCGCAGAGTTCACTGCACTCCAACGTCACCTGCCTGCACCTTCCCTCCCCTTGCCGATGACTTTTGTATTCTGTCTCTCTCTAGCTTGTGCTGTTGTCAAATGGCATGCCAACGACCTGCGCAGAACTGCAGTTAGATTTTGTTGTTGTTTTTGCTGCAATTGCACGCAAAAGACCTTGCGTCTTCTGTGTTATAAGCCACATTGCGCTTTGGGGCACATTCATTTTGTCTCTCGTGGAAACATGTTTCTGCTGCTGTTCTTGTGGTTTTTGTTGCCCCAACTGTTTTAATAGCATTTGCGTCAAGCCGTGACGCCAATGGCCCAACATGGATTAGATTTTAGTATTAATATTTTTCAAATTGTTTTTTTTATGCAAATAAGCTATTATGTAGACATGTATGTACACATGTACATATTCTCAATTGCTGTTTATTTGGACAGTCGACGTGCCCAAAAAACAATCAGCACATAATGGCTCATAATTGTGCACAGCAAACTCAATACAAAACCAACAAAAACAACAAAAACAACAAAACAAACGCCCGTTTGTCAGCTTAGTATTTTTATTTTGTGTTTCTCACTGTTTTACAGTGGGTTTATTACGATTAAATACAGTTTGTCAAACAGGTGTTTGGACAAAGCCCAAAAATAATTTATTGCTAGTTAATTAATAATTAGTTACTAAATAAATGAATATATTTACTATATATATAAATATATCGACTATAGCCCAGAAACATACACAGTCAGATCTATATTTTTTCTTACATTTATTTAATTTAAAGAAACGTCTTTTCTATAATGAATATCAATTTAAAGACAACATATTTTTTTTTTAAAAAAGATAATTGTAATTACAAAATAAATTTGGTCAAACTGAACTGTTTTTAATTTTCGTCAAAAAATTTATTCGGCATTGTGTTTGTAAGGAAATGAGATAAAATAAATAACAACTAAAGAAATTAGCACTTTAATTGAATTTTTTACATTTCTAAAGATAAAAGAAATAACAACATTTTATTTGTAATGCATAAAAGTATTTGAAATACGCAATGCGGTTTCTCAGCACAATTTTCCTTTGTGGTTTTAGTTGCGCTGCTTTTGCTGTATTGTTGCTGCCACAAAAGCAACTATCGAAAGAATATAATCGCAAAATAATTGCGGACAGTTCAATGAACTCTCGCATAAGGCAATAGGCAGCAAATATTATAAAAAAAATATACATAGATACATATGTATATATATATATATATATATATATATAACACTTATATATTTAGTGTGTATCTAAATATGAGCAGACAAAAAAAGTGGAACACACTCGGCGACTCTGCTGCGGCATAAAAAATGTGTTTGAATTTGAACAAGAACAACAATCAGCTTGGGGTTAGCAGTTAATTATTGTTTGCCTTTTAATTGAGCAGGCACAAGCTGAACAATTGGCTAAAAGACACACACACACACACACACATACACACATAGTTGGCCAAATTACTCCTTTGCCTAAATTGCATTTTGGTTCGTTTCGTTATCCTTCACTTCTTGCCGAGCTGCGGTCATTGCACCACAGCACACAGCACGCAGCTGCAGCAACCAATCGTCACATGACCAACAGCAACAGCAACAGCAGCAGCAGCAGCCAGTCAGCAATTTTTAAGGTTAGCGCTCCAGCGCCACCTAGCGGCTGGCAAAACACTTTCGTTACACACACACTTGCACACTTGCATAGCGCGTAACCCCTAAAAATAAGCTTGTTGTTGTTGTTGTATTTGTGCATAGCACAGCCAACCGCAGTCAGCTCACTTCCCCCATCACCTCATCCTCCCCCCTCCACATTGTTTAGCATAGACCTGAGAGAGAGAGCTCTCATCCGGCCGTGGAAAAAGTTCATCGCACGCAAACTGGGTCAAAGCAAAGTGTACAACCCCTCGTCACTGCTTAGCTGCTGCTGCTGGTGCTGCTGCTGCTGCTGCACCCTCTGAGAAGCAACAGCAGCGAAAAGTGAAACGTTTTCTGAGGCGACGTTGGGCGGTGGGCGGCAATTTCTGTTCATTGTTTGACATGGCACAGGTGTCTTCCATTGCGAGCGCGCCAATTTTAGCACTAAGAGTATTCCCCCCTCCCAATCCCCCTCCACGACCCACCCCATTCCCCCATCCATACTTTATTGCCTGCCTGACAATTTGCTGCTTGGCACGCTTTGAGTTCATTGCACTGGTTAAAGGACAGTTCAGTTCTCGACTTGAGAAGGTTGTTGTGATGCAAAGAAATGATATAAAATAAATAATAAATATAAAATGGCTATGAAAATTATTGCATTAACTTATAAACATTAATACTATAACAGCTATGAGAATTTAAATGTATTCATATTATAATTATTACTATAAACACAAAAACAATGGCAATATATTCATCAAATAAACATTATTAAAATAATTATAAGTATTATTGTTAAATATCTATCTAAATCTATCATAAATCTTTAGGCTTTAAAACAAGTATTAGGTCGATTATGAACTATTTATTTAATGTTCTTTGTATGTATTTTATTTCTTAATCGTTTCTGTTGAAAGAGAGAATCTGAAGAATCATAAACTTAATAAATATAAAAAACTATGATTTAATTTTAATTTAATTTAATTAATGAATTGTGATGAAATTTGTCTTCCTCATTCTTCGGATTTTGTTTATTATCGCTGCTGTAAATCTAATCAGTTGTGAATTCAAGCACTTAAAACACATCTAGTTTTTTACCTACCTCAACAACTCGACTCTAACTGTTCATATTTTGCTCACATTTGGCCAATTAAATGCAATGCATTTCCTTTCTGAGGTCATTTCCTCTGCCCACGCCGACTACAATTCGCATAGTCGAACTGGAGCTTTCTAACTGTGCATTGCTCTCTCTCTCTTTCTCTCTCCCTCTTTTTTCTAGGCACATAGTGTGTCTATGCAAAAAAGTTCTTTGAAGCAAACACTGTTTATTTTTTGCTGTGCGCCAAGTCAGTGCGGAGAACGAGGGCCATGTTGCGCTCTCTCCGCCGTTGCTCTCTCACTCTCTGTTCACGCTCTTTTTCTTTCTTAGTGTTTCCGATTCTGGCTGTGATTCAGCCTGTGCTGCTTCTTTAAGGTTATTGCGGTGCAATGTCCTCAATCGGTGGTCTCCTTGACTGCTCGTTATACATCTTCTTTTTTTCCCCATTTTCTTCTTGTCCTTCTTCTTGTTATTTTTGCATTTTGGGTGCTCAGATGATGCTGCTGTCCCTGGCAGGATAATTTGTCTCTCTCTCTCATTTCATTTTTTTACATTCTTTTGGTTGCCCTTCGCAGCTGGTGAGAAATGTGAAAGGTATTTCCGTTTGCCCCATTATCGAGTTCAATATGTTTATGCCGTTTGTTCTGCTCCCCCACCTTCCCCAAGTTTCGTTTCTCGTAGGTTTTAGCGTTGTATTTGTTATGTATTTGTAGATGAAGAATTAAGATTGACTAAGATAATTAGTATCTAAAGTCAATAAGTAATTACTATAAAACTAAGTAAATCATTTGGATATTGGCCTCAATTAACTTAAACGGTTAATTGCCAAATTATTGATTAGCTATGTTAGATGTCGATTCAGGTGCTTTCACTTGATAGCAGCATTATTTCCTGTGTGGCTCAACCAACCCCCAAAAAAAATAAAAACCTAATACCAAAAACCGACACCAACCCAAACCGACTCCACACCAACTCGAATGCATGGCAAGGCGACCATGGGCCAACACAGCGAGTTGAACGAACTCAGGCAGCAGCGACTGCAGAAGTGACGTCAATAAGCACGAGGCCAAAGGGAAACACTTGATGCTTTGATGGGGGTGAGTTGGTGTGGTGTGGTGAATTGCTGTTGGAATTGTATAGAGCGAGCCTGACTGGCTACGTGCTGCTGACCTCGTGTTCTTTTTTACTACGACTACTGCTGCTGCTGTGAGTGTGTGGGTTGGGGGTGGGTTGGCCAGGCGTACGTATCCTTGCTCGGTATTGTGCACTCGGTGCGTTGAACTCTGACCTGAATGCGCTGAATGGCTAGCATTGGCCGCTGCCGTTGCTCGAGTTGTAATTTAAACATCATTTATTAATTGTGCATATTTTCGTCAACTAATCGTCGCTGGCCAAGTGAATTATGAGCTGTTAACAGTTTGGTTCTGCGTTTTCCCAATTCCATTTTACAACAGCGGCATAACTCAGACTCTGAGGCAGTCATATAAACACCCAAGCTAAGCATGACGAATGTCGAATCAACTGTAAAGCGCCATAAAGTTCCGGCTCTTTCTGAGTGCCTCGCTCTCGGCACGTGCTAATTGCTTACGCATCCAGCAAATAAGAACAACAACAAGAACCAAAACTCATAAAGTAAGAGAAAACCAGTAACGAAAGAAAGAAGAGAAGAAGCTTAAAAGCAATCAAAGTTACAAGTTGTGGGCGTAGTAAAGAAAGCTAGAGAATTACAGAGTTAGAACATATATTTTCTAGACTTTATTTCATTGAGTTAATGTCATCAATACATAAAATAGAAATTACAAATATAAGATGAAATTTAAAGATTAAAATAAAAAATGCACAAAATAGAAAATATATTACAATATTATTAAAATACAATTTAATATGAATAATAATTGAAAACAAATATATATTAAAATATATTTATATATTATATTATATATTAAAATATAAAAAATGGAAAAAAGATAGTTTAAATTGAAAAAAAAAATTTAAATATAAAAAGTACAACAAAATTAGAAAGAAATTAAAAAAGAATTTTATATCTTTATGAAAACAATAGAAAGTAAAGAATTAATAATATTTAATAATATAATTAATATTTAATTAAAATTTCAATAAATATTAAATATTTACAAGGATTTATTTAAGTAGGATTAAAGGCCAGATGTATATGTAGTATCCTTTAAATAGTTACCTTAAGCGGGAACTGCATAAATTCGATAGAAAATAAATTCGGTGGTATTCATATTGATGTCAAGTTCTTACAGTAGTCTTAAATTAGCTTCAAATAGCCAAGTGGAATGCAGGTCAAGTATCCATAGTCAATAGTTCAACTGATCAACAAGCGATCGCTTCAGCAGGTAGATATATATTCATATATATAAATATATATATTCGCTTTGCTTTTCATTCATGCGTTTTCAATGAGTCGATGGCTATTTAAAAAATCGTTTTGACTGATCCCAAGTAATCCCCGCCTCCACCTCCATTATTCTGACAGGGGCCAAGTGTGCCATGGTTGAATTGAGCTAAAGCAGCCCAAAAATTGTTAACAAATAATAAATGAATTATAATGATGATCATAATGATGACGATGTCGAATCTTGCAAAGATGGAGGTGGGGAAAAACGCTTGGTTGCTGTACGGCACGTTGCCCAACACACACACATGCATACATTCGGATTTATATGTGTATATGTGTATATGGGTACGCAAGCCAGCTAGACGAATGTGTGTAACGTGAAATGCTCTCACTTTCCTTTGAAACTTGTTATTCGCATTGCAGCTGCCAGCAGAGTTCATTCACATTTGGCAGCCAGACTAAGAGAGTCAAACACTCGCACACACATGCACACACACAAACATAAAGAGCGCGCCAGAGAGAGAGAGGCGCCGTTGAGAGAGAGCCTATGCAGGTGATAGAAGCACAAGAAGAGAGCAGAAAATAACTCGAAACGGGCACAGCTGTTCCCGAAAGTTCCTCGTTGCTATTTGCAAAAAAAAAAACGAAGAAAAAAAAGTAAATCCCGACTTGGCCGAAGTTCGTTTGCGGGGGTTACGAGCCATTGAAATGAGTGCAAATTGTGGATGCTATGGCTGCTGCTGCTGCCGAGTGCATTGAACTCAACTCTTGAGTTTTGCTCAATTAATTTGCACTATTTGTCATTTTCAATTATATAACAAAATTACAGATATCAACCGCTGCCGGCTGATGTAACTTTCAGTGAGCCTATCCCAAAAAAACACTTGGTTGCATTTTGAGCGTGTTGAATTGCCAAAGATTTCCTTGAACGCATTTTAGCCATCTAGTCGCCGTTGCAAATGCCTTTGCCTTTACCGCTGCCGCCAAGCCCACAAAACATGCATTCGTTCGTCCATCCGTCCCACCGCACGTCCATCCGTCCGCCTGAGGTTTCTGTGTCGTTGACCGACCGCCAGCTCAAATGAACTCCAAACCAAAAAGCTAAAGCAAAGGCTTGGAAACTGCAGCACCAGCAGCCGACTGACAACAACAAATTCGCATGCAAATGCACTCTGAGAGAGCGCACAGCAAATTGAGAGCGCGAGTCTGTCGTTCGTTTGTTCGGACGTTCGTTCGTTCGTACGATTGCTCGACGTCTTGTTCGTGTTTGCTCGACCACTCGGCTCGGTCGCTCAGCAGCTCCACATTTGGAGGTATTTGACCGAAAAGTAGGTCACGACAATGGCGGGGTTCGTTGAACTGAACTGCCAGTCAGCCAACCTCTGCTGACGTCGTCGTATTATGTTGACGTCGCCGTCGACGTCGATTCGGTTACGTAGCCTTCCAGCATGAGTAGTTGTTACGTTTGGGCATTTGTTGTAAGAAGGAGATAGGGGACAAGCAGCAGGGCTGTTACGCTTTTGTTGTCTACGTTTTCGGTGGCCTCAAAAACTTAAAAAAGTAAATACGAAAGAAAGAAATGACATACAAACGAAGCGAGCGGGCCGAAATATTATTTAATAAGAGTATTATTTCCAACAAGGCGTTTTATTTTGACAACAACAATATGCAGCATACAAGTTTATAGATATAAATATTTTTGGTAATGATATTTTTGTGTAGTCTCCCAGCTTACTTAAATTGTGGCATAAGTTTTTGTCAGCAAATTTCTAAAGATAGCAACTAAAATTACATGATTTGTCGGTTGACAACAACAAAGTCGCCGTGCTGGAAATCATAGTCCCCCCATAATCTATAGAAAATCGGGAATGTTACACCCACAAAAAAAAAAAAAATTAAATACTAGTTCATGTTGAGTCGAGAGCTGTGCCACATCTGAGATCGTCTTATGCCTGTCATACGCGTTGATAGCACTGTTTGCCCTCAATATCTGCCCCAGCCCCTACGCAATATCAATTAATCTTATTTGTCACTCAACCAACAAAAAAATAGAAAAAAATCACCTTCACAGAATAATGTGTTTGCTGTTGTTGCTGCTGTTATCAAACAAAGCTGATCAGTCAGGTGGCAGGTAGCAGAAGCTACCTTAAATCTGCGTCGCGTAGGTGTTCCAAGAATTGTTTACAATAAACACAGCGCCCCCATCAAATGCAACAGCAGTGGTAGTACTAGTGGCAGCGCCAGCGGCGTCTATTGTTAGCTGGCCGCGTTGACGTCGACGTTGGCAGCGATGGAGTGAATGTCCTCAGTTGGTACACACAGCAACAACAATATGTAGCGCGAGGCTAGCAGCGACCAGTGAGAGCGATAGAGAGAGAGAGAGAGAGAGTAAAACGACGACCCTAGCAGCAAAACGGGAGCATTGCGAGAGAGCAAGCCAGCAAGCGAGCCAGTAAGAGAGAGAGAGAGAGAGCCGAGGAGCATGACGAGCTTGAGCCGAAGCATGTAGCGAGCAGCAGGCACCAGTTGTTGGAGCTGTTGGCGCTGCTTTCATTCGCAAATTGCTCGTCGTTGGCAGCGGTTGTGCAGAGCAAGAAAAGCGCGCGAAACATAAAACTGAAACGGCTATAAAACAAGAGCAAAAACAAACACGTTACAAAAAGCTATGTCAAAACAAATAGTTTAAATAATCAAATAACCTAACATGTTATTATTTTATTGGTGCCAGTGAAGTGCAACAAAGAGAGAGATCATAAAGACTTCCATTCCCGTGAAAAGCGCAGCAAGTTTTTTGGCGCTCAAATTTGTTGGTGTAAAAAGTGCATTTTGAATATTGAATTTCAAGTTGAAATATAATCAAAAGCAAAAGCAAAAAGCAATCGCAATGTTCCTTATTAGCAAATTGTAGAGCAACAAAAATCAACAGCAGCAGCAGAGAGAGAGTTCAAGTGTCATTTGTGGTACCAAAAAAAGAAAAGCAAAGTTTAATTTGCAACATAACAAAATGGTTTGTGCAATGGAACAACAGCAACAGCAGCAACAGTTGCAACAGCAGCAGCAGCACAGCACGACAATTGTGCTGCTAACAGCTACCGGCAACAGCAGCAGCAATGTGCATATTGTCAGTGCAACACAGCAGCAGCAGCAGCAGCAACAAACGCTTCAGCAGCAGCAGCAGCAGGTGCCACTGCAACAGCAACGGTTTAAGAGCCAACAGCTGAAGCAGCAGCATTCGGCATTGGTTAAACTGTTGGAATCTGCACCGCTCAGCAAGCAGCAACAGCAGCAACAGCAGCACCAGCAACAGCATCAGCAGCAGCAACCTAGACAAATTGTTTACCTGCAACAACAGCAACAGCAACGCAAAAGACTGAAAAACGAAGAGCAACAACAACAGCAAACACCTGCAACATTAGTAAAGACAACCACCAAACAGACATCAATAGTAGCAACAAATAGTATTAGTCAGCAGCAACAACAGATTGTGTTGTTGTTGCAACAGCCAAGTGCAACAGCAGCAGCATCAGCAACAGCAATTGCAACAGCAACACCAAAGCCAAATGACAGCGAATCGGGCATCGATGAGGATTGTCCCAACAGTGATGACGATGCTCAACTCACTGCAACAGCAACAGTTGCTGCTGCTGCTGCTGCTGATGACGATGGCAGTGGCTACGAGCAATATCAGTGCCCATGGAAAAAAATACGCTATGCGCGAGAGTTAAAGCAACGCGAGTTGCAGCAACAACATGAGGAAAAGATAGAAACAAACACAGCAGCAACAGCAACAGCAACTGCAGCAGCAGCAGCTGCAGTTACACCCAGACCCACCAGCAACAGCAACAAACTAAATCAATTGCATTGTGATAGTCCTTTTTCCGCGCAAACACACAAAGAAATTGCCAATTTGTTGCGCCAACAAACTCAGCAGCAGCAGCAACAGCAACAAAAACAACAACAACAGCAACACCAGCAGCAGCAGCATCTGCAACAGCAACAGCAGCAACAATTGCAACAACAACAACAGCAACAGCGTCGTGATAGTTCCGACAGCAATTGTTCGTTGCTCAGCAATTCAAGCACTCAATCTCTAACCAACAGCATTGGCAATTGTTGCACATGCAACAGCAGCAGCGATGACGATCAGCAACAAAAACAGCTGGAGGATATGGATGCCCAGGATTCGGGCTGTGACGATGAACAGTGCGAACAGCATCATCAAAGACTGGAAGCTTCCCAGCTGAACTATTTATGTCAGAAGTTTGACGAGAAACTGGACACGGCCCTAAGCAACACCAATAACACCAACAACACTAACGACAGCAGCAACAAGTCAGCAATTGAGGAGGCCAGCGATGTAGGTGGCAATAGATTCTAATAAGATATATTTAACTTAAATAAAAGATATTGCTTTATATCAATGTCCCAACTTTGATTTATTTATTAGGTATATTTATAAGTATAAAACTAATAGTTATCAATTAAGTCTAATTGGCTTATGACTCTTTCAAGATGTATAAAATCATTATTCAATTTTAATTTAGTTAGTCTATCAATATTTAAATATAAATATAAAATGCGAATAATAAGTAAATATAAATTTAATTACAATTTATTAATTAGAAACTTTAATTTTGATACTTGCAGGGTTTTTTCCGTCGCTCCATTCAGCAAAAGATCCAATATCGGCCCTGCACCAAGAATCAACAGTGCAGCATTTTGCGTATCAATCGCAATCGTTGTCAATATTGTCGCCTGAAAAAGTGCATTGCCGTCGGCATGAGTCGTGATGGTGAGTACCCCTAACCTTCTTATATTTATCTCAACTCTCCTTTAATCGCCCAATCGTATCCTCGCTTGCTCGCTCGCTCGCTCGCACTCAGCAGGAGAGTCAAGCTCAATAGCATTAAATACGATGATGCATATCGAAACTTAACGAAAGACAACGACGAACGACGAGCGACAGCCTACGACGAGTTCATTGACCAGCCATGAACAAAATTTTAGTTGCCTTGTACGTGTGTGTGTATGTGTGCCTGTGTGTTGCAACATTTGTTCAGCGCGCCGATTTCACGGCAAAGTAAAAGTTGTTGGCTGTCTCTGCAAACGAACCAAAATACTTACACAATTACAGCAAGCAATCGCATGTGTATGAAAGCATACATATGTTAATTTTGTTTAAACAAATTTCCAACACCCGCATGATAAATGGGAGCAGCAACAAAAACAACAACAACAACAAAAACTGTGCGCCATTCCGAAATTGTGTTAAAAGTTGAATGAACGCACTTAACCCAAATTCATAAAAGACAGCCAGGCCAAATCGCACTCTTTTCGCTCTCTTCGCTCTCTTGCGATCTTTCACCATTTCTCATTGCGTTATGCTCTTATTCAATTTTGTAATAATTTGAATAAATTAAACGCAAGCCCGGAAAATTATACAGGAAACGCCGCGACGTTCGTATCGATTAGGAAAGCGGCCAACATAAATGCATAATAAAAATACATAAAAAAAACATAACTGAAAGACAGGAAAAATGCTCACTCACACACAAACACACGCACACTTGCAACGTTCATTGACTTTTGCCAGTCGCTGTGGCTCTTCTTCTTTCTATTATGGCGGCCATGTTGCTGTCGAAAACGAAAGTGGTTCATTCAAGTGTGAGTGAAAGAGAAATACCGAGAGCAGCGGCGTTGACTGCAGCACGCAGTCGCAGCCTGGGCTTAATAATAATAATATGTAGAAGCTGTTACATATATATACATGTGCATATGTGTGTGTACGTTGTAATTGATGCATTGCTTTTGTGTGTTTTGCTTCTTTTTTTTTGGGGCGAAACGAAACGAACAAAAAATAAATAAGTCCAGCAGAGTTATTCAAAAGTTTGGCACAAATACATACAATTTTGTTAATTATAAAAATAAATACGGCGTTATTGAAAAATAAACTAAACAATTTAGAAATTTGCAAATCCTTGAACTAGTTCTACACAAAACCACTACAACAACAGGAAAATTTCAATAAAAAACACCAAAAAAAAAGAATAAAAAACATCAAGATACGGCCGCCATCAAAATAGCTGCAAACTTAAACTCGGCAACACAAAAAAAAAAAACAAAACATTCGAATTGTTTATAATAAAAATGACCGTGTGCCATTTAAGCACAGTCGAAGTCGCAGTCGCAGTCGATGCTGGCGCTCAGCGCCGGCTGCGCTGCCCTCGCTTGCCTTATCTTTCAAGGAAAATTAAATTTATACAAGCATATGCATGCAAGCATGAGCATGTTGTATTGTATGTGGGCTGATGTCAAAATATTTACAGTTACTTTTGAAAAAGAGAGCTCTGACCCAAAAATTAATGCCAAAAAAAAAAAAAATTGAAATATTTAAAAATTTATAATTGAGTGTTTATTTAATTAATAACATCTTTACCATGTGCAGAGTGCACATAATGTTCAGACTTTCACTTTCCGCACTGAACAATTTCGAAACACTTTCTTTTTACGGCTTTCATAATTTCTTTTCGTGTGTAGTAATATTTATAAGACACCATTTTGTTTGTCTTTTGTGTGTGTATGTTGCCTATTGCAAAGATACGAAAATAAACGCAAGACGCGCCGACAAAATGAAAACGAAACTGAAATTTAGCGCACACTCACAGACACACACATACATACTCTCTCCAATGGATAGAGCGCCCCCCCAAAAAAAAAGCGAACAGCAAACAACAAACACGAACCAGGCGACACCCTCTCTCCCACTCCACTCTTACCCACTGAAACAATTCAGCCTCGACAGCAGCGCTCAGTTCATTGACCGACGAAACTAGGTCACTCACAGCAGCGACGCAGCAGTAGCAGCAGCAGCAGCAGCTGAGCAGCGGCAACAGTGAAGGTGCTTGTGCATGTGTGTGTGTATGTGTGTGAGATAGTAAACAAGCTTTTTACTCATTTGATTTGCTGCTCATTTTGCATTTGCTTTTCTTTTTTGTTTTTTGTTTTGTGTTGAATTGTTTAAATTTATAGTTGTCGCCGTAGAGAAATGTTTTCATTTATTTTTATTTTATTTGTAGACATTTCTATTAGTTTTCAGATCATGTGCAGCATGAATATTTTAATTGAAATGAACTTAATTTAGCGCGAGGCTAAGCAAATTGAAAGTAAATATGCATTGAAATCAAAAAATGACACGTAAATAATAAATATGAGGGAAAAATCGACTTAAAGCAGCTTCAGATAAAGACATTCAATGTAGTCTGGAGAGCAGCAAATAATTAGAAATTAATACAATAAAATTACAATTAATTTACAAATTAAAAAATGTATTAATTAAAAAATATGTATACATCTTACATGCTTAAAAAAACACAAATTTATTTTGTATCCCAAAAGCAAAACCAAAAACAAAAACAAAAAACTACAATTATCTGTGTAGTTGAGCCAAGAGCAGCATATATAGAAATAATAATCAGACAATTGTCAATTATCAGAGGCAAACATTTTATTTATATTCTTTTTTTGTTTAGCTATGCATGTGTGTGAACAACAGCTAGAAGCAGTAGGCAATAGAATGACGTTGTTGCTGTTGTTGTTGTTGTCGCAATCATTATTATTTTGAGGCTACACACACACACACACACAACAAAAACAACAACAACAACAACAACAGCAGCAACATCAACTTGCATGTAGATTTTGCCTTGCCGTCATCGTTGTGCCGCTGCGAGTTTTTTGAACTTTATTCAGGTCAATTACAAATACATTAAAATGCCAGTGCTACACACACACACATATGCACACACAAGCAGCGACGAGGTGTTGACTAAAATAATATTGGAGGCTACAACAAAAAAAAATGATTGGCCTGGGTTACAAATGGATTTGGGTTTGGGCTAGCTCTTAACTCGATTTGTAGAGGGTGCAGCTTTAAGCGTGTGTGGGCACAGCTAGCTGAAGTCGTCTGACAGAGGGTGGGGGGAGGGTCAAAAGCTTCAAGTACAACCAGCCAATGATGAAGTTGAAATGCTTAACGATGATAATGATGTGCATTTTATGTGGGTTGGTTTGAGTTGAGTGTTCTCAATGCAATTTGAATTCGAATGTGAATTCGAACTCGAATCGTTGACTTTTGCTTTTTGGTAAGGTGTGAACTGATTGTAGCTTGTGGAAGGTTAACAAAACGTTTCGCTATTGAGACTGTAATGCTAATGTTGCATGTTGCATACATAAGAGATTTGTGTGCTCGTTATTGTTATTATTATACAATTGACTTTTGTTTCTTGTGAGTGAAATCAGTTTACGCGCGACACGCATCATCAACAAGCGAGCATCGAGCAGCGACAAGTTTTATTGCTCTTTCTCTTTCCCCCCGATGTCACTGTTACATAAAGTCTGTGCGCTTCACCTGTATTTGTAGCTTTGTGGGCTTAACGGTGAAATTGCAAAAGAAAAGAGCGCGAAACAAAGCAGTAAAAAAGAAACAGCAGCAGCAGCAGCAACAAACGTAACAAACTTGTTTTACGCAGCGCGCAGTCGACGTTGCCGTTGACGTCGCCTACTACGCAAGTTGAACCTTCAAAAGGTTCATTTACCTCGAACGAACGAACGTCATACGAGCGCCAACTACGAGAGCCCAGCACGAGCACGAGAGACGAGCAGCAGAAAAATGTACTTTCGCTTTTTCAATGCCTCGGCATCAAACTAGTTTCAAGCTTCAAGTGGAGCCGAGACGAGACCAGCCGAGACGAACCGAGTCGAATCGAGCCACAGCCAACATTGCTGCAATCGGCGTTGCTGCCGTTTTGGGGCACAGTTAAACGACCGACCGACCGAGCGACACATGGCGCGAGTTCAACGACTCTTGTAAAATTTCTCGAAGGTTTCGCATTGCAACATCTTAGCGACTGCAGCAGCGCAACTTGTTCGACTGCAGCAGCAGCAGGCGAACTGCATTTGCATAGGTTCGCTTGCTCTCCCACTCTCTTTCGCAGACCCACAATACACACACACGCATGCACACAATTGGTGTTCTCTTGTGCGCTGAATGCTGTTCATTGCACTCGGCCTCATTTTAAATGCGCGCTGCGCTTTTTCTTCTTGATGCAATTTTGTTTTTGCACACGATGACGACGACGACGAGAGAGCAGGCGAGTGAACAAGCTAGTGTGAGAGAGAGCCCGTGTGCGTGCTTACGTGCGAGCGAGCAGGCAGTCGAGCATTTGTCGCCTTTGTGTGTGCGAGTGCAGCGACTTTTATTTGGGTCAGGCACGGTCATTCGCCTCAGTTGCAGCGCTGCGTTTGCTTGCGCGACTTCGCGCATTACAAATTGCAATTGGCGGTTGCCTTGGCGCGCATTTATTTGAAAATAATTATGAACAGCAGCAGCACAACAACAAAATGCTCGAGGTCCGCTTGCTGCTGCTGCTGCTGCTTGTTTGGCATTCCCTTGGTGCGTTCATTCGCTCGTTCGTTCGTATTAATTTATAAGTGCAGGCAAACTTTACATATACATTTACCATATGATTTGCATGTGCTGCGCTGGCTCTCTTTTCTTCAATTTTGATTTTTTTTCTTTCTTTTTTTTTTTTTTTTGCAATTTAATACCAATTGAGCAAAATAAAATTAAAAACATGTATAATATATAAATAATTAAATGGAAAAAAATGCGACTCATGGAGTCTTTTGTTTGAGTTTGCCTTTGTTTTGGCTTTCAATTTATTGATGAAAAATTTAAGAACGCATGTGTGTGTGTGTGTGAGTGTCATATAGTTTTGAGCGTGACCTTTTTATGTGTTGTGAAATTAATAATAATTGTAATATGGCACAGGGTCTACTCATGTTTTTGTTGTTATGTTGCTAGTGTTATTGAACACACATCGCCCTCGACGCTGCCTTCGTCTGACCTCCCTCTGCCACCCTCCCTGACACCCTCGGTTACGGAGGGGAGTCTCCGTGACCCACAAAATGATATAGGCATGCACATAACGATGAGCATATGTTTATGCTTATGCTTATGATTATGCAAATTGAGCCTCTGCTCTGGCGATCGTAGAGAGAGCTTTCCTTTTGTCACAACTTGTTGCAGTTCCCCGAAATTGCTGGCAGCTACTTAAAAACCAAACTCCAATGTTTGTTTTTATGGTTGTTATGTGTTTTTTTGTTTCTTCTTTACATACATTTTTGCAGCGTCTGTTTTGTTTTCGATCCATTTCTTCTTTCGTTTCCCCACTTTTGTTTCGTGGTCTATTTTTTCAGCTTCTCTTTCCGATCATTTTTCGGTAAACAACTTACGTAAGCAACAGCCGTAAAAACAACAACAACAATTGTCGCTTATTTAATTTTACGTAAAGCTTGTGAATCACCAACAACAAGAGCCGAAAGTAGGCCTACCTCACTCCGTTTTTCCCCACACTCCCCCTCACTTCAATTTCACCTTTCACACCGAGAGCAACTGCATTGAGCTTTTTTTCTGTAAAAAGCATAGAGAAACCAAACCATAAGCAAATGTATATTTTTGTATGTTTTATTTTGTATTGTTTTCTCAATAATTTGGCTTTCAATTAGCGCCTCAGCTGCCAGCTGAGTTGGCCGTAATACGGGAAGTCTTAGAGCCAGTAACACCCTAATAATAACAACAATAATAACAATGCCAACAATTGCTATTCGAAATGTTATTGCCTATTAGAGAAAGCACAGAGTATTGGTTAGGGCAGGGGAGTGGATGGGGGACATGCGAGCTTTTTGAGTATCGCTGTCAAATTGTCAGTTGCTTTGAACAGCGTCGAAATTGAGGTTAGAAAGAGATAAAGAGCGAGATGGAGAGAGAGAGAGAGATTGAGAGTGAAAGTGAAATGTGGCTGAAGACTTGTTAATTGGCTTTTAATTGTTGTAAAATGATGGGGCAATTAATATGGCAACACCACCGAGTAGTGTTACTGTAAACGAGTTTCTGCGTTGGCTTCAAAATAAATAAATAGTGAAAAGTGTGCAAGGCCGAGTTATAAATAAAAATAAAACTATTAAATAAAATTAAAAATTTGATTAATTGCTGCAATGCTTGTGCTTCTTCTAACACACAAATCTTGCCTGCTTTTTAGCAAAATCGCCTGCTACTTTTCCTCATCTGCTTTGATTGCTTCCTCTTCTTTGCCGCGAACACGTACGATATTTCTACCAGCAACTTTCACTTTTACTTTCGTTGCCAGAAATATGCGTACAAAAAAAAGTGAGGCAATGACGTTGCAACAACAACAAAACTTTGCTTAAATTCGCTCATATTATTAAATTTGTCTTTTATTGCTTTTTGTTTGTCTTTCGTCGCCGTCATTGTTGGCGTTTTGGCCTCATTTCGATCGGAGAAGTTCAACGAACTTTTTGTTTGTTTGTCTCTTTGTGGTTGTTGTCAAAATATTTCTCCTTTTTATCTTATTTTTCTCTGTGGCGCGCGAAATGCGTTGAAAATTTGAAATTGTTTCTTTTTTGCATAGGCTTTAAATAATCATCGAATTTGCTCGCATGACTCAATAACTGACTCACAAAATGTTGACCTCAATTAACCGATTTAGTTATAGTTTGTGCATAGCAAAACTGTCCCTGACATATAACTAGACACTTCTAACACTCGTCGATTTGCATTGGTTTTTTTATTGCATAGGCATTTGTCTCGCTTATACACGCTGTCATAAAATTAGCGAGCGTCAAATCGTAAATGACAAATATGTACATGAAATCTTTCATTATGGGTTAACTGGCAACGGCAGCATCCAAAGTACCACCTAACATACACAATGCGTATGCGCGTCGGCGCCTACTAAACGCCGCAATTGTTGCGAAAAGCTCACGCAAAGCTCTTACGGCGGCCTCTCTCTTCAACGGCATACTCAACACAGTGCGCTCTTTGGTGTGTTGAAAAGCTCAGTGCATTTAAGAGTATGCGCTGCAGCACGTAAGAGAGTCGCATTTGTCATACGACTCTCTTCATTACACTTGGTTTAATGTTTGCATTTTGGCGCCACGAGCATTGAACTTTCGTGTTGCAGATACAAGAGATAAAAGAGCTTGTTGGGTGGATAGCTTACCATAGATTGGAGCTTATCAGTTCATTAACTCTCTTTCGGTGTGTGTAGTTTTGTAAGTCTTGCGCGTGAAACAAATATTGTATTTTGTTTGTTATTATTAGTCACTCTTTAAAGAGCAGAATAAGTCTGAGTAAGCAATTAACTTGCCTTCTATGGCTTATCACAACACACAGTTCATTCAAAGAGAGCATCTTTTTATTTGTTCTGCTTAGCGTTGGCTCCTCTCCATGCGTGCGTCCGCTCTCTCTCTCCGCTCTCTTTGGCACTTTGACTTGGTCATTGGCTCTGCCGATTTTTTGTGCTCTGCTGTCAGCGGCGTTTCTGTTTGTGATTGTGCTGGTCGCTGTTAGTCTCAGTCTACGTTTCGGTCTCAGTCTCGCAGCTACCTTTGGGGTATATTCCTAACGTGCTTTTGCTTTTTACAGTTAGTCGCGTTCGAGACCTTGTCGAGTTTTGTCATGTTACCGAATTATCAATATTTCAATCACATCAAATGTACTATAATATGTACCGCAATATAAGTATTTTAACGCAGTTCTTCTTCTTCTCGCGTATATAACAATTATAATAATTACAATAATACAAACAAATATTTAAAATATATATCCAATTATATATATATATCAACTTTGTTAATGTGAAGAAAAGTCGACCGACCTCAAGTCTCAAAATATTGAAAATTACCCCGCCCTCACCACACACACGTCTGTTGGATTACGCGGCAAACAAACAAAAAGTTACAACCAAAAAATTAAAAGTATACTAATAAATTGCCTGTATCAAAGCAAAAAAAGAAAAAGCAATTCCAAAAATTATTGTTATGAAAAAAGTTTAACAAGAAATTTAAAACAAAACAAAAAGAAAACAAAGTTCCTGAATTGATAACAAAAATTTAAATCTATTTAGAAAATATTAAGTGAAAAATATTTAAAGAAAGTTCTACAAAACTGAAAATATTTTTTTGGAGTACCTGAAACAAATCAAAAAAACATACAAAATCGATACTAACTAAAAACAAAGAAGATATAAAATAAATATTTAGCCAAAGTCAAAAATTGTGTGTGCCAAAAGAAACCAAAACGGAAATTTAATGAATTTTCGGAGGGATAATTAAATGCGCTCCGCGTGCAGCAGCAACGAGAATCTAGAATCTCTCCAGTGTGTGTGTGTGAATTGAATTACCAAAAATAATTTAAAATATAAAATAATTTAAAAATACAAATTAAAAGCCAAACAGAAAATGGCGGAAGAATTACCAATATTGAAAGGCATACTCAAAGGCAACGTGAATTATCACAATGCGCGTAAGTTGAGAAATTAGATTAAAGATCGCGAACTCTACTTAAAGCCAAAAAGAAAAAATATGTTAGAAATTCGCTTCAAGCGATTTGCTTTCAATTTCCAGACAACACAAAAGAGCTTTTCACTCAGTAACACAAAAATCCAGCCAATCGCAATTTAGAAATACTTTTTACTCTGACGTCGAGCCGAGATTTGACTTTGATTTGCGTTTGTCGCTTTGCCTTTTTCGTTTCTCGTTTTGTTTACCTTTTGTTTTGTTTTCTTCTCTCAAACAACAACTATCGTTTTAAGCGCCATTGAAGTGCTGACCTCGTTTATCAAACGCAAACACAACAACAACAAAAACTACAACAGCAACACCACTAATAATGTTGATTTCTTCTTCGGCTTCTGCTTCTTCTTATTAGACGCTTTTGGCCGCGGAAGAGCTTTAAACTTGAAATGAAACTCAGGCAGCAGCAGCAGCAGCGCAGCAGAAGCACCGTCGCGCCAATATGCAGTAGGCAGCAGTTTTGCTATTTTCTAAAAAAAAAACTGCTGCTTCTTCTTTCATGTTTGACCAACTTTGACGCGTTGAAAGTTTGGCGCAGGCACCGCGCAGGCGTCGCTCGCTCTAATTTCTACGCGCAGTCGTCGTTGGCGTAGCTGCTGCTGCTTCTGCTTCTGCTGCGTTCATTTTCCATTTCGTTTGACCTGAATTTCGCTGCCTGGCAAGTGGGTCAGTCAGTCAAGCATCCATTCAGTCAAGTAGCGATTTCTCGGCTGCTGCTCCGACTGCTGCTGCTTCTGCTGCTGTGGGGAAATGTGGTGAAAAATCTGCAAATCTCGCTTGCTTCTGTATGCGTGTGTGCATGTGTGCATGTGTGCGTGTTGCTATTACCTTTTTCACTTTTGTTATTTTAGTGTGCTGGTTTTGTTTTTCTCGTTGGCTCGTTGAGTGAAATTTGTGTAGAAATTGACATTGAAAAGTTGGACAGCATTTGTTCACAGATTTTGTTTGCTAATCTGCGCTTATAAGTGCTGAACTTTCTAGCCAGAGTTGCAGTTGGACAAACACGTCAACTCACAAAAAAAAAAAAAAAAAACAAATATAAAAAAAATAGACTCTGCTGATCCGTAAATCGTGACCAGAAACGTGTGTCTCGGTTCCTATTTCGACTGTTTTGTGAAATGTGAAAGTTCACCCACATCATGTACACAAAAAGAGCTTCGTTAGTGCAAATTAAAAAGAGCAACAAACAAAAAAGAAGAAAAAAGAGAAAGTGTAGCAAGCAAGAAGAACGAGTCCAAAAAAAAAAAGAAAAAATAAAAGAGTTGAACGACAGCTGAGCGGCGGAGCAGGCAATGACCCAGTTTAAAGGGCTGCCTGGCTACAGTATGCACTCGCTTTGCGGGTCGTCAGCTGTGAAGCTTTGCACCTGCTGTTGCAGTTGCTGCTACTCTTTTTTTTTGCATTAATTTTTACATGTTGCAAGGCCTAAACAATTATTAATTCTCCCATTTTTTTCGTTTTTCTTTTTAGCTGTGCGTTTTGGTCGCGTGCCGAAGCGAGAAAAGGCGCGTATTTTGGCCGCCATGCAGCAGAGCACACAGAATCGGGGCCAGCAGCGCGCCTTGGCCACCGAACTGGACGATCAGCCACGCCTTCTTGCCGCCGTGCTGCGCGCCCATCTCGAGACCAGTGAGTTCACCAAGGAGAAGGTCTCAGCGATGAGACAGCGGGCCAGAGAATGCCCCTCCTACTCAATGCCCACACTGCTGGTGAGTACCAAACAAATACTAGTTCTAAATAATATTAAACAGAATAGTACTAAATTCCAATAAACAAAGGTAGATTTCTAAAATTTAAGTTACGGTTTGATTTTTTCTGTGTTTCTGTGTGAATTTATGTCAGCTATTTTGTTTCTTACAAGAATTTTAGACTTTACTTACAAAAATTATATCTAAATTACATTTTAGAAAATCTTTTTCCTTTTCTAAAATTTAGGATAGAAGTAAATACTAGTAAATTTTATTAAATATTAGCAATAATTACAAATTCCATTTGAAGATAATGATAAATATTAGTGAAATCGAGAAAATAGTAGTGAGTGCTAGTAAATTTTATTTCCATTCGATTTCCATGGGCTGGCTAAAAGGTTGCTGCCGCGTAGGCGAATGTCAAACACATTTCCGGGCACATTTTTATTGGCATGCATATCAAAACAACAACAATAATAATAATACTACTAGCATAAGCACAGCAACAACAACAACAACAACTAGCTGGTTACTCATACGCCAAGGTGAACCTGTTTGCATGATTCTAAACCAGGAAATCAACGACATCGCACGTAGTAGCAACCTAGTCCACCATCTGTCTTTGCCGCGACTTCAATGGCACAGAAAGACAGAGACAGATATAGAGACAGAGATAGCGATAGCGACAGATTCAGTAAATATCTCTTTCTCTGTTGAGATACAGATATATTGAGATATAGCCATAACTTCGCTTTGGGGTCAAGTTCTTGATGGCCCTAAAGAGCAACAAAAAACATTTTTCGACTTTGGCCAAAAGCAGTCAATGTCAAAATGTGATGTTGGCGAACTGACATATGATAAATGGGTTGTAAATTTTGTTTTTTTTTTTGTTTTTGAATCGATCGTTGATCTTGCTTTTATTTACTTCTGGTTGCAACTGATGCAGTAATTTTTGTTCTTATTACGTACGCAACGAGGATACTTAGTTACTAAGCACACATAAATTACATACATGCGGCACATTCTTAGAACAATGACAATAGTTGTATTTGTTTTCGATTAGAGCAAAAGCCTCGACAATTATCGTCCAGTTTGATAAGGAAACCAAAAGCTTCGTTAAGCCAAGCGAGAAACGTGTTCCGACAACGACAACGACAACAACAACAACAGCAACAACAAAATATACATTTCTAAAGCTCAAGGTCAAACGTAGCGTCATTATTAATGGAATACACACAAGCACAATAATAGATCGGGATAAAGAGAGTGGGAAGAGAGAGCGTAAAGGTTGAGCGAGAGACTGGGAGGGGGTAAAGGTGCTTAGCACATGTGGCGGCTGTTTAAATAAATGGAAATCAAGCATACAAATACGCAACTATTGCTTGCTTGCTCTCTTTCTTGTTGCTGTTGTTTTTGTTTATCTTTGTTTCTCTCGTTTTTTGGCTAATTATCATGCAAGTGAGTTAATGAGTCCGCGATAAGAGGGCGATAGTAAACAATGCACTGCCATTGTCAAAGTCAAGTGCAAGGCTGCAAGGGGTTGAACTCAACTCAAGCAACATTGTAAATGCTATTTACAATTCAAAGAGATTAAAAAAAAGCGATCAGATAGAAAGAGAACGTAGAAGAGAGCGCTAGCAATCGTCGCTGCCAAAAGAATATTTTGCACATGTCTGCAGCGTAGAAACAAAATACACACAAACAAAATACACACATTCATACAGACGTACAGAGTCGCTTAGAATGCTCGCATGCGAGTTGCCAGACGACCTTGTGGCGAGTTATTTTTTAACCTTGGAATGAATGAAATGGCTTTGTGTGCATGTGTGCGTGTGTTGCTCTTTTTGCGCATGTGCTTGATATGAGTACTATATATAGAACCATTTATATGTGTATATATGTGAGTGTGTGTATGAGTAAGCAATAATACTTGCATAATAAATATAATTAAAATTATACAAAAATGCATAGCTAAAACAAGCCACCCACTAGTGCTGTAAATGCAAATGCAAATGCAACTGTTAATGTAAATGTAAATGCCATTCAGCATGAGGAAACGAATGCAAGCCAGACGACGACGACGACGACGACAGCAAAAACGGCACTTTTTACGACAAGCGCCGCCAAAGAGAACGTAAAACTAATGCCAATAATAATTACGAACACAAAACGAAGAATAAAGATCGCTATTTGCAATTTGTAATATGCGCACATTACGATGCTGGCGCTGCAAGAGAGAGCGAGAGAGAACTTAACGACGGCGACGGCGACGACGACGCAGATCGTTTAATAAGTCAGGTGGTTCGTTGAATTCCGTTATTGCCTATAAGGAAGCGCCTATTGTAAATACGAAAGTGCATGCGAAAGTGTGGGAAGGCGGAAGCGATAACTGATGCATTTTCATGATAAATTGATACTTTGCATAACAACAAATACACATGTAATCATAATAAATAGCAATGATACGTCCAAACGTATGAATATGTCAGCTAGGAATTCGAGGCATTATCTTTTGGCAGTCGCCAAAAATATCAATTGAAGGTCTTCTGGTTGGGAGACGCAACAAAACAAAATAAAACCAAATAGAACTCATTAAAGAAAGCAAGAATACTAATACATGTGTATATGTTTGTGTGTATGTTAATTATAGTTTTCAAAACTATTTCCGCTTTTGCGCAAATGAAACAACGGTTATCTGTATATTTGTATTTACAATTTGATACGAATCATATTCCCGACGTCAAATTCTGCCGGCCAAAGGTGTACAAAAAATATAATACAAATTTCTAATTGTTTTTGTTGTTGTTGCTGTTTTTGTTGCAGTGCCGGTTGCCGGCACTGAACGAAGGCTGTGGATGGGGTAGTGGGAAAGACGAGGCGGCTGTGCCGGCAATTTTCAAGGTCAGTCAAACTATTTCCGACAAAAGACGACGTATTCTTCTTCTTCTTCTTCTCTGCTTAACGTGTATTCGCCGAAACAGAACGAAAATAAAAATACGAGGAGACACATGAAATAAAACATAATTTTATAAATTAGGCGTCAATAACAAAAAAGCTTATTAAATGGTTATAGATAGGTTGAGCACAGGGGAGGAGGATGGGGTTGCTTATAGCAAGTTGGGGGTTCGCTTTTGGCACGTTCATTTGTTTGTCTGGCGCGTGTGCTTGTAATTCAAAACCCGGAAAGCGAAATGGCAAAATAACATGAACACTGATTTTGTTTTTTTTGGTTTTGGAATAGACAAAACAACAACAGTACAGCCAGACCCTATGTCAGGCACAGTAAGCTTCAAACAACACCCTCCCCACTGCCCCTACAATCTAAGAATCCCAAAGCGGCACACGCGCACTAAAAGAGAAAAAAAAAATAAGCACAACAATTACAACAACAGCAGCAGCAAGAAGGGGAAGCAGTCAACCCGGAACCTTGAACTCTGGTTCGTCGACCTTGGTGCTAATGTCAGCGACAGGCGACGTGAAAGCACAAAGCAACAGAACAGAACAGAGCAGAACAGAACAGAACACAAGAAAAAAATAGAATACTGTCACACTTTGGTAGAGCGAGAGAGCAAATGTGTGCGCGAGAGTGTGGGAGAATGGAAGAGTGTCAGATAGAGAGAGGGATAGGGATAGGGATAGGGAGGAGGAGCGCGGAAATAGTGAGGAAACGCCCCTAGAAACTAAAAACTAGCTAGCTGACGTCGCTGCTGCTGACGAAGCTTTTTACGTTGAATAGCTGTAAATAAAAAAGCTTCCAGCAACTATTGAAACTATAGTGTGTGTGTGTGTGTGTGTGTGTGCTTATTACGGGGGTGTGCGGAAGTACTAATAATTTTGACTATTGATTGAAGGCGCAAAGGCGGTTCGGTGACCTTCGCGTGCACAACTGTCAAATGGGGAATGGGGAACGGGGAACGGGGAATGCAACAGTTAGCAAAGTGTTAGTTAAGCGTAGCAGTCAAATATGGCCTATCAAAACAGGTTACTCAATTTGCGTGTTTATTGAATTCCTTGTAAATGTAAGAAACTTAAAAATAAGAAACTGTACAAAAGTCAGCACTAATAATATAATTATCGAAGTTTAGTATTTTTAGATAGTTTTTAAATTTATATAATTTCGTCAATTATTCAGTTAGTCATTTGTTATATTTTGTCATTCTTTTATTTAACCAATTTCTTGATAATTTGCTCGTTTCAGGCCTGTCCGCTAAATCCCGCGCCCGAACTGCAGTCCGAGCAGGAGTTCTCACAGCGCTTTGCGCACGTCATTCGCGGCGTGATCGATTTCGCCGGAATGATTCCCGGCTTCCAGCTGCTGACACAGGACGACAAGTTTACGCTGCTGAAGGCGGGCCTCTTCGACGCGCTCTTCGTGCGTCTGATTTGCATGTTCGACTCGTCGATCAACTCGATCATCTGCTTGAATGGTCAGGTGATGCGTCGCGATGCAATACAGAATGGAGCCAATGCCCGATTCCTCGTCGACTCAACATTCAACTTTGCGGAGCGGATGAACTCGATGAATTTAACGGATGCGGAAATCGGACTGTTTTGCGCCATCGTCTTGATTACGCCCGATCGTCCGGGTCTGCGCAACTTGGAGCTGATTGAGAAGATGTATAGTCGCTTGAAGGGGTGCCTGCAGTGCATTGTCTCACAGAATCGACCAGATCAGCCCGACTTCCTGGCCAAGCTGCTCGACACGATGCCCGATCTGCGCACCCTCAGCACTCTGCACACGGAGAAGTTGGTTGTCTTTCGCACCGAGCACAAGGAGCTGTTGCGCCAGCAAATGTGGAGCATGGAGGAGGCGGATGCGGCGAGCAAGAGTCCTGCCGCCAGCTGGGATGCAATGGACGTGGAGGCGGCAAAGAGCCCCCTCGGCTCTGTCTCCAGCACGGAGTCAACTGACTTGGATTACGGCACACCCAGCAGCACTCAATTGCAGCAGCAGCAACACTCGCAGCAGCAGCAGCCAACCTCCGCTTTGGCCAGCTCGGCGCCGCTGCTTGCGGCAACATTGTCCGGCGGTTGTCCGCTGCGAAATCGCGCCAATTCCGGCAGCAGCGGTGACTCCGGCGCCGCTGACTTGGACATTGTCGGCTCGCATGCGCATCTCACGCAGAATGGCCTGACAATTACGCCCATTGTGCGCCAGCAGCCAGGACAACAGCAGCAACAGTTGCAGCAACAACAGCAACAACAGCATCAACAGTTGCAGCAACAACAGCAATTGCAACAACAGCAGCAGCAACAGTTGCAGCAACAACAGCAGCAACAGCAACAACAACAACAGCTGCAACAGCAACATATGAGCCACCATCAGCAACATCCGCAGCTGCATCATCATCTCACATCCGGAGCAGGTCGCTATCGCAAGCTGGACTCGCCCACAGATTCGGGCATTGAGTCCGGCAACGAGAAGAACGAATGCAAAGCGGTCAGCTCCGGTGGCAGCAGCTCCTGCTCCAGTCCGCGTTCCAGCGTCGACGATGCGCTCGACTGCAGCGATGCAGCAGTCGTTGCCCAAGCCGTGTCCGGCGTATCCGTTTCCCCAGTCCGCTCGCCCCAACCCTCGAGCAGTGCCAATCTGAAGCGACAGATTGTCGAGGACATGCCCGTGCTAAAGCGCGTGTTGCAGGCACCGCCGCTGTACGACACCAACTCGCTGATGGACGAGGCATACAAGCCGCACAAGAAATTCCGTGCGCTGCGCCACCGCGAATTCGAGTCCGCCGAGGCGGATGCGAGCAGCTCCACGACGAGCATGCCGGCGCACAGTCCCCGCCAGAGTCCCACGCACATCAGCGTGCTGCAAACTCCTCCGCCACCAACTGTTGCAGCAGCAGCCACAACTGTTGCAGCAACATCAGCAGCAGCAGCAACAACAACAGCCGCTGCCACAAGCCAGTTGCACATGCATCTGACACGCAACACCAACCAGCAGCAGCACCAGCAGCAGCAGCACCACCACCAGCAACTTGGCTCGATGGCCAGCACGCATTCGGTTCTGGCCAAGTCGCTGATGGCTGAGCCCCGCATGACGCCTGAGCAGATCAAGCGCTCGGATATTATACAGAATTATTTGATGCGCGAACCGGCAACAGTTGCAGCTGCAACGGCTGCCAGTAGCACAACGGGGGGCGGCGCACGCAGTCCGAACAGCCATTGCGCCTCCCCCTCCACCAGCTCTCCGCCGCCGCCAGCCTCGCCATCAGCCCAACAGCAGCAGCAGCACCAACAGTTGCAGCAGCAGCAACAGCAATCGCGTTGGGCCAGCAGCAATGGTTGCCAGCAACAGCAGCAACGCCAACAATCTGTGTCGCCGCACAGCAATGGCAGCAGCAACAGCAGCAGCAGCAGCAGTAGCTCCTCAAGCAGCTCCTCGACCAGCAGCTCCTCATCCAGTTCTAGCAGCAACAGTTGTCCGTATTTTCAGTCACCGCACTCCACCAGCAACAGCAGCAGCAACTCCGCCTCTAATTCAAACTCCGCCCCTGCCTCCTCTTCCTCCTCTTCAGCAACATCCACCTCCACCTGCATAGTGACGCCCTCGTCGCGCTCCTCATCCTTGCTGGAGTTGCAGGTGGATATTGCTGATCCAGGACAGCCGTTGAATCTGTCCAAGAAGTCGCCAACGCCGCCGCCAAGTAAGTTGCATGCGCTTGTTGCAGCTGCAAATGCCGTGCAACGTTATCCAACACTGTCCGCCGATGTGACTGTGACGGCCGCAGCAGCAGCCACGCCCACAAGCAGCAGCAGCAGCAACAACAACAGCAGCAGCAACAACAGCAGCAGCGTTCCGGCGGTGCTCAAGGTCATGCTGGAGGCGTAAGTTTGGGAAAGCGGAACATTAGCGAGTGGTCGGAAGGGGGGCGTGTTGAAACCTTTCCTTAAACACAACAGCAGCCACGTCCCCTCCCTCCTCTTCTGGCAACACACAAAAGTATCAGGTGAACTAAAGTTTGTGGCGCCCGCAAGTGGAAAATAAATAACAACAAAACAAGAAAATACAAATTTAATTAAATTATTTTAACTTTAAAGAAAATTCACAAAAACAAACAAGAAATGCAAACAAATATGAGCAAATGTACAAAGTTTCAAAATGCATGCAATTTAAATATTTAAAGCAAAAAGTTAATAATTAAAAACGTAAAAATTAAAAACAAAATACAAATAAATATTGGATGCATTTGCGTCGTCGTCGAGGTATTAAAAGTGGACAAGGCAACAATGCATATAAACTATATATTTTTAGCAACAACAACAAAAAAAACAGCAAGAATGAAAAAATACAATTTTGAGTCCCATTTAAAAAACAAAAAATAAGAGAAGGCAAAAAAAAATGATAGGTTTCCCTTTGCAGTCGCCAAATGATGATTTTGAATTGATTGTCACACGTTTTATTTCAATTCTATTCTATTTCTATCTCTATCTGAAGCTTCTTTGAATTGTTTTTTTAGTTTTAAGCAATTGTTGTACATATAACGATAATGTTTACATTTTAATTATATTATTATTATTATTATCATTATGACTATTATTATTATATTATTCATAATTTAATTGTGTAGGCAAGCAAAGCGTTCAACTACTTGCTTTTAAAATGTTTTTTGAAAAAACTGAAAATTAAATTTTTATTTTATTCTTTGCGAAGCCCCCCAAAAGAATATACAAAACGAAAAAAAAAACAAAACAAACAAAAAAAAATGGTGTGAACTTTTTTTTTGCGATCTCCGTTAACAAAAAAGCTGTTTTTAACATTGAGAACATGCGAGAGAAATTCAACTAAATTTAAGTTACAAATTCAGTTTTTATGAATTACAAAAGTATAAGATCGTAAGCGCTTAATATTATTGTTTTCTAATTTTAAAAATAATTCTTACAAAACCTAAACCTAATAAAAAAAAACCACACAAAAAATAAACAAAAAAATACGTATACTTATACATATATGATGAATGATGAATGATGAATGAAATCAAACAAAAAATGCTTAAGAGTTTTGGCAGCAAAAACCCAACGTTAAAAATGTTTGTTGTGTACATAGATAAATGTTAAATTAAACGTAAACCAACGTATTTAAAATATATAATATACATGCTTAAACAATTTAATGTTTAATTGGCGTCTAAAATACAAAAATACAAAAAACAGCAACAACAACAACAACAACTTAGCAGCTGATGCAAACTCGGCAAAAAATACAAAAATACAAAAAAAATAAAAAGGAATGAAAGAAAGAAAGAAGCAGTTGAAATATTGAAGATATAAATATTATTTAAAAGTAAAATACACACTTGCGGTAGCAAAAAACTATTACATTAATTATACATATTATAATTATGCAGTACTATTATGATTATTCTAATTCTTATGATTAATTAATTACTATTTCTTGTGGTAAGCTAACAAAAATCAACAAAAAAGCAAAGAAAAAACAAAAAAAAAAAACACCGGCGCAGCAATTTGTATGTCAAATCAATAAAAGAAAATTGTTTAAAAAATATGAGAAAAATCTTCAGTTCTTTTTATTTGATTTCTACTTTTTTCAGTTCTTCAGTTTTTCAGTTCCCTTTATTTTCATAACTCTTCGAGGAACGAAAATCTCCAAACTCGTCGTTGATTATGATTTTCGATTGTTATTATTTTCCAATACAACTTGTAATAATTTTCTTATTGTATCGTAGGTATGTACTTTTTTATATATATATATATATATATATATATATTAAATTGAATATAATGAAGGACAAACATTGTTTGGAATTTCAGTTGAAAAGATTGACAAATGAATACAATAAGCATACAATTATGAAATCTAAAATACATACATACATATATATACATACATATTATAAATATATTCTTTTAAAATTTATGAAACTATGCAGACTAACTGAAGGAAGCATCGTAAAAAATATTATGAGCAGAAAAGGTTATAAAAAACCATAAATAAAATATATCACACTTCAATAATAATAATAATATATATAAAATAAATACGTACAACGCATATGCATTGACATATGTACGTGAAACAATTATTTGCGTGTGTAAAATTGTCCGTAAATTTTAGCAAACAAAACAAAACAAAAAAAAAAACAAAAAATAACAGATATTGTATTGTAAAACTGAATATTTTATGTAAAGAAAAAAAAAACAACACTTTTTAGTGCGATAGCAGCCAGCCTGTGTCTGTGTCTGTGTATCGCTAAGTCTGTGTCTATCACTAGGGATAGGATAGGAAGCAGCAAGAGAAGGGAAAGCGGAAGAGAAAACAGCGACAACTGAAACAATGAAATTGCGACAATTAACCGTAAATGTTAAACATAAACATAAATAATACCAGCTAAAATAACTGCACTAAACTCCACTGAACAGTGCAGCCAGATAATACATACTTCCCGGGAAGAGTATACAAAATATATATGTACATACATACATAGTACATATATTTTCATCAGTCACAAACTGAATTGTGAATTGAGCCAACAACAGTTTTTAAATGCAGAAGGAGAAGGGCAAAGAATTGTCAGCTATCTGAATGCAAAAAAGAAAATGGATGAAAACTCCACAAAAAAAAAGAAGCGAAATTTGTATTTGTGAAATAAAATAATATTGCAGTTTGTTTTAAAACCAGAACGGAATATGTGAATAAAATATGAAAATAAGTATTTAAAATATATCAAACAGAAATTACAAAAAAAAAAACAAAAATTGTTCGTTTTACTTAAGCACAAGCTAGGTAAGGATATTTATTTCAGAATCTCTTGTACTACATACGTATACTGGAGCAATACGATATATATATATATATATATATATATATATATATATAAATTGATGAATCCTCTGCTTATTCATTTTCTTCTTCTTCTACTTCTTTTTTCGTTGATTTTTGGACGTGGGCGATAATATTCAATGTCATCGCCTCTTGGAATTTCGCCCGTGACCTTGGACGATAAGTGTAGCGAAATTAATTTGCCCAAATAATCAAATATTTGCCCGTCGGAAAGGGAGGCGGTGGGTGGTACTAGCCTGGAGCTTGAGTGCCTCATGTAGATAACAGACACAGCCAGATAGATGGCGGCATGCGGGAGTAGCAGCGTGACATATATATCTATATATATATACATATGTATACATGTATATACACACATGTGTGTGTGTCTAACCGTATTCTTATTTAAATAAAGAACAAAGATCGGGCAAGCATACAGGCAAAGAAAGAAAGAGGCGGAGGCAGAGGCAGATGCATATATAGACGGATAGAGAGAGAGAGAGAGAGAGGAGGGGAGGGGAGAAGTCACACTCACAATTTGCTATCGTCAAAGTCAATGCCAAAGCCAAGGCAGGCGCAGATGGAGAAGTGGAAATGGGGGAATTCATATTGATAAGCGGCAACATCCAAAACAATTAACAAACTGCTGCACATCGTGGCGTATGAGAAATTTTTGAAAAATCGATATGCGAACAATCGAAAATTGCCTATGAATAATGCTTGCGAAATCGATATCCAAGTAATCGGTAGCAGACACTTGCTTACGAAAAAGGCAAATAGTTTCAAAATATCTTAACAAATCAGTTTAAAATAAATAAATGTTGTATAAAGAAAATAAAAATGATGAATCCTCTGCTCCAAGTAATGAAATATGTTAATTGAATTTAAGATATAATAAATGTAGTATATCCAAAGAAAAGGAAAAATGGAGAACTTTAAGTAAAGATGTATTGGAACCAAAAGAAATACATTTAAAATAATTTAAGACCCAATAAATTTATCGTATACTTAGAGAGAGAGGGGTAGAAAACGGAGTAGTTCAAGTGAGCAATTACCGGATTCAAATATTCATATGGAATATTGAATATATTTATTAAATTATCATTTTTATGGACAACCATAAATTGCTTTTGTGTTTGTCACTGGGTATTTGCAAGTCGAGCAGTTGCTGACTAATCCGATTTCACACTTGTTTCATTTGAAATTTTCTGTGTTTGTGTTTCTGTGTGCGTAATTTTGCTGGTTGAATCTTATATTTTTTTTGCGTATTTCACCTTGAAATCAAACGAGCCTCAAATAAATTAATACACACAACGTGGGCAAATTCCACGACAACAAATATAATAACAATAACAACAACAACAACAATAACAATAATAGCAACAATTATACAATACGAGTGCGTGAGTATGTTTTTAGAAACAAGAACAAATACCGGGAAAAACAAAATTTCAAGGTTAACTGATTAGATGAAAT
This sequence comes from Drosophila dives, assembly GCA_035042365.1. Classification (NCBI taxonomy): domain Eukaryota; kingdom Metazoa; phylum Arthropoda; class Insecta; order Diptera; family Drosophilidae; genus Drosophila; species Drosophila dives. The sequence goes on along the minus strand of JAWNLJ010000133.1, from coordinate 1,443,134 downwards.
TAGCAAAGTTCTAGCAGATAATTGAACGCACCAACTGTAGAGTGTTGGCCAAGGGAGTTTGGGAGTGCGGCCAGGGCTGTGCCGGATGAGAGCACGCACTAAAAAAAAGACCTACGCACGAACAGACGAACAGTGCGTGTGCGTAACTCGGCGAACCGAAGAATTCTCCCGAAGTAGTCCAACGGCAACCCGAAGCGAAGCCCGTTGAACTCTCTCGCTCACGCATGTTGGGCACTCTCTGCCCGCTTCGCCCCTCTTGATCAGATACAAACACATCTTTGAAGTCGCACAAAACTCATGCGTAAGTATGCGTGTATGTATGTGTGTGTGTGTGTATGTCAACGCGTGCGATTATTTTTATTTTTTTTTTGTTCATTTCATTTTGTTACGATAATGAAAATAACTTAACAATATTAAACATGGAGGAAAGAGCTGCTCAGAATTTCAACTCCATTATTTTTACAATTACTTAAATTTAATGTCATTGATTACTAGAAAACGAGTCGACTTAAAATCCTGGATTTATGTGTAAATTGGGTATAATGGTTTTGTGTAACAGGCAGAAGGAAGCATGTCCGACCCCATCAAGTATATTTATTCTTGATCGGAATCAATAGTCGAGTCGATATAGCCATGTCTGTCATCTCAGAGACTATAGTCTTGAACAGCTAGAGTCTTGAAATTTGAAATATATGCTCTTGTATATCCGCGCAGAACAGCTTTGTTTAATTTTATCGATAACTGCCTCCGTGTTTCTATTTCGAATTCCAATATCAATAAATTCTGCAATTTTAAATGATTTTAATCTTCTACTTAAACTGCATAAAGATCGGGTAAGAAATTCCACCAGCTTCGGCAAGCACTTTCTATATGCATAAATATGCGAGCGCATGTGTAAGAAAAAGATGGCATGCTTATCGATGCGAGCGTAAATATGTTTGTATTTATTCTGAAGATCCCCGTTACGCACGATTGTGTGTACGTATGTATGTGTGTATGTATGTATGTAAATGCACGCAATTTTAGCCAGCCAATTAGGGCTCAGTTGGGCCTTCGTTTTATTTTTACTCTTCTGTGGCTGTGCTTGCTATAAGAAATAACTTAGCCTGGTCATATTTATCAAAACTATTTAAAGGGAAATATTTCAATAAAATGAGAGTATGTTTATCAAATGGGTTCAGGGTGTATCGTAGTTGAGATCGCTCGACTACAGCATTCGTACTCGTTCTACTTATCATTGTCCTGTACACAATCTGCTAGACATGTTTAGCTTAAACATGTGCTAGGAGTGTTCATTCTTAAAGAATCACAATCTTATGTTAGCTTTTATACCAGTTTCCTTTCCCTATTCCAAAGTTTACTTTTCTATTTATAGAAAAGAGCTTCAACTGACTGATAAATGCTGACTGTTGTGGAAAGCTCAAATCGAATGGGGATTAGCTTTAAAATCAGTCTAGTATGCTCTTAAATACACTCAAATAGATATATTCTCTGATATATACTGAAATAGATTTTATCTCTAATTCCAAACAGATTTTCATCTTTGTAAAATATATTTTGCATACTATAATCAAGTTTACAAAAACACCGCAATTAAATGGCGAAAATCTCCAGGCATTCTTTTTGATGGTTAAAATGAATGAAAGGTGTATTTACAATTTTTAAATTAAGGCCAAAAATAGACTGTGAAAACCAGCTGCAAAATAAACGCAATAAACACTAAATTCAACTATAAACAAAACCTTTTTACGTTTTTGGAAATAAGGTAAATAAAAAGAAAAAAAAAAACAAATGCATTGCGCTACATACATGTATATATGCATATGTATGCATAGATAATACAACACACACAGACACGCAGACACACAGACAGAGAGCGACAGACAGACACACAGAAAACACAAACAAATGCCAGCGAGCTAAATGCGCTTGGCATTGAACTTGAACTGCAGTGCAGTCGATAACGACGATGACGACGACGTCGACTGCGACTGCGACTGCGACGCCTGTCAAAACAGAGCTGATAGCAGAATCAACGACAGCAGCTGTTTGCTTGTTGTTGTTGTTGTTTTTTTCTTTATTGCTTTGTGTTGCTGTCGTTTGACGATGATGAGGCAACCGCCGTGATGAGCAACTGGAATGGAACAAACAGAGTATATATATATGGAAAAGCAATCACAACAAGAGCAACATTCTCTGGAGAAATGCGTGTAAACATTCATTTTATTTACAACACTCGGGTCTGACTAAAAGATGTAATTTACTACGTTTCTTCTCAAACAAAATACATTTGAAAGACTCCTCTCAGATACTGATACAAATTAATTATTTAGAAACTATTCTTCATTTTTGAAGGAGATTTTTTATAGTACTCCAAAAAATTTACATATCAAATCTACCCATTTTTAAGGAAGAGTCTTTATTAATCCATATTACACAATAGTTTAAGCATCTCTTAGTTGAAATTTAAAATTAAACATTTGTCCAGGCAATGTTATCATCGAGTGGAGATTTTATAGTAAATATTTATCTAGATATTTATAAAATAACTTCAGCTTGATTCTTAAGTAAAATTATAGAGAAATAAAAATAAAAGTATATTAGAATTTTAAACTTTTTAGTTCTTATGGATACTCACAAAAAAGTTTTTTTTTATATGGAAACCTAATTCTTAAGCGTAAAATGCCATTTTACAAAAACAAAAATAAATGTATTGCATATATCGTACATATAATTCATTTTAGCATATATGACTATATTCTCGATTGCAATTTTATTTCCAGCTGCTGTTCGCGGCGTATGAGTAATTTCGCAGAATTTATTGAGAAGCTAGTTGCTCGGAATACCCTGACTCACGTTTGAATAGATGTGTACATACATACATAAGTACATATGTATATATGTATACAAAACGTATTTATGAATTAAGCTACAACCATGGCAAGGGACTTTTTGTTTAAGAACCTTTCAGTCATTTGACTATCTACAGTATATTTAAAATGGAAATGTGAATGTGAATAACATATTAAATGAATGCACATAAAATCACCATTATATATATTAATTAAAATAATAATTATAATTGTTTTCTACATCTTTTTACAGATTTAACTTTTACTAAGCATTTACTGTTAATGTTATTTTCTACCCTTGCAGTGGGCATTCCAAATTCCAAATTCCAATTTGATCATATGAACATCGGAGCATATGTCAGAAGACTGCTCCGATTATATAACGGAAATATTCTCTTGAAAGGTCTTCAAAGGTCAGTCAGCTGTAAGGTTATTTTTGCTAGATATATTTCTCTGAAAGTCGATTATTGTTGAATTGTTTTTTTGTCTGATGTTTTTTTTTCAGGGTTTCCCTAATCTTTGCATATAAATTAAATTGTGCCATTTAACATTTTATTACTGCCAGATATTTTAATTTAACCAAAATCTTTAATTTAATTATAAATCTATTCTATTTAATAATAAATAAAAAATAAAATATTTTATTTTGAATTTTTACTTTTTTACTTGTGGAGATGCGTCTTTAAAACAAGATTCACAGAGTTTGAAACTGAAACTAAATATATATTTAAAATTATAATTTGCAGACTGCATAAAATAAATAAATATAATTTTTGCCAATAAATTGCCAAGACTAGGCTAATAATTTATATACTTATGTGCGTTCTCTTGTTTTCTTGCTCTATACATATATATTTATATATATAACTGTATATATATATATAAATATATATATAACTGTTTACACTAGCTTTAGGAGATGAGTTAGTCTTAACCCTTTATTGGCCCCAAGGGCAAGCTAATAAACGGCCAACATGTTGTCGATTTGATGAGGCGTAAAACGGAATAATTGTGGGTGGTGCGGGAAGTGGATGAACTAAACGCAAAATGAAACGAATTTGAAATACTCTTTATCAAGTTGCTGAAGACAGCAGTAAAAGTGAGGAAATATCATAATTTTCACTCTTTTTCTTTTCACTCTCTGTCTTCCTCTCACTCTTTAAAGTAGAGTATTGGCAAGTCGGTGATGTCTGCTATAAATATGCAAAGGGCGCATATTTTGTGCGTAAGCAAGAAGTTGAAAGGTTGGGGTTGTGGGGGGCTGTGCGCTTCTGCTGGCATTGGCAGCTGCCAAGGTCACAGTGACAAGTGTTGCACGCGCCTGCGATTGACAAAATGTATAGCAGGAGGTGCAACGAGGAGGGGGTTGGCGGGAGGATGGCTGCTGTGTGTGGAATAAAGCGCGAGTTCTGCGTTTGGCATTATTCCTCTTGTTTGCGTTTGCGTTTGCGTTTACCGTATTTCTTTTGCCGTTCACTTGATTACCGACACGCGTCTGCCACACACACCCACACACACCCACACACACACTCACCCACCCACCCACACACACACACAGATGTTTCATGATTGAAATTCTGTTTGTTTGGAGTGGAGTGGACCAAAGTGATTTTTGGTTTTAAGCAGATTTATTTAGAGAAGTTTTTCGATTTGTTTGCTTACCTTGTCAACAGCAGCTAAAAGACATCAGAATTTGCAAAATCTCGAGTTGAACATTCTCCGATGCCACATCAATAAGAATTGACTTCGATCAATGTCATCAATAATGCAATAAATCTTAGATAAACTGGAAAACTTTTACTTTGAAATATATGTTTTTGAAATAATGGCTAATCTGTTATAATATTTTAACTTTATATTTGTAAAATAATAATACAATAATAATGATTATTGAATATGCAACTATGTCAATATATATATATATAGATCGATCTTTAAGAAAAATGCTTTACTTAATTTAATTAGATTACATTATTATTTATCGATAAGCTAAGCTTAACATTAACTCATACTAATTATGGCTAATAATACAACATGTTTTTCTTGACATTTTAATTTTATTACTATTATATCATTACTATTATTATAATATATATATAATTTTATTATTTATCTACACTCCGATCTATTTATATTATCTGCCAGAACGTCGACTTTGGGCCAATGCAAGTTTTTTGCTTTCACATCAATTTGCCAACAAGTAGCACAAATTTCGCAGTTCACAAAAGTTATCCTTCAGAAAGGTCAAAATCGCGGTCTGCCAGCATCCAGAGAGCGTGGGCGAAAGAAAGAGACAGGGAGAGAAACGCAGGACGAGGAGACGAGGTGACGAGGGCGATGACTAGGCGTGTGTTGTATTGAAATGTCCTTGACAATAACATTGCTTCGCCAGCAGTGGATGCTGAGTGGGTGTTCAAATCTAGAGAGTGAGAGAAAGAGAAAGAGAGAGGGAGAGAGCGAGTCGCCTGGATATTGGACTGGGAGCATGCTTGATTGCTGAGCCACTCGCTCGGGAACACGTTCGTTGAGGTTGCTGCTCCTTTTGAGCTTGAGGCGATGAAATAACTCAACGCAAATAAAGTTAGGCGCCTAACCAAGAAATGCCATTTGGCTAATTGAGTAGGCAAGTGAGCAAGTTGCCGTTCTTAAAAATTATAAGCATACGCATGTACACCATCCGAGCCAACTGACCCAATCCTCTCCTCATTCTCCCCTCCATTTACTCGGTTGGTCGCACGCAACCCCTCAAGCAAATATAGCCTAGAGCCTTTTTGCTATTTACACAATTACAATAACAAAATATTTACCCTGTCCGTTGCCTCGTCCCCAAATCCTCCTCTTCTTCCTCTTCCCTACGAATTAGACCAAAGCCAAGCAACCAAATTGCGTCGAAAATGTTTTTGGCGCACATTTGGCGCGTTTTCTCTGGCACGGGAGATGATAAGTAAAGGAAAGGGGGTGAGGGTGTCCTGAGTAAGGACCAACAACTTTTACCCAAATTGTATTGTATGTTTGCCTACGACTGGTGGAGGATGGCCAATATTGCGTACCATCCCCAAAATTATGTTAATTCTTCTTCTTCTTTTCTTTACTTTGGGTAACATTCAAGGTCAACGAAAAGAGCTGGTCGTAAAAACAAAAGCACCCAATTATAATTGGTATATACAAACCCACAGATACCCTCTAAAACCATAGGCACTCCATTTAGTATAAGTTTATGTGACAAAAAAAAGTAAAACAAGTAAAAAAAAGATGCATCTAATTAAATTGAATTACAATTCATATTAAAAATTATACAAATAAATATAAGATTTATAAGTTTTTTATAAATACTATTGATTATAGATTAGAGCATAGTAGAGAAACTCCCTTATTCAACGGTAAATATCTCAAAATAGGAGCCAACTGCGCCGAATCCTCTGTTGTTGGGCTTAGTCTGTGTTTGCCTGGGCGACAACCGGAGACACCTCTCCAATTTGGATGTGGCAGCAATGGCAACCACTTGATGCGGCACCCGCATACAATAACTTTTAGGATTTCTATTTTTTGCTGACACTTGACCCAAATCACAACAGTTCCCATCCAAAATATCAAAGGACTCCGATTCGTTTAATTGTCTAATTAAAATCTAGAAGATTTAGGCCAAACTCATTTTAATAGCTGCATCTGACGAGGGATCTACTCAATATTTGAATAACTTCACAATTTTAGCAATGCCACTTTACATATTAATAGACATTTTAAATTCTATATGTTAACATAATATTTTCTATTTTCTAAAATAATTTTTAAATATTCATATTTATTTTTTTTATAATAATAATTAAATATCTCCATTTTAAAACTCATTTTCTTAACTACGAAGATAAGCAAATCAAGAAGAAAATTAGAAAGAAGACAAAAACTTTTATTAATTAGATTTAACCAAATACTATGTTAATCATCTTTATATGTTCACTTTTACATATACCCAAATTATAATTATTTATTTTTATTTATATAATAATAATAATAATAATGATAACTCTAATTAGATACAATTTGAACCTTGAACCTATAATTAATTACCAAATAGACGAATGGAAATGATAGAAAGAAACATACACTTTTGGAATAGTTTATGTCTTATTAAAGTGATATTTGCATCTGTAAAAAACAGAAGAAATTCAAATATTTTTAATTTCAGCTGATGAAACAGCTTTTAACTTGATATGTTGATATGTTTTAATTTGAGCAAAATGTTTTAAAACTTGAGATCTTTAAATTCTTTGTAATTCGAATAAAAAATGTTGCATATTTACAAATTGAGAGACTCGCCTGTAGACAGATGGACAAATAGACAGATAGACAAATAGATAGACAGACAGACGGAGCAAGCTGCGTCTAGACAGAATGAATGAGTATGGCTGAAGGGGGGAGGGAGTGCTGAGCAGGGTGTCGAATGATGGCATAAGCCGAGTAATAAATTCAGCTAAATTCTATTTCAAGGTCTTTACTTAACGCTTAACGGAGGCCAAAGGCGTTTTGAGTTTCTACAAAGTCAGCAGCGAATGTGGCAGGGACTCATCAGCTCAACTGCCCCACAACTCGCATGCCACATTCCGCCAGCCATTTGCCTGTGTGGCAAGATATTAAGTATACGCATTGCTGACTGTGGAATTGGAGCAGAGGTTTGTCGATGTTCGACTATTTTAATGACACTTTGTGTGGCCAGACTGAAGGTAATCGATTACGGCATACACATGAGACACACACACACACACACACACACACATATACACACACACACATATACACACACATATACATACACATATACACACACATATACACACACATATACATACACATAATCCATCAGTCATGGCGAACGTCGATCGGATCGATATGTAAAGTGTATCAAATTACGCATAAAATGTAATTTTGTTTCATAAACAAAGCAAAACATTCGTCAGACGAATTACGTTTCATAAATATTTAAACGCGAATATGTTCCATATATATATACATATATATATGAGGGTTCCTATTACGACTCAGCGTCAAGAACAAATGCTGATGATGATGATGATGATGATGATGATGCCGAGATATCGAAGGCGAATGCTGGCATTGAGAATTCAAATCATTTTGGAGGCAACAGATTGTTTACTATTTCTCGCCCTCAAAAATCAGATATGGCATTGTTTGTTGAACACAATTTTAAAGACTGTCAGGGTTATTTTTAGTATATATCTCTACCCTCCCCCCCCACTCTGTCATTCTCCCTTGATGCAAGGTCTGACATTTGAAATAACCTAGAAAAGTTATAGGAATTATAAGGAATAAGTAATTCATTTTCAGGTCTCTTTTTATATATTTATTTATTAGCATAGATTGATGAAAGTTGACTAATTCTTTAACATATCTGATGATATCATTATGCAAAGAATATCAATAATTATTACATAACTAATATGAGTTTAACTGTAAAATCTATTTACGATGTATGATTTACATTTTTCCATATTATTAATAATTTTTTATTTAGAAAAATATTTAGAAAATTGCTGATAGTAATAAAAAATATATATTCTGAGACATTATTACCAAAATGGAATAACACAAGTGAATTTCTCGTTTTATTTTCAATTTTCTTTTAATAATAAATTGATTTTTCGAAAATAATCTCAATTTCTAACAGATTGTTTGAAATTTTATACACATTTGAATGAATGTTTGTATGTGTATTTTTAGCGCATTTTCTTGAGGAGATGCAAATGTGGATAGATGCAAGGGAGAGTCCTTGGTGCCGACAATGACATCGCCCCTCCCCCCTGTCCGTGTCTGAGGACATTGACAATGGCAATGGGGCAACCAACTGTTAGTCGCTAAATATATCTGAGAAATGAAGGCGACATTCAAGAGTCAATGGGTGGTGGGGAAGGGGGATGGGTGACAAATGGGTGGCTCGGTCAAATTGCGGCGCCGCCTGTCTCCAGTCGCCGCCAGCCAAGGACAACGCTCACATTACCAGCCCCATCGAGATGCGCATAAATTTCGTCAGTCGGAGGCCTCTTTTCCTCAGACTTTGTGGCAGAATGTTTGAAAGCGTTTAGCATTGCAAACTATGGCAAACATTTCGACGATTTCAATGTCAGGCTACACTTCATCTTGAACTGATCGATTCAGGAAGTGCTACTTAATATGCCAAACTTTTGCATAAAATGAATAACTTTCGATTTAGCTTTCGATCAGCACTTGATGTCCGGCTACATGTGTGTGTGTGTGTGTGTGTGTGTGTGTGTGTGTACGTGTGTGTGTGTGTGCTGTAGGCGAAAGGGGTTTGGACTGTTTAACAATATTCAGCTGGCGACAGGAAGCAGCAGCAAGAAATCAAGTTTAATATAAGCCCCAAGCGCCAGTCATGGAAACACTGGAATATTATAAATATCTTTACATTTGTTTGCTTTCATGGAAGGTAACCTTGGGGCTCCAACTGGAGATGAAATGGATGTGCAAATTGTGCCAGAAAGAAATGTGCATGTTGTCATTGAATGAATCTCACTTTAAATGCACAGAGAAAAGTGCTCAGAACGAAATCAGTTAAGAGTTAAGACATATCAATCCTGATTGGTTAAATGTCATTCAATCACCTTGATAAAGTTCTACCAAATTCGAACTCTCTTTTTCAAAATACCTTCTCTTCTCTTTTTACCTCTGTTTCTGCCCAAACAATTTAATAGTATCCATTAAACTTCCTTAACAATTATTTATTTATTTTTTGATTTAAGTTATAAAAGACTGCAATAAATCTTAATAGATCGCAGCACATTAAATTACTATTTTAATGTAAACCATGGGTTTTTCCCTGATCTTAAAATATTGCGAGACTAAGTCTGAAGACACATACTAAAATAGATCAGAGATTCCTTAAGGGACTCACACTGGAATTGAAGTTGGTTAAATTTCCAGTGACAATCAATAATTAATAAATAAATAATTTGTTTAAATGACTTCAACTGAACCAATATTAATTCCAAACATTTTTGTGTCTTTGTTTTCCATTGCTCGGTTCATGCATGAAATCTGCCATTAAATGATAATAGAAAGTTCAAAAGCTTTCTTTGATGGAGCTTTACAGAATTTAGGGCAACTCGCAGGATGCGGACACTTTGTGGGAGTTAGTTGCTCCATGTTGCTCCAATCTGTGGTGCTTTGGCTTCGTGCTCATTTCTTTTGTTGAAATGGTGCCAAGGATGCGGCACAGTAAAGAACCCGTCACGTATGGCCAGCAATTATGTTTTGTGTATTAGCAGGGAGAGGGCGACGCGGGGGTTGCGCAAGCTCCAATAAAGTTAACAAAAATAATCCGAAGGTTGTCTTATGATAATACGTGGCAGCAACAACAAACAAACCAAACAAACCAACCCGCAACGCAATTCAATCAGTTTTGCCCGAGTTAAAGTCTATTCGGAACCGAACCGAACCGAACTGAACCGAACCGAACCTAGACCGACTTATGTTTATGTGTGGGTCATAAACAGTGAGTGGAGCCTAATGGCAGGCAAATAGGTACCTTCAGAGAGCAGAGTTGGAGTGGGTTAAAACACATCCAAAAACTCGTTAATACTTTGTGCTTTGTTGTGTTTCGTTGCTAACTCGGCCTAAATGTCCCGTTTATTTGCACACATTTCAAGGTTGTATTTATCCCGTTTCAGCAGACGTTGATTAACCAAATATAATATATCTTAACCTGCCTCTTTGGATGGATCTTTGGATCTCTGGGGATGGACAGCTCAGCTTTGCCAACTGCGTAAAAACAAAGAAAATTTAAGTTTGGCTTGGCAACTATTTGATACCCTTTCAGATATTGGTTAAATTCGAGTCAAACATTAAAAATTGAACTTAGTGCAAATATGTTTTGTTACAAGCAACAGTAATTCACCAATGTATTCAAACAGCTTTTTTGGAACAAGTTTCATAAGAAAGAACCAAATAATAATTTATAGAAAATCAATTTGTCGGGGGTGTCTCAAGTCCAGATTTTCGACAATGCTGATAGAAATATATCTTATAATCGTCATTGTTATAATTTACCAATATTCATGAAACGTAATTTTGCCGAATTGATCAATTTTATATCTCTAACATTTGGTGGCCAAAAAGAAAATATAACTTAAGATCAAGTTAAAAATTAGTTTAAAGTTCCGGTGTTTAAGTTGATATCTATCGACTAAATAGTCTATCATTTAGTTTAGTTTTATCATTTCTATATATACGAGTATTTTGATTATTGATTATTACATTATATGGTTTTCATTGACTTGAAAGGCCTCACTTCAGTTCGGTTTTTAGAAACATTATACAAATTTCTATTATAAGTTGTTGAACATGATGAAGATAATATTTCTCAATAAATATCTACAATCAGAAAATAAATTTTAAAACATTTTCTTCAAGTAGCTTTATCTTAATTCTTCTATCTAACACTTTCCTGAATTAAAATCATTAAACTGTTAACTACTTTTGCAACTTTTCTTGCTTAAGCCCTAAAACGAGCTGAACCTGATATAAGAATTTGTAACATTCATTTTTAAACTAAATTACACATAAAATATTTTGTAATCCTGTGGAGACCCATTGTAAATTTTTAAATCCAAGCGAATAATAGAATAGAATTACTAGACTAATTGTTATGTAATCTAGGGATAAACATATTATTTTAATTAGCTGTAGAGTGATTTTTCGTTGCCTTTTTTTTTTTTAAATTTAATTTTTAATTAAATAAATGCGTGAATTCCAGTTCAGCTAAAATGAACATTAGGATCTTTAAAAAAATACCAAAATATCAGAACATCTCAGAGCAATATATGGTTTAATCAATTGGCTTCGTTAGGAGGCATCATCAGAAGCTAATAGTCATTAGTTAAAGCATTCATGTTGCACGTTTAACCTGAGACTTATAAAAATGAATGTTTTCACTTTTTGTTGGCAATACTTATTACCACTTTAAGCACTGACAACCAAAGACTGCAAGAAAAACAGCAGCAAAAAGCGATTTGTTACAACTACAACGCATATCACAAAAATAATATAAAAAGTGGAGAGAAGATGAGGAGTGGATGGAGAGGGAGGGGCGACCCAGATATGAAATACACTTTCTTTGCTTTGATACGAGTATTTTTTAAAGTTTTTCTGGTTTATATTTCACAGTTCACTCAACTCATTTCGAGGTCTTTCTAATAATTAAATGCTCAAAATCAAAATCAAATAATTGAGACTCGTGCCTTTTGTTTGGCATCGCTGAGTGCAGCCCAATCATTTCCATATGGGCGACTACCAACGAGAAGAGTGGGACTGAGAGGGGCTTAGGCGCGGGGGGAGGGCAAAAGTAAACAAGAAACACTTTCCACGCACACTTTTCGTTGACCCAGAAAGCAGGCTGAAACCAGTTTTGGCCGCTGACGGGTTAAAGAAATGCAACAAAACTACAAGAAAGTAAGACTGAAAAAAACTTTAAATTTAATATAAATGGAGTACACTTTCGCTTATGAAAACGAAAGTCAACGGACTTTTGCACCAACAACAACAACAACAAAAGCAACAAACAAAACAAACACCATAGAAATGCGTCGCGTCGGTGAAATGGCGGAGAAATTTGTCAGTCTAATGGGGGCCAAGCAAAGTAGGCTGTGCAACGGGCCACAGCGGCATTAAAAAGCAACAATGAGCATAAAATACACAATAACAAAACAACGTACAGCAAAAATGCAAAACACACACAAAACACACACAAAACACACATGAAACACACATGAAACATACAAAACGCGCAAAGTTCAAAGCTGAAAATCGTACAAAGTTGCGCGCGTTTCTGACGCGACACTGAAGCGTTTTATGTACGCCCCTGAAAATCGCAGCCAGCACGCGACTTTTGCAAGTGACCCAATTTCAATACACACCGCAAGCATTGAAAATAAAATAAATATCAAAATTAAAAAAAGCAACAACAAAACCAAACATAAAACTTGCTAGCCAGTTAAGTAGTAGCAGAAAACAATAAATTATTTGGAGGTTCCAACATTCAATCTGCCATTTTTAGTATAGATTTATGTAAAGAAAAACAACTACAAACAAAAACAATAATAAAACCAACTGAACTGAACTGATCTGAACTGAACGCCTTTTGTTGCCTTTTGGCTGCTACAACATCGGGCAACCTTTAGCCAAGGCAATACTTGAATAATAATAAAATAAAATCACAATACATTTTCCATATTACTGTTAATGTCACCCACACCCATTTCAATTTGCTATAGGCGCTAAATGGAGTTAGACCGTAGTTTCCCAATCTTTTCGAATGACATGGACATGATCTTATGATTTCTATCGTCATTCGAATCGCTTTAGGTCTAGACCCCAAGCCACGCCTCGTATAATTTGAGTTTTATTAAATTTTACACACACTAGAACAATTTTAACTTGCAATTTAAAACATTTTACAACACTAAAAAAAAAAATAATCTGTTAATTAAATTAAAAGTATGGCTGAAAAAATCCGAAACTATTTTTTGTGCTTTTAAACATGTTTTAGTAAAAATATAATAATAACAACGAGGTATTGGACGAATTCTGTGTAGACATAAAAAAATCAAATAGGAAACTACATTTTAGAAAAATCGACCACAGAATTAAGCAAAGAAAACTGCTGGATTTTTAAAAGACCTTCAATTTAAAAATTTTTATTTTCTGAGTGATAAGTTAAACTGTAGTTTTTAGAGTGCATCAGCGTTTCAACAAATAAACACAAATATGTTTAAATAATTTATGTATGATAATTCAAATTCAAACAATGTTTTATGTATATTTATATATATATATATATTTTATAACACTTCAGCGCTGCTTGTAATAGTTTTAGTAACACAAATTTCTGATTACGTTAAATTTTAATTTATATTAATTTTTTTTAAAAAAAAGATGGTTCAAACTATCTTAGTTTATCTAAAAATAAAAATATTTGAATTTAATGTGATTTTAAGTTGCTTGCATATTAATTGCCAGCCTCACGTGAGTTGTCCAAACCAAAACGATGTCAATAACCCAGGTAAGGCACTTAAAATGCTAAAATGTATGTGTATGTATGTATACATAAGCCTATGTATATATTTATATGTAAATACTCGTAGGTTTGTATATATCCAGTGAATATGAAATTTCACTTGGCTGACTGCGCCGACGCAGCTGCCGACAGCGAAAGTGAAACTCGAAGAGGTTTTTGAACTCGACAAGTGCCCGATTCAGACGACGGCAGCTGTGATCAGGCAGGATGAGGGGGGACCGGCTGGGGTGAGTGTAAGGTAAGAGAGTGAAGCAACGGGTGGAGAGGTACATCAAGAGGCACGACGACAGCCAACTGGCCTCGCCGCAAGTAACTGGAGCAAAACCAAAAGCAGCGGCAAAAGACAAATTGTACAATTTTACTTTCTTTTTCACATGCAACTGCGTCAAGAGTCGGGAGAGTCGAGAGTGTGGATAGAGGGTTTTCAGTCCGAGGGGGGAAGAGGCTGGTGAGCCTAAGTGTCAATGAACTAAAACTTACGACGCCAAAATGAAAGCGCCGTAACCCAATTAAACTGCAAACATTTTTTCAGACTCAAAAAACTTTTTGACTTGAATTTGAAGTTGGTCTTGGTTTGAGTTTTTGCTTTTATTTGGCTTGTCGCGGACTTGGCGCCAATTCTATGCACGACGTCGACCAAAGAGCCTCGGCACTGAAATATGCCAAAAAAGGTCACAAACAATTAGCAACTGTCGTTTTTTAGTTGCCTGCTGCTGTTGTTGTCGATGCAAACACCCGCACCTGCCCCTGCCCATCCCTTGGCACGGCCCTGTGCTCTGTGCTCCAAAGCCACGCCATGAGCCAAGCTCAATGCTGTAGTAGCGCAAAAAACAACAACAACAAACAGCAGTAAAAATAACAACAACAACAACAACAGCAACAGCAACAAGTAAATCGGCAGCAGAGGAGGCCGACGATATATAAAATAACCTCATAATTGCCGTTGAGGGTCTTTGCAATGAATTATGCGAATTAACCTCAAACATTGACGCTATTTCTCATGAGCATGCAACAATTTTGGACAAGTTGAATTAACTTATAATGCGATTGAACTTATTCATGATTGATTGATTGATTGACTGCATGTGGGTGTCTGTAATATATATGCGATAATTACTTTAGCGCCCTACGACTAATTATGATATTTAATGCTGTCAAAACACTTTGTTGCTCGAGGTCAATGCCCCAAATGAAGCGAATCATCAGCGACTATTACCCAAAGCAATCATCACAATTCCATGTTCCAAACGGTAAACTCGTGCCGAGCATGCGCAACTCAACATGCGCAAAGACAGAGGCGGAAGGCGAGAGAGAGAGAGAGAGAGAAATAGCAGCAATAAAACGGGTAAACAGTTAGTCGGGCAAGCAAGAAACACAGTTAGGCACATTTCAAATGAAATTGAAAGCAAAAGCGAAAGTGTATTTTTTTTTATTTCTTGGCTTGCTTTTGATTTTAATTTGTATGTTGCTGGCTACTTAGTATTGTGTGTTGGCAACAATTCTTCAAATTTCTTTTGCCATTCAATTTCGTTTTGTCAACCGTTTTCACTTTTGACTTTAATCGTATTTTGTGTGCGTCTCTTCTCCATTCATTGTTTCTCTTTGCTGCCCAGAAGTTCAGTTCAGATCAAAAGCTGAAAAGAAAGGAACACTCTCGATATGGTCTGAGCATCATCATCATTGCATATTCACATCTCATTAGATAATTACAATACGCATAATGAGAGGGAAATTTGTGAATGGATCTGACCCAGTTTAGACAACAGGGCTAAGAGCTTGCCATCAAACAGACTCACAGCTTAAAATAGGCACAAATAACAGTTATCTTTTAATATGAAACTGAAAATAGCATTCATTTGGTTTGTACTCAATTTAATATTATTGAATATTTTATTAACAATTTGGATCCATGGGAATTGGTAGATAGAGAAAGATGTGATGGACCTACAAGTCCAAACTATAGATCTAGATATTCATTAAGACTTATCGCTTAAACAAGGTCAACAACAAATTTTATTTCAATCTAAAATGGGATAATTATAAATAAATAAGTATTGTAATAAACTTTATTGAAATATATCTTTTCACACTTTTAAGAGAGCTATGGGAATACCTAAGATATGCTCTCCTAAATCAGATTAGCCATGCTATAATAATGCTCTAATTCCAATATAAGCAAATCTTACATTATTGAATCTTTCAAGCATTTAAAGTATGTTGCCGGCCCACTTCTCCACAATTTATAAATTTCCGAGTACTTTGTTTATTTTTAACGATTAATTTTCAATGTTTATAGCTATTTTTGAAAAGTATTGCCATGTTTCAGAAGATATATGCGTTTATTTTTATTTAAGTTTAATGCAAATTAACTCATTTTCCGTTTTTAAATTTGTTTCTTGTTGGAATTTGTTCCTTGCCGATACTTTAATTAATAATAAACTTAAAGCCAAATATTATACTTAAATAACTTCCAAATATGACGTTTAAAGTTTGGAATTTAAAAACTATATTTAATGGGTAACACATTCGCTGTGCATTAAATAACTTAAATTGATAAATTGTGAACAGGAACAACCCATATATATATATGTATATATATATATATATATATAGTAAGCTGGATGTTTGTAATACTTTTGCAGAAAGTGGCATGCAACATATGCTCTACAATAAATGTTTATGTGCATAAAAGCAAGATTATTTTGAATATTATCGACCACAAAACTAAACACAGAATTGCACCTTGTGTCTCGACTTTCACTGCTGCCTGCAGCAGCGCTGCTGACCCAGAAACTCCAATGACACATCAACCTGGCCGAGTAAAGCGTTTAATAAAGTTTTATTCAAGCTCATAAAAAATGCAACTGGTGTTGCCACTGCGGCGACCAATGTCAGGAGAAGACCCTTGACTAAAGATCAGCCGACCGATACAAAAAAGGGCCTATAAAAACTGCAGGCGTTGAGGAAATGAAGTCGTCGACATCCTGTTGCCCCTTGCCCCTCGTAGCCCCCCCCCCCTCCTCGAGTGCTTCTGTTGCAGCCGGCGACTTTCTTAATGGCCCTCGCTTGAGGCTCAAGGCTCAAGGCTTAGGGCTCAGCGCTCAGGGCTCAGGGATCAGGTCTCAGGTTGTGGACTCATATCTTAAAGCTCGCTGGTTCAGTCAGTCTACACATGTTGCCACCAAAAATTATTTAAGATGACATTGGTTCGAAGCAACAGCTAACTGCCTGTTAACTGCTTTAATGCCGTGTAATTCCCGCTGGGGAAGCCTCAACGGTCAGCAGCTGTTTAGGCCATCTTGTTGCAGTTGCCACACAACAATAATTGAAAACAACATCAAATCTATTAGACAATTTTTAGCGCTTTCGTTTTTGTACACACCCCGAATCGGCCGATAAATATATATCTGTATATATACACATAAATATAAATACATATATATGTATGTATGTACAATATATCTGCTGATCAGCAGCACTTTTCCCATTGAAAGCAATTTAATGTACAATTAAATACAAAAATTGAGACATCGACGATAGATCAGGAAAGTTCAGCACTTTCTTTTTGGCCATGGCACATGGCACATGGCTCAATAGTTGAAGTTCAACTCAATATTTTAGTTGTATATTGGCCTTTTATTGGGTAGGTGGGCATCAATTACCCTACTCCAGAAACCAAACTGAACCGAAAATGCCGAAAAAAAAAACGGCAAAAAAGAGACATTTAAAATCCAATCAGAAAAAGAAAGTGAAAAGTGTTGCAACAACAGCTGCAACAACAGCAGCAGCAGAGAGCAGCTGAGAATCCAGTTGGTATTTTCATCACTTCATTTCAGAGGCGCTTTAAAGAAAGTGATGCACAATTCGACAAAAATAATTTGATTAAATTAAAAATCATAATGCATTGAAAATGGCTTCCTCAATATCATCTCGGGTGTCATTGCTCCGTATTGGGTACAGGCGGGTTTGTTGAACCCACAGCAATGCCTGAATCTAATTTACTATTTTCACCGCAAATGCGAGGCGAACCCACAAAAAAAAATATAAACAGATTCAGCCATGGCCAAAAGTGAGAGTTGAGTGCTGAGAGTAAAAAAATTTGAATGTTGTTTGAATATTGAGGTCACTCACAGTTGAAGTTGGTGTTGGACTTTTTTTGGAGTTGGAGTCGCTGTCGGAGTTGGGTTTGATGATAGTTATCGAGCATTCTTCATATGCTTGTGTTTATAATAATTTTCTATAACACATTTTTCACAGTTTCAGCTATTTTGACCGTGACGCATGCGCCCAAACCAACTTTCTTCTAGAGCTGCCTTTTGAAAGAGGTCACTGAACGAAAGCAGACACTCCACTCCAACTTACCATAATGCAAAAATAAAAAATAACAACAACAACAACAACAAATAAAACTGATAGAGTTAAAGCCACATATCAAATATCAACTGGTTAGTGAAGCGTTGTCAACGGCAACAGCTGCGTTGATGTATTCGATTTTTCTGTTTTTTTTTGTTGGTGAGGGGGGGGGGGGGGGGGGAATCGAAAAATGTTAACTGAAAATGCCACACTGACCAATAAAGGACAAAAGTTAATTATAACAAATGTTTAAGTTCGCCTCAAAATAACGCAATGCAATCCTTGAAACTTCCTTTGCACAGCTGCTCCTCTTCTCTTTATGTTGGTTTTGAATATATAAATATATAAAAAATATAAATTTTATTTGGGTTCTTTTTTTCTCTAGTTATACATTTATTATGCACAGAATACATATAAAATATTAAGTTTGTTTATAGTTTACTAATACAGAATAATTTTACAACATTTTTAGACTATCTAAGACAAGCCAGAAAGAGTCTGCGAGACTTTTGATATCGCCATATAATAAACTAAAGTGTTTATTTTAAGTGATTAAAAATGTAGACTTAATGACAAAAATATATTAATTCGTTTTTCTACTGGGCATACCAGTTAGATGCCAAAATTATATTAGAACACATTACTAGCTAATTTGTTAGGAAAATGTATGGTATATCAACTAAAAGCCATAAGCAAAATATTTTGTAACTTTGTTGCTAATATACTATTTAAATTTAGTTAGGAAAAATGTTATTTGTTAAGCTGGTATTTTTTCATTCATCTAATGTCCAGAAGAGTTCTTAATTATTTTTATTAAGAATGCATGTCTATTTTAGATTGACTATATATTCATTTTAAATGATTAATAAATATATTTTTCTGTTTCTTATTATCGCTTCCAAAGAAAACACAATCAAATTTGAAATTTAGTTCATATTGATACAAATGGAGAAATTTGAATTGAACACATGATAAATTTCATGAAAATTATTACAGTGTTCTCGAAACGTTACAACAATTATTAACAATTATTAACACAGCGAACAATACTAATAATATATTTGACTGAGTAGTTAAATTTAATTTCATTTAATTTAATTTAAGGCATCAAAAATATATATATCCAATATAATCTCATTTTAAATAGGTCCGGCAAAGCAAACGATGTGGCAAATTGATGAGATATTTGCCAAAAAAAGCCTTGCTGAATATTAACAGAAAACGCTGACAATGAGAATACTAAATGAAAATTAGAAATTAAAATGAAAATGAAAATGGGAGAATTGCAGTTGTATTGCCGTAAAGCCAAGCGTAATCAATGACCACATTTCCCTCTCTCTCTGTCTCTGTCTCTATCTCTGTCTCTTTCTCTTTTTACCCTGCTCCATGCAGCACTATTTTAATTGTGTTAAGACTCGCATTTTAAACCAACCTCCCACCAACCTCCTTCTTCTATAAACCAACGTTCACTTTCCGGTGTCCACGGGTCATTCACGCTTCCCGCGAGTGCCAAGTGCGAGTCTCAGCAGTTTCGAGTGCGTCATCAACGTCGCAATTGTCTCGGCCTCAACTAGCGGACATTGGTCATTGGCCGAGCCAGCAGCTACCTACACCCCCCCCCCCCCCCACTCGCACAGCACACCCTCAGGAACCCATCGTAAGCATTTCGTTGAACTTGAAACGTTGACATGCAACGAAAGCGTGAAAATTGTGCGCTATTTTTTATGGTTTGGTTCTGTTTACATTTCAGTTCTGTCCGATTCCAGGAAACACAAACGACACCGAAACCCGTTGATGTTGGCACAATTGCAACACACACAGCCAGGGACTGGGACTGGGACTGGGACTGGGACTGGGATAGGGATCAGGAGAGGGAGAGGGATATGTGTGATGTTAAGTATTGAATAATTGCTGAAACCTTGAAATTGACAAAAGCAAACTAATACTTAAAAAACCACAAAACGCTGACAACAATTTTACTTGCACACATATATATATGTATAAAATTACATAGCAAAATATATAAATTTTCGCTTATGGAGCAGATTTAGACATAAACACTTCAAGTAAAAAATACAAACTTTAAAGATTCAACAAACATTTTGCTGTTGTTGCATGCGGCGCATGTGTGGCGACTTTCCGAGAATTGTGTGGATGAGATTTCGGGTTCAACTAGATGCTATGTGGTAGATATTATCATCATTATGGTTAGCGTGAGAAATAATTCCTATATATTCATAATGTTATGCCTCTGTGGTCAAAGTGGGTCACTTGTTTTCAATTTCTTAAGAATTGGCTTCTAAGTTAGAGTTAAAGAGTTGGAAAGAATTAGAAACTATAATCATATCCCGTTCCCTAACTATGCTTTACTAAATCAAAAGTAATGTAAACCTAAAATTAATCAAAATATATTAAAATAGCAAATAATCTAAGTTTTTTAAATACAATTATACGGATTTTTATGAACAATCTAAAGTTGTGGGTTATGTGTTAACAATAATAATATAAATAATTAATTTAAATCGTATTTTAGAAACCGGTATTAAGAAATAGAAAATATATTAAAATACAGGCTAATTATGGTACTAAGTTTAGTACTTTGAATACTTTAAATATTCAAATTAATATATGCCATATAAAAAACTATGTAAGAATTTCGTAGGAATTGAGTACTATCCAATAAACAAATTTGATTTATTAACTTTGATATTTGCGTATTCAAAGGTCAAAAGTCAGAAAAGTGGGTGCAAACGACTCTTGAATTATCTATTCAACTTAATCAACATTTACACCCACACGCACACACTGAGACACACACAACATATTGTGCAAAACTTATCTCTTAACACTTGCCACCAGAACCGTTAGTATTACATTCAGAAAAAAATATATAATAAATAAAACAAAAAGTTTTTCAATTTTTTTTTTTAGAAATAATTTTAAAGACTTGTTATATTTATTTTGATTTTTATGTTTATATCTGAAGTATAAAAATACTGATGTTTAGTAAAATAATAGTGAAATAACAATAATATAATTAATGATAATAATTACTATAATTTGTATAATCTGCTGCGATTTTTCTTGTGAGTGTAAAATTCTACGAAATCCATTCACTCGTTCATTAATTTAATGGATATAGCAAAAAACAAAAAACACAAAAAACACATGGAAAAACCTTTAGTAACCAGGAAAAGCAATCGTAATCATCAGCGGAAAATTGTAGGAGGAGTGCGGCAAGGGCTATGCGGAATACGAACCTAGAACGGAAGTGGGTGGAGCCAAGACATTGACCCCAAACACATCACGCAGGCAACGGGACTGTGGCACAATGACCCGGGATATGTGTACATAAGTGAATCCTGGGTTGGGCTAGGTTTGGCGAAGATTAATAGCAGCTGCGAGTTGAACGAACCCGCGATGCGGAAACGCTTACAATTCGGACTAGCGTTATATAATCCCGGCAGTAAAAACAATATGGCGTCGTTGGCTCTTGAATTGGATTTGTATTTGGGTTTGGGCTTTGTGTTTGTTTATGGGCAATGCTACGCCGGGGGAGCCAAGTGGCAGGCGGGAGTTAACCTTGAAGTTTCGCAAGTGTCGATGGCAGCACTGCCAACAAAACTCAAAGCTTTGCTGCTGGAGCCAGCTAAATATTCACCCCAACTGAGCATCCCAGCCACTGGCCCAAAAAACCCGAAATTGTTCCGGGCCCCGGTTATTTATTCCATGCCCCACCAGCCACATGTTGGAAGTGAGTCAGAGTGTAGGAGTGAAAACACAGGCAGGGGGAGGGCTGGTGAAGCGTATAGATGCCAGGGGTTCTGGGTTTGACAGCCGGAAGCTTTCGCATTACGTTTCTGGAACCGGAAGCTGGCCAGCAAATTCAGTTCCAAATTTTGCCTTGTAGGGGTGGCTTCTTGCTGCGATGAGAACGAAGACAAGACTCAAGTTAGTTGTCACAGATTTGAGTGGGCCCTTACAAGCCCCGGCAAAAGTTCATGGCAAAAATACATGACATTGAATCGGTAATAAGTTCAAGATTCCAAATATACTATATGTAAAATGTGAACAACTCTACTTCTTAAGAGAAATCGATGGGATTTGCCTATTGATAAACTAATCAAGATTGTCCCCTGTTTATAAAGCAAGTTGGGGCAAGTTGACTAAAGGTTAAGCCTGGTCAAGGCTGGTAAGTAATTTTGTAGTTTTTTATTATATTTGCTTTCCTTTTCTTCATTTTATTTTGGTTAGCAATTAGAAACTTCCAGCACAACATGGAGAAACAGGACTGCCTGGGTGGTCGTTAAGGGGAGCGCATCATAAACAAGCTACAAGTTGTGGCCTGTGGCCTGGGGCTACCTCTGATCTACACCGTGCAGAGTTGATTAGCCGACGTGCCGCAGGACGAGGGCAACATTCTCGCACATTCGCAGCAACATTTTCATTTTTACGCTGCGAACTTCATTCACAAAAATGGCCTTCATAAATACTTCGTAACGGCCGACAAAGGACTGGAAGTATTTTACGAGGCAGTCAACAAACTGCGCATTGAGTAGGCATGGAACTCCATGTTGGCAGTCTGTGGGGCATGAGCACATGCGTATGCAACGTGTGGCATTCAACATGGCCAAAAAAATTATGTTACTTGAAAAAGCCCGCGCCTTTCCTACGTTCGCAGGTTTCACGTATTTCCTGAAAAACGCTTTTTGTTCAGTATGTAATGTCAAGTGAATTTGCGTAGCACATTTAGTTAAGTTAGTGGATGGGTATGGGGCATGGGGCATGGGGGGGGACAATTGTGACTGGCTGACGACAACAATAGAAATGACGCACTTGGTTTTTTAGGTAATGTAACAGGCGCCAAAGCAAAGTAGCCCCTAAATGTCAAAATTAAATGCGCAACAGAGAGCAAAGCTTTATTTTCTGTGTGTGTGTGTGTTTTTGTGTGTATAGAAAATGGCAAGTAACTTAGGGCTTTTGGCTTTGCGGCCTTGTGGACAGAGAGAGCGAAGCTTCTCCAAGAGAGCGCGCAGCTAAAGTTGAAGTGCGTGCAATGCCAAGGCGAAAGTTCGAGCAATGTCAAAGAAGTACAGTCAACCTAGGCGCTGGGTAAAAAAGCTTGCAGACACTCCCCTATGCGGACAAAAGCTTTGCAAAACAACTGCGTGAGAGAGCAAGAGAGAGGCAGAGAGAGGTAGAGAGAGAGCTTTCAGGGGTACTCGGCTCAAGGCTTCAGCAGCAAATGCCGTTATTGTTTAGCGTCAATCAACGTTGAATGCCCTTCAACTTTTGTGGTGCGAGCGAGATAGCGATACAACGAGCAGGCGAAAAATTTCCATAGCCCCAGCGTAGGTGCGCACACACATAACACACACACAAACACACATGCAGCCTTATACGTTCAAGGACTCTGACGGCCATTATAGCCGGCAAGGTTAACGTAAAAGCACAGCGTAAAAGAGACAGCAACACTGACGTCGACAGCGACGGAGGCGGCAGAAAGCTGCCTCTTTGTGGTGTTGCCTTAGAAACGGTGAAGTTCAAGGTTACCAGCTGAAGGATTTCTTTCGCTTTGACATTGCCAATGGCTCCCCCACACTCCCACTGCCACTCCCACTCCCACTCTCGTGCGCCCAACACGTGGCCAATGAGTGTGACTGGAACAGCAGCAATATTCGTCTCCATCTCTCTCGCTCAATCTCATTCTCTCATTCTTCGTCTGTTCTTTGCATACTTAGCGGCGCATGGAGCTGCTTATTGTTTGACTGGACTTGGTCCTGGTCCTGGTCGTGGTCGTGGTGCTTACTGCTACACCTGCAGCCCGATAACCTTGAGTTTTATATGTTGCCACCGTTATAAGAATTGTTGATTACATTGCGGCGCGTGACTTTGATTTGATTTTAAAATGATTCTTTTAGCAGCTTTGCACACAAACTTACTGATCGCTCCTCCTTTGAAGGTGGAGGCTGGCAAAGCCCACGCATAACGGGATTCGTTAAAGGTCAACATAAGGACATCATACCAAGAGCTGGCTTCTTATCGCCGACACCAAGTCAAGACGAAGCTGCCAAAAAACTTGCATTTACCCACGTGCCGCCGTTCAAGTTTATTCTTATGAACTTATCTCGACGCGGGACGGAAAGGGGCAGAGAATCACCAAGTAGCTCAACCTCACACTCTTATAAGTGTTTATGGTTGAGTGGAGGCACTGCGTACTATTTCTTGCAAACTAATATTGTTGCATGAAATTACTTCAAGTGTTCATTCACTTAAATCATCCGTACTTAACGTCATTTTCCCAAGCATCTGTTAACTTACTCAATATAAGTCAATCAAACTCTAAATTTACATAATTAGCTTCTTAATAATATATATATCTATATATGTTGTCAATTTGCGAAAACAGGCAATTAAATGTGAATTAACTGTTTTCTATGCGCTGAAAACTTTTCGTTGAATTATTGCCTACTTATCGACCCACAGTGTGGACAAATTTTTTTGTTTTAAAATAAATATTAACATAAATACAATGCTTTTATTATTAAAATATTGAGTTATAAAGATATATTTATTTTAGTTTTTCTTATTAAATTATTATTGGCTAAAAAATAAACAATAAAGTGATTAAAAAATTCTGAACACAATTTTTCGATTCAATATTTATTTGTTTACTACATGAATCTTTTACAGTAATTAAGATTAATTTTAAACTTTTTGAATGTTTGTGGTCTGGATGGGATATTTCTGGATAACCCATGAGCCATACAAATGATTTGCAATTATCATTTATATCACATTTATACAATTTATATTTTAATAGGTAAAAAATTCAATTTTAATTATACTTAACTCAATTTATTTTAAATAATTTTTGTTTTTCCTGTGGTGAATTATTATAATAATAATGAAAATAAATATATTTAATTCAACTAATATATTTATATAATACTGAAAACAAAAGTAAATATTTGAATAATTTAGAAAAATTGGTTTTTATTACCTTTGAGCATCCAAACTAGTTACTTTGAATAATCGATAATTTATCTGAGCACTTCTCTATCCGCTGAATACAAAATTACAAAATTGATCTTTCTGTTAAGTTAATGGGTTAGTGGCACGCCACAAGTTTAGTTGGCCAACACGTATTCAACTTGTTGTACAACTTTGAGCTGACTTTGACGCACTTGGAGAGTCCATAAAAGCCATGTTTCAATTAGCTGCAAATATAAATTACCAGGGTTCACACAGCAAGTGACGACATTCTTTTGTAGCCATAATAATCAGGTGGTGTGGCCAGGACACTCTATAAATAGCCAATGCCAAAGCAACCGGCCGGCCGGCCGGCAGCAAATTCCATTTTAATGTCAGAGAACCATAGAAGAGTTGTCGAGCAGCGGACTCTCCGACCCCAGGATTTGTCCTCTGCGCACTCGGAGAGACCGGCTGCGGCTACACGTTCACGGCCAGGGTCATTGCGTCAATGGATGTGGCAATTGGCAAGTGGCATGTGTGAAGGAGGCGATAACATGCAACAAGGGCAACGCCAATGCCAATGGCAGCAGCCGTGTGGGCTTCGATTTTCCTCGGGTGCAATGGCAACCCTTGCACTTGAACCAGCGCACGCGGCAGTTGCATGTGCCACATCAAGTGGCACTGGGTGGGATGTTTGACCTTCGTAGTGAGCTTTCGCACCGAGCTTAAATTTAGTAGCAAGCCAAGCGAGCGAGTGAGCGAGATGGCTACAATAAGCATTGCATTCAAAAGGTCATATTCGTAAAATATATGTGTGTGTGTGTGTATGTGTTTGTGTGTGCGTAATTGTGTGTGGTTTTGCCCAGCGCCGTTCAAGGTCATTGCTGCAGTCGCAACTGCTAACAGAACAGTAATTACCTAACCCAATCCCCAACAAGCCCCAAGGGTTGCTCACCCATTTCGAGAGGGCGTTGCTGACACCCCCTCGACATTGACGCAAATTGCTAAGGGTCAAGTGCATGGACATGGCTCTGGGTGAATCAAATTAGTTTGGTGCGCACTCTTGATACACTCATCAAAAAATATCTCCCTACATACATATTAATCAGAAAGTAAATTTCTAACAATATTTCTCTTTGAATAATTCTTGAATTAGCTTTCTATTTCTTATAATTTTATTAAAAATGCACATTATTTTAAAGTGGACAACATTAAACAATTATTTCTAAGAAATATAACAACATTCTAAATTATAAAGAAATTTTCAATTTTTTCTTTTGAGTGTAACAACCAAATAAAGGCACCACATCCTTAGATCTCAGGCGACAAGTTGACTTCAACATTGAAACTAAAGTGAATTAATTCAGTTTACCGAAATATTCTGCTTATGCTAATAAGTTTTTTGTGTATAAATCTTTGTATTCAAAGCGAACAAAAACTCGGTTCTGCAATTCCAGAACAATAAGGATTCAGAACAATGAACACTCATTGCACATTCGCCTCCGTTTAATCATCGCATCGGGTAAATCCCACAAATATTTATAAACAAAGCTTACAAGTCGATTGCTATGTTTTTATACCCTTGCAGAACTGAAAACTTTAAAGTTTTACCACAGAATTGAGGAATGGCAAAAGTATATTTAATTTTAATCTCACGAAATCGTTCACCTTATTTCCGAAATACTTTACGGTTATTTTTATATATTTCTTTTAAACCTTGGCTAAATTAAGAAATTGATTATTTATTTATTGATTGTATTTAATTTTGATAAAACAAAATAAAGCTTAGCTAAATTATATAACCCTTAAAGTTTCAAAATTTGTTTAAATGTGTTAACGGTGATCGCCAATTGTTAGTTTGAATAAATTGTCTGTAGTATTTTAATCTCACAGGAACAAAAGACTAATTCCCCATTTACATATCTTAACTTGATATTTTAATAATTACGTTCACTAGGTTTATGCGATGTTCGATAAATACACTAAAACAACAAATTTATTTTTAAAAAAATGTTAAAAAAATGTGAGACATTAAAAGTTTTTTAATTCGCAATCGATCGGTTTTAAGCTTATTTTGGCACAATAAATGGTTATTAATTCTCATAGAATCGGATTAGGCTTATGCGATAAGTTAGTTAAGATAAGCCAATAGATCTTCTTATATCTCAGAGAGTTCATTTTATTTTAAATTTAGTTTTGTGTCTATCTAATAGAGAATATTTTCACTTGTTAATTCCAAGGTGTTTTTAATCAAGAGATGAGAGAGAGTATGATCCATACCTTTATATATAGGTTATTGGCTTGTGTCTCTGAGGCTATATTTCTTATTTGTATAATAATATTTACTAAAAGTATAAAACATTTATATATCATGGTTAAATCACCATTTTAGTTTGCTTATTTGCGAACCTATATTTTAAATTACAGATTTATTTCATAAAAGTCTTTAGAGCTCACTTACAGAGCTCACATATTATTAATTATCAATAATAAATGTATATGTAAAAATAAGCTGCACTTAAGACAAATTTTGTAAATTTGACAACGTTATAGAAATATACGAGTGAAATGGCGAAATGTTATTTTAAAAGCCATTTAATTATCACATGTTCAAGGGTATTTTATTTGTTGGTATTCGAGAGTTTGTGGACGGCCCCAAAGTGCCATTGTATTCCCCTGGGCACAATATATATATATATATATATATATATATATTTGTACAGTGTGCACATATATATTTAACTTACATATATGTATGTAGAGTTGTTAAATAAAATAATATCACCACTCTCAATTTATAAGTTTAAGGTACTTATGAATAAATTATTAGAAGTGGAGAAAGATATAACCATTATTTAAAAAAATATATTAAATTTTATTGTATAAATAAAAGTACAACTGTTTCAATATGTAACTATAATTATAAAATAATAATTAAACAATTTCTATAAAAAAAATATATTATTATTTTAACACTTTTAAAATGAAAAAAAAAATTTTAAAAAATTAATTGAGGAGCAGTATTTTTAATTTATAGAAAGATAGTTAAGCAATATATTCGTTTTTATTCAGATAAATGTCGAATTGGTGGTATTATTTTTTCCGCAACTGTTTGTGTGTATATTTTTGTATATATATGCATATGTATACTTATTTAATATCAAATGATATGCAGCGCACAATTAAAAATGCTGACGCGTGAAGGCATCGGGCAAAAGGCAGGAGGGAGGAGGCAATAGAGGGGCAGGCAGGCCATAGACCGGGCGATCAGTTGACTGGCCATTGTACTTACTTTAGTTGCAACAAGGGGTGGGCGAACAAGAACGAAGGAATGACGATGACGCTGACGACGACGTCAACGTCGACTTTGACGTTGACTTTGACGTCTACGTTGACGGATACAAAGCAGAAGCAGAAGCGAGTATTTGGGGAAAGAAGTGCTTACGCGACGACCTAATTAAGCGGTCAGCAGACGGCAGACGGTTCAAGGGTGCGGAGAAGCCCGGGTCCTTGTGCGCTTTATGCATTAGGAGCATTATGCAGGCTTCAAAGATCACAGATCATGATACAGAGGCATGATTCTCTGATGATGATGGTGCCAGAGGGAGGCGAAGTGCGGGGTTGGAAATACGCTTAATCTTTGGTTCAGTCACTCAATTCAAGGCGAAGAGCAAATGCTACTGCAGATTCTCAACTGTTCAAGTGCTAAATTGCTGCACAAAGCATTCGAGTTGAAATTGAAATTGGAATCTGAATTTGCATTTGCCAAAAAAAAAAAAATAATATTACCACTCGCACAAAAAATGAAAACAAAGGTGTCTTTCTTAAATTTGTAAGCCTATGAAACTTATGAGTTGGGCGAAGGCTCTTTAAAAAACGTAGAAAATCAACATAATTTTATTCAAACTATTAACATTTAGTATTTATCAAATTATTAAATTATAATTAGGAGCAGTAAATACTAAAGTAAAAAACAATATTAAAAATCAATGTTTGTAATCTGGTTCTTTGATTCGTAGTGGTGCTATTATTGTTTTGGCAAGTGTAAATCTGCATTCGCAGTTGGAAATCTGTCAAGTTTCACTGACGCTGCTCTTGGAAAGGCGACAAAGTTCAGGGTCTGCAGCTGCAACTGCAACTGCTGCTGCTGCATCTGCTGCTTCTTGGCTGATATTTCTTTTGTGTGTACAAAAGAAGGAAGCAGCTAATAAGTGGAGTGAAGAACAAAAAACGAAAACCAAAAACCCAATACTGATGCCGGAAATATGCTGACGCTGGCGACGCCGGCGACGATCTCTGGCTCGACGCGGGTCAATCAAGTTGTCCTTGGCAATCGGTTTGTGTGGTCAGTTGGGTCAGTTTGAGTGGGCTCACCGGATGCGTCAGCTACTTCTGATTTGGAGTTACTACTCAGCCACAGATTGGAGTCCAATCTCATAATCTGGCAATTGAGAGCATAGTCATCCCCATTAAGTATTTTGACCAAAATATCATGAAGATATAAAAACTTCTTTATAAATATAAAATAAAAAAAATGTTAACTGCCTTTGATTGGATATCAGACGTTTTATTTTTACACTGTAAATATATGCTAATTAATGAAGTATGTTAATCTTAAAAATAAATATATCTATCATTTAGCATCTATTTTTAAGTTACAAAAATTTATAATAACAGAAATATCGATTGACAAATTATTTAATTAGATTATAATATCCTAATAAAAGTTATTTTAAAATTGTATTTTTACAATTGATCAGCATCACCAACAGAGTCGATTTAGATCCATTAGTTTTAATTATTAATTCTGAAATGCGTAGAACTCCCACAGCAGAAAGGTAATTAAGGCAATTTACACCCGTATGTTTTATTAATCGGAAGTAACCAGTTCTCCTGATTATCATACACAAAAACTGAGTTTTAAGTCACTTTCATGTCATGTCTATCTTAGGCATCATTTAACTCCATACTGGAATATTCAGACCTTGGATCAGATCTTTGTCAAGTTCCAAAACTTTTTAAACCAATTTCGTCTTTTGTAATTTTCTGCTCCTCCAAAATGCACAATCTTTGCACTTTTTATCAACACAATTTAATTCTTTCTTACTGCCTGGTTTCAGGCCTTAGCCTTGACATAAATAATAAAAAAAAGCCGCGCAATTCTTCAGGGTCTTCTTGGTTTTTGCAGAGGCTTCCTTTGGCTGGATGCATTTCTGGGTGTGATTTACTGCGACTCTCGTCTAAATTATGCAAAACGCAGCTCAGGACATATAATTCAGGCAGTTATCCAGGGACGGGGGAGCATAAAGCTAATTTAAATTGTGGTTGGTTGGGGGCATTTATAACAATGACATTCTCAATCGGAATGTGGGCGTAATCGTCAGACGTCAGCGAGCCATTGAACTTATTTTCAGACTCTATTAATGCCCACACACAAACACACACACAAACACACACACACATGGAATTACTAAAAGAAACAAAGACTTGCTGAAGCTGCAGCTGGTGTCCAATAACCGTGGAGCCTTGTTGTTTGTTATTGCAATTACTTACAAATTTTGTATATATATACAAATGCAAATACACTCACAAAATAATCGGATAACTTATTTTCTTATTTAAAAAAAATATAAATTAATAAATTATATAAAGTATGTCTTATGAATAGTTACAAGTTTATCAAGAAAGTTTACCATTAAAAATACCTTACAAATTTAATATTTATCTATTTTTGAATATAAGTACCCCCAAACATCTTAAAAATATTTTGATTTTATACTTTAAATTTCAAATGCAATTGTTGTTTTAAATTAATCTAATTTATTTTATAATTTTCGTATTATTTTTGCGTCGAACAAATTTAACATTTAATAAAAAAAAACCTCTAAAATTAGACACATTTGTTCGTAATTTAAGAAATTTAAGCTTTAATTAAGAAATTCCAATTTGGAATTAAGAAAAGGAATTCCTCGCTTTTTAGAAAACTACAATACTAGTTATGCGATTATTTTTTTTCTGAGTGTATTTATGTATATGAATGTACATATATTTGTAGCATTTTCGAACCCTTATCGGGCACTTGCCAGTTCGGTGTTTATAATATAATAAGCCGAGTTGTTGTCAACGCATGTTTACATTATACGAAAGAGAACAAACACCGAGATTGTTGATCTTGATCTTCCTGCGGAGCTCCACATACACACACGCAACACACACACACACACACACAACACACACACTCACACACAGTTAGGCAGTAAAGTGTCCAAAGCTTAACAGGAAATGAGCTGAAACGTGAGCCGCCTTGGACAGCGAGTAGAGTATTATTAAAATAAAACAATAAGCGGCTGACTCACTTGGCAACCGCAGACCACAATCGCAGCGAGGGAGGAAGCTGACGAGGAGGAGGAGGTGGAAGTGGAGGAGGTGGAGGGATTGGTCCCACTCGACAGGGTCAGGGGCCACAGCGGCAGAGCGACTAAATTTGGGCCAACAATAACACATCAACAATAACAGCAACAAAAACAAGAGTAAGAAGAAGAAGAGCAACAAACGCAACAACAACAACAGCAACAACATTGACAGGCAGCAATGCGGCATATTTTCCACGCTCAAAAATTGGGTCAAGTCTTGGTTTGCCAAGCGAAACTCCGCAGCTACACTCAGAAAAAGAGTACACCTATATTTATGAATATTTGACGTACTCTTCAGCATATATTACAATATAACTAAGAAAGTAAATTTCTAATATTTGTGACTTAGGCTTTTTAAAAACTACGGTTTGAAAGTCTAGATATTTTGTGTTCTAACATTTTTAAAAATGTTCTACAATTTAGTGAACATTTTCTATAGAAATCTTCCATTAGCTTTCTGGTCACCTATTTTAGTATTACACATCGGTATTTATAGGCCTCGCATATACACAACATATACAAATTTTGCATAGTTCTTGAATTTAAACAGTTAAGTAAAAGACTATTCAGTAAATTATGTAGTTCTGATTTTAAAACATTTTGTTTTCTTCTAAAAATTTGGGTTAGCACTTTTACGTTTTAGAAATTTTTTTCCCTATAACGGAAAATATATCTAATAAAACGTGTTTCTAGATATTATAAATAGTTAACCTAAAATTTAAAAATGATTATTAGAAAAATGTTATATTATTTTTTTTCGTAGTGTAAAATGCGGCAGCTCCTCTGCCAATGAATTGAAGTCAAGGTGTCGACGAGTTATGCATGTGTGTGTGTGTGTGTGTGTTTGTGGCTGGGTAGTGAAGGTTTTTCCGCGCTGGGCTATTTAGAGTGTCAGCGTCAGCGTCAATATTTGGATCTGGGCGTCGTCGCCAAACAGTCGAAACAATTTCAACGCTGCGAACTGGACTGACCTTAGCCAACTAACTATACAATTTTGAATTGCCGAAGGCAAAGCAATCCAAAAAAAAAAGAGCCACAGCTCAGCACAGATCAGTTCAACTGAGTTGATATTTTTGGGTTGGGCTTTGAACTTGAACAGCAACAGCAAATAGCAAATAGCAAATAGCATTGCAAACAAATTGGAAAACCAAACTAAAAATCATTGCTACATTGACAGCAGCATTAGCCAGGTAATTACAAGTTCAACACTCGTCCGCATCTACAAGCGGACAAAGATACAGAAACTGATACAGATACTCGTACACAGAGATACAGATACAGATACATTAGCGAAATCACGGTCCACAGATTGAAACCAGTTTTCCTTCGCAGAGGCTTGCTCATTCATGAGTTTTGTGCTTGTGTGTTGAACGCATAAAACACCGTTAGACGTGAATAAACTATATTTACTTCCGATATTTCACAGTCACAGTCCTCGCTAGTTTGATTTTCTTTTTAATTCCGTTTTTATTTGCAACGCCCAATGACATCGCCGATGTTGTTTAACGCACATTAGTAGTTCTCAGCTATATATATATATATATATATATATATATATGTATACTTTTTAAACATCTATACATATTTAACTTCCTTAACATATCAATCAAAATTCAAAGTAAAATCAAACTTTGAGACAGATAATAAATTGGCCCATTATCACCAAATATGGTTAGTAAAATCGATAACAGTATAGATAACGGTCAAAATGATTACTTAACATCAGCAAAAATCTAACCTTGGCCGATTTTTTCCAATGATTATATATAATTCTATTTTAGTGCAAATTTAAAGATAATTTTTAAATTTACTGGCAGCTTTATTTTTAATTTATATTTATTAAATAATTTTTCTTAAGAAAAATATATGTGTTCAAGTACAACTGTTAATAAAAAATGTTGTTGAACTATTATTGTATTTTATCAACCTATTTTACACAACGTTTTTTTTTTACAATCAAATGTTTTTGAGAGGGACAAATGAATGTTGTGGCTTTTGTTTTACAGTCAAGTCCAGTCAACGTTTTGGAAAACTGAACTAAAGTTAAGTCACATTTCTCAGATTTTCATTGACAGACCCTTTCCTATCTCTGGGACTCTTAGATTATTATTATTAAAGTTATTATTGTTTTTAAAGTCGTTAATAAATCATCCTTGAGCTAAGTTATTATGTCCAATGGGACAAAAAGGGATTTCAAATTTGCACACATTATTAAACATTAATCCAAAAACTTAAACATCAAATACTTCTTATTCTACATAGCCAGTTTTCAGAAGCTTTGCACGTTCGCGCAACGTTCGACGATCTGTCTGGTAAGGCACACAAACACACACATAATATATAAATATATATATATATATACACCTAGCGACTGACAAATGTCTGTTTCTATATCACAACAACAGCTTTTTAGTAGTCGTTTAACCTTGATCTTGGCAATATGATAACCCTAACCTTGAGCAACGTTTTGTGTTTGATTTTTTTTGTCTGTTTTTTTTTCTTGTTCGTTTTCATTTTTTTTATTTTTATTTTGTGTGTGCTTCGTTGTTGTTGACGTACTTGAGTGTGTCTTGTCTTTGTGTGTGTGTGTGTGCATATCCAAATGCCTTTTAACTTTGGTCTCTCAAAGCGTTTATTAGAATTTGTTTAAAAAAAAAAGAGAAAAAGCTTTTTGCGTTTACTTTGGCCCGTCTGCGTTTTCAATTAAGCTGAGCTGATCTCTCATGTGTCCACCAAATCGCCGCCCCTTTTCCCACCACCAACATCGATCAATTGGTCGGATAGCGCGAATACGCCGAAGATGCCAGACAAACAGACGGAGAGAACAACGGACGGACTGCGCCAGAGCTTTGCGATAAGAGCAAATTTAATTCGGCTTTAACTTCCGCCTCCATTCGACTTTGGAAACTGAAGAGCAAAACTAGTCGCTAGGCGCTAGTCGCTTGTCGCTTGTCGCTAGTCGCTCGATCATCATTTCAAGTTCACCTTAGTAATTAAAAGCACGAGCCCCCACGATTGTTTATTGGTATTACTTATGTAGGCATGTGTGCCTATACATATGCATGATATATATGTGTGCATCTTGATTTAATTTGATTGGATTTGATTTGATTTGATTTTAAATGCCATCTGCTAATGACAACTCCACCCATGCTCCTCTCTCTAATGGTCTTCTGTCACCGACTAAATATTAAATGAATAATTCCTAAAAAATATATATTTTATATTGTTAAATATATATATATATATAGATATGTATATTTATGTCAATGAAATATTAGCACAACTGCGATATTTTTTTCTTACTTTTAATCAACAGATCACTAGTTTTACAAAATACAGCTGATCCTGAAATTCATAGTGATATATTGTATTTATTTTTATTTATATTCATTTATTTTTTCATTGAATATACATATAATAGTTCTCACAATAGATGATTTTTAGGTTATTTTCTTCCCTATATAGTACTTAATTATGTAATTTTATCTTTAATAAGAATTAAGTTTACAACAATGAATAAAATTATTGTATTTCTTGCAAAAAAAATTATAATTAGTACTTTTACTGTAATTTACGCACTTTATAGAACCAATAAACCTATATCATAGAAATCAATTTTTTAATTTAAATTTAATTTAAATACGAGTAAGTTAAAAGCTGTGAACCAAATGTTTATTTTTACTCGCAACTATAATTTAAATAAAGGGTATTTGCAAAACGAAGTGCTTTTAAGAGCTTTTCACCTCGTGTCCTTGACCATAAATCCGTATCTGTTTGTTTTCTTGTTTTGATGTATTGCTTGTTTGTGGGGTTATTTTTTTCTTTTGAAAGATGTTTTTCAGCGCGATTTCGTCTGTTTTTTTAATTGTTATTATTTGCAAAATATAAGCTTGATATTCAGTGCTGAACTTGCAAAGTAATTTGTTAATTACTTACATATACATATATATATATATTATGTTCTCGGAGGTGCGGCAAATTTCACCAGGCATAACCTTGGAAGGTAAATTAATTTTTTTGAAATTTGCTTGCGTCAGGGTTGAGTAAATCAAGATGCCCATAAAATGTGTTCCGAAAAAAGCGTTAAAATTCTAAATAAACAAAGCAAAAGAAAAAAGAATGTAAAAAGCAGCGACAACAGCAAAAAATGCAAAATTTCGAATAAAAAAAGTATATATTTTTGTATATATATTTATATTTATAGGGACATATTATAAATTTCAGTGGCTGATGCGGATTCTGATTGAGATTTCAATGCACTTTTGCTGTTTGTTTTAAAAAGCAATCGCTGCTGCTGCAACAGCAAAAGTTCTTATGCGGGAGAGCGGCGGAAAGAGAGAGAGAGTGCGCGCGAGAGAAAGAGCGGGAGTGTAGTTTAAAAAACAGCAGCAGCAACAACAAGTCCAGACAATAACAAAACAAAGCGACGCGTCCTTGAAATTGCGCGACTGGGCCGCTAAACTCGAGCGTCGACGTCGACGTCGACTGCGATGCAAATAACTCAAAGCACTTCGTGCTGCTCAGGAGTGGTCTAAGGGGAGGGGTCTCCGCGGTCTGTCTCTGACTTCTGATCCACAAAGAAAGAGCAAAAGAAAGAAAAGGATCGAAAGAGAGGTACAGTAAGAGGGAAGCAGACTGACAATATGACGTGCTATTTGTGAGTAACAGTCGCTAAATGTACATTGTACGCTGTACAACAATGGATCTGAGGACGGCCCAAAAATAAAATAAATTATTTAAATATGCATGACATTTGTCACACGTACATATATAAACAATTGCGATTATAATTCCATTGCATATATCTACGCACCAACACAACAGCCGTATTATTATAAAACATAACAAAAAAAGTGTATGAACACCAGAAGCCAGTGTTAAGTTGCTTAAGAAAAAGTAAAGTAAAAATATCTAACTATATTTTTAAAATCTAAAAAAAAACTAAAAATTAAAAATTGTTAAGGCAATAAACTATATTTTGTTTTCTTAATTTATTAATTTACAACCCAAAAATTTAGTTTTATTTTTAAGTTTGCGAAATATTTGCGATCTTAAAGAAAATATGTAAAAAAAAAAACAACTTTAACAGCATTTGCATTTTTTTTCTTCCCAATTTAGTATTTACTAAATTATATGCATATTCAAAATTTCAGCTCGTTATTTTAAATTTGTAAATTAGTTAATATTTTTAAAAACATTAATTTAACTTAATTGATTTTAATAAGTTGTTCTAAGCTATAATGTCTCTGAAATGTTTCATTTTTAATTTCATTTTTAAAAAAAATTTACAAATAAAAATTTTATGTATCACAAATTCAAATATGAAACGAAAAAGGGAGTGATAAAATTAAATATGTAGTTCGAAATTCCCGATATTAATTTATTCCATAAAGTTCTTAAGTTTTATAATAAAATGTTGAGAGTTTTGCGTCATCATAAATTGGTTTTCCCCGCAACCACAAAATATAACTTTGTTATTCGAATACCGAATGGCCCCTACTTAATTTAAAAACAAATAAACAGTTTGATTTCAAAATGCTGAAGTGGAATTCAAACTATACAGTATATAGTATATATATTCCGATTAAATTCTATACCATATTCCACGACAACTAGGCTGTTAGAGCTCACTGGACTCTTTAAAAAATAGGTTAACTTTTGTTTAAAAAAGTATACTAATTAGTAAATAATATTGATAAAAACATGGAGAAATATTATACTAGAACGGAAATCGTGACAGATTTATTTATTATTTGTTAATTTACAGGGTATGTCATAGTTGAGCTGTTTACTTTTTCTTCCCTGCATGCACTTGATATTGCATTTAAGTATTTTTGCGACTTAATTTTAGTTTTGTGCAAATAGCAGGGAACTAAACTGTGCCGAGTTCAAGGACTGTTCTTGCACTCCAATAATGCATTCCGAATGCGGTAGATAGGGGAAAGAGAGAAGAAAAAAAAAATATATATATGGAGAGAAAGAGAGGGAAATGGAAAGAAAATTTTTTGCATTTGCATTTAGAAGACTTTTATTCAGTGTCGGATTTTATTGAGTTTTACTTGATTTGTGCTGAATGCAAATGCTATTACAATTTTCAAATGTTTTGTTCTGTTATGCTATGCTCCTGAAACCATTATAAATCAAAGCGCACATTTCAATCAATATATGTTCCAAATCACACGTTTTGTGGGTTTTTGGATTCCATGCTCCCAGTCCCGCGTCAACTTTTTGATTTACGGATCGTATAAAATGTAATGAACATTCGCACAAATAAAGCGAAACATGTGCGTCTCAAATTGAATAAATCAATAGATGTACGTTTGATCGTACATAGTACATATGTATATATATATAAATATATATATGTATATATATAAACAAATATATATATATGTATGTATATATATATGTATATTTATACGTCACTGCTGATTGTTGCTAGGCGAGAATGAGTTAATTTCCGACTGGAGGAGGTCTTAGTGTGTGTGCCGAAAGCTGAGACTAGCAACTATAACGGGTTCTGCTCATGTTGACTGCGACATTCCCTACATACACTGAGCTCAATGGATGTTTTGGAATCTGTTTTATTTCATGTGAATATTTGTATTATAAGCTAAAAAAAAATATTCCGTAAATTAACAATAGATATATATGACACCAGGGGGATGCCACCTCATTATTCAGAAAGTATATTTCAAATCGAAAGTTTTGTTTTTTTAATTAAAAATTATAATTTTTAGTGTTTTTTTTTGTATAGTTGAACTTGTATGATATTATTTTTTTATTAATAATGAGTATTTAGAGTCTTTACATAGCATTTATAATCACATTTAAGATAATTTATGACTTAAACGCATTTAATTAGAAAAAGCGTACTTTAACTGTTTTTATATAATGTTTAATTTTATTTAGAAACATATTTTTTTTAAATAGTAATGGAGTATTTCTTAATTTTAGAACTTTCCCTTCGCCCATCTAAAACTTATGTTAAATGTCTTCAAAACCTTTCTAGATTTCTAAATGTGCTAAAACTTTAGATGTATTATGACAGTGAAGTAAGCTGTTAGATAAATTGAATTAAAAAAAAAAACAGGGTATTCAGAATGAATTAACGCGCAATGCATTAAAGAATAATAACAAAAATATGGTATGATATAGTATACTTATGTCTGTATTCAGTATGTATATTCATTTAGGTAGCAACAAAAACAGCAACAACAACGAAAAATAATAAACAACAATATTAATAAACAATAATTGTTCAAGGTCAAGTTGCGAATTTCGCTTAGAACAAAACAAATGTGAAATAATAATAATCGCAACACCTTAACGGAAACTGCTCGGCTGTGAGAATACCCTATAATTTGTCCCCATATTGAATTGTGGAAGAGATCTTGTCAACTTTCCGTTATGACGGTTAAATGTAAAATACCCAAAAGCGCAGTTGCTTGGTGCAAGAGGTATTTGAACAACAGGTGGCGTGAAGTAGGTGACTACAAGGGGGCGCGGCAGGTGGTTCGTGCTGTATACTTACACGTATATCCCGTTATTTGCAGTTGGAATATAAAGAATTTAAATATGCAGAAAGTATACAACTTTAAGCTGTAATTGAAGACGTGTTTCAACTGTTGAAAGTATGTAAAATATCAATAACAACATTACGATTACCTGTTACATATGTTAATGACAGTGATATCGACAGTGATGTCAACTTTTATCTCTAATAAGGAAGAACAGTAATGTCAATTCCGAGTTAAATCAGCAATGTGCGAATTGCGCTAATCCATTAATGAAAGTGATGTCACTGTTAGCTAGATTCTCCCCGATTGATTCGCTTCTATTAGTATTTGTCTCTATTTATTTATGCTGTATTTCAAAAACTGCGCATTATTAAAGATCATGTTTTTATTTCATGCTTAGTGCAAAAACTATATAAAAACAACTATTAAACCAGCATACATACATATAAAAATAAATATTTCAACTTATTGCCCATCTGGGATCTCTGAGTAATACGAGTATGAGATGTACTCGCTTTTAAGTACATTTATTTTTTTTTCGGATTTTATTTTTTGGCTGGCATTTGTTATGTTATTTTTGTTGTTGTCTGGCGCGTTATTTGATCGCCAACCAGAAATGCGAAGAAAACGCGGCGAGTGAGTGAGTGAGAGAGGCAGAGGCAGAAACGCCGGCAAAGGCAGCCGGCTCAAGGTCAGCGTCTTCTCTCCCTCTCCTTCTCTACACCTTCTTCGCTGCTCTTCTTCTTGCGTGTGAGCATTTGAATAATTAAGTGCGAAATAAATTAATTTGAGAAGAACTTTTTAACATGAGTTGCCACATTTAGTCGCATTTAGGCAGTTGAATGGTCACACTCCAAATATAAATATATATATTTCTCTCGTTTCATTTGTATTTAATTATTTATTATTTGTTGATTTGTTGGCCTTCAGCACGCCCTCGAAAATGATCGCTTTAATCGTGACAAATTCGACGTAGGCGCAAAACAGAAGCCTACTGCTTTAATTTTGATCTTTTCTCATTATAATATTTAGTCAGTCTTCAAGTAGCTTAAACACCACAAAATACCCTCATCAAAAAATCTCACTGAATTTTAGAAAGTTGTCATAGTATTGGCGTCAATTATAATTAGTTTTATATTCCAAAAATGAATTTGTTAAAAGGCTGATTGTCTCTATCCAAAATTCTGGGGTTTCGTATCTTAACTCCACTCTTTATTTTTCTAAAATTAATAATACGGATAATTTACAGGACGTATAATTTTATTTAAAAGAATACTTGTATTTTCTACAAATATTTTCTAATATTAAGAAATATATATATTATATATATATATATATATATATATATATATAAATATATATAAATGAGTAACAAGTTAATAAGTTAATAATAATTTATAAATAAATTATTTAATCAAATGATGAGACAATTTTAACTTTAAAATGTTGTATGGGGTAAATAGCCCATCATACAAATCCAACATTCATTTGTTAAGCCAAGTTATAAAAGATTTTTGAACGGATGATCCATCGATCCATTCCTTAATATTTTTCTTTTTAAAGAAGCCACCTTATAGATTATGGATTGGAGCAGTTTTAACCACAGAGCCAAACATTTTTATATTAGTTAAAACTGAAAATAGGCTTATAGCTATTTTCGAGATATATTACCATTACAATTTAGAAACTGATACTATTAAAATGGAGTTATTTATTAATGTACAGTCGACTAACATGAAGTGAATATGAGAAAAATACTAGTTTTAATTTTAAAATACTTCCTAAATTAATATGCATATTTATATAATAAAATAAAATGTACACATATAAGATAAACATATGTTTTCATCAAATTCTAATTGTAATTATATTTTTATTTTCCTAAACATAAGAAGTAAGCCAAAGCGAAAACGAAACTGAAACTGAGACTGGAATGCAACAAGCTGAAAATGGTGGGAAAGGTGGCAAAAGAGGCGTGAAGTGGCTCAGTTTAGCTGTGAAAGTTGCGGCCTGTGAAAGTGAAAATGGAAATGCTACGCAGTCAATGTCGACGTCGCTGTTGACGTCGCTGTTTGCCGGCTAACTTGAAAACCCACTGACATCAATTTTAGCAAGGGGGGTTGTCTGAAAGGGGGAAAATGTGAGAGCGATGAGAGGCAAAACAAAATTTACATACCAAATATAAATGGATAAAAAAAGTAATTTAACAGCTGTTGCGATAACTGAAGTCTGGAATCGCTTTGTCTCGACAATTAATTTAGTTATTAAATATATATTTTTTCACTTAATGCCCTGGCAACCACAGTCTGTGTGACCTTGAGCTGGTGTATTAAGAAAAAACATAGCAGTAACAATAATATATTATCAAGTGAAATGTGAGTCAGTAAATGTTAAATAGAAGTGGCAACTGGTTTTGCTTATGTATTATTTAATTTCAACAATCTGCTAATTAGCCAACAAGAAAATCTGTTCCTTTTTTTAAATTTGACAAAACCAATATAATTGATAAAAGACAAAATACAATTTAAAAAAATTATAGACAAATATTAATAAGTTGTTAAGCCATTAATAATAATATTGAACAAGTTGAAGCTAAATATGTTACCAAATAAACTATGATAATATGTAAATATTTAAAAAGTTTTTAATTAAAAATGTAAGCAAAAAAGTATGAGAATCTATAAATACTCAAGGAAAATAAACATTTCATAATTAATTAACTTTAAATTGAAAATGTAATCAGTAATTATTTATATTTAGCTAAGTAATAATAAAAAAAATTGCCTGAAACAGCGTTCGACTCTTCAAAATCCTGTTTACAACACTATAATTAATAAAAGTGCTTAACATTAAGGCAATTCTGTTAAATGACTCATAAATGTAAATATTTTAGACTTTTTAACTAAATTAAAAGTTACAACAACAGAAACATCAGCAGCTGCAACAGCTTTTGGGTCACAATAACATGCATGCCCAAGCCAGGTGATACTGACGCAGCCCCGCTCCAGTTATGCACATGCCACTACGGATGGATGGGGTGTGAGTACACTTGAAGCCGGCGTGCACTATTTGGCTGCCGGAAAAATAAAGTTAAAGAGAACGCCACTATGTAAGAGGAAGAGATAGAGGGAGAGAGAGAGAACAACTAACGAAGAGAATGCTTTAAATGCAAGCTCATCAATTTGGCAAAAGCTGCGTCAGAAGAGCGGCAGTAAGAGTAACAGGCAAAAAGCTCTGCTGCTGTGGTGAGTTTGAAGCATTTGAATTTATGTGAAGAGAATTACAGACCGTTGCAAAGCGTCAGTTTAAGCAAAAAGGCTGTAGCTAAGTAAATAAAAAGCTATTCATTTAAGTTTAAGGCGAAAGATAAATAAATTCGGCTAAAAAGGAAATAGATTTAACAGTTGTAGTACTTCTGTTATTTTATTAACTTCACTGCGAAGTTGAAGTCGACAGCGGGTGCAAACTTGACCTTGACCGTGAAATTTAAATTTAGAAGCTACGACGTAAAAAAATGCAAAAGCTTTGCTGCTTTCTTTGTGTAAGTGTAACTGAACGAGAATACACACATGTATGCACATTCTTATGTGACACTTGTGCCTGTGTGTATGTTTGTGTTGTTTTGTAATTGCAGGCGCAAATTGTCGCAGGTATTCCCTGATACCTATATGTGTGAGTGTTTATATATATTTATACCAAGTTCATATGTATGTAATGTGTAAACATACTGTTGAAATTCAAATTCGCATGTGACTTTGAAATATTTGTGAAATGCGAATATTTATTTATATCTGTCGCAGACGCCAGTAGACTGTTTTAATTGAAATTTGAACATGCTTGCATTTATGTAAATAGCCTAAAAATACGACCAATATACAAATGAACAAATTTAAATAGATTTATTAGACAGCGTTTTAAGACAATTTAGGAAATATGCTGCCAACAAATTTCAGGTAAATGTAATGGAATTATTTATGCCGTTGAAATTTATTATAAACTGCATTGCTATATAATATAAATTAATTCTACATAACTTCTGACATTTCTCTAGAAAATTTACATTTTTTGCATAATTAATTTAAATACTTCAACTTAACCGCGCACAGTAATCGATAGTTAAGTTATTCAGTTTCGTTAAGTGAGTAGTCGTTCAGAACAAATATCGTTTAATGCAAATAAATCGTTTCACACATATTACTTAAAGTTTTGTAGAATCAGATATTTAATATTATTATCCAAAAAAAAATAAGTCACTTATCGCATAACCGCCACATTTTGTAAAAAGTCATCGATAGCCTAATGAGTCTCACACTGTTGGCGGATTTCATATTCCATTTGGGTTTGCTTTGATTTTTATTATTTATTGTGCCCAGCTGATTGACACTCCGCTTAAAAGATTAAGCACGTTTTCTATTTAATTTCTGAAGTGAAATCAGTTTCGGGAGAATCGCTAGTTGACTCTCTGGGCACCGAATCGGCAGCATAATAAACACGTGGGACGCCAAAAAAGAACAAAACACACCGATTGAAAATTTTCGAGATTTGAAACGTTTGCATTCCATGTTAAAATGTTCGAAGAAACATTCAGCAAACACTATTTGTGTAATTTCAATGATGCAGTGCAGCTTGAGGGTTTGTCCTATGAACTAGTTAAATTTACTAATATCATTTACTAATATTAAGCATTTCACTTGCAGATTTACCAAACGATGAGCGCCTTAGAAATCTATGGATTAGTAAAGACCTATGGACAGTTGCAGAGCTGCAAACCATAATCAAAGCTTGGCAGGACAATGCAGAGCAGCAGTTAAAATCCAGTGGGCAGGCAATACAATTGTTAAACGATTTTCTGCAATTGGTTTTCGCTTTTGTGCAAAATAATTTCACAGGCCCCTTTGACAAATTGGAAGCCTGCCAAAATATGCTGACCAGCTTAAAACTGGAGTCTAGCGTTGCCCAGGAGCAGCTAAAGGCTAGCGGTGAGGAGCTGAATCCCAATGTGAAGACGCCACAATTACTGCTCCTAGCGCAACAAATGCTTGACGCTTTAAGTGCAGCTCAGCCAACATCAAAGGTATTTTTACTTTTCGAAATAACTTTTCAAATTGTATTTGATCTTTTTAATTATAACGTCACAGTTGCTCAGCTGGTGGCGTCTGCGTTTGGTCTGCCTGCATCAACACATGCTGGACGATTTGGCCAGTGCTCTCTACGAGCATTTCAAATTGTTAGTTGCTGATTTACGTCCTTATCTGGCCGTCGTTGTCGAGGAAGACAAGGAGCTGCAATCGCTTCTCCTCCTCGAAATAGCCAATGGATATCTGCAGTTCCACCGCTCCGATCTGTCGAGCCAGACGTTGGACGAGCTATGCGATAATATGCAGGTTGAACTGCAAGT
This sequence comes from Drosophila dives, assembly GCA_035042365.1. Taxonomy (NCBI): domain Eukaryota; kingdom Metazoa; phylum Arthropoda; class Insecta; order Diptera; family Drosophilidae; genus Drosophila; species Drosophila dives. Next base: position 1,398,516 of record JAWNLJ010000133.1, on the reverse strand, counting down.
AGAGGGATTACTTGGTGTGCGTACCAAATTCCAGCAGAAACCACTTCCCCAACTCTGCCTGAAGGTGGTGCAGCAATCTGAGAATTGTTTACCCACAGCAATGTTGAGCAACAAGGAAACAAAGCTGCCACAACTGCTGCTGCTGGAGGATGATACCAGGCTGGAGCGCATACGCTTCATAGAGCCCAAGGACAACGATGTGATGACTCTGCCAAGTATTCTCCAGGCTCTCGTCCTGTCCAAGGTGTGAGTAGAAAATCTTTTTATGAATTTATTTATTTAATGGCAACTAAAGTTAGATGACGCAAAAATAGCACGTAAAGTAAAAGAAAGTTCAATTTAATTAAACACAATTTATTTTTAAAAGTTTAACTTAATTGATTTTTTTTTTATAAGATTTAGAATATTCAGAAATAGTAGTAGTTGGAAAAGTGCCCACTTATGCATAGTTAAAGTTTTTTATATTTGAATTTATTATGTTTGTTAGGTTGCCGATTTTGCTTCCTATAAAATCACATTTAATTGTAGTTATTTGATTAAAACTGAAAATATTCTGTAAAAGAACCCTTTTAAAATAATTCCTAAATATTAAAAAAAAAAATTCCCCTTCATATTTTTTATTTTGTTAAAAATATTTCTTGTTTAAATGCAAACTTTAATTTTAAGCAATATCCTGTTTAAAATGCAGAAGCAAATAATTCAAATTAATGGCTCGCCTTTTATATTAGATTTTAGCTGTTTCAAATTGAATTATATGAATTTATACACTTTTTAAAATTTTTGTGTATATGTGAAGTCCAGAATTAATAATGTTTATTAATAACTATGACAAAAAGTAATTGTGGTTAATAATTTTTTATTTTTTCAGTCAACTGACTTAAGCTGACAAAAAAATTAAATAAATTAATACCTCAGCTTAAAATATATATATAATATAAATATAATATATAATATGATATAACATAATATGTACAAAATATATTTGAAATTCTTATGATCCTTTAATTTCTACACAGCAAGCAGCTGAAGCGTTCGCAGCCAAAGGATCGCCTGGCCGATGAGCAACTGGAGCCGTACACGCAAACGCTCCTCTATCAGCAACATGGGCCGCTGCAGGTGCGCCAAGCGGCGCTGCTACTAAATTGCCACCAGGAATCGGGGATGCGACGGACCGTGGAGCGCAGCTGGAAGCAGTGTGAGGAGTGCGTCAAGTTGTTGGACAACACCGAGCAGCATACGCTGAGAGCACGGTTATCCTATGGGTTTGCCGCCTTCCTGCTACCAAAGTGGCAGGTGCAACTGCAACTGGTAGATCTGCTGCGTTCGCTGGGCTTGACAAAGACAGCTCTGGACATCTGTCTGCAAATCAACGCCTGGCAGCAGGTCATCGAGTGCTATACGAGTCTGGAGCTGCGTCACAAGGCCGCAGAGATTATACGCCAGGAGCTAGAGAAGCAGCCAACTGTGCTGCTCTATTGTCTGCTGGGCGATGCAGTGGATGATCCACAGTGTTACGAGCAGGCCTGGCTCCACTCCAAGCAGACCAGCGGCAAGGCGCAAGCCTATTGGGGCAACTATTTCTACAGGCGCGCTGATTACGCCGAAGCCATCAGTCACTACGAGATCTCGCTGGAGATCAATTCGCTGCAAGAGTCGATATTGCTGCGTGGTGGATATTCTGCCATTCAGCTGGAACGCTGGGAGTTGGCTGTCAAGTGCTATTTGGCTTATACGCACTTGGAGCCGCATGGCTTTGAGTCGTGGAATAATCTGGCCAAGGCTCTCATCAAGCTGGGCGACAAGCAGCGGGCTCATCGCCTGCTCGGCGAGGCTCTTAAGTGCAACTACAGCAACTGGAAGGTGTGGGAGAATTATATGCTTGTCTCCGTGGACGTTGCACACTGGGAGGATGCAATGCGTGCGTACCAACGACTCGGCGAGCTAAAGCAACATTATCTCGATGAGGAGCTGCTAACGCGCATTGTTTACGGCATTGCCCGGCAAATGCAATCTGATTCCACCGCCGCCTCGCAGGCGATGTCCTCCTCGCTCCAGCGACGCATTACTCAGCTGCTGGGGCAGCAATGCGTACAGCATGGCAACGAACCGCTGGTCTGGGAATTGGCTGCCTTAGTAGCTGCCACGCCGCTGAAGAAAGCTGAGCGTCTTGTCAAATCCTATCGTGCCTACACCGCTAAAGAGCTCAACTGGGAGACCAAGTCGGCGCACGCCAAGAAGGCGTTGAGTTTGTGTCTGGATGTTGCCGAGTTGTCACAGGCCGCACTCAAGGAGCATGCCGAGGACGAGAGCGATGCAACGATTACCTCACAGCTCAACTCGAGTCGTCTGGCTGCCACATCCTGTCTAAATGCCTTGAAGCGTGCCAGCCTCGTCGAGGTGCCCAAGGAGCAACTCGAGCAGCAGCAACAGCTGGAACAGCAGCTTACCGAGCTCACTAGGATCGTGCAGCAGCGAATGCAGCGCACATAGTTGCTACCTGATTCCCCAAGCTACTTTACTCTACACTTGTACAAAAAATAAATAAATAAATAAAAATTTATTTAATTTGTAAGTTTTAGGAAATTTTTAATACGTGGTTAGAAGCGGAAGACTCTTTAAGAGAGGGGAAAAAATCATATATGAAAATTAATAAATCATATATTAATTTAATTTTATCTATATATTATATAATATAATATATATATCTATAAATTATAGGGAGAAACAAAATATATTAAAATCAATTTTAAAAAATTTGAAGAAAAAAAAATAGTGTTTGATTTTTATTAATAAAACGTTTATTAAACAATTAAAAACTATATTTAAATGGATTAAAGCGTATTTAACTTGGTGGTGATCAGAACACGCACACTCTGGTCGAAGGCACCGGCGACGGCGAGACCTAGCTTGTCCGGATGCCAGTCAAAGCTGTGCACAGGCTGGGAACTCAACGTCACGGCGCTGATCATTTGAAGCTTCCCAGCAACGCCCTCTTTGATGCCGTCAGCATCTTCCGCAAAACGGCGATCGGGATAGTTATACTTCCAGATGCGAATCGAGCCAGTGCCACCGCCCGTGAGAAACACATCACGATTCTGCGGCAAATGGCGAACCGTCCACACAGTGGCCTTTGGGCCATTGATGACACCATTGGTGCCCACACTGCGACCCGCATTACGCTCCTCGACCCATCTGAATCCCTTAGTCGGGTGCTGAGTGCGCATGTCGTAGACGAGCAGCCCGCCCTCGAGCGTTGTTACCGCCAGCTTGTTCATTGGAATGTCACGACGATCGAATTCTACGCCACAGATTCCATTCTTAATCGTTGCCTCCCAACGCACGGCCAAGGCACGCAAATCGAAGAGCTTCAGATCTCCATTATCATAGCCAGCGGCGACAATACGCTCCTCCGAATTGTAAGTGTTGCCGAAGGCAACCGACCAGCAGTCTCGTCTCGAATTTGAATTGTTGATGCCATCGCCCATTTGCGCCGGCGGCGATATGTCCACAACGGGCGCCTGACCCTGACGGATGTCCCAAACTTTGACGGCCCCATCGCGACTCCCGGTCACAATTTCGGGTGAGCCGCACTCCAACTGCGTGCCGCCAATGGCATCGATGCAGTTGATAATGGAGTTGTGACCCTTCACATTATAAACGGCCAGATCAGTGCGCTCCAGATCGCTAAAAATTAAATTAAGATTTAAATATAATTTAAGTATAATTACTTTGTTTACTTACAGAACCTGCAGGCGACCCTCAAAGTCACCGATGGCCATGTGCCGGTTGCGCAGCGAGGAAGCGCCAAAGGTGCCGCACTTAAAGGCGGCCTTCTTCTCCACAGATTTCACCTTCTGCAGCTTAGACTCGTTCAGCTCGTAGATATCCAGAATTCCATGACTGTTTGGCTTCGAGCCGAGCACCACAAATTTGGCAGATAGAGGGATCCATTTCGTATCGTATACCGTATAGTTGACGGCCTCATGCAAATGTTCTATCATTTGCGGTTTATCCATGTTGTCTGCTTAATTATATTTCTTAATGATATATGCCTTTGTCAAAGTTGATTTTTCAAATTGTTTGAGAATTCAAACATGTTATTTTTTGTACGTTGCCATAGTTGCTCAGTATCAGGCTGACAATTAATGATATATTTATCGATATGCTAGCATGACACGAGCCGAAAGAAAAGGCTCCTTAATATTAATCGAAATTTGCATCAATATGCTGGATGGCTCGGCATTAACTTCGTTATCGATGTTCTATCGTAAAATAGCTTGCAGATCAAGCGGAAATGTAACATATTTAGTTTTCAGTCTTTTTAAGCTGGAATAACTTCTATAATGGATTTTCTTGCTCCGGTTTACAAGGCATTAATCTTCAGCGATTATTGTACAATAGCAAGTGCGCAAACTATCGATAGCCAAGTTTATCGAACGCACACAGATTGATGCCGTAACAAGAGAATAATTTACAAAAACTTGCATTTATAAAAGAGAATTGTAAATATTAACAAATATGCTGCGTGCAGGCTGTCAATTACTGAATCAGACTGCTGCAGCCAAAACTGGCAGCAATAATTTTGCACTAGAATTCGTGCGCTGGCGCCGCAAACCGCGTTGGTTGCCGGTTGCCAAAAGCAAAATGTTTCGCGTGCCCGAGCGGAAGAAGCAAACTGAGGAGGAGCGGACGGAGCTGATGCGACTACACAATAACTATAAGTGAGCAAAGAGAACGATTATTATCCATTATATCTATAAATTCACCTCTTTAATTAGAACCCAATTGCGTTCGGTGCGTCAATATTTGAGGGAGGAATCTGTACGCCAGCAGGAAACATCCACAGCTGATCACATTGTGCTCACGCCGGAGCAGGAGGAGGCGGAATTTCAGCGTTGCCTCCACGAAAATGCCGACTGGAATGCTAAAATTGCTAGCGAGCGCAATGTACGTTTAGCGGAGGAGCGCGACGCTAAGGTGGCATATGTCGAGGAGCGCCTCGAGGCGGCAAAGGTGCGCTCAGAGGAGCGTCGGGAAAAGGTCGATGAACACATTCGCCATGAAATCGAGCAGGCGAAGACTTTCATCACACGTAAATCCCTCGATGTGGCCATTGAGACGGCTCTGGCCAATCCCGTGGATCACAATTATGCCATCGACCTGGAAGGAAATATGTTCAGGGGGCGATAATTGAGAATAAGATTTGTATTTGTTGTTATATTAAAAACTGAAGAAGAAATCACCTGCAGCCAGCTACTAAATATATATTCTAATTTTGGTAAATTTCCCCATAAGAATTTTACACACCCAAAAGTAAAAAGATGTGAAAATGCTTTATTATGTATGGCAGAAATTTTGGCACAATCTTTAAACGATTCTCTTGAACGCTGTCTAGCTGCCTGCCATCCTGCCATCCTGTCAACGTACGGCGAAATAACACTTTTGAAAAGTAGATTTGTCAATGTATTTTACTACGTTTAGTATGTGGTGGAGTTGCCCTTATTATAAAATAACCGACCAGATTTGTGTTTGCATTTGAAATCACTCTCAGTGAGAAACCAACAATTTGTTGGTTTGCATTTTTTAATTTAAAATATTTTTAAGGGTCCAATTTATTTTTAGCAGTTCAATGAGAGCCATGTTTAATGTTATCGCCTTAAGTGAGCCCTGTTTTAATGGAATGCATTTAAATGGGTATGTAAGCTTTACCTTACGATTCTACTCAAAACAGAAGATAGACAAAAGAATAAGTCCTTAATAAATATTCATAAGCTCAAACTAGAATAGCGTTTTCTAGCCCTTTCCTGCTGAGAATAAGTTAGAAATTTTCAAATTTGACTACACTTCGTTGTTCAAAATGATGTTAATTGTTGTATCGGATAACAATAAATGTCAATATTTCTGATTCGTAGGCAGTTATCAAATAAATGAAGGATGGTAAACGAGAACATATATTTGAAGTTTAAAGTTTATATCAACTATAGTTTCAGAGACGGAGAGACATGGCTATATCGGCTCGTCATTCGATCTAGAATAAGATTATGCATACACAAATATGGATTGCAGATGCCTCCATATACACAAAATCAATATACCCTTTTACCTGTATAAAAAGGAAGAGTTTACTCTTTAAACTATTTACAACATTATTATTAATTTTAATATATACACTATTATTATTAATATTAAATGTGCCTAAACTAAGCTAGAAGAGGAGTGGCATCGAATGCTACGTGGCTGTGGCGCCAGTTGTGCTTATGGTGGCAAGTGGTGGTTGCCTCGCGGCTGTCTCCTGCTGCTCGAACAGATGCACCCAATCCGGGGTGGCTTTTAGCTTGGCTTGGATGGGACCCAGATTGATCATGTTGCCGCTGCGCTGCTCGCGATTGCTGCTGATGGACATCAGCTCCTGCAAAGAGTCGAAAATAAAACTCTAATAGATCGGATGGAGCTGTTGGACTTGCCTGCAAAAAGCCCGGGTCGAGGCCCATATCCAAATCGAAGCGTGCCTCGCCAAGCACTAATTTAACGCGTCCCGATCGATAGCGTATAATTTTCCCAATTTGACCCTCCTCCAGCTGGGCCAGCAGACTGGGTTTGGCTGCTCCACTGCCAGTGGTTGTTGACAGGGGACTATTGGGTTGCTCCGTTGAGGAGGCAGCAGCTGATTGATCTGCGGCAACAGCTGTTGGGGCATCTTCAACCTCATCTGCCACACATGGTAGAACATTGGGTAGCTGCATGATGAACAGCTGGGCTTGTGGCACTTCGAGGAATGCGCCAATGCTGCGCGGATAGCGTCCATATTGTGGCGGAGGCTGCTCCAAACCAGCCTCGACAGCCACTTGCAGGCTGTGTAGCTGTTGGACTACATCTGAGGAGTCTGCAATGGAGGTATTTAGCACATTGGAATGGAACTTAAAAATTTTTGGCTTACCTGCATCAGCTGATTTAAGATTTGTGGTTGTTGTTGGTTCCACTTTCACAATGTGCTTTTCGGTGTTTCTCCACAGGCCCTCCGTGAGCTGTACGGGCCTGCATGCCAATTCAGTCTTATCGAGCTCCTCAGCTTCTGGATCGCTGCGGGCTTCATCCCCCTCGTCATCCTCGTCGTCGCTGCCATCGCTGCCAATTAGTTCGCGTACTCGCAACTCCTGCGATTTTTCGTCCTTGCGCTCTGTGCGCTTCCGCGCCACAGCCACTTCCTCTCCGGCTCGGGCGTAGGCAGAGCCACCCCCTGTGGATTTGCGTAGATGAACAGCCCCGGCGCCCTCGGAAAATACTCCAGTCGTTTGTATGAGCGATGAGTTGCCGTTGCCAGCACCACGTGCGCCTCGACTCGCTCCAGCTGCGCCCCGAGCACCGCGACGACCGCCGCGCAACTGTGTGAAATCTTTGGAGGTCTTCACGTTTCTAAAGGGAAACAAAGTCTTCGTTATTTGGAATTCGTTAACTTCTTACTCTAACTACTCACGTGTTCTTGTTGCGCACCGCATTCAGATTGGGTGCAAAGATCTTCTTGGGTGCCGGAGCAGAAGCAGCTCCTCGTCCTCCCAGCGTCAAGTCTCGCGCTGGCGTCAAACGGCTCATTCCATTTGCCACATTTGCGAGGGGAGAAACTGCAGCAGCAACAGCAGCTGGCGTTGTTGTGGCTGTGCTTGCTGGAATCTTTTTGGCTGGCATCGTTGACGGCCGCTTGGCGCTGTCGCTGGCCATGTGCGGCCAATGCGATCAACTTTATATGTATATTGTTTATTAACGATTCTGTGAGCTGAATCTCGCTGATTTGAGGTTATTTTTTGTAGTATTGCAAAATGCATAAAAGACATGCACATGCGAATAAGCGGCCGATAAATTCATCGATATAAAATCGTTTGTTTTCGTCTATGTAATTGCTTGATTGGTATCATAACAAGCGGCGCGGCAATTGTGCATTATTTGATTTTATAACATTACGTATCGTATATGCGGGGAACGAATATCGATATACATCGTAATCGTCGTAAGCTATTGCTTGGTCGTATCAAAATAGACGCGGCTATCTTGCGTATTAACAATAATGTTATAAATTACCATATTAATATACATTGCAGTGTGTGTTATATGATTTCGATCGGTTGATAATGTGTGCGCTTGTAAAATTTCATAACCTTATGCATGCGTTTGGGTTAAACCAAATGTGAAAATAAAAAATGCATTGCGTCTGTTTACCGAGACTTTGATCAGCTATTTGTTGAATGTGCCGATATCGATTCATTGTGCTCGGTAATCAAATTCGTGCGTTTTCCTTTAAAAGGATGTCGAATTTCAATTTGTAAAAACTATGATGTATTATTATTAAGTGCAATTGAATGTGTTGTGTTTTAAAGTTTTTGTGAATGGAAATTACAAATTACCCCAATCAACCCAATCAAAAGAAACTGCGTGTTGAGCCGCTGGTCAGCTGTGCTTATCAGTAAGAAGTAAGTTTATTTATTGATTTATTATCTTTATATATTCTGGGAAATTAAATATGTGTATTGTGTACATGTTTTTGTTAATGTTCATAATTATAAATATTATTATTTTTTATTATTATTAAGTTTTTTTTGAATACTTCATTTGTTGTGCTTGTGATTTTTTAATAAAGAGAGATATTGGCGTGCCTATTCCAATTTACGCTCAGCTGATTTTTAAATATTATGCATTCGTTATCAACAATAACAATAATCAGTAAACTAGATATGTACGTAAATTACAACGGGAAATAGTTTCATAAGCGATAAGCGTTTGCGCATTTTAGAATTGTAATTTCTCTATGGTGAGCTCAGTATTTCGGAACCACTTGACTACGACAGTCGTTCAGCGCTTAGAAAATCATGGAACAACTGAAAAAAACAACAGAACCAGAAGCTGTCACCTCTACCCTCTGTGATGGCGCCTACATAGAGAAAGCTTTGCAAGTGGCATACAAATGTGAAAGCTTGCGTTTGGAATGTTTGCACAGTGAGGCCATTGCTCAGAGTGGCGAAAACTTTTGCAGCGTCATCTACCGGCTAAAGGTAGCATATCGAAGATTCGAAAATTCACCAATAGAGGAAGACAATCTGGTTTTGAAAGATCTGCTGCCAATTGTCGCCGCCGTAGGCTCAAACGAGCAGCTGATGTTCGAGCGAATATTGCCTGAGATGGCGAAGATATTGGAGAAGGCAGCCTCGCCGTTGAGCGAGCAAAAGCTGAGCGCAAAGTAAGTTGACCGCGTACCTTATCACCCCGCTTATGCAATTGGGCTAAATAAATTGAAATGCATTATTCGCTCTGAAAAAAATAGCGCTAAATTAAAATTATTTTCTTGGTTACTAAATTTCTTAAATTAATGGTTGTGGCTTTCATAAAAATTATGGTTTGCGTTTCTAAATTTTAGGGTGGTTTTTTTTTTTAATTTTATTTATTCCAGGGTATTGTTTTCTATGTATTTTACATTTATATAATTTTAGTTAAGAAAAAAAATGTATTTCTAAACAGAAAATTATTCTAAAAAAAAATAGAAAAAATTCATATTTGTGGGGATTGTAGATTTTTAACAGTTAGACATTTTTTTTTTAATAATTAGAAATTATTAAAAAAATAGAGAAACCTAATGTTTAGGACGACTTTCAGATTAGGGTGATTATTAATTTGAGTGTGATATTTTTTCTGAGTGTAGTTGCCTGTTTGCGGAGCGTGAGGCGGGTAAGGAAATCTATTTGTTGGAGGATCTGGGCGCGTTGGGTTATGCTTCGTACGATAGACACACGGGCTTGTCCCTGGAGGATGCTTTGATATGCATGCAGAAAATGGGACAATTTCATGGCGCCTCCATGATGCTGATGGAGGAACAGCCACAGCTGGTGGCACAACTGGCGCCCTCACATTATGCGGATGGTATAAGTGATTCTTTTGCCGCTGTCATCGTTGTTGGTGGCACGGATTATGCGGCCGGTGCTGTGGCCAAATTGCCCGGAATGGCTGACATATCTACCAAAATGAAAGCCCAATTACCAGATGAATATGCGAGACGCATTCGATCTATAGTTGATCCCAAAAATAGCGCCATTTCAGTCATTGTCCATGGTGATCTGTGGGTGAACAACATGATGGTTAATGCTGAACAAAAGAAGTCAATTATTGTAAGTATTACAAAGGTTTTTTGAATTTTAATTTAAATTATTTTTTTTTTTAGGTGGATTTTCAAAATTGTTTTATTGGAAGCCCGGCCATCGATTTGCAGTTCTTTTTTTATACCAGTCTCCAGTTAGAGGTGCTGTTGCAAAATCAGGAACAATTGTTGCAGGAATATTACAAAGGTCTTTGCGAGACGCTAACAGCCTGTAAATATCAAGGATGTCAGCCAAGCTATGCCCAATTGACGGATGAAATGCAGAGATGTCTATTCTACGGATATTATGGCGTTGCCTGTGAGCTGCCCATTTGTTGTGCCGCTAAGGAGGCCTCTGAGGATTTCACTGTCCACACATTCCTCAGTGCCGAGGCATTGATGGAGAAACGCCATCTGCTCTTTGCCAATGAGCGAGTTCTTCAGACCCTTCAGGCCACCTTGCGACTCTTCGATCAGCAAGGCATACTAAATACCCCGGAATAGATATAGGTTACTGATATAACTGATAGTCAGTGTTTAAGGTGAGGAACATAGTTCAACCAAAATATCTTTAAAAAATTTTCGCTTTTTATGCTTGTATGGCAAGCATTTATAATTTAAAATTTGTATCACTTTAATTGTTAAGTTATTTCTGAAATAACAGTTCTTATCACTAATAATTGTCGCTGCATTAGAGCAAAACCTGATAGTAATTGTTATCTATATGAAGAAAAAATGTTTATTGTGGTATGTTTGATAGCTTTATAGACCTCCAACCTTTTTTTTATAGTTTACAGATATAATATATAGACCTTTATAGACCTCCAACCTTTTTTTTTATAGTTTACAGATATAATAACATGGCTAAAATTGGAGTAAATTGTTTGATTGAAACTAAAAAGAATACCAACCAAAAACAATATTATATGAGTTGTTAAGTACATATGTATAAATATATAGCTGTGAGAAAAAAATAAACACAAATAAAATTTAAAAAATCGTTTATTTATTAATTCTTATTTTCATAATTAAAAACGGACATTTAAAAATTAATTATTATGTAATTAATAATAGTTAATTTTAATTACATTTAAATAAGTTTAAAACGGTGAATAACAATGGGTTTTTTTCTCGCATTTTGTTTTTTAATGAGTGTAATACTTCTATAAAGGCATTCATCAAATTTAATTTAAATATTATATTTGTTCGCAATCACACTTTTTTCTTCTTAAAGAGTTTTCAAAAGCTCCTTGAAATTAAAAGTTTCAAAATGTTTCTTGTGAGAATGTTGATATAAGTTTGTGATATATATATATTACATGTACATATCAGTAAAGCCTGTTGATAAACATTGACTTGCAAATTTAGTTGTAAGATTCTTTCGTTGCTGTTTAATATAATCAACTACTTGGGGCAGACTGCTAAGCGCTCAATTCGTTGCAACTAAAGAGGGAATGACATGTGCCACTTAAATATAGAAGAGGGGCAGTTAGAAGTGTTGGTTGTGGGTTTATCCTCACTTTGGGTATGACAGCTACACAGTTGGCATTACTCAAGTGTTGTTTCTTGTGTTTATAAATAAATTTTGTGTCTGCCAAAGTTTCTGGCTAAGATTTACGAGTACAAGTCGGCAATTGAATGCATATAAATGTGTGTGTGTATGTGTGTGTGCTGCATGTGCCTTTGTTTGGTGGCTGCATAGAGTGCGATAAAGTTAGCATCGCCTACCCTCCCCTCAATTCACCCCTTCCCAGCGAGGTGTAAAATATGCAAATCGCTTTGCAGTTATTCTTAGAAAGTTGTCAGTTTGCAAGTGCAGCTAAGCCAAGCGTGCAACGGCGAGGTAAGCAGACCAAAATGCACTTGACACCCTGCAACTTGCCGCTTGCCACTTGCCACTTGCAACTGTAAGTTCTAAGTTGTAAGTGTTTAAAAAGCAATCTATTGTTTTGCCCAAATGTAAGCAACTAAACCCATGCCAATCTGCGTTGCGCTTTAGTAATTCAACTTACATTCTATTATTATTTTGATGTTCCTGCACGATTCCATTATGCCAAACATTTCGAACATTAACATTTTGCACATTTCACGTTTCCATTGTCGATTGTCGTGTAAGTGGCAAAAATACAGACTGATTTAATTAACAGAGCGACATATTTTGATTTCTCTTTGAAAACAATTAATTTACAGACAAGCTTACATTTATAAAGTGGCAGTAATAACTCAATTCATTGCTAAATCCCTTTATTAACTGAACAATATATTATAAGGAGCGAATATATCATTTCTGGAATAAAGGATTTTTAAAAAAACTGAAACCTTTTTAATAAGAAATTCATCATCAAAAGATGAACTATAAAAATTCTTAAGCATTATTATTATGATTTTATGATGAATTTATAATTATATTTTTCAATCAACGACTATTTTTCAAAAAATATCAACAATTTTGTAAGGCTGGATACATGCAGATTTCAAGCATCAATTTTCATGTTTATTTTTTTAAAATTTTATTTTATTAAATTACAGTAATATAACTAAAATTATTTAAAGCAAAAGCAGTCGCATTGACTAAAGCTTTTTTGAGACACACAAAAACAAATATTAAAATATCTGGATCCAATTCTCAGGCGCCAATGTTAAGTTTTTCCAAATTTTAAAATTTGCTGTCCCGATCAAAGAAATTTGAGACCATTCAATTGATGTGATGCAATCATATTACGTACCTTATCTAAGTTAAGCCTTTTTCATATTGAATAAATTCAAATTTACATTTTGCCATATAACATTAATAAATTTTTATAAATCTCTTATTTTTTTATTTGCGTTTTCCTTTGTTGCCTCTAAAACAACTTGTGCATATTCATCTGGCCCTTTCCTTTGCCTGCTTTGAGTTCAATTTCTCTCTCAGTCAACCTGTCTACTTTCTCACTCCCTGTTTTTCTTCAGTCAATAAGCTGACTTGTTTCTCTCTGGGTTTGAACTGCAACGAAAGGAGCACCCAATCCCAAAGTGCCAAGTTCGTCTTCAGAGTATTTTTTTCTTTCGGTTATTGCATTGCACTCGGTTTGAAATGGAATACAAATCAAAGACACGAAGCCCCTCGTTGGCGTCTGCTCTCTGCTGTTGTGAGGCAATAATTGCATTCTGCAGCATCACATTGCACTTTCAATTAGTTGCAAATGCCTCGACGTTGACTCTAATTCCAACCTTAACTCCAGCTCCAACTCAAACTCCAACTGCAACTGCAACTCCATCTCCGACTCGATTTCGTAGCCGTTGGCAAAGTAACAGGAAACGGAAGTTAAGTGCTGAGGCGAGGCGTTAAGTAAAATCAACCCCAGACACAGTACACTCAGGAAAAAAAATCACACCTAATCAAAAATCAAATCACGCAGTAAAAAATTAAATAGAAGTTCCTTTTAAGAATTATCGAATTAATTTTTAACATTTAAAATAAATTCCCCTAAATCGATAATCAATAAAATATATGCAATTTTTTTTTTATATTCTTTTAAAAATGTTTTTTGTATTAGAGTTTACCTGTAATTTTTCCTAGATTACGAATTGATATGCATTAAAATTAATTAAATGAATTAAACTGTTCATAAATACTAAAGTTTATACTAATAAATATAAGTATCAATCATCGACAACAAGAATTCTTCACAACACTTTGGAAATTATTAAGTAAGTTTCTAATATATGCAAACCCATAATTTTATTAAATTTCTAAGTTGACGCCTAGTGTAGGTCGTTTTAGTAAAATATTACGTACTTTTTTCTGAGTGTAGCTGTCTGAAATGTGAGATGAAAGCAACAAACAAACAACTTCCCAGCCATGACATTGGAGAATTATGCATTAATTGAAAGCTGGATGTCGACTTTGGGGTTTCGGGCTTTTGGGGTTTTCGCATAGGTGCAACTTTGACAGCGACTAGATTTGTTTTGGCAGTTCCTTTCTCGGGGCCCAACAGAAAGTTGACCTGTGTCTGTCTGCAACTCTGCCTCAAATGATGCACCTTCAAATAACTTGCCTTGCAATTTGCATGCACTGTGCTTCCGGGCAATTCATTCCATCCCTAAACATAAACAGTGATGGACAGTCCCATTCCCATTCCCATTCTTTCGCCCTTGTCTGATGCGTTACAAAATCAGATTTATGGTTTTCTTCGAGGTGTTTGAATGATTTGTAAATGGGGTTTGTTCCTGGTTTGTTAGCCTTGGCAGCACACGCATTTGTTTGTTTTCAATGTTAATTAAGGCTTACGATTACCTCAATTGGCCTAAGGGGTTTTTCTCAAATGCAATCACTTTTGATATGCATCCTGTCAGTTCAACAAAAAGGGGAGTCATCGTGGACTCTGAGAGATACTCCTAAGCGTCTTGCTTAGCCTAGCCTACCGCTATGCTTTTTTTTTTTTGGTATGTTCTACACAGGTAGGGCAGGCAGAACCGATTAATCTAAACGCAACTCGCTTTAAATTGTTAACCAATTAAATGTTTCTTGGTTTATCATTCCTCTGTGTGCTGATTTATAACAAATGCCAAAAGAAAAAATTAAATACCTTTCTTTTTAAATAAATCGACATGAATTAATTTATTTCATTGGGATCACCTACTTTACGAAAATGGGTAAAAATCGAAAAACGTTTTTTTTATGTAACAGGCAGAAGAAATTATATATATCAATGTACATATAATAATAATAATAATATAATAATAAAAGCACGGGAATCTTAGAGACTAAAATAACTAGATACTTTGGAATTTATATAAGTTGTTTATCGACAACTTTCCGCGTTTTCAATAAAAGTAGAAAATATTTAGATGTTGTCTTGGGGGTATAAAGTAGTTCAGTCCATTTAAGTTCATTATTCTTACTTATTTTGTTTTATTATTTTTTGTATGTATTAATATGCTTAAAATCATTTATATTAAAAAACACTCCATGATTTTTGGTTTTAAAGGGTCTTAGATGTAAATGCATTAAAGATAATTTCAAAAGGAAAGGACTTTACTTCTATAAAAATTCTATGGAATCAATCGTAGCTCTTTAAGGGACTACATTTTTTTGTTTTCTATGATGTGGCGAAATAAACTAAATATTTCTTTGGTAAATAAATATCAAAATAGACCCGCTCACACATATAAAGTGTATATATCTATTAAATTCAGATTCTGGCAGGTTCACTCCGTCCAAGCTGTTTCTCAAGTGTATTTCAATTAGCTAACACCATTTGGAAGGAACACTAGGCTTAAGTTAACGTTGCGACATTCGGAAAAAGGGAACACAAACAGAGGCAATAAATTTGCACAAAATGCCATAAATCAAAGTCCGATCATAATCGCAAAGCGCAAAACAAAGCAAATAGGAAAAAATGCCAACGAAAAGTTTACTTCCGTTGCTGTTTATATATGAATATAAATCTATATAAATATATATATATATATATATGCCAACCCCAATCGAAAAGAAGGACTAAAGTGACCACAGAAAGCTTGAGCAATGGCAACTTGGCTAGGGATGGGTTTGTGTTTGCTTGGCTTATTAATTGTTTAACTGTCTCCAATCATAATTAATGAACTTTGGGTACATCCCACAAGCGCCACATATCCTCCAGTCTGTCCTGTCCGTCCTGTCCGGAATTCAAATAAAACTAAAATACATGTCCAACGTAAACACAAATGTATTTTGGCACACCATAAATCTTTCTATTTTGGCAAATCTGTTCAGGCCTTTGGTTCGGCTTGTGAATGTAATGAGTGGCAGTTTCAATTAGGCACATTAAAGAATTTTCTCTGAATTGTTTTATTGTTTATTGGGCTAGGAATATATGAGATTTACTTAATCAGAAGAGTACTTACGCATCTAAAATTAGATAAGAACTTAATGCTACCTGTTCAAATTCCAAGAGACTTTATAAGACATGAGAAAGGGAAATTTGGAAATTTTAGAACATATCGTGTCGAGCTCACTCGCTACAGTATTCTTACTTGTTCAATTGCAATTTCAGTTGTATAAGAAAAATTTTTTTATATTTAAAACAAAAAGAATAATATAAACATACCACTTATTATTTTGATTTTGTGCTTCGAATCACGCAAAAAAATAAAATTTAGTTTTAATATTTATCTCAATAATAATAACAACTTAGTTGTGACACTATAATAAAGATATTCTATAAAAACATGAGTATTCTTTCTAAATTTAAATTCATTTATAGTTATTTCATATTAATTTTGAGGATCGAGTCAGTTGATTGTCAGTTGAACTGTACTTGAACTTAAAGAGTCAGTTCCAGTCAATTCCATCAGCAGCGGATACTAATCACTTCCAATAAATAATTCCAGGGCAAACAATGAGGCGACGCACTTTGTTGCACGTTAGGAGGAGGAGGAGGAACTTCACAATAGATCCCACAGGACAATTTGCATATGAATGCCGCTTATCTTACGGATAAAATACATGTCGTTCCTTTTCTCTGCCCAACCCCCCAGTCAATTGGCTGTGAAAAATTGGACAGCCATAGAAAGCAGCAACACATATGATTGCCATGTGGCAAGTCGAGGTTTGAGCAGCCCTTTCACGCTGCTAATGACTAATGATTCAACAATTTATCTTAGATGACTTGTAAGCAGAAAGTGTTAATGTTTTTTAATTTAAGCTATGTCCTCAGTATCCCATGTGCATGTGTGTATAATTACTTAAAATGAGAATGAGAATGGGAATGTGAATGGGACACGATGATGTGTGGGAAAGAGCTTTTGTCATCATTTTGAAATTATTTAAATTCTAGCAAACCGACCAACTGATAAATGAGCTAGTGAAACCACCCACCGCAGAGCACTTTTCGTATTGCTCCTTAATGAAAATGAAAAATTAACGCAATTTTCTTGTTTGCTTTTAAGCTCGGCAACCTGCTAAAAGCCAAGTGGATGTATCTTAAGAACTTGGCCCATAATTATGTGGAATTTGCATATGTAATTTTACACATGAACGCCTGCTAATCCTGCAAAGTCATTCAAATTCAGATGGATAACCAAACAGAAGTATTTAAATAAAAAGTCTGGGTTTGCTCTTTCTCTCTGTTTTAGGAGAGATTTGAAAACGATGAGATTTTAAATGAGTTCTAGCAACTACGTAAACTGTATTTGATGATTGCTATTTTCAAAAAAATATTCAAGTATTTTATTTTATGGCATGTAAATGTGTAACTTTTATTTCAGTTCAGTTAATATAGCTGACCCTTGTTATAAATATGCAAACTTTTCAATTTCAACTAATAATTTATTTAAAAATAAGTGGAACAATTAGGACTGTTATAAGATTTGTGGACTATTTTCTCGATATTCGCTATTCTATGCATCTCAACCACTTATTTTTTGATGTTTACCATTTCGAATAAAAACTATTTTGACTATCGGCTTATCTGCATTTACGACAGACCGACAGACTGGCAATAAGTTCTCATTTTGAGCACGTAGCAGATATTGTTGAAATTGCCTTTCTTCCAGCTCTCTGAATGTGCGGTGCGGCCTTAATGTAAAATATACTCAACTACGCAAATAAATCTAATGCAATTACCTTAAAAGCGACAGTCATAAAACCATATTCCATATACGGGATTCTCTTTTCTATGCGCTGCTTGCATTTTACAGAACATTTTTATGACATTTACGCGCGTGGCAATAAAAACTAAACAAATCCCCCATTTTTATACAAATGCTAATGGCGCCAAAGCGTCAGACGTAGTCGGAGCTGATTGATGAATGGCCGCTTGGCTGCTTGCTGGATGGATTTACATGGCTAGCACTGGAACTGTAACGAGTGAGTGGGCTGGTCGGGAAAGAACATTAAAAGACAGTATGCACACATAAAAATTTTTCCTAAATTTCAGTAATTCGCCAATCTTTATATAAGTATATTTCCAAAATGTATGGATATTTAAAAAACATTGTGATCATTTCTAAGTTTCAATCTGGATTTTTTCTAATATATAGAAAAAATCTGTGTAATTTCGAGGGAGTTTTTTCCGTTTGTGTATAAAATTATATTCCTAAATATTTTTTTTCTTCAAAATGGAGAAAAAATGTTAAACATTGAAAAGTTTAATATTTAATTTCATGTTCATATTTAGAAAATATTTTTAAAAAATGTAAACGGGTGATCGTTTTTCTGAGTGTTGGATAGTCAGGTTTTATGTGGCTTACAGACATGGGCCAAAAACTAATTATGTCTCCTGGACTTGTCAGCGTTTTACGGCGTCCGCTTTATAGACAAGACAAGACTTTAGACGATGCGGTTTTGGCACTTGCGATATGCATGTGCATGTTCAAACATATTTTTAATGGCATTTTGCATACGATTTAAATTTGATGCTACGTTGCTGCTACTGCTGCTGCTGCTGCAGTGCATCGATAAAACGACGACCCTTTTTGCGGCATTTACGACGACATTTGGCGACAACAGACCAGCCGGCATTTTGGCGCATAAACTGGCACATCCAGTCGCACCATAAAAGTATCTTGAAGTTTCTGGCAACGTGTAACAAATATATATAAATGTTATTCATAGTGCAATCAGCTTCCCACTCAGAGCTGAGCTTCCCTCTTAGCTACTAATTTAAATATGTGAAAAGGTTTTTGACATTGCTGAATTATGACAATATATTATAACTGATTAATGCAATGCAATAATATCTGCTTCTTTTGGATTCTGATTGGCTTTTTTTCCTCGGCACACTATTTTCTATATATTCCCATGAAATGATTTTTGGTTTTGTGCGAATTATATAATCGCTGCAGCTTTGCTATTTTCAAATAAGTACCTGACTACAAAATTAGTGTGTAATTAACATATCATTAAAGTTTGTTAAGTTGTCTTTACTGTTGATTTATAAGAGATCTACGAAGACATTTTTGCGTTTTCTTTTGCCTTGCTTGAATCTTTAATTAGTAAATTTTACAAATTTCATAGTCCTATAAGTAAATATTCAATAACAAAATAATTTCAGAAATTCTCGAACCATGCTTAACTTTGGTATAATTATATTTCCCCAAAGGTTTTAGGATTTGTCCAAAATCTTATCGTTAAACTTAATTACTAATCATTAAAGTTTAACACATTCGGCTATTTTTTTTTAGTGTTTTTTAAGTTCCCTGCAATAATTGTCACAGTATTTTTTATTACAATGCATCCAGTTTTAATAAATACTTATTTTTTAATTTTACATTTTAATTTAAAAGACACTTTTTATTCTTTAAATTGTGGGAATACCTTTTGTTTCACATCATTTTAGAAATGATAATAAAAAAAATGATTTATACTTGATCAATTTATTACCAACAAATAATGCCAAACGATGATGTCCTCCTCCAATATTTTAAAATATTTATTTATATTTTTTTTAAATACAATTGTGTGTATCTGTTTGAATTTTGTAAACATTTATAACGTATTTAACATTAAGAAACATTAACTCCCTTTGTATCTTGGCTTATTGTTGTTCCTCATCCTCATATAGGCTTTCACTCCAAATTTTGAATAAATCTCAATTTTGACTATCATTTTTATAGAAATTATTCAATTAAAAAAAAATCATTATTAATTCTGCTTTATGTGGTCAAAACCCACATCGACAGTATCTTTCCAGTTGTAGTCACCGCTAAGGTTCTGGTCTTTGTTCTGGTCATAAGAAATAAACTGTTCAGCATTATCATCGAATTCAATATCCTGGATGGAGTTGGGCGACATAAATTTGGCATCGACAGATACCATCGATATCTCCTTATCTTTCGTTGACAGCAGTCGATTCTTGAATTGTTGAAATTGCTGCAGTTGCCAGTTGATCGTTGGCTTCTTCCACTCGTACAATTTGGGCACAGTGAAGAGCAGCACGAACCCTGCGAAGGTGTGAGTTGTAAATAGAAGAGCCATTTCCAGAATTCATTCGCACTCACCCACTACCAGCAGAGTCATTCCATCGATGTGGTCACCCACAATATTTAGGAAGCAAAGCAACAAGAGAAGCTTCAGTGAATCGAGCAGATCGTCGACGAGGAACAGCGATCGCAAGCGTAACAATATTGGGTTTAGTACAAGTAAAATAAGATGAGCCAGTTGCTCGGCTGTCTGCTCGGATATGGTCACATCCATGTCCAGATAGGGTTGATAGGGATGCTCGATAACATTGCTCTTGTGCAACTTCCGCGTGCACCACACATAGCAGCAATAGCAAATGCTGGTCCCCAGTATTAATGTCCCTGCCACACTCATCACACTGATTATCGGATTGACGGCGATGTCCAGGAGCACCGTCAATGTCAGAATAAAGATTAGCCCAGTCTTGCGCCAAGACTGCCACAGTAGCAGCTCTTGCCACATCTTGAATGTGTTAGTCGTTTGGTTGCGTTTGCTTGAATTCATTTTAAAATATAATTTATGTTCAATATCTAAAACTGATTAGAAAGCAAAGTGAGATTTTATTATTTCAGATATTGACTGAGAGAAGCCAACTTTGCTTTATATTGAATGCTAAAGTAAAGTTTCCCAGAGCTACAAAGTTGAAGAAATAAGAGAAAAACAAATAAAAAATAGCCGAAACAGTAAAAAAAGCCATTTTATTGACCAACAACTGTTGTTGACAGCTAAGGAAATAATAATAAAACTAATATTACGTATAATATTTAAGTATTATTATTTAAGTATTATTCTTGATTAACTTTATTAAATTATAAAATATTAAATACTCTCATGCACGAATAAATGTTTTTTGAACTCTTTTCTACATTTCCACATTTCACCAATAGTTTTGTGAGCAATGTTATTATAGGTAAATAACATTTAACTGATGGGTTTAGTTATTCTGGTGATTTAGTTAATTAACAAAGCACATGTGAAACTTGATTTTTGCACTAAAAGCTAAAGTACATAAAAATATGAACATTTTCCCTGTTAAGCTTTCGTGGGGCAAAAGGGGTCCATATGTAATTGAATTCCGGGTATTGGATGGAATGACAGTAACATGTGTTACCAGGTGTTGCCAGCTGCCTGGTTGCCAGAATTTCTTTTTACTTTGGTAAACAATGAAGTGTGTACAATAAATTGGTTTTTAGTTGCCCTATTTGTATGAATGGGTTTCATGTTTGTCGTCCCCAGCGGTTTGAATTGTGTCTATTTTGCATAAAATTGAATTATTATTATGTTGATTGATTTTGCCGACACATATAATATAATTGCATCTCAGAATTTGGTGCACTCTGCGCACCGCACAGCGTCTTCTCTTTTGATCTGTTGCGCCAACAAGTGTCAAGTTCAACACTCCGGTAAAGAACCTATTGAGTCTCAACCATTTGGGTAAACACTACTCGTGGCGAGGTGTCAACCTCAATGGGTCACTGAAAGCCCTCAGCCTTCTGTGGCTGTGGAGTGGAGTGTCATTTGCCATTTGATTTGTCAAAGGAATTACGTTGATACTTTGCGCAAATAATACAAATCGGTGGCGTTAAAATGACATCAAGTGGGTGGTGCACAACCACCACCGAAATGATGTAAAAATTCGAAATTACTTGCCACAGACGACGGAGTATTGGGCACTTGAGTGCGGTCGAGTGAGAAAAATAAATAAAGAGTTTCTATTATGAAAAATGCTGAATTAATGCTAAAAATCAGTATTGAAATTCAAAATGTGTAATAACAATTCAATTCGCTCAGCGCACAAGTGAGAATTCAAACTAGATAGGCAAAATATATTTTTGCTAATTGATATTCAATTCTTCTTCCAACAGAAACAAATAAAAACCTCTTAAGACACCTAAATATTTATATTATGTATTTAAATGTGTTTATGTATTTCAAAATTATCCCGAATATAAATACTTCGTCTTTTACGCATAAAAGCGAATATATGCAGGCATATTAAATTGGCTGGAAAACAATAAAAATATATATATCTTCAGAGAACTTAACAGCTTGTGATAATTTTTAAAGCTCTAAAACGTATGTATGAATTTTAAAAGTCTGGTAAAACTACATGTATATATGTCTGTATTAGGGGACAAATCTTTTTTACACGCAGACTAAAATCGCACTAAGATTTTAGAAAATCGTTGTAAGTGCCAAGAGGTTTAGGAGTAAATCCTACATTCAAAAATACCATTTCTGATTGATGCCTTTTACTTTTCTTAGTAGTTCCTTTTAAATTAACAGTTTTTATTAATGATATTATTATTAAACATTTCAAATTAAGATGCCTTTTAATTAAATATATTATATAATTTTATAAAAAAAAAATAATTCTTTTGCAAAACAGGGCAATTTGTACTTAATATCAGTGTACATTTTTCACAATTTTTCTCTATCCTATTTTCCTCTTCGGTAGTGCGGAAAAGTTAGCCTTGCTCTTATCGAGTGCCACCAAAAACAAATAGGACAAAGCCAAAGCAAATAGGCGAAATTGTTAACCATAAATTTAACTAATATACAACTGACTGGAAGGCGATGTGTGTGTGTGTGTGTGTGTGCTATGCCTGTTATCCGCACGACCACCCAACCACCCAGGCAGCCACTGAGTTGATAGGAATGTGCCGCAATAATCAAGCCAAGTCGAATTACAGTTACAGTTACAGTTGCAGTTAAGGTAAGGAACGCATGGCAATGGCCATAAAATGACACTGAGTGTCAGTTTCAATTAAACATGTTGACAGCTGTAAGGGCAGCATATCCAAATACTCCACACACACAACACACGCACAACAAAGGGGCTTACATATGTATCTTCGTCAAATGGGGTTGGTTGCAAGCCATTTCGATTTTAATACAAGAAATTCCGAGCATTGTCTGGCCGTGTGCAACAATAACCGTTGCCTGCCTGCCTCCGTGTGGAATGAGCGGAGTGATTCAAGTAAAATCGAACTGAATTCACAACTGACAACTTTATCAGAGGAGGAAGATTTCGCCCAGTTCTTTCGAACTACTTCAGACTTCATCTTACAATTTTTGTCTTTTGAGATGTCTCTGATTTTTGACAGCCAATTGTAAGCAAACACAGCATCTGCTACAATTTAAGTAATTTTACGTGTTTTTGAATTCTTGCTTTTTTGTGTTTTAATTTATTTATTTCATGTGCGGATTTTCTTGAGATTTGTGGCAACATTTTATACCTATCTTAGTCCATTGTCCGGTGTTCTGCTCCTATGCAGCCGTATTGACAGGATGTCAACCCCTTTATTATGCTCTCCTGTGGCCTACAGATGTATGCTCTGAGGGATTTAGCTTAATTAAACTGGTGAACATTGCAAATACGAGTATTTTATAACTGCACACATTTATTGTTTGCATATTAATTTCCTGTAATTTTGATTGAGTTTTGCATAAATTTGCGAAAATCTAAAACCAAAAGCGGAAACTTGGCTATTGTTCATTGGGAATAAGAGTGTCCGTTTAGATCTTAAACAGTTACTCAAATGATTATTGCCCAGCTCATCTCTTCTTATTCATTTTCTTCAGGGCACAAGTTAATTGCAGACTGGCAAATACTAGTCAAGTATTTCTGAGGCCGGCAATTTTTGCTTTCGCTCTCTTTGCTGTTTGCTATTTCTTCTGTTCTGGCTTGGGTGGGGGTATGGGTGTTGGTCGTATTTAAGAACTTGGCTCTTTGTTTTCGTCACGGACGAGTGGCAAAAAGCAATCACAGAACAGTTACAGGCTCCCCAATCTGACAAACACAAATATCTGCCACATTTTTTGCGCATTTCTGCTTACTGTCGAGGGTCTTTTGTATTATTGGTGAAATTAGAATTTCTCATTAAAATAAGTGTTGCCGCTGGACCCGGTTGACTTGAGACATTCATTCCCAACCAGCAACCAGCAAGGTGCTCGGCCGTGCCAATGGACTTAAGTTGTACTTGCTTCCCCGCTCCGCTCTCTTTCATTTTCATTTTTTCTGCTCGGTCACTCATTAGTTGCGCCTCAAAACTGACTGAAGGAGTCTCATTGCTGAGTGTAGTATTTGTTTCTTTATTTGTGCTCCCCAATGTCGTCGTATTGTCCTGGTCCTGGTCCTGGTCCCTCCTTGTGACTGCTTGCCACTTGAGTTGATTTTTGTGGATGTCAACTTGACATTTCCTCGCCTCAGCTCAATTTGTCGCTTGGCTTTTTCAATTTTTAATGGATTTTGTATCCAATTGCGTTCTTGTAATTAAAACTGCAATTCCTTATGATCTAGCAGAGGGGGTAGCACAATGAAGGAGACCTCTACGACATCAAGTATTTATTTATTATTTATTTTCCTAAAAGGCGTTATTTATTTATTGTTTATTATACTGTCAAGTAAGTCTTGTTATAGCGCATGTTCCATTATAATAATCAACTAATAATAACATTTTAATATTTAATTGAGATTAAGCTAGGGTATATAATATTCGGTGTGCCTAAGAGAGCTGAATTGTATTCCATTTTATCTTGTTAGTGATGATATCTACGCAATCCTTTCACCACTTCTGTTTAATAGGCTTAAAAACTGAAACACTTAGGGAAAATGCATAGAAAACCCTTTTTGTACTTTGATTGCTGAAGCAGTTGCTGATTTAACATACGTCTTAATTATATTAAGCTCGAAAATACTTAAGTCTAGCATTTCAGGCCATAATTTGCGGGTGAGTGTGTAAACCTTTTAGCTGTCCTTAACCCTTAATTGTTTCTATACCAATCCAATTAATGGTTTTTAATGACAATTTATTGGGTTGTTCAAGCATTTTTCCAGCACTGCTTTACAATTTATATATATATTTTTATTTATTGATTTGCGTTATAGAGTTTTAGTTTTCTAGTTTAGTTTAATTAGTTGCTTGATTTATCTAATTTCAAACAAATTTTATCAAATTAATAGATACCATTTTTGTGGCACATAGAGAAAGAGCAATTCAACTCATTTATAGTTCCCAGTTGTGTTTTAACTTCATCGCTTTTGGTCATTTAACTTCAGCCACCCTTTGTGGCAACATTGTTGCAAGTAAGGCAAACTTTCCACATGTGTGTGTTGCTTGTTGCTTTTGTGGCCAGATACGACCAGGCCACATTGTTGCTGTGGCTGCCACACGGTGGCACTTTGGAGCAGTAGGCAAAACTTTTTGTTTAACTTTTGCTTGTTCCATTCAAGTGGCGGCTGTGGCTGCGGCTGCCATGTAAAATGTTAACAAACAAAACTTTATGCAACCTGCCCCCAAAATAAGCAATGGCAACTGTTGCAGTTGCAACTTGCAGGTTGCAGTTACAGTTTGGAGTTTATAGTTTTCAGTTGTTGTTGCTACTCTGAGCTCTGTTCTGTTATTGTTTGTGGTTGCGGCTACTTTGCATTTCAGTATTGAGTAGCTGAGTAGCTTTCGGGTGGGTTACACATGCTGCTGGCATCATCGATGTCCTCACTCAGAAAAAACATAAATCCAATTCTCAATGTTTACCAATTTCTTAATTCAATTCTAAAATTTGGAAATATTTCAAATTATGTAGTCTATTTTATATTCTTATGTTTAGCTTTCGTCTGCTTTGAGACTCTGTTTTTCAACTTAAATTAAAAATTTATATACACTCGTGAAGTTTGTGAAAATACTTATGTTTAATAATAAAATAATGTAAAAAATTAATCGAAAATCTAATATAACAATTTTTTAATTTATATACATAGAAAATGACATTCTGGAAAACAAAAAATAGTTTTTCTCAATTTAAGAAAATGTACACTCAAATTTATAAATAAAACTTATAAAGCCAAAGTCATCATTTAAAAAATGCACTGAATTATTCCATAGGTGGTTTGACTGCATTCGAACTCACCGATTATTGTACACAGATCAAATGCAATTTGCTGGTGCAATTTTTGTTTTTAATTAATTCTGCATTGCTCTGCATTATTTTTTGTTGGTTTTGCTCGGGACGTGCTCGGCATTTGTGTGTGGCGTCTGTTTAACGTCTTAACTGGGCAAGTCTGCAGCGGTCTCTGGGGCGCCTCCAGCTTGTCTTTTTTTTCTTGTTCTTGTTTTTGCACCGTTGCATTTGTTTATATTAAGTATTTTTCTTTGTCCATTTTGTTGTGTGCTGTGCTCTGTAATTAGCCACCCTTGTGGACAAGACAGCTGCTGCTGTTTGTCTGTTGGCCAAAATTGCTGTGCATAAAATGTTTAAGTTAACATTTTTAGCAACAGTTTGTAATTTGGTCGTTGCTTTGGCCTGGCGTAACCCTTTCATATATTTGCTAATTTTTTCCCTTTATTTTTGCATTCTACTTGCAGACTGCTTAATTGCATTAGCAAAAGCCCGCGTTTTGCATTCAGACAAATTCAAGAGAAATCGCAAAACAAATCAAATTAAAGGTAAGTCTGATTGAAATTTTTTTGTAGTTACGATTTAAAAATGAGTTTCGAAATAGCATAACCTTAAACTAAGAGAAAAATAAATCCAGAAAACTATAATTAAATAAAATAAGTTTTAAATTTCTAATTTATAGTTACAAATTACAAATTGTGGAAAATATACAATAAATTTTAAATAATTATAAATTGCTTCCTTTTTGTAAAAAATTGTAATAAATATTCTTTTAGATTAAAAAAACATAAAATGAGCAGAAATGTGTCGGCTGAAAAATATGTATATACAAATAAAGCCTAAATGTTTATAGTCTAGTTGCATTTTTATAGCTGAACTCGGCGCTTAAGATTAAAACGCTTAAGTTAAAAGCATGCTCCACTTTTTACGATCTTTGGACATTTTATGGATTTAGCTTAACCCCCTCCAGTGCTCAATCATCAACCCTTTCAAGCGTTTTTTGGCACCCAGCCATAACTTAATTATCCATATGAATCCTACAGTTTTATTGCGACCCACACACAGCCAGCAGGCCGGTCTTTAATTATGATGAGTACTTCTCCATGTTGTTGTCCTGTTTGCAGCTGTCATATTTTTATTTATCTAAATTTGCAGATCTTTCCGGGGCCGCCTGCTCATTAAAATGCTATAAAATCGCATTCACTCAGGAGAGTCTGGCAAATGTTTCATTCTATTCGTGTTGCGTTGGCGTTTTCAGTTCTAAATATTATTTTTATGTCCAGCAGCTGTACATCATCATAAGTTTATTGTTTGCATACTTCATGGCGCTTGGGCCGTTAATTTTAATTTTAAAGCCTCAGGCTCAGTTGTCAAGCGAAATGATGTTTAAAATTTTGAATGTATGAATGGATGTTTTCATAATTTAAGTAAGACGCCATCAACCCTTCCAATAAAGACCCTTTCCACTCGCCAAATGCGGTTGCAAAGCTCCTCGGCACGGTCAGTGAATATTTGTCATTGTGTTTTGTAAAAAGGGGTGGGGAAAACGCCCCAAATTGTTGCAACTGCGGTTGCATTTGAGGCGCTTGGGTTGCTTTGAAGTAATCGCCAGTGACGTTTCCCTAAGGCTAAGCCTCATTTGCGGTCAAATTGTGTGCTGTGCGTCAGCTGAAAGTCGATTATGTCAATATTGTGCCAGGGCCAATGCCCAACAGCCAACAGCTAATGGCTAATGGCCGGTGTCGATGTCGTTGAATGTTTGTGATAAGGATTTGTGTAAGTTGCGGCCGCTGCCTTCGATAGCAGCAGCAGTAGCCGCAGCTCATATGCTAATTAGTGTCCTGTGACAAAAGCCAAAGACGTCTCTTAAAGCTTTACAATTTTCTTGAATATGTTAACAATTTTAACGGCCGAAACTTGCACATAAAATCGCCATATGGGTAACTTTAGCGAACTGCCAAGGCGAATCAGTGCCGCCTCTTCGCAAGAAACGAACATAAACTAGCTGAAAAACACATAAAAATCATAGCATACATTTAGGAGTCGAATTACAAATGCTCTCCAAAAATAGAAAGGGGTGTATAAGGATACACACATCCAGGCAAGGAAGATAAAAGCCAGCGGCAAAATAAAAAGGAGTAGCTGCATTTGCACATTAAAAACGCATAAAAATAGGGCATTGAATTGCCAAATTCGAAGAACAGCAAAACAACAACACGCTAAGATGGCACATAAAGTGGCCATGAAAATGGAAATCCAAATCAAAATCGAGTGGAAGGCAACATAAAAGTAAAGTTGACGTTCGGATTTTGAGGAAAGCAATTGAAGCAATCAATTAAAATTGATGAATCAAATTGAATCACGTGTTACAATTTTCTTGAGCGATTGGCATTGAGTTACATTAACGATTTCTTCGAATTGAAAACAAATAAAATATGTCATTAAAGTGTAGGAAAGTTAAAGCCACTGACAATTGCCAACTAAATCCAGTGGAATGTTCAAAAAACTTTGCTTTAAATATTTATAAAGAATTACACCATGCAAACAAATTGTTTAAATTTGTTTAGCTCAGTTAGTTCAAGTAGCCTCAAAGATATATGTATATAAATAAATCTATGTTCTGTCAGTTTATATGATAGACCTAGTATTTAATTATTTATTTCACTATATTCTTATTATTTTAATGCTTTATTCATTATTAATTTTTTTATTCAAAGTTAAGTATATGTACTTTTACACTCACATTTAAAATTTATAAGTATTTAATCGTAGTTCCTTCCAAATATATATTTAACCCTTCCACAGAGCTACCGAAATATATATTTTATATTTTGAATATTTTTTAATATTTATGTATATTACTTATTTATTATAAATATCATGTATATCATGTACATTATGTATATTGTATATATTGTGTATATTATGTATATTATTATTATTATAATTTTGTATACTGGTATGATTTGTTCCCTTAGAAGGAATCTCTTTTAGAACAAAAAGTCTTTATTGAACTTAGATGATTGTACTCATTCCCATCATGTCTCATGTACAAAAATAGCCGAGTTCAGTGCTCTCAGTTAACCCCCTCCTGAGGGGTTACCCCTCATCCGTTTTGCATTCCGGGCTATCAGTTGGCAGGAGCAAAAACTTTTATGCGCTTGTTAACAAAAGCGTGAAATTCAATGCGGACGAACTCAAATTTACGACACTGCAAATTAAACTTGATTTTTATTTAAATAAATTGCATTTTATGCGCCCAGCAACGATATGCGATGCCGTCGACGATGACGACGTCGACGTCGACGTTGATGTCGTAATAATAAGCAGGCAACGGCCATAATTTACACCGGAATATGACGGGAGGATGTGTGGCGATGACTGGCTGACAGATGGACGGACGGACGGACGCACGAGGGGTTGGGGTGGGTTGGCGCTGCTTTATGTATTCTTATTTATTACACACAGCATTGCTAGGAAATGTTTGTTGATTTTCCGCAGCGCGCGCACAATAAAAATCGGGGCAAAAAGCAAATTATTTTCTAGACGAACGCGCGTTCCTCGAATAAAAAGCCAGAAAAAATTCCCAATTGTACTGAATGTTTTTTTAAATACCCTTTACAAGAGTTCTGTTATTTCGTCACAAATTGAGTTATCAAAGAATATATTAAATCTATTTAAGTACAGATATGTTTTTTATTAGAGACTTAAGCATTAACTAGAAATGAAAATCTGTTAAAATTAGGCAGAGTAACTTAGCACAAATTCTTTAGCAATAAGAATACTGATTTCTGAGACTTTTAACGGGGTTTTAACTGCTAACTGAAGTAAATTTTAAATACAAAATAATTTCTTAGGAGATTTAATAATATGAGCTAATTGTTAAAATATATTTTTAAAATCCGCATTAGCATTATATTGCTTGTAACAGAAATAAATTTAAAAATGAAATTTAAATTTTTTAGTAAAGTTGACTTTTCTTATATACACTATTTTATTTTATTTTTTCTTCTGATTGCTTGATTATTTGTTAATAAATCGTTAATATCATAACATTTCTAACTTTGACCCAAGTTTTGAACAAAAGGTAATAAAAATATCTGCTAAATGTACAGATCCTCTTTAAACAATTTGTGCTCATTGATATTTTCTCCCATATATTAGAAGCCTGTAAGGGTATCCATGCTGCGACACGGTAGAGACAGCTGTTTTATCATATATATTTTTTATATACGACTCCGTCGCAACCGTCATTAAAAACGGAAATGTAATGCGTAATTTGTGTGCAACTCAAAAAATATTTGAATAGCGCCAAGCGAAGCGAATTGATAAGGACTCAACAAAAGGTTCAATGGCTAACGGAGATGCATCCCTTAATCAGCTGGTTTGGGCAGGTAGCACTACTGGCTTCAAGCGCTGCTTAGCCTCAAAGATGGAAACAACTTTATTAGTTTCCTTATAACTGACTTAGTCAACAGCTCGAATCTTGCAGTAGTAGGTATTTTTGGTATGCAGAGTCATGACATAAATTAGCTGCGCCTTTTCTTGTCGCTCTCCGATGGGCTCGAAGTAAAAGGTTCTCATTAAATGTGCCATCACCAGTTTCATCATGACCATGGCATAACGCTGTCCCACACAGCTCCGAGCTCCCGTCATGAAGGGTATGTGGGTGGACGTTTCTATCTTTGGCTCGGCATCGCGACACCAGCGTTCCGGCTTAAAGATTAGCGGTTCCGGAAAAAAGTCCTTACAGCGCCCAATGTACATGGGTGAGATGATCACATCGCAGCCCTTGGGTATGAAGAAGTCATCTACAAATGTAATAACAATGTCAATATGCACTCAGAAAAATATATATTTATATAAAAAAAATCAGAAATAGTTTCTAAATAGCAGGAACACAAAATATCTAAATATGAGAATTTAGAACTATTCTTTCTAAAATCTAGAAACTAGTAATGCAATTTTTTTTTATATTAAATTATATGACTTTTAAAATACGTAAAATGATTGTGAATATGTAAAGTCTAAATAAAAAGCTCATATAAGAATTCTTCAATGTACACACAAAGAAAAAAGACCCTGGAAATTAGGTGTATTTATTTTTAAATCCTAGAAAATCCATGCTGTAATTAGAAATGGAGGAGATTTTTTTGAGTGTATGCATTAGAGCAGATGGCTTCACTTACTGATAGTACAGTTGGCAGTGGCACGTCTGGCTATAATCGGCGCAGAGGGATACATGCGCATTGTCTCCTTGATGCACATTTCGAGATATTCTAGTTCTCGCAACTGCTCCATGTGTATGGGTGCAGCTGAATCCTTGCCACAAATTCGCCAGATTTCCTCGCGGCACAGCTGCTGGCATGCCATATTTAAGGTCATGTTGTACATGAAAAACTTGAGCGTGGCCGCTGTCAAATCGAAGCCACCAAATATGATGGTGTCCACTTCCTCGCGAATGTCATTCACCGTCAGCGGCTGACCATCGGGCGTCCTTGCCAGAAGAAGCGTGTCCAGAAAACTGAGCGTCTGCCGTTTGCTCAACTCGGTATCTTCAGTTGGTGCACAGTTGCGATTGGCCAGATCGGAGTTGAGTTGCTCCACTCGGTCAGCGATAATGCTCTCTGTGAAGCCGTGAAGTATTTTGATGACTCTTCTCTCACTCGCCGCCAACGGGGTAAAGGGATAGATGAATGGGATGCGGTACAGCAGATTCTTCAGACGGTTATCGAATATGTGCATGACGCTGCGATAAATTAAGTATAGTTTGGATTCGTTTATACACTCAGAGAAACTTTTAGAAAGTCAGCTTTGTTTATAACAGAGTTATCGATAAAATATAAATACAAACTAAACATGAACTAAAATATTCAACTATATTTTTTTTTAGTGTAAAGAAAATCGTTGCTAAAATTTTCTTGAATATTTTCAAAATTAATTAGATTATAGACTTCTCAGAAGTGTATAATTTAAGAACAAAAAATGGGAAAAGTTAATTCTTTGATAACTTTAACTTTAACTTTAATTGAATTGTTTTTATAAATTTGAAATTAGTTTTAAACTTGGGTCTTTTTTTCGATTTTTATTTTTTTTCTATAATCACACTTTATGTATTTATAAAAAATATATTTTTTTAAAATTAATTTTTATAACGAATGTTTTCATTTCAAATTATGTTTACGATATTTGAAATGATGTCTAAAAATATTGTGTTGTCTGTGAAAATTCAATATTAATAAAATTAATTATTGTATAACACATGCACAAATCTAAATCTAAAAATGTCTGGCAATTGCTGACTTTCAGTTCAGTTTAGTGAGGCAGGTCAAAACAAAGCAAAGACATTTTGTATGTAGTCATAAATACCAATACAGTAGCAAGGCTAAAATCTAATTTCAACATGGATAGCAAATCTCAAAGTAATTCGTGTAAAGAAGAAAATAAAATAATCTAAAGCAAATTGAATGATCAAAAGATCATGCCAATCACATCTCGGGAAATCACTATATGTGATACATTTGAGTCAATGGGAGAAAGTTATCACATAAATGAAATATAATTGAGCTATAATTGAGCTATAATTGTTGGCGGGATTCAATTGGTCCAACGTACAAGAATTAAGTATAAATTTTAAAATTAAATTTAAATCTTTGCTGCTACTCACTTTCTGACTGCGTCAAAGTATTCAGACTTTTGACCCGACTGCGAATTGACATTTGCACCCAGGGCCGCCTCGCAAATCGTGTCCAGTGTAAAACAGCTGATGTATTGAAAGAAGTCCACGGGCTGATTGGTGCCAGCCAGCTGGGCCAGCCTGGAGACCAAGATGCGAGCTTGTCTCTCGTATACCTGAACATACTGCTTGATCATACCGTAGCCAAAGGCCGGCGTAATCATCTTTCTGCGATGTATCCATTTATCCACGTCACTGGTGAAGATACCCTCGCCCAGCCAGTTCTGGAAGATGGAATAGTCCGAGGTCTTCTGCAGCAATTGTTGTGCACTGCACAGTGCCTGAATATCCTTCGGATTGCAATCCAGCACATAGAGCTTGGTGCCCAGCCAAATCTTTGCCCGATGTTCCTCCAGATGGCAATTGATGAGATCAGTGGCACGCTTGAATGGCCTGCGACCCACAATCTTTGCCAAGATGTGCAGATGTCCGATGATGGGCAGAAAAGGGGGCTCTGGCCACCTGCTCGTCAATCGATTGATACGCGCCTGATACTGATACACATACACAAGATACAGGATCAATACGATGACCAAAAACCAGATCAATATTAAATGCAACATGACTCTTTGAGTTCTTAGACTAAACTGTTTAAAATTAACGCAGCATTTGCAGATTTAAACACAATCTTAGATGCACAAAATCTTCACTAATTGCCATAAGAGGTGCAAAAAGTATATTATTGTATATATGTATAAAAGTCTCTGTAGTTGTGTAACTTATAACACTAATGAGCTGTACATATATTTCTCGATTAGTCAACTTTCCGAACCGTCCCAAAGAGAAGTGAGTCTTTTTGCTCGCCGGCAAGCTTTTAAGTACCCAGACTGGATTTCTTGACGATCTGTTGTTTCAGATCTCCGAATGCGAAATGATCAAATGTAAACAAAATCGATATACGTAATTGAAATGATTTGGCAGTTATTATGGTCACATGTGGGATGCCCTACGAGTTAAGTAATAATTACAAATTGACAGGCTTAGAATATTTGTAATCTACTTTGGCGTGGGAGAATTTGAACAGAAATTGTGATAAATTGGGTAATATTTAAAGGTGTCACATATATTAATAGTTTATATAACATTGACATCAGCAGTGATATTCCCAAAGAAAGTGTATTTTAATTGTGAATGGACAACAAAGTGCTTAAACAGTATTTCACTCGGCGAATAAATATAAATTCCTAAGAAATTTCAATATTTGTTACGGCGAAATTGTCTATTTGATGGTTTGTCGTGCGGTTTGAATACAAATGAATTGAATGAATAAGATTGACAAAAAGATCATTTAATTTATAGCATAAAAGAAATTACCCAGAAGACGTTAAAAACTCAGTGATTTATTATTGAGCTACACTTGATCTACTAAAACAAGTTTTTCTATTATTCCAAACCAACTTAATATAAATTTCATTTTTGGCGACTGTGTCCATAATTTTTGATGTCATCGAATTTCTGTTTGTATATCAATCAAATAAACATTGTCGATTTAGTCAATTTTGACAAATATTGAATAATGTTGTAAAACTATTTGTTTGTATACCCTCTTTTTATATACTATAAAAGCGTTTAATGTTTTTGACGACGTTGTTAGAAAGGCTTTATCAAATACCTTAAATAAATTTTGTTATTAGACTTAATTTTTCGAATGAGTTAGAGTATCTTTTAGGTGATTGTTTCTAAAAATTATTTTTGTTTATTTTCTTTTGCATTATATATCCTCCAAAGTGTATTTTTCAAATTATGACATTCATAAAATAATATACCGGTTCTAATATTGCTTTTACAGCAATACTTCATTTGACAAATTCT
The DNA here is from genome assembly GCA_035042365.1 of Drosophila dives. Lineage (NCBI taxonomy): Eukaryota > Metazoa > Arthropoda > Insecta > Diptera > Drosophilidae > Drosophila > Drosophila dives. Next base: position 1,364,028 of record JAWNLJ010000133.1, on the reverse strand, counting down.
GGAATTTCCATTTTGAGCATTCAAAATCTATGTTAACATTTTTCAAGGTTAAAAGTACTTTTTAAATTGTTTTAGTGTGCTAAACAAAAGCTTTTATGATTCCACTCATGCATATTTTTGAGCTGAAGTCATAAAATTTTGCAAACAGATTTCTAGTAACACATTAAATTTATGGTTAGGTGCAATAAGTCAAACGAAAAAAAACGAAACTGGATATTAATGGAATATAGACTACTAGAAACCTTCTGATAATTCCCTTCAAAAAAATTAAAAATTATCTCTCAAAGTTGTAGATCAACAGTTTAAGCTTTATTTAAACTGTTAGAAGAGTATTCTATAGTCGGTTTACGCACATCATTTTATTATTAAATGTGCCTAGAAAAATGTCTTGGGCATATTAAATGAAATTATGGTAAACAAATTAAATTGCATAGATATAATAAGATACCGTTTTTAATAAACTTGAAATTTTTGTTGCCTTAAGTACATAATTTAATGAATTAATTAATTTTTTTTGTTTTAACTAGGTTAAACTAACCATAACGGGCTTTAAAAACGTAAATTTTTAAATAGCTTGGGAAGTTTGTTGAAAGTTTAATGAATAAATCATTTGGTCAGATTTTCAATTTAATAAGAAGAGAACATTTTATTTTGTCATAATTATTTTAATTGAACTCATACTAGTTAATGCCATTTGTTTGCACTTTTCATTCAAAAAAAAATCTGGCAAAAAAAGAATTGCAGTGCTCTTCATTCACAATGGGAAAAGTGCAGGCAGTCTGCATTTTTTTTATTGAATTGAAGCGATTGGATGTCGAACGTTGACCGGGAGGAAATGTATGTAGTATTAATGACTGGCAAATAATATTTTTATACAAGCAGACGCACAACTGTAATAATTGATATCATGATGTTATACTATTCATACAAGCGCATTAATTACAATTATTCACGTTTATTTGTACGCTGTAACTTTTGTGTTAATTAGTGTAAATACATAGTCCTGCGTACGTATTTTGTTTCACTCTGCTCTTTATTCTGGCTCCATTGATATGCAAATGATGAAAACTCGAATTGTATTGGATGACAGTTGCTCAAAATGGTAATTAACGTCGAGGAGCAGCCACACAACGATCTGGTCAGGTTGCAGACTCACATTAAAAACATTTCATATTAAATGATGGCTCTATTTTAAGGCTTTAACTCGATAATTTGGTTGCAACTCAAACTTACAAATCGCAAAGACGCCTTGCATCAGCGACTGAGATCCAACAAATGTTTGGCATAAATTCCATTATCTAATGGATGACAATAAACAGCCTACACAAATAACCAAACGCACCCACAACACACAGATGATATCAGATGTAGATGGAGATATGAACATGACAGGTCCTGAGACCAAGGCACATATTCTCCCATTCAAAATTAAAAGTGATGCGAGAGAGCGACAGGACGATAGACAGAAATGCACACATAATGAGGGACAGAGGGGTGGAGAGGGGAGTAGAGAGCGGTAGAGAGAGAAAGGTAGAAAACCGGTGCAAACTAATTTGAATTTATGCAATATTGTCGACCTGCCTGTAACAATGCCTTAATACAGTTATCTGAATAAGCATATCAGTTTGGTTATCACACTCGTCAAATGAAAATAATATTTCCAAATTATTTATAAAACTCGTTCTATTTTTTTATACTTAATTTATGCATTTAAGTTGCCTGTAGATCAATTTTCAATTTTATTGTCTATATACCAATTCTGACGAGGTCCAGGGGAGATTCACAGCGTCGTTCAGTCGGCCGTGGAGTTTGCTTTTTAATTTATATTTTCATAAATTTATTTGTATTTAATTTCGGATAAAGATTCACTGCGTCCATTCAGTCAATGGTGCATTTTAATTTTTAATAAACGATTTTATATATTTAAATAGTTTATTATTTAATTTGTTACATATTTAAATTTTCCTCTAATTTTGTCCCATTTTATCTATTTTTTATTTCCATAGAATTTAAGGTTTCCATTTAAAATAAAGGTATTTATCTCTCGGTGTTTGACAGTTTGTTTTATATTATTGTTGTCTGTGGAGCATGTATACCTCCATAATTAAACTGCACATTATCAGGAGTGTCACACACATACACACACTTATATGTGTATATGCATACGTATAACAGACACAGTCACAGTCATTTTATAATTATGCAAGCATTTCTATTTGTGTATTCTGACCCCGCCCTGCTGTCACTTTGAGTTTTGCCCATTTGCGTAAAATTAAATTTGGTTACATTTAATTATTGTTTATGCAAGACTTGTGGGGTGCTTGTTTCCGTGACTTGTCAGTATAAACAACGATAATTTGCCAAAATGCGGCAGCTAATAGAGACAGATTTAATCTTAAATGAATGACAGAATTAAAAATACTAGAAACACGAAATTTGACAAACAAAAATATATTTTATATTTAAACTTAAAAAATGTTTAACATTAAATTGGGTTTAGTTTGTGTTTGTTTGCGAAATATTTTGAAATTTTTGTGATTTAAAGTATTGGTGTATCCAGAAATGAATACAGAGCAATTATAACCGCAAGAGGGGCGACCATTAAGTTGGCATCTAATCGCGTCTTGTGTCAACATTAATCGCATCAAATTTAATTTCACAATTAATTGCAAAGACGCGATGCGTTTAGCATAAATTAAAAGCATGTAAGTAGGCGCCCCAGGGTCTCCAGCAACTAAAGGGTTAGGGGTTTGGGGTTTTGGGCTTGGGGCTTGGTTCGTTGGTTTTAGGTATTGGCGTAGCCAAAATAAGCTTACAGGCGGCGCTTCCGTTTCCTACTTACTTCTCAGGTGTGGGTAGCAATTTTGCGTTTGTATATTTATTGCAGAATGTAATTTAATTGACGTCATCATCTAAAGCACTTAAATTAGGGTCTTAAAGGTCTTAGCGTCTGCCTGTTGTTTATTTTATTAAATTAACAAAGCTATGTGGAAAAACAGCTTTAAAGCCCACACTATCAACACAGTTGGCCGAAAGAAAAGCTGTTCACATTTATCAACGTAGCTGTAACAACAGATGAAACTGATTGTAACTAATTTCCTACTTTTCTGACACCAGATAGAACACTTGTGTTGTGCGTGTGTTCCACGTTCTATCGTACAACAACCGATTTTAAAAATTGCTCTAGACATGAGGGTAATAAATAAATAAAATTGACTATTTATTAAATTATATAACATTCATTTAAAACTATTAACACAGGTACTTTGTATATCTCTGTTCGCATCATTTACTTTAAGATTATTTATTTATTTATTATATTATGATATGATGATATGATATAATATTTATATATTATTACAATATACAAAAATATAAATATTTTTATGTGGCGTATTCAATTTTAAATCTTAACAAACAATTTATAAATAAATTCAAAAGAATAATTTAATAATTTAAAAAGTACCCTATATATTTTTACTCCTAATATTAATTAATTTTTCACGAACTTAATTTTAATTAAATAAACACAACCGTATAAAATAAAGTAAAGTATTACATTATAATATAATTTGATTACCCCTAATTGATACTAATTGTGGATGATTAGTTTTGCATTTAGCCATATCTAAACTATGTGATAATGACAAAAATGCTAAAACTACCGGTTAGGTAATCACAATACATGCTACAAATCTCAATTAGCTTAATCCACACCGGGTTTCGTGCTTTTTAAAGTAAAAATAATAATATTAAATGTTAAATGTTACTTTTTAAACTCACGCTTCGCTGCGCAGACAGCAATGAAGTCTTTTTATCTTTCTTCATTTTAGCGTCGGCGACTTTGCTTTTAACCTTCGACGCGAAAATTGTTTTGTATGTACTTATTTTTTATTTTTTTTTATTTTGAGCTGGCAGCCAACATGTTTAAAGGTGTTCTCAGTAACTGACTTTTGGTCTGCGCATAGCTGTGTTTTGGGAGCACGGGTTCGAAATGAAGGACGTCAGCGGCAGGCAAATGAACTGCTAAAAATCTGTTGCAGTTTCCAGTTTGCATTTATATAACTGCCCAGTTACCCCACACTTAAAAAAAAACATTGGCCTAAATTTGATCAAATCTTCAAAATTTGACACTAATAGTTCGTGTATTGAGATAGCAAAATTCTGTATTTGGTGGCTGTGTCTTACCAATAATTAGGGTTTGTATTTCAACACATCATGAAGGGCTTTTTTAAGCTGAGGAAAAATATGTTGAATTTACATAGTGCGGTTTTCTAAATGACTGTAAATTGAAGAATTCTTATATTCGTTTTATTTGTTTATGTTATTATTATATTTATATTTTATATTTATTATTTATAGAGTTTGTAAGTTTATTTAATTTAATGTGTGTAAAGCACACGACAGTTTTTTTTTCTTTAGAATAGAAACTGTTTCTAAAAACAAGAAAAATTTCTAAGTGTGTCTTTAGTTATCGGTTCATGCGTTTAATGCAATTGAAATTTAATATGCGGGTCAATTCAACTGCGAAGTGCAATTTGCCTTTCGCAATTGCAGTTTGCCATTCACAATTTGACTGCAATTTGTTTACTTTGTCGTTGTTTTTCAGATATTACCTTTAATTTTACTTTTTCGGCTGCGCAGAGAGACAAGTCACGTTCCGTTGCACTGAAAGGCGTTTACATCGTCTGTCCGTTTGTCCGCGCTTAAGTTTTTATTGCTCTGCACATATTTGGCAATTGCAGTCACTTAACCAATCTGTCTATCTATCTGACAGGGTCAGACTGGTTTTTTGTGATCGCTCAGGTAATGAACAGGTTCAAGAATAAATATTTGAGCGGCTGTCGCTTAATACATTTTTACCTGTTGATACGCGCTCATTTCGCAGCTGCCCAACGACAACGAAGTGTGTGTTTCTACGTGACAAAATGCATGCATACATCTTGCGTCCTTTTTAAATATCCTTTATGTACATATAATAAACATTATAATGCCAACCAAATTCAGTTGTCATTAAATAAATAAATAAACAAACAAATAAATAAAAATGAGTAAACGTAAAAATAATTATCAAATAAATAATCAAATTATTAAATGCAAATAAATAGCTTAGACTTGTATATAACTAATTCTTAATAATCTCTACTTATATTTTAAGTGACATCAATATGTTTTAAGTTAATTATTCCTAATGCATTCAAGCTCATCTATCAGTCTCCTTATATTCGTTGGCCTTGTCCCACTGTTCAGTTGGAATTGTTGCCCAGCCTGCCCTTTGCAGTGCAGCGGCCATTCGCCTGAAAAAGGTAATCGAACTCGAAAACACTAATTTGGTTTTCGTCCCATATAGACATCCAAACACGCATACATTAACATACGAATTAAAATCATAAAATGTAAGCACAATTCCGAAATTAAACGCCATATTATTTGGGTTTGTTTTGATGAACAGCTGCTTACTATACCAAAACTGAGCGCTAAAAGTGAGCAACCGCCGCTAAACAGCAGGTAAGTGATCTCGCTCTCTTGATCGTCTGTGCGCTCTCGCTTCAAGTTGTCAGCTGTTGCTTTTTCATTTGTCTAAGCCGAAACCGAGCTTGGCAGAGTTGCTGTTGTTTCAGTTCACTTGAAAGTCGCAGACAAGTTGGACGCGTCGCTCGATCGCTCGTTCTATTTCGACAAAATTGTTGCGTGTGTGCTTCGGATTTACAGTTACAATTTTACTACTAACTTGCTGTGTGCGCTTGAATGCCAAATTTAATTGCCACTGTTGCAACAAAAAACGTAAGCCTCTAACGCTTAATTTGAAAAATAAAAAACAGAAGAAAAAAAAACACGAATCGTCACTTTCGTTTTTCCAACTTTCATTTTTATTTGTGCTTGCCGCACAGAGTATCATTGTAAAAAGTGTCAATACTGTACTGTTAAAAAGTGCTAAAAATCTACAGTTACAAAAGAAAAAGAAAAAAACTAAAAGAGAGACAAAGAAGAAAAGCGAAAATTTCGATATGGCCATCATGGATACTGCTTGGCGTTGCCGTCTGATGATCTTCGGAGTGTTTTCGGTGCTGCTCGTCGGCGATCTCTTCGGCTATGGCGGCTATAGTGTGAGGGGCGTCAAATCCGATCATCCCAATGAGGTGGGAGGAGTTCGGGCCGGGGTTGGCCCACCAACTGGACCTGCGGCAGGAGCTGGCAAGTTTCAGCAGAAAAATGCCGAGATTGACTTAGGCGAAGGTGAGTTTCAATTCTACTTATTCCAATTTGCGTTGCATTTCGTTGCACATCCACTTTTTCTTACAAAGTATAGGTTTTAGCTTACACTTTTTATATTAACAGGTGAGGAAATAATAGTAGCATCACTACGAAATTTTCTTTTACGGATGAAAAAGCAAACCAATAGCTTTTATATTTAAGAAATCGATTATTTATATATAATTTTCATAATAATAAGAGCACATAGAAATTCATTAAACATTTCTTGTAAGAGTGGTGCTATTATAATTTTCGCAACTGTTTATGTTTTTTTGGTTATCTTTCTTTTTTGATAAATTTTACAAACTTTGCGCATTGCATTGCAAAATAGCTGTGTCATTTTTTTTGGGATTGCTTCATCAATCCAACACTTTTGTTGATTTTACTTTACTTTTGTATTTATATAAGTTGCGCTTTGCTTGGTCGTATCAAGGTCAGTTTCGATTTTGATTCACAAATGGAGCTTTCGTGATTTGTCGATAAAAAGTGCTCTGTAAAATGCTGACAGCACGTGCAAGAAATAATGCTGTACCGGTTATCCGGAATTGACTTATTTCGAGTGCTGTTATTAAAGTGGTTTTCGGCCAACTAGTTTGTTTTCGAAATTTTTCCATTTCGTCACACGAATTAAATAAGCCAAATGTGGAATTTTTGGGATTTAACTTTGCAAATGTCGTTTAGTAGCTTGTTGATTGTCTTTTCTTATGTCTGATATTATATGATATCATAGCTAAGACACGTTCTTATATTTTTTTTCAATTATTCAGCTCTAAATCTTTTGTTCCCCAACTTTTTTTAAACCAAATTTTATAGCGTTTCAAAGTCACTGAAAAAATTAAAAAATTATTCAACATTTTTTCGGACATGAATAAAAGCGTACTCAAAAAATACTTAAAGCGATTGCATAATAAAAATACATTTGAGCCCACTTTCCAATACACGTATTTATAGCTTCTCATATGGGAAAGTGATATAAGAGCCGTAAATTTTATTATTCCGATTCGTCTGTTTGATTATGCAACGCATGCAACCTCAATGACAAATACAAATTAAAAAAAACCTAATGAAATCTGTCGAAAGACAAAGTGCAGATAAATTTTATTATACAAACAATCGATTAGTGCGTATGTAATATGTAGATTTTTGAGCTGATTTTACAGACAGAATTAAAGAGAATCGCCGCCATATCAAAGGTTGGAAGGCTGGAATTTAACCCGGGTCGTTAACATTTACTCATTTCTGGTCGTGTCTCGCTTCATTTGGCATTAGGTTTCTACCTTTGTTGTTTGCATAGGTGAAAGTGAAAATATGATAAACCAATAAACTTTACGTAATAAAATTAGTAACAACAAGTTTTACACTAGTGCGAAACGGTGGCTCTCTGACTTTCCCATCGAAATAACGAGTATTTTCCGATCTTGTATAAAATTCCGATTGTCTTTTAAATAACCGAGTAATGCTGATAATATAAATTTAACCGGAAACTGACAGAGTGAGAAAAATTGACTTGATTTTGAGTTATATAATATATTTTTGATTAAGTTCATGTCGTTAATGCCGGCTGAAACTGGTTCCAAAATGTAAAATCATCCCAAGCGCCGCCTAATTAATATTTTATTTGAAACAAGTTCTACGGAAATCGAGAGTGCCCTCGAAAAAGTTGCATCATGTTGATTTTGACATGCAATGCTTTTTTAAATACACTCAGAACAAATAGACATAAAATGTAAGTAAAAATTTTGTTCTTTAGAGAAATAATTTCTAAATATTAAAAAAATAAACTTCTTAAATTTATGGCTTGCAAACTAGCACTATAATTCTTAATAATAATACAGGTAAATGAACAATGAACACAATTTTTTCTACATTTTTAGAAAAATGCACACAAATACAAGGCATAGTTTTTCGAAAGCAAAGTATACAAAAATATTACATTTTCTTTCTGAATAATATGAGGATTAACTCTGGTAGCCAAACATAATTTAGTGCAGTTAGTCTTAGTCGTTGGCTTACAGGTTGCATTTACTAAAGAGACATCGTTGCAACTTTTAAGATGCTAGATGCAATGCGTTAGCAGATATTGGCATTAACTGCACGTTTCTTGGCCAAGATAAAAGTAGTGCGTGATAAACATGCAGAGCTTGAATTTGATTTTGAATGCATTACTTTGAGGGATAATCAAGCCATTGAGAGTACGTGCATTTTAGCATAAAGTGTTTTTTATTACGCTTAATTGCTTTCTGATAAACAAACAACAATTCGTATTTATCAAGTATATTTCGATTTTATATGATATCATTCTTACTTTATTTAACTAAAAAAAAACACACCATAAAAATACAAACCATAAAGCCCCGCTTATTTGGCGTGGTTGTTTTTTACATGCCAGACATTTGGTTTTGATTCTGGGAATTGACCAATTTTAAATGTTTTCCGCGTGCAAAGTTCAGTTCTGGTGTTGGATGCTTGAGTGCGTTAGTTGATCTCTCTATCCAAAAACTGCCAGATGGTTAAGACATATATTTTATATTTTTGTATTATATTTATTCAGCTATTGAACCATAATTAATTAAACTAAGCAGCAACTTAATGACAAAGCAAATATTTGTGTAGAATATTTTTCATATAGAAAAAAATCGATAGTTCAACGCACGGCGTGGCCTTGCTGGGGGCGAATAGTAATCAGTGTGACCAAAGCAACTTAAAGCAACAAAAAAAAATTGCACACAATTCGCAACTAAACTCCAGTCAAATATTTGACTTTCCAACCTTTGTCATCAGCAATAAACCAAACATAAATGGATATTTACTTAGTTTGTCAACTTTAAATATATTCATAATATATGTATGAATTTAGTTTAAGCAAATAAATGATTTTCATCTGCATTTTAAAGATGTGCTCATATCTAAACATTTTGAATTTGTTTGGTTTTATTATATATGTTTATAACATACTACAATATGGCTTTTAACCAATGCTTAATTTTGCAAATAATATTTATTGGAAATGTTTCTATTATGCAGACGATGTTAATATACACTAGGAAGATTGGCATATTGAAGTAATTAAGAGAGTTATTATTCTGATTGAGGAGGCAGTTGAGTATATTTAGTCAATATATTTGAACTGCTTGTTAGGTGGAGTGTAGGTTAAATCTAGTGCTTATAAGGGTATTCCATTTACTGCATTTTCTTCTCTACATTTTTGCTTTGTAGCCCTGAGTTTTTTTTTTCTGTTTGTGTCAATAAGAAAGCATTTGATTAAATAAATTAGGCTGTATAAAAAAAATCAATGCTAAAATTTAAATGCGAAATTAAAATATTATTCAACATAAGTTAATTACAATGATTAATTTTAATAACTACCTACAATTTATGTGTAATTTTTTAGAGCACGACTTTGAAGAGTTCTCCGCGGCAGCTGCTCTGAAGCCAGCTCCTGGTGGTGTTTTGACCGGAGCTAACCTAAAAACGAAGTCACAGCTGACGGATACCATCAAGGAATCGTGTCTGCCCAAAATGCTATGCGAACTGGCCGCCAAACCAGACTATCAACTGAGCGAAAAGGAGAGGGAACTGCTCAGACTGATAAGGTACGTAAGCAAGTCGTCACTTCCTCCCACAATTAGCAGAGATCAGTGTTTGTACACTCTGAGTACACCCTAAGAAATAGTGTTCAATTTTAGTAAATAATAACAATAATTAAATGTGAAAAATCAATCTTTTAAAAAGACGACTGTTGAAGCCTAATACAAATTCCTAGCCAGTAAATTAAAATAATTCTGCTGAATTTTAGGTTTTTATACTTTGATACCAAAGGTATCAGAAATTTTTCGACACCAACAGAGATAAAGACTTAAAACATGGAACATATACTGGTATGTGCTCGCGTGTGCTCACAAAGTGTAATACTACTAAATCTAATATGGGGCTAGGAAATCGATAAATCGATATTAGCAGGCGCCAATTATGATTAGTAAGTTGTTTGCGATGCCCTTCAAAGATCGGCATATGACACGTTCACCTCCGTCGCCTCTAAATACGTGAATATATCTTCCGCAGTTTTATAACCTGCGCACATAATCGCCAAAGCCGATATTTCGGAAAGTTTAAATCGATAAATACCATTATCTGCCACAATTTTAAAAATATAGTACTCAAACTTGGAAAATAACAAAAACATGGGTCCTTGAAATCTAAAGTGCACATAGTTTTTTAAGGTAGAGTCAAAAATATTAAGTAGGGCCCATCCAAATAGATCGATAAAAAAAATTTGATGGTTGCGCCGCCACTCCGCCTGCCCAAACCGTCACACCTGTTAGTGGAAAACGATAATCTGAAAGATAGAGTCCACAAATTTGAAAGTTATACTTTTAGTAACAACCTTCAAAAATTGAAAAGACCACGCTTACTCGTTGCACCAAAAGCGTTAAGAGACTATATGGGAGATATAGTAATTTAAGAGGTAAAGTAACTAAACTTGGAAACCTAGTTCATTTTTTCAGCCATGCTTACTACAACCGCCACCTAAATTCGAAAATGCCAATATCTTCCATAATTTAAGATCAAAAGTTATCAAACTTTTAAACCCTGTTATTTGCTACCTGTCCATCAGCTGGTATAACATATGGTATCAATATATTTCGTAATCGGTTTCCCCCGACTGCAACGTTTTGTCTTGTTTTTATTTACTCTAGTTTATTGCTATTTTTTTTGCAAGTGTATCGATGCTTAACTTTTAACTTGACAGTTGGCATATGACCCCTTTTAACTGAGGACTACAATTAATAAAAGCATTTAATTTGCTTTTATTACTTGTCTGAACTCTGCTACTTGCTGGGATGTTCGTTGAACCTGTGTTCAGAGCCTAACTAGAGCTTTAACGCTGAACAAAATCGAAAACAATGCCAGCATCCAGTTGTGCAATATCGAAACGGGTCTGCTCGTAATCCGAAATCGGCCTCCGGTGAAATATAACCTACATCACTCGCATAACACACATAACACAGACGCGCTGAGCAATCACAAATGTTTTGTAACCTCGCACTTGAGTCGAAGGTGAGCGCAGCGACGTAAGAAATTGTTTGACTTGACTGACTTGACTACAATGAATCGCTTTAGTAGAAACATATACCATTCTGTTCAGCCGATTTATAGCTATAGGGCGTTTAAACAAAATGAATTTTAAAAACCCTGAGAGATGTTATGTTGTTTTCCGTATTATTTATGTGGTTATTATGTTTTGGGCTCTTTCAGATCACCCACGATGCCATGGATGATGAATATGCCGCCCAGTAAATGGTACTTTGCTGCGCATATGGGAGAACTAATGCGACACACTGGCGATAATCTGAGCGGACCTGTGGGCTGTGCCAATCTCTGGCCGAGTTGTCCCATTAGCTCCAAGAAGCTAATGAAGCTCAGCTACAAGGTGCGCGTTTAGAAGAGTGACTGCAAATGTGATCATATGTATATCTATATATATATTATATTAATTTAAGTATTAGTTATACATAAACACACACTGGGCCCAATGCTGAACAGACTTAACTATTGTACTATATATATATATTTTTTCAACTGGCCTTCAGTTTTCTTTTGCATAATGGAGCAACGTGTGGCAGCATGACTGATGCGACAAATTGCAATTTGTATCTATTAGCTGTAAGTCCTAAGTAGTCATTTAAGTGTGGCTAGTCTATCTCTTAATAATATGTTAGCTTAGCATTATGCCTAAGGTTAGTCCGACTCCCGTCTATTTGTAAATAAATGCATATCGTTACTTTTAGCTTAAATCCATTTTGTTGTTTTTTTTATTGTTGGCTTACTAATGATCGTTTTAAAAAATGCAGTTTCATTGTTGGGCATTAAAATAGAATGCTTTTGACATTTTTATTTTAAGTGCTTTTATGTGCTAGGAAATATCGAATTATTGTTCATGTGACGAATTTTCATATCTCTGATTTAATTTAAGTTTGCTGTGTTAACAAATATGAAAATCACGGTTTTCAAAAAGTCAGTTAACATTAATTTTAATCGTGCCAACCACATAATAATTTGTTTTTTTTGCAGTACTGTTTTAATAATAGTATTTAAACTGACTTCCTCATCCAAATGATAAAATTCACTTTATTTCCCACGATTTGTGCTTTAAATCTCTTTATAATTGTAAGTTTAATTGATGGAAAATTTATAAGAGAAATTTCGATTGGTTGATTTGTTTATTATTAACGCCTTAATTATACGCCTCATTAACGTCCATTGAAACCATATAAACTGACAATATGAATACAGAGTAGCAGTTAACAAGTTGGTAAACGTTCTTATCAAATATAGATATTATTCAAGTATTAAAACCAAATGATTTTTGAGGTGGTAACAACTTATCATGCGATTTTTTATGATATACATACATATTATGATACATATTAAATTTAAATGAATTAATTTTAACTATATTTTGCACGGTCGAAATGTCGAATATATTTTGGGTTCGATTAGATCTTTCGGGTTTGCACAAGCAACTTTCTTATTACGCTAGCAAGGCGTCTCGATGACAATAAGAACTATTGTATATATACAGAAAACGAAGCTTTTGTCTTGATAAGATTTTTGTTTACTGAAATATTTTTTCGATATCACACCACAAATGTTTATTTTATTGAAATACAGATAAGCAAACCAAACAAAACTTGTTATGCATGAATTCTAAAGTTTAATATTGGATATATGTAAAGACTAAGAGTTTGCGAGGAATATACTAACATTTAAGCTTCTATAAAAATGAATGGTTGACTACTACAAAGAGTATAACTAAAAAATGAGCAAATAGAAAAAATAACGATAAAACATTTATTTGAATACGTTTGCAACTAACTTGGCTGATATAGGTGTGAGTAATACTCTTGGAAAAGCAATTACAAATGTTTATTATTGTTGCACACAAAACCATTTGACAACAACAACAAAATCAATATTTAACAGATATTGGTCTTTGTTTTCCATTTTACACGTTCATTACTGTTAATTTTTGTTTGTTTTATTTTCCCATAGTAAACAAATTTCTTAATGTGTATCGTTGAGTAGAATTCTGTTGCAGAAAAGATAAGGTTGCTAGTGCTCAATTGTTTAGTAGACTTGCTGATATTTGTTTACTTAGATATCGATATGCGCGAACAGCGTCAGTTATCGATAAAATTATATTATTAAATTATTATTAATGTCAGATTTTTGCTGCTTATTAATATGTTGTGTTATAAATATAATATATATTTACATAAATTCAATTAAATTAAGATTTACCTAGGATGTGCTATTACTAATTGTGTGGAAGCCATTTGAATAAAATGTATTTTGGGATTGTATACATCAGTTCAAGTGAATCTTTGGGTATGCAGATATGTAAATACTTATTTGAAGTGCATACTTTTGGGTGTCATGCCAAAAAGAGTGAAACAAACCACAAAAAGCAGTGTTAATAAATATGCAAATCATTCGCTGGAATGCTCGCTGCCATTTCACACTACTAATGAAAAACAAAAACAATATTTGCTTCTATTGTTTGTTTGCCTCATTGGACATACCAAATGCGTCAATATGACCACACACAAAATACGAAGAAGTTGGGCAAAATTTCTGGGCTGTGTCCGACATATTTAATTGCTCATTAAGTTGTTGATCAACAGGCCAATATAGCCAGAATTCGAGGAACACTTCTCATAGATATGTCAGCAACACTCGATAATTTTTGATTTTTTCTTTGTGTTTTGGTTTCATTGTCGAATACTCTTTTCTGCTCTTTAGTCCGTATAAATTTATAATTATATTAATTATCATGACTCCTCAAAATAGTTGCATTCGACGGCTGTTGCAGAAGCCCATGTGAAAATGGGTCAAAAACAAAAACAAAAGCGAAAACGAAAATAATTATGAAATAACGTTTTTTTTTTGCCTTCATTGGATGGCTTAATAAAAACAATAAAAGTAAACAATTTGTAATATCAATGGAATTGGGTCAGTTTACCAGTAGTTGTTACGCTCGTTGCGTGCCAAAAGTGGACCTCGTCGCACTTTCATTGTTTTTTATTAGGCGCTCCGATTTTGGGATAGACCAGCACTTTACATTACAATTTTGGCCTGACGTTTGACAAGTTGTTTGTTGTTGTTTCGTTGTCCGTTGGCCGTTGTGCATGGTTTGTTGTGCAATGGCAGACAAGAGCAGCTTTTGTGCACTGCGTACTCGAAACATGGTTTTCAACAGCAGTAAATGCCGGCACCTAAACTTCTAGCAATTTGTCAGGTTGCCTAATATTTCCGCATTGCATTTTCCTAAAAAAAAAACAAAGAAAAGAAAGGTGAGCGCTCTCCACTCAAACATCACAGTTCCCCCCGAATCCGGGTCTGCGAGCGTGCAACCAAAACGGCAACAAGTGCCAGGCAACTGGAAAAACATGAAATTTACGCGCGGTACTCTAATAGAAAACCAAAGGTTGGTCGAATTTGAAATACACTTTCATTTATTGTAGCACTTAACGCTAAACCGATGCTTCCTTAAATGGGTATATAGAAGAATACCGCTATTACTTTAAATTGTCATTACTAAACAAATACTAAATATATTATTTATTTTTATTTTCCAATGACTAATATTATTTTACATCTACGCATGTGTTATTTGTTATAGTAACATTGAATGTAACCCGAAATATGCTAAAATGGCAACACTGATTAGATAAATCATGATTATTAAATTAGTTAGATATTTAAATACGATTTTAGTGTAGACTAATATCAGTCGACAGTGTAGAAAATTCAGAATTAAATTTAAAATATAATTTAATAATAAAAAAAGTTTAAGAGTTCTGTGTTTTGTACTGCTTCAACATTTGTTGACAATTGCAATTGTCAGTAGGAGAAACTATGATAGGGTATGAGAAAGTCGCTCTTGCATCCCCTATAAAAGTAGGAGTTAGCGCAAATTAACGGCAATATGTGTGCAGAAAATGTAAGCCAGTCTAAAAGTGCCAGCTAAGAGCTGTTGCAGAGTTGCAGCTGGGTAATTGCGGCTTTAAGAGCCGCCTTACGTAACCAGGCAACCGTTGACTGATTGAAAGATCCGCGGACTTGTCGGTCAAGACTGGGTTGGGTCAACTTATCGACCCACTGAATTGATCGCTATTTTCTCTGTTCATTGTATATGCTGTTAATGGACTCAATTGTTGTGTTAACTGTAAACACTGCTAGTTGACCAACTGACTTGACTGAACTGATTGCAGTCTTTATAAACTGGGTTCTCATAAGGCGTAACTTGTTTTTCTCGTTCTTTTCTACTTTGTTCGCCCAGTTTAAAATTGTATATTACACATATTATAAATGAAATTACAATTGAAAGTCATGTGGCACATTAATAACGATTCACTTACAACAACAGCAACAGCAGGTTACTCCCAGCAATAAGCTTAGACAATGACACGTGCTCCAAAGATCTAACCACGCACTTGACAAATGGTTGGGCAAATAATGGCATAAGTTGCCTGGCTAAAATTATCGGCCAATTGTGTTAATTGGCTAAATAAACAAAACTGTCAAACACATTTTTGGCTGTTCAGGTGCTGAAATTTAAATTGAATGCTGCTGCTAATTGCGGCACTTGCTGCAGACTGGGAGCGATTTAATAAGAGATTTTAATAAAATAATTATTATTATTAAAAATTATAAATGAGAAGTGATGGGAAATAAATTCAAAATTTCAGTGTGTTTCTCTATTTTGTATTGGTGAAAAGATTATAAATAATAAGATTGTAAATACTTTTGAGCTACATTTGATTATTATTGCAAAAGTTACAATAATATTGTCATCGACAAAATTGACAAGCCCTCAGTTTATTAGAAAAAAATTGAGAAGTTTTCGAACATTTAGAAATGGAAAACTACTTAATTTATTTATTTATTTAAATTAAATGGAATTTAGGTTCCGATTGCTATTGTGGTTCTCGAACTTTTAGAAATGGAAAACTACTTAATTTATTTATTTATTTAAATTCAATGGAATTTAGGTTCCGATTCCTATTGTGGTTTGTCACATTATTTAATTCAAATGGAATGTTCAGCTTTATTTTTAATTTAAGTTAATTTATTTGTTACTTTTGTTTCTTTTTATTTTGTGTGGACTCATTGACATTAAATAAACATATAAATAAATTAAAGTCTGTATTCCATTCCATATCCGGTTTGACACACTGATTTAGTTTTGGTTGGTTAATATCAGTCGTTACAAAAGGGTGCGTAAGATAAGTGGAATTTAATATATTTAATAATAACGCATTTTTTTAATGAAATAAAAATAAATTATTTTTCATAAATGCCTTTTTATTTTGGCTTAATTGATTAGCCATGTAACGGAAACGAGGCCAGGTCTGCGTTTTTGTGGCTTTAACAAATGCAAATTGAGTAACTGATATGCAACTGTAACGCGTACCAGACGGGAGACGGTAGACACTCCAAAACCTTAGTCAAAAGGAAATCATAAGTCCAAAAGTAACTGCCACAAACATGGAAAATTTCATAACTTTTCATAATTGCAACCAGATAAAAGAGAGATGAAGATAAATACAAGAGAGCCAAAGAGAGACTGGGCTAACAGCTGAGCAGCAGCTTGTTTGTCTGTTTTTTTTTGTGTAAGGTGTTGTTGTTTTTTTACACACAGTTACACACACGCACACCCGTAGACACCCATGCATAAGTAAGTAGGCTCGTCCGGCACCCTCCACTTGACCACATTGCCTCACTTTCACTTGTCTTTGGCTTCTTTTGCTTCCGCACGAAACTTGGTCAAAATGCAAAGCAAACTTGGCCGCCAAGTTTACACAGTGCGAAGAGAGCTTTTTTCTTTTCTTTTTTCTTCTTTTTGCTGTAGTTTTACAATAAAATTTTGTCATCCTCTCTTTGGTTTAGTTATGTTATTTTTTTTGTATGTCCGCTGCGCTTTGGCGGCTCGAAGCGGCTCCAAGTCGCTTCAGTCACTCAAAGACCTGAAGCGGACCAAGTTGTTGCTTCGGCTTCACTTTCGATAGTTTAAATATATATATATAGAGAGAGCATACAATATGAATCTGCGTTACATTTGCACACTGTCATTGCTGCCCACACTCTATGTGCTGCTTGTCCTGCTGCTGGAGTATGTGGAGGAGGGTCTCGCCCAGAATCCGGACCCGTTGTTTGAGCTTCCCGTGCAGCTTGTCGGTTTTCCGGTGATTGTCCTCTCCGTGCGTCTCTCGCAGTTTGCCAAAAAGCTGGCCTACTCCCTCAATCCAAGTAAGTCCCCAAGTCCACCCTTTGTCTTTGGTGTGAAAGTGCAACTGCCGCCTTGTGGCATGATTCATTGAATATTAACCGTTTAATTTCTTTTTGTTAAGTGAAAGTCAAAATTTGTGCATAAATTAATGATTTGGCGTTGTTAAATATGGTTTCTGTGTGTTACGAAATCTCAGTGGACAATATAAATGAAAATATTAAATTAATAAATTTATTGAAATGCTCTTTAAAAAAAGCTAACGGTTTCTTAAACATACAACAACAAAAGCGTTTATATAAAAGCAGTGGACACTGTTATTCATTCTGATCAAGATTACTTTATACTTTGTGCAGTGACTTTAGGAAAAGTATATTTATTAAAAACTATTAGCTTATTTTGTTAAGAAATCCCAAGGAGAATACCCAAACCTCGCATTCAAGCCGGACCTTTCAAATTTCAGTCGTTAGGAAAAGTCATTGAGCCAACTTCTTGTGAGTTCGTAAATTAATTTAAAAATAATCTTTCGATTAAAATACATTAAATATAATGTTTAAAATAATTAAAAATAAAAAACTTAAAAGAAAGAGCGATTAGTTTAGACACGCCAATAATAATGCTAACCTCTAAATTTTTGGCTTGAAATATTAGTTTCTTAAACAGATTTTAATCATGATTATATATTTTTCACGGTTGTCTTCAATTCTATTAAAAAATTGTTTATTAAAAATTTTTTATTATTGTCTAAAATAAATATTTTTCTTAAGATATTAGTTTAAGGTAGTTATTTTAACTGTGATTAATTATATGGGTTGCTCCGATCTGTTCACTTCCTTCGAATAAAGAGCAGATATGTACAAAGTTGAATCAAGATAGATGTAATGGACATAGCTATATCGACTGATCCAGAATATATTAACAATATTAAATATAATATTAAATGTGTTGCTAACTAAATTAAAATAAAATACTTTTGCAAGCATTTATACGCTTGCAGGAGTATTTTAATTTTGTTATTTAAATAAGTAAAATGAATATAAATTTACGCACAAATTATGACATTTATTATTTAACTGCCTAACTTACTAACATTTGTTGTCTTACAACATTTGTTGACAAAGCCAAGTTTCCCAGTTGACTCTCGCCGCAACTTGGTAGTCATCGCATCGCTGAAAACCAGACCCAAACCCAAATGTGTGACAAAAAAGGCGGGCGAGCGGCTCAAATACCAGAGGCTGACTTGCTGGCTGGTTGATTGGCCGCTTGGCCGCTGGCGAGTTGGCTAGCTTCGTGCACGTCCACTTAGCCAGACCAAAATGGGGTCAAGGCTGGCAACGCCACAGCTGAAGTCAGCCAAGTGTGTGTTAGCCGGAATATTTTACAGTCAGACGTGTAGCTAAATTGTGAGTTGAATTGCTGCCAATTTTTTTTTTTTTTTTGGGCAAAACCATTACTAAGTGACTGATGACAAGCAATGATGAGTGGCAACAGCAACAAAAATACCAAAGCTACACTCATAAAAAGAATCGCCTTACTTATGGCTCCAATGTTTAGTCAACAATTCTTTTTAAAAACAATGGTTTTTTTATTTTAAATTTCAATGGGAAAATATGAGTTGTTTTCTATGCTTTATTGAGAAATGTTATTTTTTTTTTGTACTTGCATTATTATTAAACATATTTTGTTACTTCACCTATGCAGTTAATTTCATTAATTGTTTCCGATTTTTTACTCAATATTTATATTAATAATAGATAATTTTGAAATAAAATTTAAGAAATAGTATGGAGTATGCAGGCGATTTTTTTCTAAGTGCACTCATTTGGCTGAGCTGCACTCTCAACTCTGCTTGCAAACTTGTGCAATCAGACACGCAGCAGACGCTGGCAAACTTTGGCATTCCCATTTGCTGGCACTTTGACTAATTTCACGTTCTATAAGCAAAGAGCCAACTCCTAAGTACGACTATAAAACTTCTCCATTTCGCCACTCTTTGCAGATACGTACCGTTCGAGGAGTAAACGTGACGCAGCCCATCCGCTGGCCCTCGACGCCGAACTGGCCCAGAAGCAGATCCAGCTTGAGTTCGGGCTGAAGGCTTGCATCCTCGAGGAGCCTTGCCGCGTGCACGCCTCCCGTTCAGCCAGTCAACGGCATCCTGGCAACAAGGGCAAGGCTGCCCCACATGCACCCTGGTCGGAAGTCTTGAGGTAGGTCAAACTCTTGGCTCCCAGCGAACTAACCACTTGTAAATAGAATATGCTTCATGTTGGTGATGGTGATTTTTTAACTGAAGTTATTTTCTAAATGGCGAGATTCTGTTCCATACTAGTCCCACTATTGATTGATCATAGCAGTCAGTAAAAAATAATCGAGGAGAATTTCGAACAATCAGGCATAATTTACATATATTTAGTTTAATTAAAATGCCAAATATTAGCTTTGTATTCAGAAAGAGTTTAGTTTATAAATATATATTTTCATTAAAAACCAGTTAATCTACAAAATCTTTCATCATAATTTGATCAATTCTTATTCAAATATATTTTTTAGTCATAGGTAAGTGAATTAAGTACTAAATGAATTGAATCTTCGAAGAAACTTTAAAAGTCAATTGATATTAAAATATTATCATTTGGTAAATTAATAATACGTTGCTCTTCAGAATTAAAATGCAAAGAGTATCTGGAGTGCGGCTATGAATGAACTTGATTAATTTTCTTAGTTATTTTTTGTTCGAGTGAAACACTGAGTTTATGGCTTCCCAACTGGCAAGTAACAACAGACAGTAACAACTTGAACTTTTCTCTCTTCCCTCTCCTCATTCCTTCTCTTTCTCTGTCTCATTTGGGATGCCCGTGGCTGACGTTCTCTCCCATTTGAAGCATCTTAAATTGCATTTGTTATTGGTACATTGCAATTTGGCGCTGCTGTTGCTGTTGTTGTTGTTGTTGTTGTCATTTGGCAAATGAATGACTTGTTTTTGGCTCAAAATGTTTTCCAATCAATTTTTATTATTGCCTGTATTCCTCTATTGCCCTGTGCTGTACCCGTGCTGTACCATCTTCGGTTCACTGTCATTGTCATTGGCAATGCTAACTCATCTGCGCATAATTCAGTGTCCCTTCCCCCGTTCTCGCAGTCTGCCGTTGAATCCACGTACTGGCTACTCCCAAAGCTTAAATGTGCATGTCATTGGCTTTGGATTTCAATTTGTAAGTTTACATAAATTTCAGAGTTCCTAATGAGTTAGTTGCCCTTACTGCATTCGCTATTGTCATGTTAATGCTATGCAACTTGTTGTTGCACGACGCTTTTTAACTTGAGGAAATTATTCTTTTCCGCACTGGTTTTTATTTGCTTCTGTCTTCTTTTATCTTCGCATTTTAAAGACCCGACGGGCTGTGCTCTGATTCATAATTAATTCTTTTTGCTTCTCTTATTACAAATACCAAAATAATAAAGGAAGTCTTCAAGTTTCGGACTGACTGCTGGTTGGTTATCCGAGATAGTAAATACTTGCCGATATCTGCAGTTGCCAACTCTTTTAAATATTTAATACTTGTTTATTTCTGGCAAACAAAAGATTGTTTAAAAAGCTTTTGCATAGAAATCTATGGCATACGTGTCGTATGCGCAACATTTGGCATTCATAGTTTCGGCCATTGTTGTAAATTTCATTTAATATTGTGTCATATCGCACTCGCCTCAGCCCCGAATATGTTGCACATGCATCTGACATTTTCACACTTAACATGCTAAATTTTCAACACTCAAAGTTTCTTTGGTCTCTGACCAGACCCAGACCCAGACCCAAACCCAGACCCCTGGCAGCCATCCTGGCAAGACCCAAATGCTATGCCCCAACGTGTCAAGAGCAAATATTCAAAATTATTTTTGAAATGTGCTCAACGTCTGTCGTTTGTCGGTTTGTCCCTCCATGTCCCCCTCCACCTCTGCCTCTGCCTCTGCCTTCACCTCCCTTGTTGTTTGTTTAGTTTTGCGTTGCGCTGCAAATGTAATTGGCATTAGAAGTTTTGTACGTTTGCCCACGACGTGTTTTGTAATAATAAAATATGATTAAAGTTTTTGATTAAATTTATGCAAGCACACAGCGGGGAACGCTTTCAGCTCAGTTTCTCCCTCTCTCAGTTTCTCACTTTCTCAGTTTCACAGTTTGTGCATTGGTCAGTTATATTTTTGATGCTGTTGCACCTTTTTTGCCTGCCACTTTCATCTCCCCTTATCTGTGCCGGTGGCACTGCAGATGTGTTTGTTACCGAGTTGATTAAATTATCCCATGGCAGACGTGTGAAATTTGAGTGTGTGTCTGCTGACCAAAGGATCGCACAACAAAGTAATCAGCAAACAAATTTTGCTGCACTTGGATATGCTTGATAGCTGAAGATGTGTGAGAAATATAATCACAATAAAAGAAAAATATATTTATTTAAAACAGACCTTTGTTCAAAAAATCACATATGCTTATCAAATTAATTAAATTGCCTGAATGAATTTCTTCAAAAGTGTTTTTCATTTTTTTTTTTACATTTAGTGCTGCAACTAAAAAGACTTGATTTCCATTTGCGAATTACTTTTGTTGCAGGTATTTTGTGTTTGCATTTTTGCTTACATTTACTTTTTCACTAAAATATGTACAAATATTTTTGTGCTCAAGCAATTTTTATGGTGGTTTTTAATTGTTAAGTACAGTTGCGTACAAATAATATCACCACTTTCAAAATGAAATGTTTTCAATGGTGTCAATAAAGTTTGTAAGTTTAGGGAACTTATAAATACGTTATTAGAAGTTAAAAAAAGTAAAAAAAAACTTTAATGTTATTCCCAGTTTTTAACTTATTTAATAAATAATAATAAAGTTGATTATATATAATAATAAATAGTATAGTTGCACTATTTTGAATGGGTACATAAATAATAAATCGATATATATATATATATATATTTATATATATATATTGTTTAATATTCCGTCTATAAATTAAAGTTAGTACTGCTACTTTTCTTTAAATAAATTTATTTAAAATGTATATATATAATTTAGGGGGAATGAACAACATGATAAACATTATATAAAAATAAAATTTTATCAAAGTAAAAAAACAATCGAATTATTTTTTAATCATAAAAATGCTAGTGACGCAATTATTTTTTTGCATCTGTATTTGGATAGGTTTAATTAAAGGGGTATCACAATATACAATCTGAGTAACAAAAATCCATATTCATAATGCAACACAAGTCTCTAACATGTCATTCACTTCAACCCATACCGAGAAACCTGTGAGTCTTGGTGCTGCCCCAAAAGGCATCTCAACCCACTTGCTGCAGGCTGCAAGGGTGAAGCGCAAATTACTTTGGTTTTAATATGGTCCTGGAGCAGGACATGGATTGGGTTTTGGTGGTGGAGCCTTGTGTATTTTACTCGCTACTTATAAGTAATTATTTTCGTAATCCGCTTTCGTTGCCGACTATTGTGCCCGATGATGATGATGATGATGATGATAATGGCTGACTGAAAACAACTCCTCTGTGCAAACATGCCACATGCCACTCAGGAACTACAAAGTGCAATCAACCGGAGGCATGAAACAATGGTATCTGCTCTCGCTCTTCATCGGCGACGCTGTGCGGGATGTGCAGCTCTGCAAGCACCTGGCGAAAAGGATGCCGTGTCCAGGCGCTGGACCACTGCCGCCTCCGCAACCACGCTAAGGACAATCTAGCACTCCAAATATGGGCGGGCTTTCGTTTTTCTTTTTTATCCGCAGAGGGGCTCTGCATCAGTCAATTGCATGGACATCTTTGTTACATACTGTCCAAATCCAACTCCATCTCCAACTCCATCTCCAACTCTGACTCCAACTACGTCTTTCTTCACTCTTCATCAATTCGGACTGTTAGTTGTTGTTAAGGGTTATTATTTAAACGACAGACAACATAGGCTTAGACTTAAGTAAAAATGTATGAAGAATAAGCAAATAAATCAACAAACAAAAATCAACCGAAAATTCTATCTGCATATGCTGTGGCATGCCTCCGCTTTTAAGAGCACAACCTCCCTCCATCGGAGTCCGGTTCGAACTGCTGCTCGGACAATGCATTTTAAACACCACATCACACAGGCACACACACACACACACACACACACACATTTCAGTTGCCAGCCATTATTCTCGGTTGCAGGCAAAAAGTGATACGCCAAAAAGCGTGCAACGTGCAACAGGAAAAAAACGGTTGCATACTTTTCAGCGGCGCACACAAATTGTTGACGCAAGGCATTAAGCCACAGACCTCTTCTGAATACCCTTTAAACTTGCTGAGGTGATTTGATAAACTTGAACATTAAAGAAATGAAATAAAGTCATTGAGTAAAAAATAGAATATGTCAGATTATTGCAAAATATAAATAAAATTAGCTTAAGTTTAAAATTAATGCTGAAAAGATTTATTTATGCAATTTAATATATTGTTATTTATTATAAAAGTTGAGTCATTAAAAGGTATATATAAAATAATGGGACATGATACAAAATATGGCAGATCTTTTCAAATTAAATTAAATAAAATTAGTATTACAGCTTAAAAAGTAAAATTTAAATTAAGTTGTAGATAAATTTTGTACAAGTAATTTTCTGATTTCAGAATATTTAAGAGTCTACCATTTTCAGTTGTGTGGCAGCTCCACTGCTCGTTTTATTTGTGGCTCTCGTTTGTTTTGCTGCGCGTATTGCAACTACAGCTTTTGGTAAAATACACAACCCTAACCCTTACCCTTACCCCGGGCCGGGCCCCGCAAGGGGGAAACTCCGCCCAGCAGGCAGCGCTTTACTTTGCTATTTATTAACTCGTTGCATATGTTTGCAGGCACTGTTGAGAGTGGTGTAAATAAAGCGACACGACAGCGTCGCAGTGTAGACAGTGGCAACAACAACAACAACAACAACAACAAGCGCTACTTTGAGCTTTGGTGACGATGACAACTCTGCCGGCGCACAAAAATATGCTGCACTTTTTTGCACTTTGCATATTTGTGTGATTTGGCTGTGGCTCTCCGTGAATCCGGAATCAGAGTCGGAGTCGGAGTCTGGCAAAACGTTCCTCCCATTTGGATAAAGAAAAAAAAAAACGAATTTAAAATTGTGTGCGGGTTATTTTTTAGTTTTTTTTTTGTTGGTTGTTTGTTCCGCGTTTTATCACATTTAATTTTTCAAACGTATTCCCAGCGACGACGTCGTTTGTCTCTGGATTTATGTGTCATTTCTTTTGCATATTTCAGTTGATCGTTGAGCAGACAATGACAGTCGGATTAAAGATTTCTCGAATTGTGTTTCCTTTTTTATTTAAAAACGAATTTAATAAATATTTTAAAGCATTGAAGCGATAACAATTATGTACAGTACTAAAATTAATGGGAACTGCCTGGCGACTGTTAATAGTAATAGTTAATAGTGTATATATAAATATATATATATATTTATATGCTAGATATACCTAAGAAAATTCAACCGCTTCCCAGATACACTTTGCGTCCATCGGGCTTAACATAATACTCCGTCACGCCCTTTGAGTTGGTCACATAAATATTCTTGTCATCCTCGAGCTTGGGTCTCCTCGTTGAGGTGGTCTGGTAGGCGCTGCTATATCGATTATCGCTAATGTAGTTCGCATTGGGATAGTCGTAGTAGGGATTGTAGCTGGGCGTGTCATTCGACTCGGAAAATCGCACGGTATTCCCCGGCATGTATTCCCCATGGTTCATAAAACTGTGCTGGGCACTCGTCTGATAGTCTGTGGATGTCTTCTCCAGGCGGTAATAGGAACT
The DNA here is from genome assembly GCA_035042365.1 of Drosophila dives. Taxonomy (NCBI): domain Eukaryota; kingdom Metazoa; phylum Arthropoda; class Insecta; order Diptera; family Drosophilidae; genus Drosophila; species Drosophila dives. The sequence goes on along the minus strand of JAWNLJ010000133.1, from coordinate 1,338,637 downwards.
GGGTCGATGCTCATCGCTGACCACAAGGCGCTGCTCCTTCTGCTCCCTCAGAGTATTGTAGTCGAATGTAGGTGCATAGGTGGGGCGATTGAGGATCTTGCCACGGCGTATGTGTCGCTCGTAGTGATCGGGAAAGAGGACGCGGGCACCGCGTTGGGGTGGAGCTGATCCCTCATAGACAGCATTCGGTGGTGCATGCTGTTTCCTTTGCTCTTCTCTCAATCTTGCCTCTCTGACTCGCTCCTCTCTCAATTGTTCTTCTCTCGCAATTAGCTGTTCTTCTCTAAGCGATTCTTCCCTCAATTGTTCATCCCTCAACCGATCTGCTTCTTCGGGTATGGGCTCTTCTCGCAGACGTTCATCACCCAACTCGTCGAGGTGCTCATTGGTGTCCTTGAACACAATGCGCTTGCCACGCCTCTTTTCCACACCATAATCATCGAGGGCCAATCCATTTGGCAGCACAGCTGCCCATCCCTCAGTCAGTTGTTGTCTTTTGGCCTCGTCTTGGTCCAGGGGAAATCTCAATTTGCGCTGAGCTGCAGCGCGATTGAATTCATAGATAACTTTGCTCTGGCTGTCATTCTGATCTTCCGGAAATCGCACAGCTCCATTGTCATTGTCATTGTCGCTGTTGTGTTCCTCGCTCTCTATATTCTTGAAGTGCAGTACTCGACCCTCACCAGCATCTTCGGGGAATTGCAGCACACCTATCAACTCGGTGTGGGCCTGGGCTGCCTCCGCCTCGTCATCGTCTTGAAACCTGACTGGTGTCTGTGTGTCCAAGTCGTCTTCCTCATCGTGAAAATCCAGGGGCATCAAGCGGCCATTATCCGTTTGAATGCTGCGTTTAATTTCCGTTGGCAACAGACTCCTTCGCCGCCTCCTCCTTTGATACTCGACCCCATTCAAATACTCGGACAGCACTTGGGTAAAGAAGCTGCCAATGCCACTTGCGATGTCCGTGCTCGGTCTTTGCGTCGGTCGTGCCACTGGTCGTGGCGTTGTACGCGACACCTGCCCCAGTCCCTGTCCCTGTCCGCCGCCAGTCAGCGCTGAGAGTATGCTGAACAATGAGCTGCTGCCAGAATCCCCAGATTGTTGTGCCAGAGTTGCCGGTTGCTCTTCCGGTTCGCTGAAGAACTTAAAGAATCCGCCGCGATGATTGTTCAGATAGTGAATGATTTCCATCTATTTTTAAAAGCCAGACAGTTTCAAGTTTTTAATAATCATTAAACAGCGCTGATTGGTTTGCCAACAGACGGCTTACCTCATTCTTTGGACATTGCTCGTAGGTTTGGATGCAGCTCCGTTCGCCGCCGCTAATTCCGAGCAGCGCAGCTCGTCCATAAATCAGAGCAGGTGAGGCGACTGGGAACCCAGCGAGGAAGCTGTTTATAATGAATTGAATACAAAAATGACCAGATTAGAAATACTTTTAAAGAATGCACAAATTAAGTATGTACTTAAATATTTTGAAATAATGAACTTAAAAGAGGCAAATCAGAAAGAATTTGTATTTGTAAACCTTAGTTCAAATTTAGCTTAATTTTTTTTAAATATGTGCAATATTTTACAGCTACTTTGTTGTCTTTATCTTTTACTAAGTTAAACCTAATATTTAAATATTTAATTTTAATTGGCCGTTTTGCTAATTAGTGTGGCAGGAAAAGTCTAAAATAATAAATGCAGTGCATGAACACCTAATAATAATATTATTATTATTTAATTCTTTTTTCTTTAAAATAATTCCTTATAAAACTCATTGTATTTGGTGAGCAGTCAGCGGGATCTGATTTATATAGCTGACCAAAAAACTATCTACCTTTAAACCTATTTTATTTTAACTTTTCCACTAACTTAACTTGTATTTCTTAATATATTTAATGAGTAATATTTATACTTATTTATATTCGTACACATCTGTCGTGCAGCTTTCCACCTTAAATTCAAACCCACTAATTATTATAAGTCTCTTTAGCTAACCAATGATACCAAACTGCCTTTTAGACTTAATTGAGTAAAAGCCCATTCGAAGCGAGCGAGAAGCGAGAAGCCAAACAATATCAATTTACAGACAAACTGCTTCAGACACACAGCCGACCAACCCTTCCACGCTTGCCCCTTCCACCTTGCCACCTCCCACAACACTGTGCAACTCTGTAGAGCGTGCCTCAATTCAAAGAACAATCAATATATTTGGCCGTGGCCAGATCGACTTGCATAATGAAGTCTAATCCCAGTTAACGCTTGCTTGAAATTAGACGGGCTCGTTGCCAGTTGCCAGTTGCCAGTTGCCAGTTTTGGCTAGTTGGGGGTATGTAAATTTAATAATATTTACTTACAAGTAAAGCCCCTTGCCTCATTATTCCGAATGGTAAATATGGCAGCTATGGTACACTCAGAGAAAATATCTTTATTAAAGTCTGCTGTTCTGTTTTAAAACATTTTGGAATATTCTGTTAAAAACAATGTTGCAATATTTTTAATGTAACATTTCAGCTTTAATCCATTCTTTTCAAAACAAAACCCAAAATTTATAAATATTTTGTACTTTAGACAAGATTTTTCTTTTCTTAATCTTCGAATATTTGTATTATATATATTTAAAGCACTTCTTCCAGTGTTCAGAAAACGCGTTATAAAAGTTGCAAAAAAATAATAGTACCACTTCGACATTTTGCTTTCGAATGAAAAAAACACAAATTGATTATTTTTAGATATTTTCAGATGTAGGAATATATGGTTCAGTATTCCCCTAATTAATAATAATAACTGTAATTTAGTTCTTCTAGAAATATTTTAAGTATTATTATTATTATTTTGAAAATTTTAATAAATATTTTACAATTATTTATTACAATTTTTAAATTTAATTGTATTATCTAAGAGGAATAAAAATTGGCAAAAATAAATGTGCACTTAATTGAAATCATTTATATATTTAGGATTTTCCTTGTAATAAGTGTGTTAATCTTTTATTTGTTAAATTTATTTCATTTCGTTAATATTTATTTTTAAATTTGCTCAAATTTAAAAACGGTGCATAAAATATTTCTAGCTCACTTTTTTAACGAGTCTTTTTGCACTTGTAAAAACGCTTTCCAAAGATTTTCTTAATTTACACATTTCAAAAAGATAGTTTTGAAAACCTTTTTTGATCTAATTTTGTTCGCGATTCGTTTTTGAGCATATTTAAAAATAAAAAAGTTGTAAATTGTCGCTCAGTGTACTCACTTGGTTATGGCTGGAGATGTAACAAAGCCCGGCAGTTGGCCACGTAACGTTTGACCGGCAATCATCTGGCAGAGCACCTTGGGCACACACTGCAAGTCATCGTTCCGTGCGATGTTCTCCAAGGCTCTAATGAGCTGTGTGTTGGGTGGTCGGCTGTGTTGTTGTTGTTGTGTGTGTTGTTGTGCGCCTGTGAAAGCGCCAAAGAGGCTGCCCAATGGACTGCTGGAGGTGGACGCAGCGCCACCACCCAAGAGTAGGTTTGTAAATTGTGGCGCATAAAGCGAAGCCAAAGTGGCCAATCCACCAGACCCAAGACCAGACGAAGGCTGCTGCTGAGTTTGTTGCTGAGGAGGATGTTGCTGCTGGTGATAAGGTGGTCGATAGGCGGCTTGTGGAGCTGGACGATAGTTGAATTGTTGCTGTTGTTGTTGTTGTTGTTGCTTTTGTGGTGGTATCTCGCCAATCTGATACTGGTAGTAATTGTGACCAGGTCGCTGCTGCTGAGGCTCATACTGCTGCTGCTGCTGCTGCTGCTGCTGCTGATGCTGATGCTCATACTGATAGTGTGAGGGATTCGAGGGCGACTGGGAGTTGGAGTTGGAGATGGAGCTGAAGCTGGGGCTGGGGTGGCTGGCATAACTTGGCTGTGGTCGCTGCACATAATTACCCAAGCCGTTTGCATAATTAGACGATGTGGCATATTGTGGTCTCTGTCCACTGATGTCCTGTCGCTGGTAAATCGGTCGTTGTAAATTCTGCTGTGGCTTGAAATTGGATGTGTGCTGTGAGGCATAACTGGGCGGCGGATAATCATGTGAATCGTATGAGATCTTCTTCGAACTGGGTGTTGTGGCAGGTGCCGCAGGTCGGCGATAGAATGCCGAGGGACTCTCATCGAAGACGTAGCCGGGACGCTTCAGATACACCTCTTCCTGGCGTGGTTGCTGTGGCGCATGGCTGCCAACGAGGAGGGACGATTGCACCGTATACGTCTGATCGTCTTGAGTGTAGCTGGGCGTTGGGGGCGTGGCTGTGTATCGATATGGATCTAGATAGCTGACCACGGGCGTTGTTGGTATTTGTGTACTGGCATAGCTGTGGAAGGTGTTTGCCTCGTTCGGAAAGGAGAACTGCTTGTCGGAGGCTGACTGCTGTTGCCGGAGGCTGGCCACTGTGCTGGGCACTTGGTGTTTGTAGTCGGGCTCTAGATAGCTGGGTGGATAACGCTGCTGGATTCCGTCATGCATCGCATCCGACGGAGTAAACTCCACCATTTGTGAAGGGCGAAATCCGCCGCTTGTCACCCGTGCAGAGATCTCCGCCTGCTCTCTGCCGCGGGGGCTCACTTCCAGTAGCGGCTCGGAGGGGAAAAAGTTTTTGAGCTTTGCGGAAATGTGTTTCTGCCTGTCGAAAAGTGGGCGTAAATTTGCATTTGCATTTGAGTTGAGTTCAATGATTGAATTTGCATAAATTAAACTGGAAGTGGACTCGACTCACTCTTCATTTCCGTCCGCATTTCTTATGCACGACACGTCGCCGACTAATGCGATAATTAGAAATGCAATTTTCCATAGCATACTTTGTGGCTGTTCTGCAAACTGCATTCTTCCAACTGTGGATGGGCGATATTGGAGTTGGTGTTGGTGGTGCTGTCGTTTTGTGTGGTGTCTCTAGGAATCAGTGGAAATCCCCAGCTAACGTCGGCAATTCATAAGCGTAAGCCACTTTTCGCACGTCGCCTGCAATAATAACATAAAAACTTGCTGTCACCTCTCTCTCCTTGACTACACTCAGAAAAAAGAACGGGCTAAATTCAGTAAACCTTGAAATCCTCTTTGTTAAACCTGTTTTTTAGTCATCATTTTTATCTAAAGCGTATTTTAAAGCGTTCTTTTATTATTATTATTATTACTTACATTAATATTAAACATTAATAATTTTAGACTTCACATTTACACAAACATTAAACATAGTCCATAAACTCATTTAACTTAATTTGAAATAAACTCGGCCTCAATATAAAACCCGAACTAGTAAATATATTTTTTTAAAATTATGGTTTGCATATCTACTTTTCAAAAATGTTGTTAAAAATTGAAATTATTTTTAAAAGTAGAAATAAATCGACATATATTTTGGAATGTGGTTCTATTTTTTTTTTTTAATTTTTTTGTAACAATTAGAAGTATTTTCGTTTTTTAGGGTAATAAACTAAAATTAAGGTTTTTTCTGAGTGTAGAAACTAAAAAAGATTGCGAATTTCTCTAGAGTCCTCGTGGCAAATTTCTCGCAACATTTGCACATAAATTTATAGATTTACCCCCGAAACGAAGAAAGTGGGGAATTTTGGGGAATGCAGCGCATTTGCATTCATATTAATGCAATTCTCACGTGCTCGTTGAGATCTCGACTGAGACTGAGACTGAGACTGCGACTGCGACGTCGTCGACGACGACGACAACTTGACATTTGTTTAATTCCATTTTTTATGATTGCGCCGTGTTTATGCAGCCGCATGCCGCATGCCGCATGCCACTACTAGAGTCGACTCGGCGCCGTAATCATCAGCTTTATTTCGACGATGACTACGCCGTATAATCATATCCATAATCTTTAGCTCTTTTGGGTGCTCAACTCAACTCAACTCGACTCTGTCTCAGTCTCAATCTTTGTTTGCTTCTTCGTTTTTTAACTTTTGTCTGCGATTTGAGTCCTGTGCTAAATTATTCATATTGTGACGTTTTATTTGTAGCCATTTGTTGCCACCAAGTGTTGGCAGGCCTTAAAAGTTTAATATGCATTCAGACTTGCGACTGTCCTTGATTTTTAATAGCTAAACTTGAGTTTGTAAGTGAAACAGTAGCCTGACAACATCTAAATACTCTTTTTACATCTATACCCTATACTTACAAAAATTTCGGCAAAAAATAAAAGGCTTTTTTCTTAAAAATTATTTTGAAATATAAGATAAAAAACGTTTTAAAATTTAGATAATATTTCTATAAGTAATTTTTAAGTTATATTATAATAATTTTCAAAATTAGACAAATATAATCTGAGGTTCTATAAAGGCTAAAGACCTGAAATTTTAAACATTGGTTCTCTTACACCTCATAAAGTAAAATGTATAAATTTGATCTAATTTTATCGATGACTGAAAACGGGATCGACAATTGATAGATTTCGATATCTGATTGAAAAGAAAAACCACAATTTGTAAAGCATATTTTTAAAATTCACGATTTACACTTGATAAATAATATGTCTTGGTATATTAAGGATTTTAACAAGACTGAATAAAAAACACACAAGAAGTGCAAAACGTATTTTTATATTTAATATGTTTAATTGCTAGAATCAGGGTATGTCTTCGTCGACTCCTGTCGAACATTCTACATTTGTGCAGTTATTTAATATAGAAGGAGTAAAATATGGCAGATATATGCTATTTGGTATCCATATAGCCATAAGAATAGGTCGATCGACGGACAGACAGTCGATTTAATTAGTGATGAGACATCATTAATATATCATATATATGGAGTCAGAGACGTATCTTTTAATGCTTTACACATGTCTCGAAAATATCATAAACAAAAGTTTAAGTAAATAAATAAATGTGTAAATGAATACTACAAACATTGATATAATTTCACTATATATAATTATGGGAATGAATTAAAAATTCATTAAATGTCATATATTTGTCAACATCGCGAATATCTTCACATTATCAACCGATATAAATTCGATTATTTGGCTTTTGAACTATTCGACTATTATTTTCCGCTTAGCAGTTATTTCCTTCATTAATCTTGCCAAACTGATTGTGGACTTGTCACCTTTTTCTGCCATAAATTTGTATGCACAAAGTGTGTCTTTTATTTTGTTTTTGGAACTCATTCGATTTGCATATAAATGAAGTCAAGGTTGTCTCTCTGAGAGGGATGACGCACAAATTGTTTGGAAATTTTCAAGCAGGTCTTAAAGTGGTTTTGGAAACATCTGGAAAACCAGCAAAAATTTATTATTTATGCTTGTTATAATAAAAAACGAAGCGACTATGCCAAATGCGTTGTGCTCGCATATAAAATTTAAATTTAATGCAATTACACACATACACACACACACATACACATGACTGACGGACTGACTAACTGGCGACAGACTTGCCACAGCAGCTGTAACTGTAATTGCCCCAAAATTTTATGGTCCAAGCAACGAGCGCAACTACGAGAAAATTGCATTTGCAGTTAGAACGGGCGACAGACGACAGAGGGCGCTGCACTAAAACAGGAAGACAGCCTGCAACGAGTCACGGGTGACATGGAGTACGGGACTTACAAGAAGAAGACGAGGGGACGACAGCAGGTGTTAGGATCACAAAATGCTTCGAGTACAACTCTGGCACAACATGCATCGAATTGGTCTAGGGTTCCACACACCCACACCTCCACACACCCCGTCAACTACACGAAACGACACTTTACGCTTGAGATGGGCTCCAATTTGAGGCTGAAGACGGAACACGGAACATGGAACACGCAAAACGTACGTGTTGTGCATTCTTTAGTGCAGCTGACAGCCGGCAGCTGGCAGTGTTGCTTAATTTCTATGAGTACGTCGAACTATGTCCCACCCCCACCTGTTGTCTGAGCGTCGATTTGTAGAATGACTCAGTTGTTTGTTTATTTATTTTGTATTTTTTTGGGTTAAGTTAATTTTTACGCAATGTTTAATGTTTTATATACTTGCACAACAACTCAAACGAGTCAAACTTTCTTTTAATTTTTTGGCTGGTTGAACTTAAAAATTGGTCGATTCGCATTATTTTTTGTCACAATTGCCACGCTTTGTTTAACACTTAACAACACCCAAATTGTTTAGCCCGCCTTTGATTTTGCACACTTTCGGCTTTTAATTCCACTTACTGACTGCACTTCTTCGTCTTCGTCGTGCTCGTATTTGTTCACTCGCGCACATAAAAAAGAAACCGAAGCACCGACAAAATCGAAACAAAACTTTTGTGCTTGGTTTTTGTTTTTTGATTTTTAGCATGCGCCGACGAGACGTCTTTCCGGCTTTGAGTGCAGCGATCGTTTGACACGCGACGCCGGTGCTGAGCATGCGCCAAGTCCAAGTCGTGTCTTGAGCCGAACCTCAGAGTCGGGCCTTTAACTGGCTTAACGAGGAGGAGCATAGGTAAAACGGGTGAGGGGCGAGGGTGATAGTGGTGTGCTTCGTTGCGGAGAGTGAAAAAGTTACCGAAACGATGAAATTAAAGCTGCCAACAATGAAGTTACACAAAAAAAAGAAATGGAGAAAGAGCCAAACCAAAGGAGAGAGGTAATTGAGTAATTGCATTGCAGTGCACAGAGAGTAGATAGCTAGGAGATGACGAAAATTAATTTAAATGTAAAGAGAGGTATTAAGTGGGTGAGGACGAAAACATCTTGCCTTTGCCTTGACTGCTAATAATGGTTTACTCAACACCTCAAATTTAATGTACAAATTATGTTAAAATAAGGGGTAATTCATAATGGAAAACGTAAAAACCGATGATTCATATGTCAGGCTGTCTTTCTGGCTCTCAAACGAAACCTTTTTTTCGATGCCCTCGGAGTTAGAGACTTGAAAACGAGGAATTTAAACATTAAACAAAACTACGTCAGATAAAGTGTTAAGGTAAATGATGTACCACGTTAATCGATATACAATCGATCATTTTACAAATGAGGTAGAGAACACAGATTTAAAAAGTATGTTTAAAGTGAGGTAACCAACAAGGTGTAAAATATTTTTAAAAGATTTAGTAAAGAACAATTAAAAATACGAAACATTATGTTTTTATTAAGAAAAAAAATCCTTATCAAAATAAAAATTTTGTTTGATATTTTAAAGATTTCTTTAGAAAGGAAATATATACATATAGAAAATATTTCAATATTTGTTTACTAAGGAAAGAAATTAAAAAAAAATTTGTAAAAATAATGTGTAAAATTGGGTGTTTTTTTTAGGTTTAATTCAGTAAGCAAAGCAATCTATAAAAATGGGAAGCATTTGGGTTTTTCAAATCAAATAAATTTTATTTAATTAAAAAAATGTAAATGAATACAAAAGCTGATTACCATTCAAAGTTATTTCCCAGATAGGGTTCGTTGTTAGATGTGATAACTTGAATAGAGTTCGTTCAACCCGATGTGAGTACATGCTTCAATTAAGATCACACAGAGTTGCATTTCAAGTTGATCAATCAGTTGTTACACATTTGGCATAAGTCTCATAAGTAGCCAGGCGAGTAATTGTACAATACTCGCAGCGAATCTGGGTGCCACCGATTCAGTTAGCCTGCGAAATGGCTTAATTATAATTAGCCAAGAGCTGCGGCCAACAAGCAGCCAGCAGCAAGCAGCAAGCAAATTAGTCACTAAAGCAAATCGTCGCTCGAAGAGTGAAAGTTGAAGCCGGGCTGAAGCTGAATGAGCAGCCAGCCAACTACTTGACTCCGCGGAGATGCCAGAAGACGGCTAACAAGACAAAACGGTGGCATTTACGAGCAGCAGCAAACTTAAGCGACATTGAGTAATTTTCTAGTCTACACTCGAAAAAAAATCCACATATATTAAAAATCAATTTATTACGAAAAAAATATCGGAATATATTATATATAAATAAATTAATTAAATTTACAAGCTCTGCTTTAATATAAGAGTTTAGCCGGCCTATTTACCCAAATTAAATATATTAATATAAAAAATATATAAAGTGTTATTGTATATGTGAAATCTAAAAAAAGAAAGTTTAATATTAATATAAATAATAGAATAACTTATATTAAAATTCGTCAATATACACAAAAAATTTTATAAAAATTCACGATGAAAGTTAGAAATGAAAACCAAAGTTTTTAGAAAGTCATAATCCATAATTTTATAAATTTTAATTCCTTATTAAGTATTGAAAGAAATTCGATTGATTAAAATGTATGTCCATTTTTTTCTGAGTGTAGTCAGAGATCCCAAAGACCCCAGAGCGTCCCCCACGCTGCTTTCTTTTCCAAAGCAGTCGAGTTTAAAAGCAACGTAATAATAATTTACACTTTTTATTTTTTGTTTTTCCTATTGACTTTGAAGCTGAGCTGTGAGGTAACCAAAAGCAGCAGTTGGCTCTTGGCTCTTGACTCGTTTTGACGGTCATATTGAAAGCGATACCGAAATCTCGAGATTGTGGGTTGTTCCACTGACGTCTTTCCTTTCATGAGCCAAACGTGGCTGGTTGGCTTGGCTTGTCTTGTTGCCAATTTCGAATCTATGCCATTGCCTGTCATTCAATTAGACGCTTTAAAATTTATGAGTATTCCCTTGCAGAGGTTATTATGATTCTCCCACAAAGTGTGTAGCAAAATGAATGAGATATCTCAGCTCATGCGAAGGTTAAAAATTTTATTTTATTTGTTTAAAATAAAACTCATATCATTTGTTGTCTTAGATTGAAAACGCAACATTTTCATTCAATTAAAATTTGTAGTTGCACCAAAAAATATTTCATTTTAAATTATAGTCAGCATTTAAGTTGAAAATTCCGGAATACTATTTCCCAAATATTACTCAACAGATTAAAATTAATTTAAATTAAATAAAAAGGTTTATTATATTATTTTTATGTTAGGAAGGAAAAAAGTCGGTTAAAACCCGAGTTCTACTTATTAATTTTTGGTTTTCAATAATGAAATGTGAATACTAATTAAATAATAAAATCCATCTACTCTGTATATAAAGGGTATTTTTTCCTCGACGTGCCAAAAGTTGTTGATTTTTTTGTTTATTGTTTTTGTTACCGTTTTGAGTTGGCTTTTAATTTGTTTACACACTTTTCATAGTTTGTTTTGGTTTTGCTGTATTTCGTTTTTGGGAAGTTTCGCAAAGTCAAAGTCGAGTCAGTGGGACCACATTGATCCATCATAGGCCATCAGACTCAGGCATCCGCCTATGAGTGATTGAACTATGGAGGTCATAAATTGGGTACGGCTCATTGCTCATTGCATATTATGTAAATAAACATGTAAATGTTTGAGTACATAATTAAAAATTCGATTATTATTAAGGAATCAAAATACCAAATTTAAATGTAATATTTTATTCTCATTTTAGTGTAATTGAGGAAAATGCGTCTCAAGGATTATCCCGAAATTATTTTGGATGATATACCAAAGCTCTATGAGAGCCACATTAAGGTATTCATAACGCATCTCTATGGCTTGGAAGAGAAAGTTGGGAGACTGCCCAAGAAGTTCTGCAAGATGTATACACTGCAACCAATTGCAACTCAGTTGCTTCAGTATTTGCGTTCCCGTTCGGCCAAAATTTCGGAGAAGGATTTTCACATAGTCAAGGATTCGGAATCATTTACGGTGCGTCTCAGCGATGGCAAACGGCTGGAGATGATGTTCTGTGCTGGCAATGAGCTGAATAATGCTCTAATGCTGCTAATCCGTAGACTGCATGGAGGAAAATTGCTCTACTACTATTCGGCAGTGCAGCAGGATGATCTCTGTAAGCTGATGGGCAATCCCAGCTACCAGGAATGGATAGCACAGGGCACCGAAGTGCTCTTCCTAAACCTTCAGGCTGTGGATCAGACATTTAAGCATATTGATTTCGAAGAAATAGCCAAAACAATCACAAAAAAAGGCGAGGATTTAAATAGGCAAATTGTGCTCCAGGTTCCCCTCCTTGGCTATGAGTATCTTATTCGAAGACTCGCCCAAACTGCGGCACTTTACGGTCACATCAGTCTCAAGGGTAATTATCTGGAGAGCTATAGGATTCTGAGTCCGGATCTGCGGCACTTTGAGCAGCCAGGCTACAAGGTGACTGTCCTTGTGGGGTGTCCTTGCGATGGAGCTTATAGGATATATCCACTGGAGAAGCTTCAGTGGTCCCCAGTGCCAAATCGGATTAATCTCATCCAGCTTTGCAGCCTGCTCCGTCCGTTGCATATTCACGGAATTGTCACCTTCCATGCCAATGGAATTGTGCCACCAGCTCCGCTGTATTTGAAACGCTTCCGTTTCCGCTATTCGCCCCGAAGTGTTGCACCGGAAATGGAAGCTCATGTGCCAGAAACCCAGCTAATTGAATTACCTGCTGAGGCCCCATTGGAGCAAATATCTCCAGCCAAATCTCAACAAGAAAACACATCTCCTCGTGAGGGTCCTATTATGTTGTCCAAGCAGAGGAAGCTTGTCTATGTTGATGACGACGACGATGATGATGAGGATCTTTAAGAATTTACTAATATTTATTTATATTCTATTTAATATTAATTTGTATTTTTCATAATTAACACTTTCACATTTATTGCTGTTATCAATTCTTTAAACAAAACTTTATTTGCCAAACTATTTTTCTTTATTTTCTTTATTATTAATTTTAATTTTTATTTTATTTTACATTACATATTTTTAAACGCTAGAAAATATTCAATATTTGTACAAACCTAACATTTAGTTACAATTCCAATTAATTTTGATTATATTTTAACGAACTCTAAATTTAATATTTTTTAATACCATTAAAATACTTATCATTTATTTATTTTAGTTGAAGTGAATTTCTGTCTGGGCACTTGTTAAATTTGAACTTTGATTTCGCTTTGTGAAATCTCTCAGCGCACTTCAGGCTGCTAGTCATTCAATTCATTCATTTTACTATTTGAATAGAAATGCGAATATGAAAATGAGCACTGGGCATAAACCATAAACCAGTTAATGAAGAGTCCAACTGGCGCATTTAATATTAATATCGGGTTCCGACTGAAGCCGGCTTCATGTTTGCGTAAAAAAGGTTGTTAAAATTATTATGAAATGCCTGTTGGCATGCAAGGAGCCAAAACCCCACATGCCACATCCCACCCCCATCCCCCATCCACCATCCCTGTGTGGCATGCCCTATCACAACCGGGTGGACAAATGACCACTTATCAACGTGTAATGAAATATGGCACATGTGTGCCCCATCTACACTCAAAAAAAAGTTGACTTGTATTTTAGTATATCGACATATTTTTGAGGCCAATTGAGAATTTTCGTCTTCTAAAAACGACAGTTTGCATTATTAAAACTCGGAGTGCATTTTTCTAAATTTAATTAAAAATGTGTCGAATATCCAGGGTGTTTTTTTCATTAAAGAATTCATATATATCTTTTATATTTTATGTTGCTTATATTATTATTAGACATCAGTATTTTTAGACGCAAACATGTAACATATTTTTGTTTATTTAATAATAGAAAACATTTATTAAAAAATTAAAATTTCATTAGAATTGTCAACAAAAAGTAATCATTTCTAGATTGGCAATTCGCTAATATTTTTGTCTGAGTGTAGTATTTAGATATGTAAGTATTTATGTATGAAAGGCATCCTTTTTGGCATCAGTCGCAGTAGTTGGCGCCTTTGTCCAGTTGGAAGCCTTTTGTCGTGTTCTGGCATGTTATATGAATTATGTTGATGGCCAGAATGATGACACAGGATAGTGCAGTCTCTGTATGAAATTTGGGGGTGGGTGTGTGTGTGTGTGTCTCTGTCTCATTTATTACATTTTGGCTTTTTGACAGATTGCTAAGCGTAGTAACCGTTTCCGCACTAATTTCCGTGTCCAGCAACTATTCCGACATCGTTGTCGTTGTCGTTGTCGTCCTCGTTATCGTTCCACTCCTACTCATCAAGATGAGCTTCTGCATCAGCATCAGCATCATCCGCATCCGCATCGTCATCGTCATCTTCTGGCGTATTAAAAGCCAAAAGCAAATTACTCATCACATCAACGGTCAGATGCGATGCTTTTTATGTATGCCCTACACAGGGATTTTAATAAATCGTTTTGTCCAAGTTTTTGCTCCCTCAGTTTGGCTGCCTTTGCGCTGCTTTTATTAGTTTGTCAATAAAGTGGCAAAAGACGTTGATTATGATCGCTATTGGTCCTGGTCCGCGTTGCCTTATGAGTTTTGCTTATGACCCGCAGGCTGAGTCCCTTTTAGGCTTCAGCAGACACACGAGTATCCTTTACTCCTTACTGTAGTCCTCAAAAGATGCTCAGACTCCAAAGTTAAAGTCAGAATTGACACAACTTTAAACGGATCTGCTTTTTGAAGAGTAGCTAAAATACTTGTGGCAAAATTGCTGCATAGAACATGGTGTGGTGGTTAGAGGGGCGAAGGAAGGAAAGACAAGTTTCTTGCATTTACTTGCCCCCAGTGTGCACTTTGTAATGAATTTTTAATGCATTTGCAGCATGCAGCAGTGCATTTTGCAACATATCCGTGTCTCTACTTAGCTGAAGGGCGCTTTTGGCTTTTATCCAGCGTGTAACGAAATTAATTTTTTGCTACTTTATGCTGAAAGCCAATTAGCTGGCATTACACACACTTTTATACCCCAAACACATGCGACCACGATTCTGTTTAATTTATAATTGAATTGCTTTTAAGTGGCTCTCAAGTTTTGCAAAGCATCTTTTAATTGAAACATAATTCTCATCAACTAAGAGTATGTCCCGCATTTAAATAACTTAAATATCACATTTATTTTTTTCTCCATTAATATTAATACGTATTAATATTATTAAACTACAATATTGATATTTGACAAAACTTCTTCATCTAAATATTAAAATCTTTTACTTAAATTAATTTTAAGAAAAATGTCGAGTTTAGATAACTAATATATATTTGTTTTTTATTTAGCGTTAATAAAAAAATTATGCTTGCTTAAATACTAATTTAATCTACTTTTTCTAAGAATGCAACAAATATATTGCTATTTCCTTAAAACATTGCCAACCACGTTAAATACTATAAATATAATATAATAAATAATAATTAAATAATAATGTTAATAATATATATTAAATATTCTTTTGTTACAATAAATATATACATTTAATAGGCAACCTATTGTAAGATAATAAAAAATTAAATTAGAGAAAGCAACAATAAATGTCTCAAATAAACACTTTCAACTATTTTTATTTACTTAACTTTAATTCATTGGCTCGATGTTGAAAAATTGAAAATCCATAAATGGATTGATTTTATAGTTTGCATAAAATTGATAAGCCTCGATGGAAAATAAATACACAAGAAAAAAAAGATGCAACCAACAAATAAATTAAATTCTTTATATAAAATCCATGATAATTAGTTTATTTAAATATGCTTTGTCAAAAGATCCCATTTAAGTTAATTTATACGTTTTAATTTAACTTGTTGGCTCCAAAAACCGCAGCAAGTTAATTAACTTTAATTTACGCAAAATTGCAGCGCGGAAATATTTGCCTGCTTGAATAATGTTAATAATTAGAATTGGCTGGCGGAAGGGGAACTTTAAGTAGTTGTTGTTGTTGTTGTTGTTGTGGTTAAGCTGGCAAATGTGAGTGTGTGTGGGTTAATAATAAAATTGTGAATATGTGACAAAGGCAGGCAACCAATCGGTTGCTGCCCCGTACCCCCCCTTCGGCTGTTTTGCAACTGGCAGGTGTTGAACCAAAAAGTAATTATCATAAACTAAGCGAATTCTTTGGCGTAGTTTGAGAAACCCATTGATTAGTTTAGCTTAAAATTTAATTGAAAACTTGTAAGTATTCGGCTGCCGGACACAACTAAATCAACAATGGGAGCTGCAACATGCGACACGCACTGACGCTCAAATGTCAAATTAGTCTCTGCTTTGTTTAAGCCATATCCAGTCAGCCGTGGAGGCGGCATGCGGCAGGCGTTCAGATTTACAAACGGCATTCAAATTAAATATGCCAGCAATTGAGGCTCGATTTGATTGACAGCTGCATGGTGCATGCTGCATGTTGCATGGTGCGATTGAAGGCGGAAGCGGATATGTCACAAGTTGCCATTATAACTGGCACAACCAGCACAACCGTGGCGCCCCTCGTCGTTATCATCGCCTGCTTAAGCCGCTAATAACATATCATTTTTGTGACATGCTGCCCCGTTTTGCGTGCCACGTATCCTGTTACCGAGTGCCGCGTGCTGCCGTGCAGCAATTATGAGTATTATGAGCATTTAATCCGCTACCACAAAAAAAAACTACAAATTGGTTTAGGTAGCATAATTCGTTGGTTAAGTGGCCAGCAGTCGCAGCACTCCACCACCCCAAACTCAAACGCAAGGGTTGCAAATCGACATTAGAAATTTCAAATCTGAATGAAAATCAGGAAGTACGATTTAATGCAACACAAGAAATTGGCAAAAACAGAAGAAAGTGGATTTTGTAAGTACTTCTTGTTATAAATTATTTTTTCTTAATTTTTTAAGTAAATGCTACACTTTTAGAGTGATATTAAATTGCAGCCCAAAAATATGCAACTATAAAAAAGTAATCATTGTTAAGTTCGAAAACTGACAGATAGATGGCGACACTGGAAAAACAATCTCAACTGTGCTGAATTTTTGAAAATGTATTGCATCTAAAATATTCTCAAGACTATTTTATTTTATAATTATATTTGCTATTTAAGGAAGCCGTATCGCTAGATGCAACCAAACGGAATGGGATCGCTGCTCGAGAAGTCGGTTCAACAAAAATTGGTAAATTCTCTAGTTTTATCTGAGTTAAATTGATATCTGTTTGAGAAGAGGTTTAAATGATTTCATGACCAAATTTCATCCAGAATTGTGTCATTCTCAACTTCTGAAATATTCCGCAATAAGTTTCATAATTCCAAATAAAATGTGGTTTTAAAATTTTTATTGTTTTTCATATAATAATAATAATAATAATAATAATTCTTACATTTATTTATGCGTATTTATTTCATTTACATATGTACTTCTGTCTTATGAACATATTCATGAGATCATAGTGATATTATATATATCCTCATACATGTACATGTATGTTTTAAAATATATATATAATCAAATATTACAGCATAAGATAAAATGTACATGTTATATGTCAATTTCGCTGAAGCGTTAAACAAAGAAAAATTCATATTGATTTATATATGCAATTTAATGAATATGTAATTGAAAGTAATGGGGTTTTTTTTTTGTTTTTAATTATTTTTTTTTTTAATTCTAATCCTAATTGAAGTTATGTAAGTTCGAATATGTGCTCAACGCAGCTATCAATTTAAAAAGTTGGCAGCGCGATTTTGACACACATTTTCACTGTTTTGGCACCAACAATCATTACAAAATGGCATTTGATTTTTGCGCTATATACAAATTACGAATTACTTAATTTTAACACGGAAGTCGCATGGGTAAAAAATAAACAAATTTTAGCTATTTTTGTTACTTGCTTTTCTGCCTTGTTTCAGTTTATGGCAACCAAAAATCTTGTCGACTTCTGGGCGCGCGGCCACAAAACTTTACCGAGATCATTGTGAAAACTAATTAGAACGAACCAGGGCAAAGTTTTCCATAATCAACAAAACGAATTCTGTTCGAGAATGTCAAGGATGCTACTGGTTCAGTTTAGAAAAATTTACAAAAATTTTCAATGAGTTTTTTTTTCATTTTGTTTTGTGTGGTTTTTTTTGTTTTGTTTGTATGTGGATGTGGATGTGTGGTATAGTTGATTACAAATTATGTGTATGTAAGTATGTATAAAAAATAAGTAAGAAAATAATTATAAACAACAAATTCGATCTAACTTTGCTGATTTCTTGCTGTTTTATTAACTAGTGTTTGTGTGTGAGTGGACATCTGTCTCCCTCCCTCTGTCCATCTGTCTCTCTATTGTGAACTGAAAACCTCTTAAACTAACAAAATATTGCGCTACTTACAGGCATTTAATACATAATATTCATATATATATATATATAAACTTAGGTTCGATAAATGTTTGCCAAATGACAAGCAGAAAACTATACATAAAAAAACTTAAGGCTATAAATATGTAAACTAAAACGCTTGGCGATGCCTAACCTAAACTTTTATATAATTATGCCTAATTTACATATTTCTCGTCGCGTTTTATGCAAGTAAAGAATTGTTGATGTAAATGATAAAAAAAATCCATGAGATCAATGCGATTTTTGGGAATAGTTTTTTGTTATTTTCTTTTTGTTTTCTTGTTGCTTGTTGTTTTTGTTTTAAAATCCTTTCTATTTTTCACTGTTCGATTAGCATTGAAACGTCAAGAAATTTGACAAAAATGTTGTTGAAATATTGCCAAAACAGACAATTTGATTTGATTTGATTTGCTGCGTGTTGACTTTTAACTTTGGCTAGCTGTGGAGATCAATTGAGTGGCGCCCTTGCTGTTTTATAAATTTTCCAGTTAAGAGATCATTCAACGTTGGCTTTGAGGGTTAACCAAAGGTATACTTGAAAACTTGTCGGAGCCCTGGCAAATTTCAATAGACATTTTGTACAAATTTCTTGTGCATTGCGCTTACAACTAAATTGTGAGACCAATTTGAAGAATGAACAAAACAATCCTCATGAATACGCTGCTTAATGACTACTAAATTTAACTAAAAACATGTGTGCACATTTATAATAGATCATAGATAAAAATCATCACAAAAATGGCATATAAGCTATATACAAAAAACATTATTTTCTCTTACTCTCTCTCTTTTGTGTGGGATTTTTTCTCTGATCTTCATGTATAACAATTAAAGCTAAATATTTAGAATTTTTACTACTTTAAAGCAACATTCAATTAAGTTGGGTAATTGCTACAAATATTTAAGATATATTTTCTTGTAATTCAAATTACAAAGCGAAGACATTGAAAATTTGTTGTTTGACAATCAAAAATATATACAATTCAAATATTGCAAATATTTTGGAAGCAAGATTTTTTTGTTTTTTGTTTTTTTTTTTTTTTGTTTATGTTTGTTTTAGGCATAGTTTTCTTTAAGTGTAATGAAATGCATAGCTAAATGCAAAATAGCAAGTAAAAACAAAACTCAATCATTGAATTGCTGGGAGACCGGACTGAAAATTGGCAGTTTTGTGTTTGTCGTTAATTTTACTTATTATTTTAGTTTTCTATATTACAAGTCAAAAATTGTACAAAAATATGTTCGAGTTGTTGTTTTCTGTGTTGTGTTTTTGATTTTGTCGAAAAAGCCTTAGCAAAAAATATATGCTAAATGTTTTTTTTACTCATATATATAAAATAAGTGTTAGCAAAAATATTTGAGTTAACCATTCGTTTGTCGTTTTTTTTTTAGTCTTTAGCCAGTCTACAGTTTGCAATTGAGCAGTTTGAATTGTTGCGTGTTTTGTTTTCTTAAAGGATAGTTTATCGCTTGAGAGAAATATATATGAATAAGAATACGAGTACAAATACAAATACATAAATATATATATATAGATTTATATTGTTCTTGTGTCCCGTCAACCTCCTTAACTTTATACAAACACATTCTGTGCTCGCGATTTGATGACTGCACTGCACACTTATAAATACACATATGTATCTATATCTATATATATGTGTGTTTGGGTTTTCTGATTTCACTATGGATCATTATTTAAGTATATGGTTATTTATATTATTGTTGTTGTTGCTGTTGTTCCTGTTGCTGTTTGGCACTCATCGCGCTGCAAAAAAGCCACAGCCCATGGCAAAAACGAAAACGGTGACAACTATTGGCCAAGTGAAGCTCTGCTGTTTCTGCAAAGAAATTACAAACAAATACAACATGAGTTAAGAACACTTAGTTGGTTATCAATGAATGATTAACACTAATAATAAAAATAAATAAATATACTCCCTGGGGTCAATGTATCAATGTAGAACCGCAGTCACAAAACCGCAGTCACAACCCCTAGCACATTCACCCACACGCACGCACACACACGCACACACACACACACACATCCATTGAATCTTTGACCATTCGTAAATCAAGCGAAACCATGAAAAGGATGGAATTGATGTGAGTAACCCAAAATAGCTGGTCAACAGCGTAATTATTTTGTTGTCAGCTCCGAATATCATTTCGCAATTTCATTTATCGATAAGTATTTATAATAACAATTTATACATTTATTATATATTTATGTGTGAAACATTTACGCTTGAATGGTCATTGTGTGTGTGGTGCACGTGCAAATAATGTGTGTTTCCACTTGCTGCACAGGCAAACCAACTCCAAACCAACCAAATTATTATGCAAATTATCATTCATATTTCTATGGCATATTTTAATAGAATCGTCGCTCATTTGTGTAATGAATCGAAAGCGCTTTGGCACATGTGTTAGTATTCTGACATATATATATATTGGGTGATTATAGAATTTCTCACGATCTCATTAAAGTGCGCTTCCGATAAGAGCAATCGCTGAAAAGCACAGCTTCCCAAGAGAGGTCGGACCGGGCCTCCAAGCGAGAGACGAGATAAGCGCGTCACTTCGGAAAGCAATACAAATAAATTACACGCTATAACTAAAAAAAAAATAACAATAAAAAAAAGCAGAACAAAAACTATATATGTTTATAAATAACACAGCAATGGTATCATCAAGTGGTAGCTATGACTGTCCATGCCTCAAGTCTGTGTCATGCGATTAAATATCTTGAAGGTTGCATTTCTTTTAATTGCGCAGTAAAAAAAAAAACAAAATGAAAAGAAAAGAAATAAATAATAAGTACAAACTAAAATTCTTGTGCAATACATATATATGTATTATATATATAAACTTTTTACAGTTGCAAATAAAATAATAGCACCACCACTACATTTTCGGTTATATATAAAAAAAACACATTATAATAAATAAATTAAAGGTAAAGTAAAAGTGCCAACAAGTAACGAAAAATAATTATATCATAGATAATATAATAAAAATCGATTATTTCTTTAAAGTTTAAAAAATGTTGCTAAGACTTTTATTATGAGTTTATCTTATTACTCTTTTTTTTTTTTGTGCGAGTGGTGCTATAATTATTTACGCAAGTGTACATACACATGCTGTAACACAAACACACACACACACAAACAAAATTATTGCAGCTGACAAAGGCTGGCTCTTTGACTGACTAAACTTGTAGTGAGTGAGGCTCCAGGAGGGGAATGGAATGGGAACGACACTTGCCTCGATTAACATAAAGCAGTCGATGTTGAGGGTATGGGCAGAGCGGACTTATTGGTGAGGGGGGGGACAGAGAGGGGTGTTGGATCAGAAGCAGAAGCAACAGCAGCGCTGCGCAATTAATTTTTATCACACTTTTAGCATGTGCAAAGTTTTCATCGCAAATTGCAAAACAACATTTGAAAATACGCACGAGTTTTGTGACTGCAACTGCAACGGCAACTTCGACTCCGACTCCGACTTCGACGTTGGAGTTTGCCTCGTTGTGGCAATTTGTCATTGCGTGCATTACTATTTTTAGGCTAGTTGGGCTTTGAATAATGCCAGCACGTGTCGTGTCCCGGCCTGGTTGGGGTTGCCAAACAGATGCGTCGAGTTAATGAACCCGTATTTTGCACATATATCTAATATAAAACTCTGCGTATCTGAATCAAAATCATTTCTGCTTACCTTCTGCTTCAGGTTCTCCTTTTCCTTCTCCGACTGCTCCCGTTCCCGTTTCCGTTCCCTTTCCCGTTCCCGTCCCCGTTCGCGCTGTTGACTGTGACTGCTCTCGTTGGTTTGGCTTTGATTCGAGTTGTGCGTGTTGCACGTGTTGCCGCCGCTTGTCTTCTTCTTGCGGGGCGGTATGCGTCCATTAAACTCCTGTAGGCGTTCGCGTCCAGCCGTGAAATTGTCATAGCGATCCTCGAATTCATCCCAGCTGGTCTCATGATCACTCTGATACTCTTGCTCATCCTCGCCGGTTGAGGTCATCCGCTTGCTACAAAACACAGACAGCGATAAAGACTATTATTATTTTAATCTTTAATTAAATGCTCTTATCAGTAAAATTCACTTCACTCCAACTATATAAAAAAAAAAGAATGCAGTGATTAATTGGCAAAGCGTATTTTTTCATTTTTTTTACAATTAATAAATGAGTTTTGCATTGCGAATCGCTTTTAAATGTATTCAGCTGAGTAGTTTGATTGTAAATTATAGAAGTATATTAATCAAAGTAGACATTTTACAGAAAGTAATAGTATATATATTATAGTATATTCAGAGGAGTCGATATAGCCATGTTTACCCATCAATCTGTTTGAATACTTATTTGCAATACAAAAAGATATCTTAATCAATTTTATGTTTTATTCTAGACAAAGCAATAAATGTTGCCACATTTTATACTGAAATACCCTCCTAATTCAAATATATATTTATTATGTTTTATAAATTTATTTACTAAATATAATTTTTTTTAATTTAATATATGTTCATTTTATAACAAACCATTCATATAAATGACAAAAGAAAAGCAGATTTAAAAGATGAGTTTCTGGCTGACAAGAAATATTATTCCTCTTAAAAAATCTTAACCAGTCTTTTTAGTATATAAAAATTATACTTAAAAATGAGTAGCTGAGCCAAGAATTTTAAAGTTATTATAAATTGAACTTCATAAGTTAATCCTCAACAATAGATTCATTTAGAATAGTGTAGCAGGCAGTCTGCTTAATTTTTTAATAATTCCATAATATTCTTTACATTATTACATTTTTAATCAGTTATTTCACTTTTTATAAATAGAACATTGCTTATCGAAATGGGAGCCTCGCGAAACATGAATGAAATTAATAATGATTATTGAGTTGAGCACAACGATTCTGTTCCAAGTGTTCTTGGCCAACAACTGAATTTGGTTATTCTGAGTTTCCCAGTATTGTAAATTAATAATCGCAATATATAATTGTAACTCTTCAATTAAAATTTAAATATTAAATTATGTTTTCAATTTAATTCAACTAATCTTTTACTGTTTTTATTGCTTGTATTCTGCGTCGGCTGATTTTAGTGGTTGAAATTTAAGTATTGATTTAATTTATTTTATCTGAGTCAACTAATATTAGTAAATATTAAAAATGCAATAAGAGATAAATATGCTGACCTAACCCAGGTCAGGTCCTAGAACTTACCGTCTGGCCGCATCCGATTGGCTGCGCTGCGATCGCATTTTGTGACCAGTTGGCGCCGCCAATGGCGTGGATGGCATGGCCGGGCTGTGACCGTGTCGGTAAAAGATGGAGGTGGAAGTGGAGGCATTCTCAGTGTTCGGCGTGGGTGGCGGCGTATAGGTGGCGCCAGCTGGCAACGGTTGGCCATAGGAGCCCGGATGATAGTGCAGCATCTGCTGCGTTGTCTGCGGATAACTGTGCCTGTATTGCAACGGTGGCGCCGACTGCGGACCCAGCGTCGCTTGCGGTGGCATTGGCTGTGGCGTCGATGGCGTCGGCGCCGGATACGGCTGTCGATATACATTGAAATCCTCAGCGCCGTCAAAGCTGATGTTGGTGCGGGGCGTGCACGGTGGCCAGGGGGTGCCGGGAGCGAAGAATCTGTCGGCGCCGGTGTAGCTGGGCGATTGGTGAATCGAGCATGTGGGACTTGGTGGTGGCGGGTACTGAAAGATTTGCTGGGCTGCAAAGAGACAAAGACACAGAGTATGAATACAAATGAAGCACAACAAAAATAATAATAATAAAATTAAAAATAAAAATAAACAAATGAAAAACAGACTGAGAAATGAATACAATTGAAGTGCAATTAAAATAAAAATAATAATTTTAATACTACTGTAAACAAAGGTGGCGCTGTCATTGGCCCTTGGCGACAATGTAAGGAAGTGTCTAAGGTCGCCAACGGCCATTGTGTGGCAACTGCCACTGCAACTGCAACTTAGCCACTTATCGCTGCCGTCTGCCTTCTGCCCATAAAAGCGATTTTAATTACGGCAAGTTCTCTCAATATGCGTATCATAAAACCGATCATAAAATCATCAAATACAACAACATCGTTTCAGCGGCATCTTTTGTACTTTTGTACTTAAAAGTATCTTTCATTACCGAAATGGCGCATAAAATATCTTGAAAGCAGTTATATATATATCTTATAGCAGTTATCGTTCCTCCGATTTGCAATCAAGTCTCTTCTTACAAAATTGTTTGCATTTATTTCAATTGGAAGCGTCGAAATAATTATTTATTAATTAGTTAATGCTAAGAAGAATTAATTTGAACAATTAGTTTATATTTCGTTGTCCGCAATTTTATATTGTGACTCCATTTGTAATATTTGTGGGAGATTTGATCGGTTTGCACTTATTATTATATTTCTAACATGTCAAAGAAGCTGTCAAATTTCAGCACTTTGCACAAAACCAATTTACTCTTCTAGCTGCGATATCCAAAGTAGACTAAATGGAGAATATACTCAATTCTAACAATTGACATATAATCATCAGCATAGTTTACATATTACTCTGAGTATATAGTAAATATATATTACATACTTGTATGTAAAGTACTTGATGTACAATGTCATTTCATATCGATGCTGTTTGATTTTTTATTTTCTTTCAGTTTTTTTTTTAATGTTATTTCATGCAAATTGAGAACACAGAAAAGTGTTGATAGCTAAGCTTCTAAAAAAAACACTTGATATGCGCATAAATTTGTTGTTGCTATTGTTGTTTGTGCCTTGGTAGTTTATCAGCAGACAGAGAACATTTTCATAAGATTTCTTAATGTTTATTTACTTAAAAAGCAATTTAACAGCGACAGATGATTGATTGTAATGCAAAATTTATACAAATCACTCCAGCAGCAACTGACCAAAACGATAATGTCTCAAATGGCTAATTGCCCGTAGGGCATACTTATTAGCCAGTGCCACACGGTAATTCTGTGCTGTGTTGCTTATGGTCAGCAGTTTGGCATGCCACCAAGTCACCCAGCCAGCCAGCCAGCCAGCCAGCCAGACTGTCTGTCTCTCTGTCTGTCAGTCAGTTGTATGCGCTGTGCTTAGAACGGAGAAATACTTATAAAAACACTCAGAAAAACAATTTGACTATAATTTTTGCAAAACGCTGTAATTTTGGCGTCAAGCGTCTGTCTCTCCTTCACTAAAAAGTGAATTTCTAAAATTTATGATTAGCATTTGCAATTCTAAATTTCATTACGACATATTCTTAAATTTAAAAAAAAAATGTAATTTTTTTAGAGTTTTGTTCTCAATTTGAACAAACTGAACAATTCATATATTATTATAATTATTTTTAGACTTGCCAAAAAAAAAAAACCTAATTTACTATTTATCGAATTTCTGAATTTCCAAAGGTTTTTATTAAACTTATATTTTGCGTTTATAGAAAATATTTAAAATAAAGAAACATATTTGAATAGCCCTTTTTTACGAGTGTAGATACAAAGATACAGATACGACCAGCGGCGTGCTCAAATAATGTCATTCAACGTCAACCTGCAGGCGACTAATTTGCAATTGACCCAATAGCCTTGAACTCGAATAGTCTTGTATATCGCAGCGGGTCGCAGTGAGGCGAATCGAATGTTGCACAGCTGTTGCAGTTTGTAGTTGCAGTGTTTAGCTTGCAGCAGCAGCAGCAGCAGCAACAAGAAAATCTGCGCTTAATTGCTGGCACTCCTTGTGCTTTGTATCTTATAGATACTTTATGCCATTTGAAACTAGTTTGAGTTAGCTGGCAGGCAGGCAGGCAGGCAAGCTGGCAAGCAGGCAGTCAGCCAGCTGCCTGAAGCTTCACTGTGGCTCACGTGCGCTCAACGCGCGCAGCTAACCTTGAAAATCCGGCAGACCAACTCAGCTTAAAGCCAGTCCACGTAAGGCATCATTACGACTCGTACTCGTACTCGTATCTTGTAGTTTGTAGTTTGCAGTTTGTTACTTGTTGGCCAGCATACATTATAACTAGCCTTAGCCATATACAATTGTGGGAGAAATAATAGCACCACTTTTACAAGAAATGTGAGGCCTCTGTTTTTTCAATTTGTGAGCTTAAATAACTTAGGAGAACGTTTTTAGCAGTCGAGAAAACTAAAAACATGAAATTGACAAACAAAAAAATATGATTTTAATTAAAATTAAGATATTAAATTCTAAAACTACGAGAACATGAACAACAAAAATACCATTTTTCAAATATGCAATTATAATTATGAAAATTACAAATAAATCAACGATGCTACTATTTTTATTTTTTTTTTGCTGGTTATTAAGACTTTCTTTGTTTCAAATTATAAAAAAATTAATTTGTAACCATTGAAAAAATTGCAAAACTAATGTTTTACATTTTCATTCGTTTTAAGAAATATCTTAGTGGGGCTATTATTACCATCGCAAGTGTATATATATCTATCTAGGTATATATATATATATATATATGCTGGTGCCTTTATGATGAGGCGCACTGAAAATGTTACTACTAATTGCAAATTGAGTGGAAAATTATTTGCCAAGTGTTAAAATTGCATTTGCATATAAGTATGTGGGCACAAGTGTGTGCTCGGTGTGTGTGTAAGTGTGAGTGTGAGTGTGTGTGCGATTAGGTATGCTGGATGCAGCGCAATATCGCAAAATAGTGACCAGTGCATCACTGTGACTGACTGCATCTAAATTAATTATGACTTTGTTTTTAAATGTAGAATTTATGGTTATAAAAAAATAAATTTATCATAAATCAATCACCCTAATTAATAGTTATTTTTTTATTATTCTTGACCAACATTATGACTAGGCAAATAGTACTACGCATGATGTTTCGAGTCCTAAATTAAAATTTTTAAATAAAATTAATTAATTACTTTTAATTAGTTTGTGGTAAAAAAATCTATAAATATTTTTGAATAATAAATGACAACTCACTCAACACTCGATTTAAAATTCAATGTGTTTTAGTTTGAGTTTTAGTTTTAAATGTAGAATTTGTGGTTACAAATAATAAATTAAATAAGTCAGTCATCCTAATTATTATTAATTTTTTTATTACTTATGACCAACATTATGACTAGGTAAATAGTACGCATAATGTTATATTTATTAGACCTTTGAGTCATAAATTAAAAATATTAAGTGAAATTAATTAATTATACACATATGTATATATTATATTTAAATTACCAGCTATTAACTGCTCTAATTAAACAAATTACTTTTAATAAGTGTGTGGTAAAAAATCTATAAATAATTTTGAATAATAAATGACAACTCACTCAACAATCGTCGATTTTAAATGCATTTTGTTGTAGTTTGAGTTTTAGCAAATTGAAAATGTTTGGGTCGGTTTCACAGTTACAAATTCACTTTTTGTAGCTTTTTTTAACACCTTATGTTTCTCACCTCTAACGTTTAAGACTTTTATGACACCTTAACTATTTTTATGATCGCATCTCGATGCGGGCAATTGTTGCTAGTTGCTGTTGCAAGCAGTTGTTGTTGGCTGTTGTTGGTGACGAAACGTGACCAATTGTTGGCAATTGTTTTTTGTATTTGTTTATACGAATTGTATTAGTACGAGTATTGTATTTTTATGGCCGCAGCATAATGGCAAATGTTTAATTGAATTGCGATTCGATTTCGAGGGATTTGCAGTGCATTTGTCGCATCTGTGGGCCGCCGGCTCATTGCAAACAACAATTATGTGTGTGTAATTTACTTTAATTCTTCTCATACTGTTCACTGTTGACTGTTGCAATGTTGTAGTTTTATGCAATTTTAAGGCCGCCGCAGCAGCTGACAAACATCAATCAGGCGAGTCAACTCAAACTAAGCAGAACGCTTGAGGCTCAAGAACAATTTACACGCGGCCCCAGGAAAACCCGAGGCTGATTGGCGGAAAAACGTGAAAAATGCTGCACTCTATCTGGGTACGTGTGTGTGTGTGTGTGTGTGTGTTACGCTTTGTTTGCCACAAAAGAACAAAACGTTCGACGACGTTGCAATGCAATTTTATATACCCTAACAAGCAGAGTTCATTCATTTCGACATGCAAGAAAAGTATTTCTTATTTAATAGACTATTCAATCATATCAAATAAATCTTTGAATATTCAAAACTTTTACGTTTTCGTTATTAAGAAAAGTCTTTCATTATCGCAAACGGAAACAAAAAAGATTTATTATTTAATTATTATTATAATTAAATGCAAATTAAATATTAAATTATATAAAACTTTTTTTTATTTTTATTTTAAGTAGATATATTAAGTATTATTTTTAATTCAATTTTAACTGTTAAAATGTTGAGTAATTTTAGTTTACATAACAATTGTAGGTATACATTTTTGAAAGTGTATTCAAGCGTCAACTTGCAGAATTTGATTCGTTCAAGTTGGTCTTGTTAGTTGCTGCAGTTTCGCAGTTGATTATATGTCAGGCCAGAGTCGAGAACGTCAGAGCCGCAGCATATGCTGCTGATGATGGCCTTGAAGTGCTTGAAATAATGGCAACAACAACAACAACCATAACAACAACAATATTAACAACTAAATACGAGTATGAATATCAGGCTGAATACTGCGTCGCAGCGCAGAAATCGAAATTAAAACGAGTTTCAATGGATCTGGCATCGCTCTAAGTTGGTCAGTGGAACTGAAACCCAGATCGCGGTTCGCTGATCTCTGCCTGATGTGTGTCAACTGAGAAGTTAATAATTTGAATTTGGGCTTAAGGAAGCCAAGAGATATCATAAGCAACTATTAAAAAAAGGGACAATCGCAATACATTTTTATATATAATAAAGTTTTTGTAAATTTTGGAAATGAATTTCTTATTTATTTATTTATTTAAAGCAAAAACTATAAGTTTTAGAATGATCAGAAATTGGCAGTTTTGATTAATTATTATTATAAGTGAACTTCGAAATTCCATATAAAAACACGCAACTTTTCAACTGTTGCACTGACATTTATTGATGATTTAGAGAAAGGGAGGGATAAAAGAGGGGAGAGATAGAAAGAACAACAACAATTTAAAACTTAAAGTTGACAGCACAAAGAAGTGACTGGATTATCCAAAAGGGGCAGCTTGTTGCAACGCTTAAAATGCATAAAAAAAAATTAACCGTTCAAAGGAATGTCCAAATTTGCATTACAAAATGTTGTTCGTTTTCGATTCCCCACAAATCCCCTCAGAGTTACGCCCACACACAACTTGACATGAAGTCGAAGTCGATTTCGAGGTACAAATGCGATGTGAGATACAAATTTGGTGGCTCATCCGAGTGTCGCTTTAATTAGCAGTTAACGGTAAAATTTGTAATGCCTCATCCCAAATTCGAATGACCAATGAGCCTGAGAGGTCAAGTGACTAATTGATTCGATTTTTGTGGTTGCATTGCAGGAAGTCGCCGAGATTGTGAAATGATTTTGGACTTAAAAAGAAATCGTTGCCAAGTTGTCACATCAACAAGATTCTTGTCTATATATGACAAATGCTCTAAGCCATTTTGGTATTAAATAAATGTGCAAATGTACATTTTATTTTGTTGTTGTTTTGTTTTTTTTTTTTGGCTCGAATATGAAACTAGACGAGACGCGACTGAAACAATTCAAAGTTGAATGTCAATCAGCAGGTTTTTGTCTGATTTGCCATATCCAACTGTTAATTGCCAATTTTGGTAGTGTTAATTAGCCATTTGTGTAATGTGGCTTACCGTTATGAAACGTCAATACATTTTTTTCGTTTCGTTTTGGCTGATCAGAAAAATGCGGAAATCAAAACCAGATTTTTTTGTCGATGAAAGTGTTCTGAGTCAGGAAAAGGTGAAAGTTCTTTGCCACAAGAGAATTACAAATTAGAATGAGTGATTAATCACATCCTGATGATATATACATATATATGAATACAAACCAACATTTCATATAAATTTAAAAACAAACTGTGTAATTATTTCTTCTTAATTAAAAACGCCTGGCGGTGATCGAGGTCAGTTTCTGATTAAATTTTATATTATTCGTCGTGCAACATATGAGGTTGATGCGGCATCTTTTGTGCAAATTTAGTATTTCATTTATTTATTTTTTTTGCAAGGTTAGACACATTTTGTGGCAGCGGCAGTTGGTGTGCGTGACCCACGAGACGCGTGCCCCAATTGGTGCTCAGTGCTTGTGGACCACGTTGCACGCAATCGTGTGCATTGTTTAATAATCATTTAGTTTGCTTTAATTGCTTTGAATTAATTAAACGCCAGTTTTGCTCAACAAATGGAAATAACTAATACGATTTTGCATTTTGCCTATGGAATGCTTTTTGTTTCCCAACGGAATCAGGAAGTTATTTTATTTGATTTTTCTTCGAGTTGAGGGACAACCAGAAGCGAATTCCAGGCAAAAGCTGGCTTTCTTCGATGGGAAAATTGCATACGCTTGGCATATCAAGCAAATGTCGGAAAATGGCTCAAACGCTTATCACACACACACACACACACGCACACACACAGGCAGACAGAGTTTAGAGACTGGTTGATGCGCTGTGCATAGCTATAAGAAATTCACATAAAATCACAAACAAAACACACAAACTGCAAAATGCATGCTCAATATTTTATAAACGACAGACAAATGCAATTTTTCAATTTCTCGAGTTGGGCACGGCACACACAGCTTAGAGGGCCATAAAATACTGCCAAGCCAAAGACGAGCATGGCCAAAAGCCATTGATTTTACTAAAAAGCTGACGCACGCAACTGCTGCTCGGCACAAAGAACGATTCCATATATATAAAATAAAAATAGCGTGAAAACGTCTTTGCATAGTTATTTTGCTAAAATGCTGAAAAGATGTTGGCAAAAAGCATGGCATCTTCAACGAACCGACATAAAATAAAATTGAGCATGTGTTTTTGGACAAGACATCAGTTTGCTCAAGGCACTTAAATTATTGACAATTTATAGATATATGTAAAATATAAAATATAAAGAAATGTAAATATATGAAAAATGTGCATCAAAATATATTTGAATATATTTAGAAATACATTCATTTATTTTCGCAGTAGACATTACAGAAAATCAAGCTCCTAATTAAATGTAAATTTGATCGAACTGACTCACTGCTCGTTTGCGAACGCGTCATTTGAGAAGCAACCACAAAGCACTCGAAAGTGCCACAAGTTGTGGTTCTTGGCTGAAGTCAACTGAAAAAACACAGAAAAGCTGAAAAAACAATCAGCTATCAAATTTGCCAATCAAATGCGATTAGTCAATGTGCACAAGCAAAATGCTAACAATTAACGGCGCACATCAAACTCCGTCGAGAAAGAGGAAGAGGGATAGTAGCTAGGCGCGGGATGGGAAGCGGAGTGGCGGGGTAACCCTTGGACACGCCAGCGCCGAGTGGTCAGCAGGCAGGCAGATGACGCAGCGAAGACAGCTCGTCTAGCAGCGCCGACAACTGTTGCTGCAGCTGGTTGCTTTTTCTGATTGTTATTGTTGTTGTTGTTGTTGTTATTTGTTGTTGGTCTTCATTTTTTTTATTTGATTGCATTTATTAATATTTTTTGTATAATTGCTGTTTGTGGCACATAAAACGTGCGCTTTGTCATTTTATGGGTACAATTTTTTTCCTCAGTTTTTGTCTTGTTTTTCTGAATTATTTTAATTGCGTTTCATCGGAATATTTAATGCTTAATATGCCAAACAAAAATTGCAGTTTGTCTGTGCAACATAATGAAGAACATTAAGACGGAAATGCTCTCAGTGGAGTTAGTTATGTGGCAAGTTGGCTTTACCTCCTCTCCTCTCCTCTCCACTCCTCTCACCAACGCTTTCTCTCAATAGATGCAGCTCTATTTAAGTGTCAGACGCCTTCGCTTGTTGCCAATTATAACAAGTAGCTGTAGTCTGCTGCTGATGCTGATGCTGCTCCTGTCGGCACATCCTGTTCTTAGTTTTCTTCCTTTTGATACATATCCTTTTCCACTTTGCCTTGAGCTCCTCCCGGGCGCATTTCTTTTGTCTGACGCTCAAGCGCCGCCTGTCTAGGCTCAATTTCATAACAAAAACTTGAGCACGTTTCCACACACACAAATACATCTATACGTCTATATATAAATACAGTTGCGCACAAGACAATACCACCACTCTTTCAAATGTGCACTAATAATTGTAAAAATTATAAATAAATAAATGATTAAACAATTATTCAAATGAAAATAACAAATGTATATATGAAAAGCTGAATAGTTTTGTTTAGTAAAAATAAATGTTTTTTAAAATTGCATTTCTAATGGTTACTTTCTTCCATTCGTAAGATAAAACTTAAGAGTGGCGTTATTAACTGTTCCACAACTGTTTATAGAGTCAAGACGAGACGAAGCCAGCAGAAAGTGTGTTCAGTTCGGTTCAGCTCAGTTCAGTTCAGTGCAATGCTTCAATGCAAACAATTTAGCACGGCCTCAGAGACGTGTGAGACTTAATCAAAAGCCAACTAGACACACTCGCACACACACACACACACACACACACACTCACATGCACACAGAGCAGACAGTAGACAGCAGACAGTCAGGCACCTTGGCTGCATGCAACTTCTTAGTTTTATCGCGCCTATTTGCTGGCTCATTCCAAGTGTCAAGTTTATGCACCTAGCTAACAGTAAATCATGTTCTCTTTTTTCGCATCTGTTTTTTAGCTTAATAAGCAAAGTGCCTGGCGGCCATTTAAACTTGAAATATGAAATGAGTTCATTGCGCTGAATGGTGTGAATAATAAAGGACTTAAAGTCACTTTAAGCACTTTTAGTTTTTGATACAAACAATGAAGAAAAGAAAAATAGATGATGAAGAAAATAAACAGAAAATGTTTGCCAATTAAAGTTTTCTGACAAACTCAATGAAAGAATATACAAAATTGAAAACAATTTAAATTTCAGCTCGAACGTACATCACAGCTGTGTTGCAGCCATAATAACAAAAATATGCTATAAAAACCAAGACAAAAAGAAAAACGAACCGACGAAACAAAATTTACTAAAAGAGAAGTTTCTACTTCAGCAGCTGCGTAAAATAGATTTTTCGGTCGTGAAAATGTTTATGGCAACCAACTGAAAGAGGAATATCAGCAGCAGCAGCATAGAGTGGATAGAGGAGTGGAGAAAGAGGCGGGATGCTGAACCACATCCGCAGTGGAAATGCAATCGTCGTTGCAATTGAATGAAGCAATTAATGAACGACAGGCGGCAGACGACAGCCAACGTTTGGAGATTTGCATACAAAACAGCGGCAAATAAATTCACGGTCAATGAAAACCATATCACGAACAACAATAACAAATAACAGCAAAAGCATAAGCAACAGAAACAGCAACAGCAACAGCGAAAATACAATGCATGCAACTTGCCAACTCAAAGCCATGGCTTAAAGGCAACACACACACAGTGATACACAGCAGATCTGGCCTGGCAACAGGGCCAAAAAGTAAATTTGCATTTGTTCTGCCGCAAAGTGGAAGGCAAATGATGATGATGATGATGATGATGATAATGATGATGATGGCGTTGAGTTCCACAAGTCACAGTGTAGGCTGTACAAAATGAGATAATAAGCAGCATCTCTCTCACTCCCACTCACTCTCCCACTCCCACTCAATCACGCTCCACTCTCTTTCTCGCTCTCTGCGCAGCTGTAGTCAGCTGTTGCCAGGTCAGCAACAGCAAGAAAAACAGGAACAGGAAAAAGCAAACCCAAAAGGCTTCGCCATGTTTGCCGCCATTTTTTTCTGTGTGTGCATTTCTGCCAAACAGTTTCCGCTAGCGACTGCGAAGTTGCTGAGCAAAACAAAATGGTCGAAAATGTCAAGAGCGACAGCGGCAGCTACGCCAACTGCGACGACGACGCCAGCAGCGACTGAGAAAACAACGCCTAGCAGCAAACAGCAGCAAACAGCAGCAAAACAGCAAAACAGCTGTTGGCAACAGTCGCGAATGATGCGAATATACAGAGCAAAAGAGAGCAGCCAAAACGACGTCGCTTTTAGCTAGATTGCGCGATGGTCATGGAATGGGGTGGGATGGGATGGGGAGCGGGATATGGCATTGCCTGTCATTGCACCTTTTGTTTAGGGGCCTAAGCTTTCGTTAGGCGCTGCGTTTAAGGGTGGGTTTTTTGGAGCCGCTTAAGCAACAACAACAAAAGCGAACTTGAAGCTTTGAGCAGAGTGTGCAGCAAACATATAAATATATATATTTACATACATATATATACATATACAGTTGAGGAATTATTATTAGCACTGCTACATTTTTTCTAAGGAATGAACAAAATATATACATTTATAAATACATTTTATTTGTATATAAAAATGAAAATAAATAGCGAAAAAATAATAAAAAATAAATTAAAATAACTTATAAAATCGTTTATTTATATATATGTTTTATATAATTCTATATATATATATATATATATATATAAAAATGCTATTTTAAATTCAAAATA
Organism: Drosophila dives; assembly: GCA_035042365.1. Classification (NCBI taxonomy): domain Eukaryota; kingdom Metazoa; phylum Arthropoda; class Insecta; order Diptera; family Drosophilidae; genus Drosophila; species Drosophila dives. The sequence continues at coordinate 1,304,036 of JAWNLJ010000133.1, read as the reverse complement.
GTTTGATAACGCTGGATAAAATTATGTTTTTTGTTTACGTTTTTAAGTCTTTTTTAACTTAAAAAAAAACATTTTTTGTAAGAGTGATGATATTATTTTTTCCTCAGCTGTGTTTAGATGCATGTATTTTGTGGCAGGCTTTAGGGTTGGCTGTTTGCCTTGCGTCGCTGTCGATGACTAAGCCCGGTTGTTGCCTCTGCTCAAGATGCTGCGGCAAAAATAAAAAATGCCATGCTGCCTGTCGTTGCCGTTGCACGATGTGTGTGGCAAAGGGTTTTCTCATAACGGTTTAGGGTTAGAGCAAGTCGTGTTTTGTCCCGGGTGTTGTTGTCAAGTGCTCAGTGCTAGTTCAGATGTGTTACGATTAGATAAATTATGCTCTTGAGGGGAAAAAACTAAAGATGAGCTGATGACGCTGAAGAGCTTTTGTAATCAAGTGGGAAGAGTCTCGAGGAGAACAGCGCTTGAAAAAAGTAGCAGCTTAATAAACATAAACCAGAAACGCGAATTGCGTCATTGCACTTTAGTTATAAAAAATGCAAGTGGATCGAACAGCAAAAACCAAAAATAATAATAAAAAAAACGAAAAGGAAAAACTAGTAAGCCAAGTCAGATTGCAACACACTCACAGACAGACTGGTCTCCTAGCGGACCCCCAACCTGGTCAATTATGTAAACGGGTGGCGATTTCCAACGCGTTTTAGACAGGCCAACAACATGTTTCGAATTGCAATTTTAACTGTGTTGTTAATACTAAATAAATATATGTGACTCATAATTTAATTGCTAGCTAGGATAGGATAATAATAACAAAGCAAAAATAATATTTAAGCAGTAAAAAAAAATACAATAATAAATCAGCTTAAAAAACTGATTAGCACAAAATTGAAACACAAACTAAAAATAAGGTAAAAATCAGTGAAAAATTGAAACGGAGAATAAATAACTGAAAAAAAAAACAGTTGCTGACAAGTCGACGACAAGATTTTGCCTTTATTATTACGCAAAAGTCGCCAAACCGCAAACCCAAAAGCGACAGCAACAACAATGTGCAACAAAAGGGGGCAGCAACCACAAATGCTGACCACAGTCAAAGGCTGCTTAAATTGCCGTTAAGTCAAACACTTTGTAAATGGCCGAAACTAGCTGCAACTTGGCCCCAAAACTCACTTCTGGCCCAACTCGCCGCCTAAGGTCAAATGGCGTTTAATAATTTGGGTTACTCGCTGGCGACGTGCAACACAATGTGGCGGCTGCAACTGCTGCTGCTACTCAATAAGATAAATATCTAACAGATACAAAATTCGAATAAGACATTCAACTTCTCGATTTATTCTTGTTTTTCTGTTTCTGTTTTGGCGCGTGCCAAGCTGTTTATTCTTTCTTTATTTTTTATTGCTTTTGGGCCAACACACGCCCACATTTTTTTCTTTCGTTTGGGCCATTTGTTTTTGTTTCGCTTTCAGCTGTAAAATATCGCATGACAGAGCCAGAGTCAGCATAAATTAAAAATCAACTTCGCTCAAATTGCTAATACAACTCGGACTTATCGCGACTGCTTAGGCGTAATCAGGGGCGTGGCATTCCCGATACTCTGTCTATTTGCTCAAGATAGATTTAAGATGACAAGCTCTCAATTTATGTAAATCGACCCAAAATCAAAAACGCTCTACAAAATAACAAATTTTTACATTTTTGGAAATCATTTACAAAAAATGTCTTAAAAATCCAAAAGCTTGCCCTAAATCAATTATCAAAAATTGGGCTAATTAAAAAAAAAAAATGTCGTAAAATGGAAAACGTTAATTTCTAAAATATCCTTTCCTTTTTCTAGTTTTTTATTAGAGTTTAGCTGTAGGAGCCAAGGTGCTTTTTAGAATTTAATTATATGAATTTTTAAATTTTGTTAAATGTTTTTGTATATGTGAAATCTAAAAATACTAATAATTAATTATATTATAGTAAAGTAAAAGAATTCAATATACACACAAACAACGCCCACATTTAAATTTAGAAATGCAAACAAAGAAATTCACAAATATGAATTTTTAAAAATTATTTTTTTAATAATATGTGGACGCGAAAGCTATGACTAAAATTTAGAGAGTATTTTTTTTATATATTCCATCGCACAATATTTTATATTATAGTCTGTTATTTTATTCTCTTTGATTATCTTCGGTCTTAATAATTTTAATAATAGTGCTGGTGAAAATAGGCGAATGATTAGAAAGCTTAAGTACTTCCAGAGTTCTGTTACCAATATATGGATCAGCTTATTTGTAAAAATCTTAAAAAGTGTTAATAGTTCCCTTTATAATTTAAAGAAGAAAATATTTACTTATCTTAAGTATTGATTGCTTGTGTTTAAATAAAATGATCACAGTTCGTTTTAATTTTCTAACTATTTTTTGATTGATTGCTTTTGCTCAAATTGTATTATTTAAACGTTTTTTCTATTATTTAGAATAATACAATTTGGGGATAAATTGACAATCTTGAAAAGTGAAACGCGTCAAAATAAAATGCAATCAGTCAGTTTGCTGGTCTAATTAGCGGTGCTTAGGTTGGCTCTAGTTGGCTAGTTAGATTTGGCCAGTTGGATTTGGCTAGTTGGACTTACCTGGTGGGTTGCGCTGATGGTGCTGATACCATTCCCACAACGCGATTAAAAGTTGGTCCGTTTGCATTGGCAGCGGCGACTGAGTTGGCAGCGGCGACTGCATCGGCGTCTGCGTGGCCGATGTGGTTGTGTTTGGTGACTGCGACGCGACGCTGCTGGCGCCGTCCGATGCGCCCGACGAGGACGAAGCGCCCGATGAGGAGGACGAAGCGCCCAATGAGGACGAAGAGGAGGTGGAGTGATAAGAGTCGCCCGAGTTAGCCGATGAGCTAGCGGCAATGTCATCGGCGCCGCCATCGGGCAGATAAAAGGGCACTGCCATTATATATATGTGTGTGTGTGTATGGGTGTATGGGTGTGTGGGTGTGTGCATGTATTTCGTTGCTGGGCTGGCTTAGCTCGTTTTAGTTGATTGTTGTTTTTGTTGTTGTTGTTGTTGTTGTTGCTGCTGCTGTGTTTTTGGTACTTTTCTTTTTGTCCTGCTCTGCGCTTTTGTTTTGCGTATTGTTTTTCTCCCTTTTTCGTTGACACTTTTCAGGGCGTGCACTCTTAATTAATTTTGTATTTCTTGTGCAATATTTTGAACATTAAAAATTGCAGCATTTTTGTTTTTAGTTTTGGTTTAATATTTTTTAAACAACACAAATCACTCAAAGTATTTTTTTTCTAAATTGAATTAGTTGTTTAGTATTTTTTTATTTATTTATTTTATTTTTTATTTATTTTTTGTTTTACACTTTTCGTATGTTTGGATTTTCGCATTATTGGCTCTGGTCAGTTCTGATTAGTTTATTCGATCTTTTTCGCATTTCTCATAAAGTTCGCGCAACTTATTTAAAAACACAAACAATTCTTAGAAAATAAACTACTATTGCAGTCGAAGAAGCACTTAAAACGTGTCGCAAACTAAATCAGCGATTTTTGATTTTGATTTTTAACTTGCTTCTTTTGGTTTGAGGAGAAAACACGTCTTACTCGCTTCGCGGCTGAACTGAACTAAACGTACGGCACTGTGCGGCGCAATGCGAGGCAGAGTATCCGCAAGATACGCGTTTAAAAAATATGTATAAAAAAACGATTCAAATTAAGAGAGAGAACAGCAGCAGCAGCAGCAGCAGCAGCAGCATGGGAGCAGAGGGAGAGCGAACGCGACGCTGCTCAAGTGCAGTTTGCCTAGGCTCAGCACTGCTCAGCTTATGCACAACATGCATGCATGTTGTTAGCAGGTAGTTAGTGGGGGACGCAGCGGGGCTGCAAGTGTCGACGTCGACGTCAACGTTAACGCCGCAGCTACACAATACAAAGAGCAAAGTAAAAAACGAGAAAAGAAAAATAACAACGTGAGCGTTGCGCTCTTTAACACAAGAGTGAGTGAGTAGGCGGCGTGCCTCTGCTCGTCTATGTGTGTGTGTGTGTGTATGTGTGCGTGAGTGCGATGCAGCACAAAGATCTTGTTGAGCAGGTACACTCAGCGGAACAACAACAACAGCAACGAACGTCGAAGCAAAACAAAACTGCAATTTTGTTTGGGGAGCAGCCGAAAAGAAACAAGCAAAGAGCGCAAATAGAAATAAATACTCTTAGAATTGTAAGGTCAGCAGAAGGCGCGTGAAAATTGGATACCCTATAAAAAATGATTAAAAACAGTACCGAAATACCACATAAAATCATGTTTAAAAAAAAGTAGACTTATCTTGTAGCTAGACAAGATTTTATATTAACTAAATAAGTTACTCTAACCACATGAACAGTACAGGGTAAAACAAGTAAGACTGGCCACAGTCTGAGCCGGGTTTGCGCGCCAAAAAAACGTAGCAGACATATTGCCTACGCAAAATAGTAGTAGCAATTTAGAAAAGGTAGTTAATTTTGTATGATATGTTTGCAGAAGGGGGAAAATTTGTATCTGTAAGTAAAAATGTGAACATAATAAGTACTTAATGGATTACTCCTATTAATAACAATTATTCTTATTTATCCAAATTATTTTAATTTTTATTTAGCCTTGTTTTTAGCAGTCAGTTGTGTCAACAACTGACCAATTTCACCATATATACTAAATATTGCAGCAAACCTGTTTCGTTTCGAGCTACCGTCGCCCCTCCCCGCTTTTCCCCCTTAAGAAAAACAGGCTCTCAAATTATGCTACGTCATGCTCTCCTTACGCTCTACAATTATTTTAGCGCGCGCGAAACTGACAAGAAAAAGAAAATCAAGAAAATACGCATTGGACTTGATTGGATTTGATTCTAAAACCACATTAACAAATACAAAGACATAAATAGAAATAGAAACCAAGGTTAAACAAGGTTAAATGAACATGAAAGTTCTTTGTTGCAGTTCGTTATTATTATCAATAATATGCATTGTTCAGATTTAATTTGGTGACTATTAAATTTATTTTATTTTATTAAAATATTTTTGGTAATTGACTTCTTTGTTGGGCTTGGTTTTGATTATATATATATATATATATATAGTTAACAGATGCCTAAAAAAACTTGTTTCTAGTTTGATTTAATTTATTTATTTAGAAAATGGAAAACATTCTTTAATATTTAAGATAGTTGCCATTTTAGTAAAACTGATATCATATTCATTTTACTTAAAGCCATTTAAAGAGCTAAGAGTAAAAAAAACATGAAATTAACAAATTAAGTTAAATTAACAACAAATAAACAAATAAAAGGAATATAAATTATATTTAAGTTTAAGTTTTTCTATGGAAATCTTGGTCTGCCAAGAAAACGCTGATAAAGCCAAAACATACGATAAAGATAAGAGCCATATACAAACACACGTACACACTCACACACACACACTCACAAGCACACATGGTGCAAGGATTGTCCAAGATGATGAAATTCAAGAAACATGAACATGAATGCGCATGCAGCCGGCCGAAAGAGTGGCTCACAGAGGACAGGCTCTGAAAAGAGAAGAGAAGAGCGGACAGAGAACTGAAAAAGGGGCTCGATTTTTATGATTTATACGCTGTCTCTTTTTGCTTTACATTGATTTCTTTTTATTTTTCTTTATCTCTTTCTTTTATTTTGCGGCCTTATCACAAAGCTTTTTCATTAGGGATTCCAATTACTTGACTTAGACGATTCTTGGTTCAGGGAATGAAGAACTGGTGTTACACATTCACACACACACTCATATATATATATATTTATATATATATATATATACATATAAATATATGTGTGTGTCAGTCTACTGTTCCAGCTGCCTGTTGATTTCTTTTATTTATTTTTTTGTTCTTTTTTTGCAATGGAACTGATTAAGCGTAATGTGAGAGAAATGCCGTCGCAATTCGCGGCGCGGAATTGTAAAGATTTCCTGTAAGTCAAGAAATGGTTTTAACAAAGAACAATATTAAATTGTTAGAAAATAATTGAAAAGTTTATGAACAACTTAAGCATTTCTTAAGCAAAATACATCAATTTATTTGCTATTATATATTTTTCTTATTTTTTCTTATTTCTTACAACTTTTACAATAGTTAAAAAAGTCTTAATATCTCCAAATGTTTTGACACAAAGATTTTGACTTGTTTATAAAAAACAAATGAAACCGATTATATTAAGAAATAAAAAAATATATAAATAAATAAATACTCATAAATATGAAACTATTCGAGAGGGATGTATATTTATCATCCCTTAATTCTTATCAGTGGAAAATTAGGAAAATGAGTAATAAAAACAAAAAAATAAAAAGAAATATGAATACCAAATTAAAATCACTTTAAAAAAGCTCGCATGAACAAATTAAAGTAAATCGTAATACAAATATAAGCGATGTGTACAAATTAAAAGACTTTCCCGTTGACATTTCTGGGTCAGCGACCCAAACAACTCCAACGAGCCAGCTGCAGTAAATGGGGGACAGCTTGGGAGTTGAGGGGCGAAGAGGGCAGCCCAATGTGTCCAATGCCCAACCCAAGTTTCGATGTTGTTGTTGTTGTTATACCCAGCAACAATTGAAAGTGAGTAAAAGAGTGTTGCATGAAAATGTATGCAACGTGTCATAACATAAAATAATAACAATGATAATAACAATAATAAAATTAGAATATTATAGTAACAGTTATAACAATAATTTAATAATAATAATAATCATAACAATTATATTAATAACAATATTCTTACAAGAAATGATTTTACAGATGTATTTTTGACATTTGTAAGTTTAATTAACTTCTAAATATGTTCTTAGAAATGGAAGAAAAAAGTTAAAATAAGAGCATTTCTGAACAATTTATTGAAAATTTGACAAAATTTGTTGTTTTGTTCTTTCGGAAATAAAAGGTGGAAGGGGTGCTTATGTTGTTTATACTTATTTTTGCTCAGCATGAATAGTGGAGTCGACTGTGCACTGTGTAAAGGGTATCTCTGAGTCGAGCACACTGTAGAACCGAGCACTCTTGCTTGTTATTGAATATGATTATGTGGCACGCTGCAAAAGCGAGCGTAAATTATTTATTACACAATTTTGCAACAGTGGCTGCCAGCAACAACAACAACAACAACAACAGTAGCAACAACAATGAAAACAAATAAATTTTTGCATTTGACGGCAGCCACGCAAAATGTGACGAAAACGCCGCCGCCCGCTTCAATAAAAATAAATAATAATTTATATTTACTATAAGTAGCAGCAGCAACAACAGAAGCAACAACAACAACCAATTAGGCGTTGTCGCTGCAGTGGCTAAATAACTGTAAATTGTCTGCGCGCAGCCGCAATGCAATCGGAGAACGAACAGGCGCAAAGAAGCATATAAACCAAAGGGGTTATGGGTGGAGGGGGTGGTGCGTGTGGGGTGTGGTTTGTGTATGACAAAGATGCGAGCTGAGCTGCCTTGTTCGACATAAATTACCGTTAAATTAAGCGTTCGCCGTCAGTCATTTTACCAGTCGACTGTCAATGTGAGTGTGATGGTTGTGGGTGATTGTAAGGGTGTGGTGGGGGTGATGTGGGGGTAACGGCTGCTGTTTCGTATCATTACTGTTATGGCTTAGAAAATGAAATCAAAAGCTAAGGAAAATAGGTGAAAAACGTGTATTATTGGCACAATCTTCGACAGGCAATAATTAAAAAAAACTTACATTAAATTTTAGTTAATCATTAAATTTGGCACTTTTGGTTAATTACTTTATTATTCAGAAAGTAAATTAATAAATTCGCTTTCTAAAATTGCCAAATTTTAATTTGAACATCCCCTAGATTTAAAATAATATGTTCAATTTATTTTTTATTTTTTACAAATTTATAACACTAATTACTTGTTTTTAACACTTTAATTCTTGTTTTTAGTTTAAAATTTCGATTTAATAATATTATAATCTTATATTTATATATAATTTAATTTTTTGTACTTTTTTGAGTAAACATTAAACAATTATCTAAATTATTAAAAATAAATTTGATTTACTTTTATTACTAATTTTTTCAATGTATATATATCTGTATATTCTTTAGAAAGCATTAATAACTTGATAAACATTAAATAACTAACTAAAGTGGGGAAAACCGTTGCTTATTCTGTTCAAAGCTATATTTCAGATAAATTAATTGAAATTGAAGTTTATTGAGGATTGCAAACCAAATGGATAAAAACCGCTTTATTTTATTTTCACGATAATTTTTACTGATTTTGAAACACTTACACAATTTGCAAAAAAAAATTATAATTTTATTTATACATTAAGAAATATCACAGAAGATAATATTTTTGTTTCATGGATTAGATTTGCACCAATTTTACCAACACAAATTGTTAGTTACAATAAATATAAATTTTCTGCCTATTAATCATGTACGTTTTATATATTTTACACTTTATTAATGGGGTTTCAACTTAAAAAATGCAACGTTAAAAGACCCATTTATTTATGATATCAAATAACCTAAATCGAAGGATAAAAGGTGATCGGCCTGTTGACGATTATATAACGTGAACCTCTTTTTTAAAACTAAACTAAATAGAATTTTTATTATTGTTATGTCAAGAAAGTTACACTTTCTACGGCCTCCCAACAAACGTCTCCCGACCACCCCACCCTCTCCATTTAGATGACCTGCTCTTGATAAGAGCAGCTGCCCTCGCCCAAGCCAATTGCAGCAGCAACAAGACTCCACAAACTCAAATGAAGCAAACGGCAAAAGTTAGATGCAGTCAAACTCGCTGCTCGCTGCTCGCTGTTCGCTGCTTGCCTTGGGTGCCAAAGGGGCCAAGTGCTAAGGAGCACCCAGGCAGCAGGCAGGCAGGCACGCAGGCAGGCAGGCCGACATCGAAAGGCAGCACGCGACCACATCGTCACATGTGCCGCAAATCCCCCCTCCCCACCTATATCACTCTCTCCCTCTATGAAAAAGAAGCACTCTGGCAATGGCAAAGAAGCAGCTGCTAAACTGCCAAGAACATTGACTTTGTGCAAGCGCATAAGAAGTCAGATCTAAAAACACAAAAAAAAACATGAGAATAAAAAAAAATTGTCCAATTCGAATATTGCATACCCTTGCGAACCTTAACTCTGTTCAGAATAATTGAAATGAACTGATTCAGATTAACGCATTTATCAAGATTACACTCATAAAAAAACTTGGAAAACTTGCTATTTTTTAGGGAAATTGACTAAAATTGAATGAGATTTGTTAACTGACTTGTGTACGTGAAATCGCTGCATTTATTGAAAATAAGCTTAATCATATTGAATTTAATTGTGAATTTATATACGCTTTGTCAAAATTGATTTATTTATTCATAAAATAATGTACTTAACTATTATAGATATTTTTTTTTTCTATTATTAAACGGAGTTCTAACGGCTAGTTAGAAAACAAAATTAAAAAGATTTATTAACTTTAACTTTTCTTAAATAAAGAAATAAATAAATGACACATGTTAAGCAATGCCAATTAAAAATTTAGAATAATCTGCAGAAAAGGGTATAAGGACAACGCTGGTGAAAGAGAAAAGAAGATGATGATGATGATGACGTTGATGAAATGAGATGGAATGGAAAGCAAGCGACTTGGGGGCTTATGCAACTCGATGCTGTTTACACTTAGAGACGGGCCTAACACCATCAATGTTGTGTAGGGGAGGGGAGGGCAGAGGAGGAATTACAACCGCAGTCTGCATACAGCTGTTTATCGAACCGTTGACAATTGCTAATACTGAATACACTTGGAAAAAATTTCGCCGTAAATTTTAGTAAATCGCCTTAAATTAAAAATGGCCCTCGATAATATACTAATAAATATTATAAAACAAAATTTTTAGAATTTAAAAATGCTTGCCTCAATTGAAAAGTAATACAAAAAAAAGTTTGGTTGTTGTCTGCCTTAGAAAAGCAATTATAAATTTATAATATAAAATTGTTTTATTATAATACAAATTAATATAATCATCCTTCAATAGATCGAAAATAAAATGTATTTCTTAAATTAAAATTTAGAAAAATTCACCTGAAATTTAGATATGCAAGTCTTCGTTTTAAGAAATTTACTATCTGAATAAAAGGATTACAAAATTAATGTTATGTATAAGTTTATGTTTAGCTGTATATAGTTTTTAAGTTTGATTTTTTAGCAAAAGAGAAAAAAATCTCTGGCAACCCTCTGCGGCTGGGACTGCCCTGCCGCAACAGCAGCAGCAGCAGCAACTGCGAAAGAACTGAACACATCACGACACAGAATCCGCATCCACAACCACATCGACATCAACTGGGTCACTGACCTATCAAGTGCAAGACCTATTGAGCAGACCACAGAGAGAGAAAGACAGAGAGTAGGAGAGAGAAAGAGAGAGAGAGCTGGCAAGGGAGAGGGTTGCCCGGTTGCTGGCAAATGTGGCAGCAAATGTTACCAAGGGGGCAGCGCCCCAAAAAAAAACTCGGGAAAACACACAACAAAAAAACAGGATAAAAACAGAAAACTCGCTCGAAACATAAAAACGAAAGCGCAGGCGAACAAAAAATTAAAATAAACGAAAAGGGGGCTGACTGATTTGGGGGAGGGAGTGGCATGCCATGAACGGTGCAGGTGAAAAGGTGCGGGGCAGGGGAACGTAGCATGTGGAGGCGGATGGGCGCACACTTTAGGTGTCAAAGCGTGCGCCAAAGCAAAGGGGCCAAATTTGAAAGTGTATGTGTGTGTGTGTGTGTGAGAGTGTGTGTGTGTGTGTGTGTGTTGAGAATAAATGTGGCAATTTTATTTACATTTTGAGCAGCGCCTTTTGACTTTTGCAGGTTGGCCAAGCTGATTGGCTGTAGGGTCAGGTCAGCTATTAAAAAGTAGGCCCCTTAATTGGGCTAACTCTTTATTTTCACTGGCTCTGAGAAGGGCCAGGGGAGTTGTACAATAGGAAATGGGATTGCCTGCAAAATTTGCCGGCATTTTGGGGGAAAACTTCGCAAACACAATAAAAAAGATCTGAGAACTCTTTAATGGTTATCATGATTATTTGCAAAATACGTATTTAATATATTTAAATTTGCTTTGTATATTTGCAAATGAAATGCGCAATTTGTTATGTAAAATTTAAAATTAATATAATTACAATTACTTAGAATATATATATCTTATGTAATATATGTAATATAATATTAAATAATTTATTGAAATTGAGTAATTTAGTGAAATTTCCATGCTTACATTTCCCTTTGAAATAATATTTATATACTATTAGTAATTATGACAAGATCTGTACAGAAATAGCTGATTTTATTTTTGATTTAGATTATATTCGAGTTATGTGTTCTTTGTTAATAATTATTTTCAAGTGATGATTCGGAATGAGATAATAATGACTAAACTGAGGAATAGTCAGACAAAAATATTTAAGAAATTGTTTCTTACAAATCCATTGTTATAATTAATTTTATTAAGTTAATTTCACAACTGTAAAAAGTCATTAGTAGTGAAGAAAAGTCATGCACATGAAACTAACTGATTAATTGGATAGTCAAATCGGATGGAATAATTATAATGTATGATATTTTCAAAAATAAGTCTGGGAATTCTTCAGTATACAAAGATCAATGACTTTCCTTAAACTTAAGCTCTATAACCACAAGAAATCCACATGATCGCATGAGGCACAGACTGTCCGCTTGACCCCTCCGCACCAACCCTTGCCGACATGCCACAATCGGTGTGTATCAGACGCAACATTGAAACAGTAGCCGGACAAGCAGTCAACTCAAAGTAACAAAATGTCATGATTTACAATAAGAAATCATATATCTCCCCACAGTTGGTTTTGCTTCTTCTTCTTCTTCTTTTTTTTTGTTTTTATCTGGTTACAAAAAATGAGAGAAAAACTCAAACTCAAGCACAAACCTGAGCTGAGCTGACAATGAGCGCCTAAAGGGTTTCAAACTGGACTGCCCGCCCCTCCCCTCGCATGCCCTGCCACAAACGCAAACATATTCAACAGATGGACAGTCGGACAGACAGACAGACAGACAGATAATCGAATGAAGGAAAAAAACTATGTTACAAAGGCAGAGAAAAGAAAACATTAAAATTGAAAAAACAACAAAACTGGCAAACCAAAGAAACTCTGGCAACGAATCGAGGCAACTGGCGAGAACACAGTTGTGGACAAGGGCATGGGTGCTGGCAGGGGGTTGCGGGGACGTGCGTTTATTTTGTGTAAGACAGGTAGCGAGTCGCCGCTCGACTTGGCCATTGTCTGCCCTGTGCGTCTGTCCACAGTCCTCAGTCCCCAGTCAACTGTCCACTGTACACAGTCCGTGCTCCGAGCTGCTCTGGCACTGAAAAGTGCGCAGTTTAAAAAATCAGTCGCCAGCGAGAAACCCACAGACAGAAAAAGATCAACATAATCGATGATGATGTGGTTGTAGTAGTAGTTGCTTCCCCCCTCTTCACTCTTCAGGTACACTCACCAAAAAAATCGACAATTTCTTTGTATAACTGTCAACATGGGTGAATTTCACAACAAATATGTCAAATTTCCGATGTGTTTTTTTATGTGTGTGTAAATTTAAGAATTCTTATAATATGTAATTTTTTTCATATTATTTAATTTAATTACATCAGTATAATTAAAATCATGAAATGTAATTTTAAAAAAACTCGGCTAATAAGGCAGAAGACATCTAAGATCGAATATAAAAACTTGGCAGTTAACTTCATTACCAGTTTCTGGTGTTTAAGAATGGATTTTCGTAATACGATTTACTTTTCTACTTCTTAATAATATAAGTTATTTAAAAAACAACAAATTCGCAATAATTTTGGAATTGATTTAAATTATTTCTACATAATTTTTAAGACGCTTTTAATTTTACAACGATTTACTAAAAACGTGGGTGACTTTTTCTAAGTGTAGCCAAGCCGTAAATGTGTTAAAAAAAAACACGCAGCGAGATTAAATGAGCATAAAATACAGCGCAGCAAACGTCGAACCGCGTGTAGCGAAAAAGAGTCAAACCTAAAATACAAAAAAAAGAACGAAAACGAAATCGAAAAAGTATCTTTAAGATGCCAGACACGAAACACGTCGTCGGCTGGCGTTCATCAGCGGCGACCCTGTTGCTGACTGTCTGACAGACTGCCCACAGTTGAGCACAGGCCGATTCCCGGTTCCAGACCCAGTCCCAGTCCCAGTCCCAGTCCCGGTCCCAGTCCCGGTCCCAGATCCAGTCCTACTTGAATAGTCCCGGCCTGCCCTCGAGCCTTTCGCCAATAAAATATGCATGCTGAGCCCGGCTTGAGCCCAGCGGCAATCGATGCTTATGGGCCTCAGCTGTGTGCCAGGCACGGCGGCATGGTGGCAAAGTGGCAAGGTGGCAAGAGCAGCGCTCAATCAGCGAGGAGAACTTCATAAAGTGAAAATATACATTGATGATATTACGAAGACAGACTTTAAAGTTTCAAATGCCCTGCAGTCGGTTTGAAAGATTTAATACTTAATAATAAATAATGTCAAACTGAAACTGTAATCGTAATCGGAGCAAATCAGAACATAGACTCCACAACTGAAACGAAAAGTCCACAAGTAAATTGAACAATCGTAACAGAACATCTTAATGATCGATCCAATTACTTAAATGTATATATTTTTATATTATTTAATTTATTATTCATTCAATTCAATAACTAATATTTCGAATTGGAATAATCTGTCTTTATTTTATCCACATTGACAAGGTTAGTCCGACTCGACAATTGATCATTATCAATAATTTATTAATATTGTATTTAAAAAACACAGTAACGATAAAGGTATTAATATATAATTATATTAATATATAAGTAATAATAATATTATTATTATTTTACTTGTTTTGCTTTGTTTTGTTTTGAGACCTTGAATTATACTCTCTATTTTCAAATTGTAATTAATATTAAAATATTCATGGCAACTTTGGTTATTTCACTTAAGCACAATTTGTAATAAAATATATATTTATATATGGATATGCTACCCATTATATTATTTTATTTATATTATTTTTTATCTGTTGATACAGCGACCTGCTTGTTTTTCGGGTAGCACACAGGCAGTGAGCCACAGTATCTTTTGTTCCAGAGAAGCAGACAAAAGCTCATCAAAAATTATGCCTCGCAGGCAAATGATGCCATGAAATATACAACACCAACTAAGCAAGCAACAGGCAACAGGCAACAGGCAACATGCAACAAGCAACAGCAGAAATTATGCGCAATCGAAGCCAAAGAGCAGCTTCTGTGCAGCAGCCCAGAAAAAAGAAAGAAAAGAAAAGGAAAAAAAAACGGAAAGCTACATTGAGAGAAGGCGGACAGGCGAGCACATCCTACAGATGCAGATACAGCCACAGATACAGATACTTCATGTGCTTGGGCTGGCTAACAAATTATGCCTGGACGGCCATAAAACATTTGTGTTTAGCCCAAGAGGCAGAGTTGTCCAGCGTATCCAGCGTATCACGATCGCCTGACCGGGGCGTGGCAGGGGGCGAGACTGGGGCACACGCATGGCATAGAGGCAGCAGAGAGCAGGGAAGGGAACCAGGGAAGGAGACAAGGAGCTGCGTCCAGGGCCAGGCTAGTTCCCGATCTTGACTGCCTCGGCATCAACGCTTCACAAACTGCGCGTCTCGAAGAACTTTTAATCATGCTTCGTGTTTTGCGCCAAGTTTTAGGTTTGTCTTCTCTGAGTCCCTGTTTGGGTTTTGTGCTTTTGCTTTGTGCTTTTTATAATGATTGCATTTATCATTTATTCTGCGCGTCAACCAAATTATATGCCTGAGCTTGCAAAAGTGTAAAGTGTGCGTAGAGGTGGATTGAGAGGGGATTGAGAGGGGTTGGCAGGGCGATGCTATAGCAGAACCCATATTTAAGTGCTTCGATCGATTCGGGATGCATTGATTTGTCGGTCCACTGCCTCGCATTTTCGATTTCCAATGAGCCCAGAATGAGAATCAAAATTTGGAAAATTAACTTTACTTTTTTTAATATGCCAACAGGTGATTTTTTTTTAAATTGTGTCTAACTAAGAAATGTCGGTTATTTAAAATAAATAGATTTAGTTAATACAAATTGTAAATTTAAATGCTAAAAAAAAATTGGAGAATTTAATTAATAAATACAGTAAGATTAAAGAAAATAAACAAATAAAAAAAGAGATATGATAAAAACAAGAAACGAATTAAATTGAAATATATAATAGTAATATCATAGTAATTAAGTAGTTAAGAGGTTTGCTTTTTAAATTGTGACAAATGAAGAAAAATTAATAGAGAAGGTTTTTAGTAATCTTCCTTTCAAGTTTGGTAACCATAGCTCCAAAATGATAGAAGATTTTGACTTTAGAAATATTTGGGGGCTGAAAATAAATGTTCAAGTACAATCTTAGTAATTTAACTTCCAAGATTGGTAACTATAACTCTTAAATTGCGGGATATATAGTCTGTTTTTGTTTTTTGGGGGCGGGGCGGTCGTGTTCCAAATTTTCTAGCTTTCAATTTATGTTAGATGTATGTCTTATCACTAATTTACACTAATAGATGGATCGGTTAGATATGCGTTGTGAGCGTTTTTTGTGGCGGTTACCTGCCAGTTGCAAAAGACATCGAAATAGTGACATTGTGGATTATGGACGCAGACGTAGGCATGTCTATAAAATAATATACCTATAATTTTTACCTATTTTATCTGCAAAACTTCGGAACATATAGCCATTTAAAAATATTAGGTACTGTCATATGAAAATTTCTATCTCTAATGAGACGGATATCTATCTATGAATGGAAGGACATCATGACGGACATTATACACAACAAAAAAATACAGTAATACATTCGGTATCAATATATAAAAACTCGACTCTATTTCAAACTGCTCTTCCATAACTATTTTAATTATATTTGGATATTCTAATATCTTATATTAAATGGAAATGTTATTTTGTTTTCAAATTTGTTAAATCACGGAAACACTTCTTTGGCAATACATTTTCCTTCATTCACAAAATTCAATTCAACCCGCTTTTATGGTTGTCCCATTCAAAAAGTTTTCGACAAAGGTATATTTTATTATCTTATTTTCATTATGCTTTTGCGTTTGCGAAGACATTTTAAGTTCGACCAAATTCTTGATATGAAAATCTAAGTACTTATTAAAATAAGTATATAAAGTATTTTCAAATTTTTAAAGTTTCTTTCAATTTTTTCAGTCCATCTTAAGTTTCGATTTAAAAGTTTCGCTGTTATAATTGTAACTGTGGAATTTGCAAAAACTATTGAAAATATTTGAAATATTTAGATCGAAATTTTACTGGTTGGCTAGTAAGCAAAAGAATCTCAATGCTTGCAATATATATATATATATATATATATATATATATATATAACTGAACAACGACTGACCTGCTCATTAGAAAAAGGCTCTCTTTCTGATAATCGATTAATCTTATATAAATAATTAATAATATGTTATATTGTTCCTTAGCTATATAATATAATCCAATCTGATTCGGAAACGTACGCAAAAGACTAAACATTAAATACAAATGAGATAAATAAAAAGCAAATGTTTTTTTGGCTATGGTTTTATTTTGGAATTTTGGTAGTTTAAATTAAATTACAGATATTTATAAATTATGTAATAATAGAATTATTCAATTCAATTAACAATCACTGCATGAATATTTGACATATTTATTTTAAATTATAAGAAATTCTAATCTAGTTTTTATAAATTTATTCACTGAATAATAGGGATGACTTACAAATTGAGTCAATTTTTCTTTCTGAAAATAGTGGTTTGAAGCACGTCAAGAAAATATACTCTGATAGTTCTCGCTGATTCCTTAACTGTGCTTATTCCTACGTTTGCTATTTTGACCCAGAGATGATATGTGTGTTAGCCAAGCGTAGCATTTGCTCCAGAGCGGCTGACTGTGCTTTGATCCCGCAACACGATGCCGAGAAACACAGCACAGCCCGGCTGAGAGGTCAACATTTATTGGAGCGTGATGCGGCTTCGAGTTTCGCTTTCGTTGGCTGGATTTCGCCAGAAACTCAGAGGAGAGGCTATCATCAATCCGTCCACAGCTGATGGGGAGTTGCAGAAGAAGAAGAGCGCACTGATAACGTTAGATTCTGGCGCGTGTCCAGTGGCAGGCACTGTCCCAGCTGGAAGCCGAGTGGTGGAGCCGCAGCAAGTGGAGCGTCTCACACCTCGGCCAGCTTTTCAGCAATTACAGTAATTCCAATTAATACGCAGCAGTTGTGGACTGCCCCCGCTGCAACCTCTGTCCTCTCTCCCCTTCGGGCAGACTCGGTCGGCAGTCACTTATATTTTCTAATTTGTGGCGCGTGTTGCATGCCACAAATCTCAACCTCAACAAGGCTTTGCCCGTTCTGTTGCCTGTCTCCATCTACACGCATCAAAAAATTGCCGTATTTTTTAGTAACATTTTTTAAATCTAATTTTCTGGCAATTGCTTGCTGTAGAAGAGAGAGGAACTCTTATTTAACCTTTTTTATTAATTATATTATAAATAAATATTAGAATTTTTAAATTTCCCATACACACAAACATTTCTTCACAGCTTATTTTACAATTAAAATAATTTAACTTGGCTTATAAGGTAGACAAATAAACTGTAGTTTAAAACACAAACCAGTTTTTCTTTTTACTTCTTTCTAAATTTAAGAAGTATTTTTTTCGGTTTAAAAGTTTAATATGCATTTGTACTTTTTAGAAATATTTCTCGTAATAAAATAAAAATATCTCCAAATCGAAGAAATCGCAATATTTTTGGAATTGTTAAATTTAAAAATAATTTACCTAAGTTGTGAGCGATTTTTTTTTTGAGTGTACCAACACACACACACATACAAATTAGCATGAAGGCGTACAAAGCAGCATCTGTGGGATGCGAGGAGGAGCAACAACATGCAACTGACACGGCAGAGAAGGCAAAATTATTATATCTCGATGCTTTGCCAGCTGAAATGATAAATCTAAGCAACTGCTGCCCGCTCCCCTGAGGCAACCAGCAGTAGCAGGTTGGGTGTAGGCTGAGTTTGGTGCAACAATTATAAATTGCAAAGAGTGGCGATGCGGACTCGACTTGGCGATGAAGTTGGAACTGGAGCTGAAACTGCAGGAGCTGGCACATGGCTGGTAATTGCCCCCGGGGGGAAATCAACGAGAGTTGCAGCAGCCGTGTTCGTTGCAGCATCCGTTGCTGCAACAGGCCACGTATACGAGTATAACTTTTATCACACAATTCTAATAACTGCTGGCGCTTTTCTCTTTAGTATCTTTGGCCAGCAAAGGAAGTCAGCGCAGATACATTTCGATTATTGGTGCAACTGCAACCAACTCTAGCCAAGTTCTAGCCATTTTCCTCTATTTTGACTGAGTGATAAATGCAGTTTCGGTACGGATTCAGCACCATTTGTATCTGTATCTGTAACTGTATCTGCATCCAGGCATCTGCATTTGCTGAAGATACCTCTATAATTAGTGTTTAAAAATTCTTTTTCCGGGTTTTAATTTCTTATTAATTGATGTGGCTGTTTGAGGATGCAAATGATGATTGTGTTTATTTCAGTTGCATTCGATTCACTGGCTGATAAATAGTCTGACAAATCACTAAGTTAATAACAACGAATTCAACATTTCTTATTTAATATAATTAGAATATATTTTTAGGTTAATTAAGAACAATTCAGATCTGAATGATCAGCAGTAATCATCTTTTAAATCTCAAACTGAGAAAAGAATCATAAATAGAATATTTCATATCAAAATTAAGCATTTAATTTACGATCTTAATGATTGAATATATGATTTTTCCCATATGTACTTAGAGTATTGCAATTTGGCATGTGTCCCACAATTCCATATTAACCAAGTTAAATGTTGAATAAAAACGTAAATTCACATTTAGACCTATGTAACACTCTATAAGTAAGAAATTCAATTCTGCAAATAATGAATTAAATTCAGCTACCTGCTCAAAGCAGTAAACATATAAATTCAACTCATTTAATTAATTTATAAACATTAAACAAATAAATTTATCTTATTTAATTAACTCCTATTACCATCCTGCAAAATTTAAGTTTTTCACTCAACACCAATTTCAAAGAACACGTCACACTAATGAGATACATATTTTATTAAATAATTATGTCATTCGACAAAAAAAATTTTAAATTTATACAAAAATATTATTTTAAATTTCAATAATAAAAATAAAATGGAAGACTTTCAACTTTTAAGAATTATTTCTAAGACAGCTGATTTTAAATTTGATGGACATTCGACAATTTCTACAAATATTCATTAATAAGTTTTCTAATTCATAAAAATACCAGTAAAGTCATTACTATTCTTATATCCATCGAAAATCACATTAATTGGCAAGTGACAAGACTCAAGGCATATTAATAGGAATTATTTAAAACTTAAATCGCCATCAATGCAACATCTCGATGAGGCATAATTATGCAAGGCAGAGTTTGCCACTAAGTGCAATCAATGAGCAGAAAACATAGTCAGTATTTAATGCCCCTGGGGAAGGGTAAAGGGTAACCAGGGGGAGAGTGTACGCGACATGCATTCAGTGTTTCATAAAGTCGCAGAAGCAGTTGTCAGATGCCCGATTATATCTGTGAGATACATTTGCACGATAAGGCGCGCGAGCGGAACGCGCTCGACTCTCGCCGCTTGTTGCAACATTGTTGATTAAAAATAAATTGTCAACTTTGACAGTGAAGCGGCAGTTTTATTTATAAACTAAATGGATGTGCACAATGGAATGCTTTTTTCTCAACTGGCCCAACTGACTCAACTGGCGGAGCAGGAGCGAAGCACTGCGTCGGCTTGCTTACTGGAAATTGGCATTTTTATTTTTGGCCCATCTGCGTTGGCAGACAGCAGGGAGACTTTGGCTTTGACTGTGGTATTGCCACGCGTTGCCTGCTTGTTTATTCTTGGCTGCTGACATCAGACTTTACGCAGCTAACGGAATGTCTAACGCATTGAAGCGACCGCCCAAGAACCGCACCTGCAACGGTCTTCATTAAAATGCAGCCATTAACACTCACTTTTTTACTTTTGCCGGGCCCTCATTTTTTTGTATGGTTCGCATTAATGGGCAGACTGCGGCTTGATTAGCCCCCAGCCAGGAGGCAAGTTGCGCTTCCGCTGCGGCACGCGTTGCCTGCGGACTCTCAAGCAGCCCACAGAAGCCCAGGTTGACAATTGCATTGATTGCACTTCTTTATGCATGGCTCATTAGAACCAAATGACAGTTAGATTTATATGCATAATGGAACTGGTTAGTTGCTTAGGCTCGAAACGAACTTATCTCTGAGTTGGCTCATTTATCACTGCCCGATTTCGTTGGCCATAAGCCCAGCGATGAGGCTGCACTTTCCAGTTGATAATAATTAACAAAAGGAGATGCAACGAAATTTGTCAACCAGCTACCTAAAAATGACACAACACAAATTTTGTGAAATGCTTTTCAGTTTGCTGAGAACTTTTTGTCGTCGACATGACAGCCAATGAATACATATCTGCCACAAAAAATGTATGCTGCCTCAAAAGGTAAAAATGACGGCGATTGCAACTGGGCCTGAAAGGCGCTTAATCCTCGCGATGATTTGACGGATTCAGCGCTCAATTTGTATACCTCGCCTTGGCAAGCAGTCAAAGCGAAGCGGAAGATTGATGCCACTAAGTGGTAAGGCGTGCTTATATAACGGTATTAATGTGGAACCAATGGCGGATAAAACATAATTCAGATCGTAACAGATTTTTAAACATGTACCGATTGATACAGCAAATAGTAAGACACCGAGAATTCAAACGTTTTTAAATACAAATAGAAAATATTTAACTTCAAATAAATATATAAATTATTTAAATAAAATAGGCTTAATACGTATGTCGAAGTCGGGAAAGTTGTACTACAATATCATAAACTTGCTATTTTACCTTTTATGTATTGTCAGCTAATTGCTTTTAGTTCTCTTATCCCCGTCGAATTTCGTGCAAATTAAAAGTGATCAATAGAATACCTGCCTGCAACGATATGTTTTTAATCGAATACATCAGAGTAATCGTAAATCTATCCATCTATCTATCGATTCTGTGGAATTTATTTCAACGATTTCATAAAAACAGAAAAGATCATTTTTCTGCAAATGAATTTCAGGTGGTCCTTTTCAATGACTCTTGGTCTGCTTTCAATCCGGAGAAAGAGATTGAATTGTGACAATTCTGATAAGCAATCGTATAAGTATAAACAATTTGTATTTGAATGTATTCATAGGTATTTATAATTTATTATTTAAAGCTTAAAACATTATTGCTGAGCCAATAAACATGTATTTGAATTATTACATTTTACATTAAAGAAATGTGAATTATTCATATGTTGAAGCGGAACTTTGCAACATGTATTTGTCTCTAAGAAAACCTGAGATCGTCGCAAGTAATCAGAAGAAAATACGATCATAATTATATTTACTCAGTTTAGCATAAGCAATCAAACAATCTTGAAATAATTTACGTTTTACGAATTTAGTTTAATCAAACAGAACCCAGGTTTCCCATGGCTTTCTTAGTTTCAGCACCTCAAATCTAATAAGCTCCATATACAAATGAAGGCACAATTATGGCTAAATATTTAAAGCTATCATCGATTTATTGTTATTTACCCAACTTGAGATGTGTTCCCAGGCATTCGACAAAGATATTTATGTAGAATATTTGTTAAGCATTTGGTGTAATATCCATTTTCCCAACACCTAACACAGAATTCAAAAGATCAATAAACCCATACAAACTGATTGCTGATTGAAAACTCATCAAATAAAAATTATGCACGACAATTTGTGTATACGAAATGAATGGCGTGCACCTTAGCGACCGTTATTTGACTTTCCCAACATAAGTATAATAATCATAACTTGAATTGGAAATTATGTAGTACTTGTCCAGAGACCCAAGACCATATGGCCTCGGGTGTTGAGGCCCAATAAGGGCAATCAAACAAAACAAAGCCGCAGCGTACGAAGCATAATAAACTAAATGGTATACAAATATTGGTGCTGTGGGGCTTTGGATACTTGGAGAGGTGACAGCAAACATATTGAGGAGCACAAGCAGGCGATGGGCGGAATTGACAATCAAAAAGCGCCTTCCCAAAAAATGCTTAACTCTGTTTAACCAACTGACTCGCAAGTGCAACACGAATTGGGGTCGGGCTACCTGTCCATGTGCCGTGCCACAGTTCATTTCGGATCTCCTCGTTTCATATTTCAATAATTCTTCACTTCAATTTGTTTAATGGCAGCGCGTGGGTGACAAAGATTTTAAACGGTGCAGGGGCATGGGCAGCGGCAGGGGCAGGACTGGGGAAATTGACATTAACGATAGATAGCCAGATAGTCATCGGGTTGCTTAATTGTCGTGACAAGTTGACAGTTCGCATGAAAGCCCATCCATTGTTCTCGGCCATTTTGAGCAACTGTCTGTATTAAGTATTAAGTATTAAGTTTCGCGGCTCAGATCGAGGCTCTGGCGGAGTAAATTTTCTTTCTTTGTTTGGCCGCTGTGCTTTTCATTCTTTTACTTCTGTTTTATTAAACATGAACAATATTTATACGGTGTTTGTGCATTTATCTCACTTGACCCACATTTTGTGTGTTGCTTGGTTTATTAAATGCGTGCCCTGCGACCGGCTACACTCAGAAAAAAAGTGGCCCAGAATTATATCAGTAAATAAATTTATCAAATTATTGGTTTTGGCATTCCAAAAGTTGATTTTTCATAAAAATATATCTAATTTCTGATAACTGTGTTATTTGTGTGTACAATTAAGAATTATTATATATTTATTGTCATTTGTAATATTATTAAACAATAGAACTTTTTATAATTTTCCAAATGCACCAACAATTTATATTATTTATAAATACATATAAGTTAATTAGAAAAAACTCGGCCAGTAAGCCACACGATTGCAAAACTCTTACATAAAAGGGAGCCAGAAAATGTAAAAACTTGTTTTTTAATTAGGAAACATTTCTTTTTTTCAATTTGGAATTCTTTTTGACCATTTCCAAATAATACAAATTATTATAAAATAAATAGGTTAGTCTCCATTTTCCATTTTTAAATTTTAAATTTTTAACCTAACATTAAGTAATTATATTTAATAAAATAAATCAGTATATTACGAGCTAAAGTTATTTTTTCCGAGTGTACTACCAATTCCAAAGATACTGACAAGAGCCGCACCAGCGGCCTGGGTGGCGAGTGCTGCTTCTAAAAAACATGCGATCGCATCGATGATTCATTTGGTTACATTTCGCCACTGCAGTGGCTGCCAGGCCCCACATTTTGTGGTAAGTGAACGAAAGTATGCAACTTACTGGCCGTTGGGCCTATGCGTCAGACCTTAGCCATTTGGAGAACGCGACTCTTTCTTGTT
Source organism: Drosophila dives (assembly GCA_035042365.1). NCBI lineage: Eukaryota > Metazoa > Arthropoda > Insecta > Diptera > Drosophilidae > Drosophila > Drosophila dives. Next base: position 1,280,424 of record JAWNLJ010000133.1, on the reverse strand, counting down.
CGGGTTGGACACTAGTGACAAATGAGTGAGTGAGCTCTGTAAATTGATGGAGCTAGCTGTCAGAGAACTCGGCAAAAAGACAATAATTCAAATTGCATTTTCTATGAGCTTGAAACCCAAACGCTCAAAACATGCAAGATTGTTGCAACGTTGCCTCGAGCACCTCAATATCTAAGCCAAGAAATTATTAACTAGCCTACAAAGTTTAACACACATTAATAAAACAGTTTGTGCAGACGGAATTTTTTTAATTTAGTTATTATATTCTACTTATTAAATTTTTTATATCCACTGATTTTAGACTATATTAAATCTTACTTTTCTAATATTCGTGTATAACAAAGAAAGAGGGAAATAGAAAACAGATGGTAATTTGCTTATTACTACAAAAATGTACAATTTTAAAAATCAAGCAAAAATTTAGATGTCAGCAGCTTAACTCCGATTCGCAATGGAATCTATTCGGCGGCTTTGCTTGAATAATCCTATTCAATTTTTGCTATCTTGTTTTTAGTATTCACATCATTTTTGCGGTTTTAGTGACTATAAAAACATCACTGACATTACGTGTCATTTTAATGTGAAAACTTAAGTTTTCGGGATAGAAATTACTTGTAATTAAATAAAAGTGAATTGATACCAATACGTTTTTGTATCAGAAGGAAAAACGCAAAATTTTTTAGAAATCGTGTTCCGTGAAAACGGTTGGCCTGGCATAAACCGCTTAAGTCGCCTTCTAAGCAGTTACTTGGAGAAGTGTTGAAGTCTTTCAATGTGATTGCTAGAAACTTGAAATTTTAATTTAATATTGCTTTCAGGACAACAGGGAAACGGCTTTTCGACAAGGTTGTTCAAAAACTCAACGCGCAAGTGGAGAGCAAGGGGAAACTTAAAATACATTTTCTAGAATAAATTAAAAATGATATAAGACAAAAATTTTAGATTTTATACCTGTAGCCATAGAATTTTAGTAAAAAAAAAGATGAGTAGGCGAATAACGAAATAGCGATTGGTGAAATTTCAAAATTATCACCGAATTTATCTTTTTAAGCCTCCACCTCCTATAAAGAAAAATAAAGTTGGAATTTTCAAATAATAATAATGCTGTCTATCAAATATCTGCAAAATCCGCTTAACAATAATATTTACACAGCGAATGAAGGCAATTTAAAAGTGCCTCAATGCTTTTGATTTAACAATGTTGACAAAGGCGGGCAATGATTAATGTGCCACATAATGACTTTTTAAATACAATTCTAATGCGATAAAAGGGGGTAATCAAACACTGGCAAAGAGCGACGCGACAAGGTGAGTAAAAGCCGCCGATCAGCCGTAAACAGTAACGAGGGTAAAGCCAGTTCTTTACGGCAAAATAAAAAAAAAAAAAAACAGTCCTATAGAAAAGTAATTTGCATTTTATAAGCTTCTGCGCACAAGACAAAAAAAGAAAGAAAAAAGTGCACTCAATGATGACATTAGAGGAGCCTGAAGGGGAACGATTTATGCCTTTTTGATGATTGCAAAACTATGGAAATTATGTGATAAGATTACCGCTTTTAATGCTATGCAAAATACTTGTGATCGAAGACAGAAAAGATCCTCATAAAAAGAGAAAAGGCACAAAATGCAAAATCATTTGACTGGCCCTTTGCACGTGCGCCAACCGATAAATGCACGTTCTTTGTTTAATATTCTATAGTTGTTGTTGTTGTTAATGTTGTTGTTGTTGTTGTAGTTGTAGTTGCAATCATTGTGCGATCATTTATGGGCTGAACAGAGAGCGTTTTGTCTCTTGTCAGCAGCCTCATCTACTTTATATTCATGTTGCGCAGATTGCAACTCGAATCGAACTGGGGGAAGGGGCCAGAAAGATGATGATTAGACAACATTTGGCATGAATTTTGTCACGTTCACAGTTCACACTTGGAAGAGTGATAATGGAAAGGGGTAAGGGGAAAAGGGCTTATTCTTAAGTAAGTTTGTAATCAGTTTTCATGAGGCTGCACTTGGTCTACACCGTAACGGTCTTTTCAGATATAACGCGCTTAAGAGCCCCTTTTTTTTTGTCATGACTCGAAGCGTAAATTGTTTTTTAGCTAAAGAGTTTTTTCCCCCACTGCCCGGAAAGTCTACTTAGCCGGTTCCATGTCATTAAGTTTTTCCAAGCAATACGCTTGTCATACTCTGCCACCTATGAGGCAAAACAAGAAGAAGACCGAACAAAGAGCCGGCATGTATGACTTATATATATATATATATTTGTGATTCGTAAGTGACCGGTAATTTACTCAACGTTCATATAATCCGTTACGCCTGGCCTCCGTTTTACATTAATACGCCAATTTTTCGTTACAAATTTCCAGACACAATGCCTATATCTGGGCGACAGACGATCCAAGTGACTGTAATTAACATTTTTTGCATTATAATTTGCTCCTCTTTTTTCGTTGGCTTCTCCACTTTCCACAGTTCGTCAACTTAGCTGGCTTTTAATGTGCGCACATTTGCGAGTCAGCAACATCCATGAAACGGGCCAAAGGCGGAGGCAGCTGGGGAGCAACAAGCAATAATAATGAAATAAAATTATAACAAAAACATTTTTACATTTTGCATTCAGTTTTGATGACTAATAAGCAAACGGAAACAGCAGTTGCAGGAAAGAATGTGTCGTTGTGACTGAAAAAGTAAGCTTATTGATGAATGTAAAACACAAGAAATGTAAATTTAAAAAAAAAAAAAATTAACAACTCAAATGAATTAAAAATTCTGCTAACACATAATGTGACTCCCTTTAATAATGTTATCTTATTTCTTCAACTTCTTCGCACTCTAAAAAACCTTTGGTAGTGACACATCATTTTACATCAACCAAAAATCACATTTAAAGGAAATAAATGATTAATACAAATAAGAAAACCATACTAAATTTAATTAGATTAAATGATTATCGAATGTAACACATCTATTAAACTAATCTTAAAATATTTATTGTTGTATGAATATATTAAATAAAGACAATTTAAAATATTAAAAAAGGCATATATAGGGTCTAGATATAGTCTGTATTGAAAGCCTATATACAAATGATTATATTAAGACCATATTTAAAACATTAAAAATAAATAATAAAAAAATAATAATTAGCTTAAGCTAGTATTACTGTTAAGCAATAATATTAATAAAATTCACATCAATTACAACATTTTTATAAACAACTTATGTATTTTACTCATTTTAATTATGCCATAAAGTTGATAAAAAACAAAAAAAATAAAAGTAATAAGTAAAGTAAAAATTTTACAACCTATATTTTTTATCTATATTTTTAATGATGTAAATTTGTAAAATAAATTCCGAAAATATGTCTTTAAAGTGATCTTGTGTGTAGATCGGAGTGGAAGTTGGTTGTCTAACGCCCCACCACCCCTTTATAAGAATATACCTGATGCCTTTGTTGTATTGTAAGGCAACTCCATAAAAAAAATTTGAGTCCACTTTACCGTTGCAGTCGATTTTGTCTATTTCTTAAGCCCAAAAACCTTAAACGGCAAGTGACGCCAAATTTGGGTAATTACATGGGACAGACAAATGGCCGGACAGACGGATGGAAAGACGGATAGATGGAGAGACGGACAAGAGCCACGGCACCGCATGGAACCCGCCAAATGCCCAACCACATGTATAAAATATTAATCAAAATCACAAAAGAACAAGCACAAAAACGAAAAATCAAAACAAAAATTAAAAACCCAACAATAACAGCAACAACAGCAACAAGAAAGCGCACTGCTGAAAAAGCATTATGAAGGTGTGCCGAAGGGGGAGGGGGAAACGACTGATAGTCGGACAGATAGACAGACCGACAGACAGACAGACAGGCAAGCAAACGTTGCATGGATGCAAAGCACTTTATAAAGTTAAAGAACGGATCGAGAGGGATCGCATTTTAGATGAAGGGGAAAAGCGGGAGGGGCGGGAAACGAGCAGCTAAACTTGTTGTACGCAATCGAATCGAAAATACACATGAGCGAAATAAAGCAACGCTCAGTCAGTCGCTCTGTCGCTCTGTCGGTCGATGTCGGACGGTTTTTGAGGAGAGAACGAGGCAACAACGACGACGGGCTGTGGCTGTAAATCTAGAACTAGTTTTGTTTTTATATTTTTATTTATACGCACATGCACATGCATATATATACATATATATATATATATATAAATATATATATATGTCTACATACACACATACATACGTATTTCAGTGCAGCCCAATGACTCGGTATAAAAGAAAATATTGGACACCTGCACGGTTTCGTATCGCAGGCAATAGCAACAAATACAACGCCTCGTATGAGGGACAAGTGAGGCCCAAAAACCGACAGATGGACAGCGGGATGGGACGGGGGAACGAACTCATCGACGCTTACGTGGTACTCTCAGCGAGAGCGATAACAAGTGAAAAGAGCTCAGCACTCAAGTCGAAGTGTAAATACCCTTTACATTAACAAACATCGAACAAAAGAGAACAAAAGCCTCTCATAATATTATAATCGTAGTTCCATAGGCAACTCTTTGTCTCTCTATCTCTCTCTCTCTCTCTTTCCTTTAATGATCACAGTCATAAAGAGTAACTCAAAAAATCGATGCAGCCTAGATACTGTATACACACATACAAACACACATCTACATACATATACAATACATGTGTAGCTGCAAAATTTTGCCTTTTCTGTCTCTAAAGAAATAAAAAAACAGAAAAGAAAAGAAAAGAAAAGAAGAACAAAAAGGCAGCCGAGCGTTGAGCGTCGTTGGGAAAAGAAGGACGAAAACTAATGGCCAGGCTTTTATTTCCAAGAAATTTAAAACTTTACGAAAACGAAAAATGGTGTTAGGGTGTAGACGAGAGACCGAAACCGAGATTGAGACAGAGACCGAGACCGAGACCAAACCGGAGCCACTTAAGCAACACATGGCACTGCTTGAGGATCGTTGGATCGTTTGGATCGTTGGGCAGTTTAGATAAATGTAGACAAGACAGCCAGCAGGTAGCTGCTAGTTGCTAGATGGTAACTGCTAACTGGTACCGGGTAGCTCTCCTGACCCTATGGGACTCGGCATTAGTTTGCTTTATTGTGCGTTGGTCCCTTAACCATTTCTCTCTCTTCTTTTTTTTTTGGCAGTATCGGCTTTTGCAGACAGAGGATGCGGACTAGACATTTTTTTCGGTATAATTTATGGGACAGCAACTATAAAATCGAATCCCAGCAAGCTATTATGGAACGCTGACAACGCGCGAATATTAAAATTGTTGTTTCGGGGGAATGCAGAAATGCAAAAGCAAATATAACCCATAAAAATCAATTGAGCATCTCAAACAAAATGACAAAAGACTCGGCGGCTGCCAACCATAAAAGGTAAATCAATTTTACGCCGCAAGCAAGCCAAATTGTATTTGTCAGCTTAACTGGCCAAAATCAGGCAATATGGCCATAAGGCGCTCCACTCAGCGCCTGCTCGTGATATTCTGTTTATAACTCTTTATATAACTGTACACTCGAGTCTCGAGACAGAGACAGAGACAGAGAACTTCAACTCCAACTCCAACTCCAAATCCAAATCCAACAGCAGATGCACACAATTCGCAAGCTGAGAACTGTTGGCTGTCGGCAGCACTCGACGATTGCTTTTTGAACTTTCCGCCGCAGTTGCCACCACCCTTGCCACATGCCCCTTGCATAATTAATAAATTGCATGGCATGCAAAACGAAGATGGGCGCGCAGATTGCAGCGATAAAAGTGGCTTGCCTTATGACTAAAATTAAAATTAAAATTATCCTTACACATTATTGACAGCCATCGCGAAATAAAACAAAATAAATAAAATCAACAACAGTTGCGAACCGTAAAACAATCGAAACGTCCAGCGAAGAGCACTGCTGATGGACGGCTGCCCCACAGACATGCCACTGACTGAAGGGGGGCAAGCGAGTGATCTTGAGAGGCGATAACGTATTGGTGCTTGAGGAAGTCAGAACGCTCCACTGCACCGATGAGTGGGCTTAAAGACTAAGCAGATGAGTGGAGTGGAGTGCCTGCCCGGACAACTGAGAAGCCAACGAGTGAAAAGGTTCAATAGCTCCCAAGTCAAATCGAATTAAACGCAATAAAACCTCATTTTACAATCGAATTCAAATCTATAAATCATCATCTAGGAGCATGTTTTGAATTATATATATTAATCAATTTAAACTGCTTACAAAAACCTATTACACCAAAGAGAAGACGATTTACCAACTTTAATAGATTAAAGTAAAATTAATTTATGTATTACATTTATTTTAGCAGTCAAAGAATAGAACCAGAAACAGTCTGCAGTTACTCAATGGGACTCTTTATAATCTGATGACCCAGTATCTTCTATGGCCACCTACCCCAACAAGGCTATAAAAGGCGCTGTGACCCACTTTCCCCGCACACAAAGTGCAAAGCAGCAATAACCACAAGCCCACTTTCGATGACACATTGTGAAATATTGAACAAAGTGGTCAACCCTTGAGAGAGAGGGAGGTGTGACAGGGGCATAGAGGGCAGCTGGCAGAAGCGTCACAGATGTCACATACATCACTCATACGATGCATGGGACAGCGACAACAAAAGGCAGAAACTGGGAAAGCTTCCGCTTGGAGACCTGGGAGGCGATATAGCAACGCCCACACTCAAACTCAAACACAACAGCGGCAAACAGCTACTTGGTGTCTGATTAACGAGACAAGGCCAACGCGCCGCATTTGGAGGCATGTTTCAAAATTCGAAGAACTCGCCGAGTGACGGGCACATTGCACATTTTATGAGGAACTGATAAAAACACTTCCATGTTTTGTAAGAGCAATTAACAGAGTTCAACCCCCACAGAGCTGCTTATTCACAATGGATAATTATTCAACCAAAACATAAATATGGGTCACAACTTTTGTTTATTTTTATTTTTTGTTTATGTCAGCGCAATTTGTGTGTCACCAGCGATTTTGCGTAATGATTGTTTGAGCGAAGTGCCGCATATTAATTATTCATTAGCGTATTTTAATTAAAAACCAGCTTGCCTTTGAGCAAACGTACCATTCAACTGTTCAACTAATTAAAGAGCCGTTTAATTTCCCCGTGGCTTCTATAAATATCCGTTCCGTGAATTGGCCAATTGGCCAATTGGCAATTTGCCCAATTTTGGGACGGGGTGTCAACAAAATGCTCGAATGGGTGGTTTTCAATAAGCACATATACAATAAGTACATCAAAAGTTTAAAATCAAATGTTTACTTTTAAAATTGTTAATGTATACTTTAGATCTACTGTTCTAAGTACAAAATATAATCATAAAAATATGTCTGGCAAGATGACATATTCCCTGCTTTGTTATTTATAGAATTTATTGCCTGGTTGTTGACAGATTCATGGAGCAATTGCAATTTTTGCAACACTTTGCCGTCAGCCAAATTAAATTTGGCATTTTATGCATTAGATTTCCCCACGCACTGTTTACACTTTGGCGTTTTTCTCAAACACATTTGTTTTTAGAGATTTTTCCAGTTCGTTTGTGTTGCACGAATGAATGGTTAGTTGCAGCAAATTTTATGCAATATATTTTCAATGAATTGGAGGTGTGAAATATTTGTACGGCTGCCGCCTATGCAACGGACAACAGATGCGAATAAGGGTATTAATAACAAGAAAGAAAGTGCGACACAACTGCGAGATACCCTGTAACTAACCTCACATGAATAACTAAACATTAAATATTAAATATTTAATTAGTCAAAGAGAAGTAGTTTTTTTTGTTGGTAAAATTGTTGCATTTGTTTTTCTGAATGCGAGTATACCCGCTTGTCCCAACTTTGATAGTGCAGGGTGTAGGTAAACAAAGCCGCTTTCAAAGCAAAAAAGGGGCGGCACAATTGGGGCGGTTCTCTCGAGCAAATATTGGCCAACACTTTGATATCACTCGCATTGTCCACTATGCAGCTTGGTTTAGCAATTTTGGATTTGATTGCATTTTGTTAGCAACAAATTAAAGCTGTAGTTGACTACAAATTTAAGTCTTCCGATTGTTTTAACAATTGGAGCCTCACCTCACCCATTTTGGCCAACTGCAAGTCACATATTATGAGGCATGCAACCTTCAATCACAAAATATCATACATAATTCAAAAAGCATATCGGAGAACTCGAGAAGTCATTCCGCAAAAATTGAACCACTTGATCGACTGCCTGTCGCGGCATATTTGTCAATATTTAATTTTCGACAGTGCAGCTCCGAGTGGGGACCAGCTGAACCAGCTGAAAACGATACGTGTGCCAAGGATGTCAACTTCTTGGACAGCTCATAAGCGATGTGGTGCGGAGTGGTTATGCTGGGGCAACTGTATATGTCAATTGCTTTTTTTTATTTGTTGTTTTGATTTCGGTTTTTTTTTTTGTTTTTTTTGGCAAAGTGTAAACAAGTTGACCAATTGGCAGCCCCAGCAGCTTTTAACAATTCGTTTAATTCTCCTCTGCAAATTTTAATGCTCTTTGTGTTTATTACGAACGTTTTAACAGTATTCATTAAACCAAAACACAGCATTCAGGTATACCCAAAATCAATTAAATCGAACCTAAATTCAATTACATCATACCAGTTGGAGAAGCCAAGGCAATTGCTCTTTTTATGGGCTTAAAAATCAAATTCGACTTAAACCTTAATTAAAATTGCTCATTAATCGACTCTATGGAGATTGTCTGTCGCTTGGATAAATCCCAATTTATATTTATCCATAAGAATAGTAATAACTTTTGAACAGATTTTAATTAAGAAATGCAGCATTTAAATGTCTCAATGTTCTCAATCCTTAACCACAAAGCAATCGAGCTCATAATTTGTCGATTTCTGACTAAGGCAAAATGCTGAACTTCGTTCAATTCTGCTTCTCCCAGACACTCTTCGATCAACAACCCAAATAAAAGAATGCAACATTTACAAAAGTTTCGCATTAACAACAGCAGAAAATAGATTTGCAATCCCGAATACTGAATACTCTTTCTTACTTACCAATGACTGGCAAATATATTTGAACAAATAAATTGGAATATTTTATACTGAATTCGTTTTCAACATTATCGGTTCATTAAGACTATAAAATGTGGGTCTTTCTTGGCGACAAAACTGAAATACTCTTTTGCAAGGGTACAAAAAGCAGCAGAAGAAGCCGCAATTATTGAATACAAAGCACAAAAATATGTAAGGAAAATAAAAAAAAACAAAATTGGGTTGAAACCCGATGCTGAGAACGGCCACAGCCAAGCGCCCCGTGCTGGATGAGTCATGTCCGCGTAGATCTCGGACTGGTGGACAGCAGACAGATCCGCGGCTGGCGGATGGGCACGATCGTTGTTTCCAAATGTGTGAATAAACTTGAAGCTGGCCGTCCAATATATTGGCAAAAAAAGGGCTCAGGGTCAGGTCGGGTTCGGTCTGAGTTTTGTTTTGACTGCAGACTTACCTGAATGCGGCCCACGGATCGGTTATGGGCTGGACGAGGACTGCTTCGACTTGCTAATCATATCAAGCTTCAAATTGTTGATTATTTAACTGGCGAGTTAAGAGAGATCGCAGCTCTAAATTGTCAGATCATTGCTGCTGTTGACTTTGCTTTTCTGCAGATGACTCACTGGCTGCAGGTAGTTGCCGTCTTAAGCTATGTATCTAGAGAGAGGCAGACAACCAGACTGACAGACTGACAGACAGAAAGAATTGGCAGAGGCGTCTGCCCGCCTCGAAAAATCTTTGTTTGGCTTCACTTTATTAGATGTTGGAGCCACGAGTGCTGGTAACTGGGCCCAGGTAGATTTATTGTATAAACAGCAAATGAGCAAATAAGCTCTGTGTGGCAGGAAGGCAAACTATAAGCCGAAAGCAACAGCAACAACAACAACAACAACAAGTATTTATATTTTCGTTTATTTATTGGTCTGGGTCTGGGTCTGTCTTTGGGTTTGGGTTTGGTTTCGTACTTGGTTTGACCACTTGCTGCCCCAAAAAATAAAACAAAGTCGCCAGGGTGAGTCACTCACGATCGGATCGATCCACATGTGCGGAAACTGAACTCCTTTTCCAACAGCAGCACTTTATTATTATTATTATTTTTCGTTATTAAAAAAGCCAAAGCACACAACAAAAAACAAGAAACAAGAAAAAAAAATTGATTGATTTTATAGGCGCGATAAGTTTATTGTAGTTCACTTTGGGGTCGGATTGGTCGGATTGGTCGGATTGGTCGGAGTGGTCGGGTCGAGTTCGCAGTCTGTCTCCGAGATGACTAATGTTTGTGATCTCTTTGTTATGAGCCATTGCTATTGTGGTCTTAGCTGTTGTTTTTGTTGTTGTTGTGGTTGTGATTGTGTGTAAAGTGAGGCGCTTAAAAAGCAAGTTATTAGCACTTATTATGTGTCGGAGTTGAGTTGAGTTGAGGTGTCATTGACACCTGAGATTTGTACTAGAAGTAGCTGAATTTGTTTATCTATTTAGGTAGTAGTTGAAATCTGAGCTGATTGGACATTTAATTGAATATTAACTATGCTCAACATGGGCGTGGCTGGGGTCTGGTAATTATTTGCCTGTCCTTGGCACATTTGACTCCTGCCTTCGCACAATGTTGCAGAGCCAAATCGAAGAATCGATTAAATGCAACATTGTATGCCACCAGGCTAATGGTCGCCTTTAAACAAAATGTATTAATTAAACAAACAAATGGCAAGTAGAAGCCATAAATAAAGACCATAACTAATTGCTGACACAGTTAGCCAGACAAAGACATTAAATACAGTTCGCGTGGGCGCCGGCGCACTCAATCCACACCAAACCACCTCATAGCACCTCAAACCCCCTCATTCCCCCTCAATCCGCTGCTGCTGTCAGCAAAATTTCAGCTTTGTGGCTCTGACATAAAATTGTCGAAGTCGGCAACAAAATTCAAAATTCAATTGGAGTGCAACACCTGCGCAGCGAATGTGGAGCACGTGCTCAGACAAATGGGCAAATGGACAAAGGAAAATCGCATTAAATTTAAAAATTCATAGAAACAAAATTAACCAGAACAGAAACGTTGTTTTTTTTTTTTGGTATAGCCAACAATTTATTACTCATGCTGGGATTACTTTATTATTGTTTTACAAACAGAAAAATGCATTAAAATTTGATTGCTCTTTTTTTTGCTATAATTAAACACTGATTCTAACTTGATAGTGATTTGAATATTTTCCTGTTGGTAAATGATTAATATGTGAAGAGAAGAGCAAGAAATAAGCCAACATTTGAAATTTGAAGGTTAACAAATTGGACATGAAATTGGGAAGCTGTTGGCAGTTGGAGTTGATTCAATTGCAAACAAACAAATTTTGAGTAGCACTTTTAAAGAAATAATTTTATAAATGTTGTAAAATGACGCGACTTTCATTTAGGTGGCAACAGTGCGCAGGCGCAGAGTTCCAAGTCTCTGGAGAAGCAGAATTAAAGAGTTGACTTGGCTTGACTTGACTTGACTCGAGTTCAGTTGAGTTGTTCGAGATGCGTTGATAAATTACAGACAGCTTTTTCTGTTTTTGTGTATTTGTGTTTTGTGTATTGTGTGTGTGTGTGTGTGTGTGTGTGTGTGTGTGTGTGTAGGTAACGAGAGTCGACTGTTGGCACGAGCCATAAATATCCATGGAGACGAGGCCAAATCAGCTGCATCATCCATCGGCAACAACAGCAACAATTACAACTTTTGAGGCACCAACAACGCCCACTTTAAGCACCTATGAAGAAGCACGGGGCCCTCGTCACCTGAGCTGCACAATTAAAATGTAGGCAGTGCCTGGACAAATAAGCCTGGGGCAAGTTAACAAAAGTAAAAAAAAAAAGTAGCTGAGATGCTGTTTTTCTGTATTTTTTCTTCAGTCGTTTTTATGTTTTCTATTCTATTAATTAAAAGGGTTACCAACCGTCTGACAAATCAGAAAACAAATCTAAACAAAATAAATTACTTTTACTCCAACTCAAGCTTTTTAGACTTTTAGGGCTCAGCGACTCACAATTTACCAAGTCATGGCCAAGTTTTGGGTTCGGATCTGGGTTTTGGGTTCTTGGCCCGCCTTCGACCACAGACAGAATCGACTGAATATGCAGCCCAGTGAAAAGCATTTAAAAATAACTCATTTTAGATACCCTTCAAATTGGTTCTTAGACAGAAAACTAAGTAATAAATAACTGAATAAAATAATTTAATATAATTTTATTCGCTACTTATGAAAAAGAAAACTATTTAATTATTTTGTACAGTAGTTAAAAATTTAAATGTTTTGAAATCTTTAATTTAAGACTATCAAATAATAAATATATAAAATCAATTTTATACATATTCATTGGATTTACGTTTAATAATTCAAATGTTAGTTATTTTATAATTCTAAAAATGTTATTATTTTTAGCATTTTAAATAAAATATAAAATTGAATTTTTTAATTTGCCACTAACTTAACTAATTTTTATTTATATATTTTATTATGTAGTTTATAATGTTATTGTAAAATAGTTTTGAAAAAAACTAACTATTTGTTAATAAATAAATTCTATAAATAAATGTATTAAAAATTACAAATGACAAAACTTGAAGCACTAAATTTGAAACATAATGTTAAAGTTTAAATAACCGACTTGGCAAAGAGTATTAACAACAGCAGTGCGCAAGAAACAGCTAAGAGTAATTTGGTGTTGCCTCTTTGAGGGCTGCTGCTGTCTGGGCGTAAAGCAACAGCAACAGCAACAACTACAACTACAACTATAGCAACAACAACAATAACAACTGTTGAGCGTCAAGTCTAAAAATGAAAATGGAAAAAAATAGCTGCGCCGCTTTGGCACGTGCGCAGCCAGTTGGTATAACCACCCCCCCAGACCCGCCCGTCGTGTCACAACTGGGCTATAAGCAGCTCGAACACAGCCTCAGCAATAGGTTCTCCAGCAGCAACAGCAGCAACAGAAACAACAGCTTGGGGTCCAATCCCCGACAGCAAAGTTGAGTTCCATTTCAGGTTTGAGCTCTTGAAAAATGACGTACAATGGCGCATTCGTTTTTATTTTTACAATGTGGCAGTTGACTCCAGGCCAGGCCAGGCCAGGCCTGGTAAATCAACTTGTCTGTTGTCTGCAGAGTGTGGCTCAGGTGTTTGCAGCCATTTGGATTTGGAGTTGGAGTTGGAGTTGGAGTTGGAGTTGCGCCGGCTGTGGCTTTTGGGGATAGCTTGGTAGCCAGCAACGTTTGATGACTCTGTTTCGGTAGATCTTGTAATGGGCATTTGGGCATTTGGTCATTGGCTTGATTAATTTACGACATGGCCAAAGTTTGTTGTAGTGCGCACAAAGCATTTCGTTTAGCTTTGGCTAATAGGTCAAGGTTTGGTTTTTAATTTACAAACCAAAAAAAAAAAAATAAAAACAGTCTGTTCAAGTTTAAGATTCTCGTGACATTGTGTCCAAGTTAATCTCAGCTTAGCCAAGCTCAAAGCAAGCAAGAACCACAATCTGTGACAAGTGGAAGATTAACATTTAATCATTCATTTCTATGATTTATCCGTCTAAACTTGGCAGAAACCATGATATAAGGAATAAAATATTATTTTAAATTTGGTCTACATTTGATAGCTGAGCTGGAAGGATCTTCCCTTACTTGCCACAGTTTAATTATGATTATTTAAACACAGATTATATAAATACAGATATCGTTACAAAATTCGAATATCCGGCTGCAAGAAGATTAGGCACAAAGCTGCACAGTTTACAGTCGAAACCATTTTGCCTCATTAGTCCAAAGATTTGCCGCCACGCGTGCGGCACAAGAAAAGTACAGTTAAATGGACAACTGCTGAGGCAGAGGCTGATGCAGATGCAGATGCTGATGCAGATGCAGATGCAGATGTGTAGATGCAACGCCGCAGTCGGCAGACTGGCCCAGCTGAGCTGGAGCTGACGCCTGGCAAGCAATTCTCCAGCTTCTGTTTTGTGCTGGCAATATTATTATTGCAGGCACATCATGCTTCTTACCAAGAAATACACCCGGCCAATGCCAAAAGCATGACAAATTTGAAATGGAGCCGAGGTGGTTGCCCAGTTCTAAGTGACTGCAACACCTGCTCTGGGGTCGGCTGGCTGCTGAGACAAGGCTGAAGTGAGCTGCACCAGGCTGCAGTTGACTCTGGCCCAGGCAATTGACTCCTTAGTTGGTACCCTAATCAAAACGTTAAACCTTTGCGGCAAATTTGGCATGGCTTTATTAACGATCTTAGCTGTTTGCCGTACAGCTGAGGCATAGCTGCTGGTAATGGACTTGGATTGGACCACAATGAGAGCCCCAGAGTGGAGTGGAGCTAGTCATTAGCTAAGGCTGAGGCTGAGTCTGAGGCTGAGACATGATTGGGGCGACTAATTTATTGTAATGGACCACAAGAACTAAAAAGGTTGCACCACTTGAAAAACCAAATCCCCAAGTTAAGATTAGTATAACTGATCATATATACTGATCAGGTGCGTATATTCTATAAAGTGCTTGAGGCTTTTGGCTCAATGGGATTCAGCTAAGCGGATTATGCAACATTAGCTAGCACACCCATAATCCCTACTCCACATCATTGTATTGGAACTCCAAACACCATCTTCATAAATGCCAGTAGCATTACATAAATTAACTTATTTATGCCTAGCTGTAAACTACAATTTTTTAAAATTGTTGGTGACAAGCAAGCGAGTGGGCACGACTCAAATATACCCTGTACACAGGCCCAAAGAACATGTTTTGATTTAATAATAATATTTGTGTTGTGACAATTAAAAGTTTTCATATTTCCCTAAAAATCAGGTGATTTTTTAAAATAAGAAATTGACACAAATAAATTTAATTTATACAATAAGCCAAACATAAGAAATCACACTTTATCAAATTATTTATGTATTTTTGTGATAAATTCGTTTATGCATTTTAGATATTAAGAAGTTTCATAGTTATATTTATAATTTATATCTAACGAATACCTAATTCTAAGCAAATTTATTATATTAATTATTCATTATTGATTATTTATTTGTTTATTATTTATTATATATTATTTATTATTTATTATTTATTATTTATTATTTATTATTTATTATTTATTATTTATTATTTATTATTTATTATTTATTTATTTATTATTTACTATTTATTATTTTTTTATTATTTATTATTTATTTATTTATTTACTTATTATTTATTTATTTAATAATTATTATACCCCATTTGAGATGCTTAGGGTATTAAAGAGAGCAACCAATGAAAGGCCTCAGAGAATTCATGTGTTGCTAAGCCCAAATATTAAACAAGATTTTTGACTACCAGTGTTAACACATTGTGGTTGCTGTCCTCGTGGTTGACTAGCAGCACAACCAACAAAAGCAACAACAACAACAACATCAACAATAGTCAAACAGGCTGGCAGCAACACTACAATTTATGGCCCTTAGAACAGATTTTAGACACGACGACAGCCCAAGCCACGGACAGAGCCACAGTCCCGGCCAGGGGCTACAACTGGGACGGAGACTGGAGACTGCCAAGGAGACTGGGACTGGGACTGGGACGCAGACTGACGACGCATGCACACGCAAACTGCAGCAGCAGCACAAGAAGAACAACAATCATACACTTATCCAAAATATTTACCCAAAAAATATCATAATATGCAGAAAGGAAATTTCGAAAGTTTATGGCTTCCCAAAAGCTATGTTTTGCATTTCTAAATTTCAAAAATATGTTTTCCTGTTTATTTTAAATTTAAAAAAAAAATGGGTATAATTTTTAGTTTTATTGTTTTCATAGTGCTTAAATATTGATTAGATTAATTTAATTGATATAGGCTCTTTTGTTATGTATTTTATTATTAAAAATTAAAATGTATTTAGTTTTAAAAAATCTCTTTTAAATTGAATTACCTGTCTCTGCATTTTAGAATAAACTATTTTTAAAATTTGTGGCTTGCAATAATAATTATTTAATTAATATATAAAATCGCTATGAATTTTCTTAGTTTTAGAAAATTGTCTTTGTCTTAAAGCGGGTGGGTAAATGTAGTTCTATTTTTTCAGTGTGTATGCAGCAGCAGCAGCAACAGGATAGGAACTGGTTACAGCTAGGGAAGTGCTACCGTCTTACACGCGTTAGTCCCGCGTCCCGTTCTTATTGTTGTTGTTCTTATTGTTGTTGTTGTTGTTGTTGTTGCTGCTGTTGCTGTTGCCCTCCGCTTTGCGTTTTGTGTCGCGCTCTTGTCAACGATGCTTCGCCGATGCTTGGCTCGTCTCGACAGCCGCAGCGTAACCCATAATTTTAACACCAATAATAAAAGAAAACAACAACAGCAACAACAACAACAACAACAGCAACAACAACAGCAACAGCAGCAGCATCAGCGACGCCAACGTGCAGGTGTGCATCAAGTCGCAGTAGCTGCTCCGTGTGCCCGTATCTTGATATCTTACAGATACAGATACAAAACGTAACGCTCTCGTCTCAACAACAACAACAACAACAACAGCAACAACAACAACAGCAGCAACAAACAGGCAGCGATTGCAGTTGGTAATAAATTTACGTTTGAAATTGTCTGGCCCGAAAACCAGTTTTGCCCACCAAAAGACCCAAAGGTTTTCATTATTTTCGAGTAGAAGCCAGTGTTTTTTTTTTTTTTTTTTGCCTGCCACATAATTGCAGTTGCAACGCAACTTTGGTAGCTTTTTTATGTGGCAAACAGAGCTCGATCTTGGTCTCTCTCCAGCACTCTCATCAATATTAGCTGACACAAGTGGAATAACACACATTTTGGAGTGTTTTGACTTCCATCAACATTTTGGTGTAATGTTTCTGCTGCGTGTAAAAAATAGTATTTAATTATAGATCTAATTGATATGAGGCAGATCCTCATTTGTAATCAGACATGGCGTGCACAGCCAGAGGAAGTTGCTCATTACAAAAGAGAACTATTGTCGGGGATATCAAGTATCGTTCTCATCACAAACCGAATTTAATCAAAATTATTTTTACTATTCACTATGAAATGCTGACCCCTGCAGTTGATATTAATTATCGCATTATTCACAAAATTAAACAATGAAGCAAAAAAAAAAAAAAAAACAACATACAAACATTTAATCTGCATATTTTCAGGCCAGGTAATTTCGATTGTTGTGCGTTGACCCACTTTTATAAAATGTTGCACAGATCCTTTCCAGCTGCTCCAAAAACAAAAATTATACTAACTGTAAAATTCTGACAGGTCTGTTAGCTGATTTAAAAGCAGTTGTACGACATCAGGCCATAAAAACCACAAAAAAGGCCCATAAAAAATGAAGTCAGAGTCAGAGACAGAAAGATTAATTATCACATTAATTAACTGACCTCAAAAAACGAAAGTTTCGCGAATTTAAATGAGGCAAACGGAATCCCAAAACCAAAATATTCCCGAAATTCACGAAACCAATCAAATGAAAGTGTTAACGGTTATCCGGATAAAAGCAAAGCTTAAACAAAGCCCAACTTTTTGTTTTTATATTTAAAAAACATAACAAATTCGGTAAAGTTTGGATTCTCATTTAACTGGAATACAAAAACTGCCAGAGAAGTTGTCATCCAGGAGTTCCACTTTCAGTTTTCGGACGTCTCGTAAATCAATTAAACAACAAAAAGATTGTAGATTGTGCCGTAAAAAAATGCTGACCAGCTGACACAGTTGTCTTGGGCAAAAAATAACAAAAGGCACAAAAAAAATATGTATTGAAAAACAAAACAATAAAAATGTCAATATGTATCAGAACAAAGCTGAAAAGCAAGCCAAAATCCTTAATTTGCACAACACGACGATCGACGATCGATGATCGACGGCGATTGTGCAGTCAGTCAAATGGAACCAGACTTGGGTCAAACTTGGTTTCAGTTCAACTCCAACACTCGACTCAATATCGAATTTGGCTGCCCCTGCGAGTGACAAAGAAAAAGACCAAGGCGACAATGGGGCACGTTCAAAAGACAAAAGTGCATTTTGCGGTTCAGCTTTGCACAAATGAATAAATTTTCAAATATCGAGTTGTATCCAAAAAACAACAACAACAAAAACAAGTTGAGCACTGAACATGAACGAAACTTTGACAGCCAACTGCAAGTGTTAAAAAATCAAACAATTGTCTGCAAATAATTTGAGCAACAAAAAAAAAAAAACAGAAATAAAAGAAAAAACTGGGAGTGTTCTTTACACGAATTAAACAATTGCAACAATGTCTCTTTTCAGAGATAAAACCAAATCGACACTTGGATTTGCAACAATAAAAAAAATTGAAAATAAAACACTTTTCGCCTAGAAACCAATATTATTTGATTTAAATGTTTCTTTTGTGTTTTAAATTAATATGTAACATTTAGTAAGAGATTTATTTATAGCTTATTTTCATATTTAATAGACAAATTTATCTAATTAAATTGCTGATTAAGTCTTTTCTGATAACTCTTACTAAAATTGATATTAATAATGTAGAAGAAAATGTTTTTTTCACTTTATGATTCACTTTATGCTTGAGTTGATTTATTTAAATTCCAGTGGAGTAGATATCAAGAGACTGCGTAGATCCTGCAATCCACTTAGATATAACTTAATCCATTTAATCGTTAAGTTTTTAAAATAATAAATCGCTCGCAGCATATTCTTTTAGCCCACTCCAATTCGAGGGAACAACCGAAAGGCATTTCAACGCTCAACTTGATGACTGCCAGTTCACCGACTAATGACACATAAATATTTATCTGCAGCAACCACCACCACCCCCCAACCCCCCCTCCCCAATCACTCAACCTGTCCCCTTCCATATGTGTGTAACTAAAAGGGTTTTCTGACTGTTGTTTTTTTTGTGTGTGCTTCTGTTATCTGGCAGCTACTTGACTTACACACGCAGAACCCAAGAACCAGTTCGAGCGTTGAGTAATTACACAGGTCGGTTGGAGCTGGGGCTTGGGCTATGGCTGGAGCTGGAGCTGGAGCTGAGGCTTGGGTTGGGGCTGGAATTGGAGTTGGGGGTTTCAAGTTGGCTTTTTGGAACGAACCTTTTGTCGTGCGTCTGCGTCCGGTCCGGCGCACTGTCGCCGGTCAGTCGCTTAATTGCGTAAGGCAGGTGGCTGACAGAGAATAAAGCACCTACAAACATACATATAGACATACATACAAATAAACATATTTATATATATATATATATATACATGCATAGACTAAAGACTGGCGCAGACAAACCACTTTAAAGCTGTTTCCGTAGGTGATTAGTGCCGGCTTTGAAAGCCGCTGTCTCTGACTCTGAATGCTCTTTGCCCACTGCCCACTGCTCACTGCTCACTGCTCAATGCCCAATCCTCAAGGTGTTCAATGGTCGCTCCGACTGAAGACAGTAGCCGTCGCTCTTTCCATTATTGCCAAGTGTCAAATTAAGTGCTCACATGATTAATATTTGTGCTCGACGCTCAGCTCCTACACACTCATCTCCAAAGTCTCGAACCGATCTCTCCAAGCACTTCTTCTAGGCTACTGTTTTCATTTTGGGCATGCAATTTGTGCGCTGATTAACCGTGTCGCTGTGTTATTAACTTTTTAATATAAGCCCCTGAATTATTGTCTAGCTGGAGGCAAACTGCAGACTGCCTGCCTCATCTATTGATGTACTATGTGTTCCTCGAGCTTATTGTGTTTTATGTCCTGTGACGATTCGTTAGGGTTCTGGCCAAACGGAAATTGCATTGCATACCTGCCAAATGAGTCAGTACTTCAAAGACCAGCGACAGAGCAGAAGAGCTTAGCCATACATCAAAAATTAAGTAAGTTACGCCTAAATCTGTAAAAATGCATCTGCAGAGTAAAATATAAAGGATCTGTAAGCAGTAATCTTAATCAAAATCAAAGTATAGCTTAAAGAATACATCCAAAACATTTCTTAACTACTTACACAACAATATTTATTATAATTATTGGTCCACAAAGATCACAATTATTTTTCTCCATTTCTATCATTACGAATTTAATCGTGAATAATATATATAATATATATATATAACATATATATATATATATAAGCATTTCCTGTTAGACTTCTAATCTAAGTCTTTCAAACAGTTTTTAAATTTGATTTGATTGGGATTGTTCTGGGCTTATTGCACTAGTTTTGCATTATGTGGATTATTAAAATTTTATTTTCAATTTCAATTTCATTTAGTATAATTTAACACTTATTTTTGTATAATTCTGAGGCGACTTAAAATGGGCGACATCACATAAATAAATTTCCTAAATACGTTTTCTATTTTTATGCGTTAAAATATATACACACAAAATAACAATTATTTATCATTTTAAAATTTCCAGTTTTCTTAGTTAAAATCAAAATAACTTCTAAACTAAAATCATTGTAGATAGCTAAAAAAAATATACCAATATAAATTAATGATTGACTTTGATTAGATAGTCCAAAATATTCGGTTCCTTTTTTCGGTAATTCTGCAATCTGTTGAGCTAACCCGCTGTTTAACCACACATAAATCCCATGTTATTTATGAGGACAACTCGGTTTTTTTTATACTTTAAAATGGCCATGTGCCAAATAGTTAGGCCTGGATAAATTTTCCCTTTCCTTGGTATCAAGTGGGTCCAGTTAAATTCTTCAAGTGTGTCACGGACCAAATCATTGTCGCTGGCGCTGCAGGGAGGGTGTCTCACGTGTCACATGCCAGAAGCAAGAAGAAGACTCTCGAGTGGATGACACATGCCTGTGGAAGACTCACGCAGATCGGAGTCGCAGTCGGAGTCGAGGTCGGAGTCGGAGTAGGGGTCGGGGTCGGCCTCTCGGGGCCAGAACTGTTAAGTACGCTTAGAGCAGATTAACTTAACTGTGCACAAAATGCTAAAACAAAAAAAGGAATTTTTATGCGACCATAAAAATGCTCAACTATTCCAGAAAAGCACCCAACACAAAAGAAAAGAAAAGAAAAAACTACACAGAACAAGTGGAAACTGAAGTGGCTGTCATTTGGATACATTTCAGTGAGTGAAAATATTGCAGGAATGTGTTAAAAGTCATGCATAAAATTAGTTCCAACTTGGGTGACGCAGAACCCTGCACCCGGCTGCTGTTTCCCACTCCAATGAATTATTCTCAAAAACTGAGACAAACACATTTGAGCAACACGTGCGTTCCTCGAAATTTCTCGCCTGTTTAGGATTATTTTCTATTCGATTTTTTTTTTGTTTTTGTTGGCGTTTGCAGTTAAAAATCCATAAAAATGCGATGCATTTGACATGTTGAAGTGTGTTTCGAACACATTTATGAAATCGAATGCTTCAACTATGCAAAACACAGCGTTAAAAACCAAAGGCCAAACAGCCAAAGGTAAAATAAACACAGCCTACAAAACTACATCAGAAATCGAAAGGGTATCGTTGAAAATGCACAGCTTTAACAACTCTATTCGGCTATTCAGTAGTCGTAATCGAATTTTACGCAGCACTGATCACCCCTATATCTATCTGATCGAGGGGTGTTCAAAGTGTTGCCTACGCACCTCTTTGGTAATTGGTGAGTTGCGTTCTCACGTTGCCTAAATCAAATCAGTTTGCTTTCAGCATCGCGAATCATTTTCACACGCCTCCATTTTTCATGCGTTTTAGCGTTTTCGCGTTTCGCGCCTACTGCCAATTACACACACACACACACGCACACACACACGCGCACACACACACACATAGACACTGTCAGACACTGTGACAATGACAATGTCTGGCCTGGCCTGACCTGACCCTTTCGTACCTGCAGTGTGAACCCCGATGCCATGACAATTGATGTGCCCTATGCCGAGGAGCTCCACTCTAAAAAGATCAGCGACTATGCAAAATTGGCATACACTGACAGAAATTTCTATATGAAGAAAATACGAAGCTGAACAAAAAAAATAAATACATGCAATCTACACTCAGAAAAGAAGAATTAAAATTAAAGTTGAGAGCTAGAAAATAGTTCGTGTTTTCTGAAATATTTCATATATTTGCTGACGCTCCTTTCCTATATAATACAAGATTATTTGTTGAAAATAGAAGATCATTCTAAGCAGAATTAAAGCAATAGTTTATTTTTAGGAATTAAAAGAAATATTAATAAAAATTTTTATTTGGTTTTAGCTGGTGTCTAGTTTGAAAAATATTGGAGTTACTTAAACGTAAGATTTTTCTGATTAATTTGTATGAAAATAATATCTTTAACACTTATCTATTTATTGTCTTAAAGTAACGAAAACATTTTTGATATTAGTTGCCTGTTTCTAAATTTTACAAATATGATTATAAAAAATATTTATTAAACTCTTAGTGATTATTTCTCTAAGTGCATACACAAGTAAATAAATTGAGAATACGAGTTTGCTACATATTCGATCAGTGCACTCTCGAAAATAAGAGGCATTAATTCAATATGCGGGGGTCGGGGTTGGTTGTCTACAAACAATCTGCATAGGTTACCAGAGCAGGCAAAGACGGAGCTGTAATGATCATGCCTGATCCCTAGGGTTGTTCTTGTTGTTATTGTTGTTGTTGTTTTGAGGATCACTCACGCAATTTATGTGCTCTCAGTGCTATCAATTGCTGACCCCTAATAACGAATTCGTGCAGAGCCTAATTGTATACATATTGATGAACGATGGGTTGCCAGGGATAATCCCTGGGCAGGGGAGGAGTGCGAGAAATGGCGAGACGATCGTAGGAGGAAATCCAAGTTGTAAAGGTTCGTTTTGCCATTTGCGTGTCGTTTCAGTTTTTTTTTTTTTGAAAATTGGCATCAGAAAGAAGATCAGATATCACAAAAGGTCCTGCCTAACATCAATCAAACAAAACTGAGAGTAAAAGTAAAATTAACTGCCTGATCCGATGGGTTGTTCGCCTGGCATTGTTGATCCT
This sequence comes from Drosophila dives, assembly GCA_035042365.1. NCBI lineage: Eukaryota > Metazoa > Arthropoda > Insecta > Diptera > Drosophilidae > Drosophila > Drosophila dives. Next base: position 1,257,366 of record JAWNLJ010000133.1, on the reverse strand, counting down.
TGGCAACTGGGAACTGCGATCCGTGATCACTTGTTTGTTTAAGTGCTTAGCAGTCTGCTCATCTTCGCTGTTGTTTAAATATTTCTGCTTCGTTTAGTTAACAAAACATTGAACCTTTTTTTGTTGTTGTTGTTTTTTGGTTGCTTTGTTTGCATCTGTTTAGCGCTGGTGAAACAGGTGGAGGATGCAGTGCTAATTGGATTATGTGTTGCTTAATGATCCTTGCCACTAAAGTGGGAAGCCCTCAAAGGTCTGCATTCGGAGTTTGCGTGATTTGGCCCTTAAGCCGATGCCCACATCTTTTGCCAGTTCCTTCTGAAATGGGTTAAGCGCTGCCAGGTTCTGGAATGGTGTTAATCTCTTAAACATGCACAAGTATTTTGTGGTTTCAGATTTAAAAAGAAAACAAAAAGGAAAAGTTTCACTGATGTTGTTCCAGAAATGGGTCAAGACTGACGTTTGGGGTTGTTGTTATGATGAATCATAAATGTTTAACGATTAAGTATTGAACAATAATCTGATTGAGGATATAATTTACCTAATTTTAAATAGCCATTATTTCCACTTGATCAAGCATTCTAATTAATACAAAATATAACATGAAAACATGAAAACCTATGCAAAATTCCCACGCGCACTCAAAGAGCTTCTTTATAGTAAATCGGACAAGTCTTCCGGCTGATGAGCCACTTTTTTGCATTTATTTTATGATTAAATACTGTCGTATTCACTGAAGCTCAACCGAAATCCAATGGGCCGAGACGAGACCAGACGAGACGAGGCGAGGCAAGACGAGACGAGACTTGCGTGAGAACTTGACAAGAAATCAAAATATTTAAATGCCACACAGACACTCAGACACTCAGACAGACAGACAGAAAGACAAAGACTACAGTTTTGTAGGCATTTCATAATTTTGTTAGTCGAAATTTCTGTGGTTAGCCCAAAACCAATGAGCGGGCCAAAAGAAGAGTACAAGTTATATGGCAAGTTGAAAAACATCGGGGCACTCGAGCATATCGATGGGGCACGTTAAATGTTAAATGTTGTTGCCGTTTGAGCCCGAAACAAACTAAATGCATACGTTAATTGTCTTGGCCAAATACAAGCGTTTTCACGCCATTCTGCGCACTTAGAGCTGGAAGGGTTCTGGTTCTGGTTCTGGTTCGGTTTATGGTTAGGGAGTCAGTCGAAAAGAAGCAATCAAATATTGAAGCGTGGGCTTGTTGCTGTCTTGTGCCACACCCCGGGGCAACTTCTTTGTTTATTTAAGAAATGTGTGGAAATCAGCAAGTCGGACAAACTCTTTCTTGGGGTTGGTGTGAGAAAAGCATTGCTTAACAAATTGTACAAATAACCAAGTATCACTGCTATGAGAACTATTCTACGTGAATAGATAAACTTCCGGCAATTTGGACTAAATTATTCAATCATCAATAGTAGCTAGAAACAAGTCAATTCTGAAGCAGGAAAACCGTTGAAAAATATCAACCTGAAATTCGATATGAGGTGCAAGGGAAGTAGGTATGAAATCTATAAAAATGTGATGGAGGCGATGGAGGCGATGGAAGGATGATAAGATGTACCTGATGGGCCTACTAATTATGTATACATTACTGCTGCTGCTGCACGGAAATAATAATCAAAAAAAGGGCTCATTGAAATCAAGATAAGCGTTAAACTGTGCAGATTCTGCAAAAAAAAAAGAATTCAAAATTCAGAAGACAACGAACAAAAAACACAACTCGCTGCAATGGCAAAAGATCAGGGCACATGGAACATGGAAGTAAGATGATGATGATGCTGATTATTAGGATGATGATGAAGGTAAATAAACCCAACAAAAAAGTAACAGCAACATGCAGCGCTTTTGTGTGCAACAAGAGTAGCAGCAACAACAACAACAACAACAAAATGACTCAGGGCAGAGGCAGAACGAAAAGAAAGGCAAGATAAGCAGCCAGCGCATAAATGGTTTTGGGACTGGGACTGGGTCTCGGTCTGGGTCTGGGTCTTGGTCTGGCTTTGGCTTTGGCTCTGAGTCTGTGCCTGTTGTCGAGCAATGGGCCTCGTCAGAGTCTCAGTCTCTGGTCCCGATCTCAACTCGAGTCGCGCCAGACAAACTGGCGACGCTTGTGAAATTTTCTCTTCGTCTGCTTTAGCCTGCCTCTTCTTCGTACGCAATAATAAAGAAAATAAATAAAAAAAAAACACTCACAACACCAACATCAACACACACACACACACACATCTACAACAAACCATATAGAGGGGGAAAAAAGTACCATAAATGCATTTTAACAAAGGCAGCCTGAGGAGCCAATGAACCTGAGGAGCTAAACCAAAGCCCAAACCAAACCAAGCCAAACCATAGCCCATAAATAAGCCGGAGCCCATCGTCTTTGGTCTTGGTCTTGGTTTTGGCTTTGGCTAGAGTCGTGTGTGCTGCGCATGCGCAGTCGTTCGCATTCGGTTGCACTTCAACTTGAGGCATACCACGCCAGCGGCTGTCACTGCCTCCTGCCCCAAAGCCATCGCTGTTGCTGCTGCTGCTGCTGCTGCGACTCCAGTATTCTATCTTTTTTCTTTCGATTTTGTTTTTTCTCTTTTTTTTCCTAAAACGAATTTGCCCTTTTAGAGGCAAGCAACACAAAGTATTTGTGCATTTCTATGTTGCATTTTGTTGCACTCTTAATAGTAGCATGCAGCGAGCAGCCTGACTCTGCAACCTAATGTGGATGGTGCATAATAAATGCACATGTTTAAATTAAATATCTTCGATTAGCTTAGCTTTTTTAGTTACGCTTGGTTTTATTAATAACCTGCTTGTTAATGTTATTTAATTTAATGTGTTTAATTTATTATTAGTTTAGCTATTTAAGATGGATGTTTTCTTCACAACGGTTTTAGAATATTATTAAATTTCTGAAGTAAGTTTAAAATGCTTCATTTATATTTAGATTTATTGTAATCAATTATTTATCGTCTTTCATTTTAATTTTTAATTTTCAATAATATTATTGTTATTTAAACTATTTATTTTAAATTCTACTACATTTTTTTTTTATCTATTTTCCATTATTAATGTCTAACTGATTTTAGAGAAATATATTTGTTTGTCTTTAGCATTACTTGGATAAAATCTTATTGGCAGAGCATTAAATTGTCGTTGTTCCAGTGAATTAATTTTGTGCACACCTTTTTTTTGGTTTTGACTACCTTGTTGGGGCAGTGCAGACTTATGCCTTAGGAATTTCTACAGCTCGACATTTATACTAGAGTAATTTTTGTGAATTGATGACTAATTCACTTGCTGTTGAATTTGGACTGGCAACAAACAGCATTTTTTGTCTCTCTTCTCATTTGCATGATTCACGTTTTTAGGTGCAAATTTTGGAACGCAGTTTCAGGCGGAGCTGACCAACGACAGCATTTTCAACAGCTGTCCAATTGAACACATTTATTTGTTTTTTGTTTATGTTGTCAATAGTTTTATGGCCTGCAACATGACGCTTGTTATTTGTACATTTGATGCTTGTTCCTGGTATATTTATAGAGCTTAGCAGAGCTGATAAGCGCGCCTCGCATTACAATCAAAATCCAATTAAATGTTATCAGCGAGTTCTAAGTTCCAATACCCCAATTTGGACTATGGCCCATAATTCTCGACAAGTGTGCATATGTGTGTATGCGCGTGTGTGTGTGTGTGTGTGTTAGGGAGAGTTGTGATGTGTTGCTGGTGGCAGTGCAAGGTCTCAAGTGCCTCAAGTGGACAGCAGAGGCTTTCATGCCCCAAGCGCAGTTGCAGCTGTTAATTTGAAAATTAGATAATTGAGGCTGACGAAGAACCCAACAAATAATTCGAGATGAAAATTAAAACACGTTTGACCCAAATTTGATAAAAAACCAAATTAAATCGTTGTCGAGCGGAGCTGAGCTGAGTTGAGTATTTCATGCGGGTTAGATAAATGTGACCAAGACATAAAAATAATATATGAGAGTGTCCAGATTAGAGCTGAACTTGATTGATATGTTTGACATACAGAACATGTCACTCTATATACATAGATATATATATATATATATATGTTATTATAATGCATTTACTATCTGCTTACTGTTGGGATATGCAAGTCGCATTAGTTGCTGATTGTGGCTTATTGTAATTGCTAAAGCTGAATGCTGCCAAGAGTGTTTTGTGGCAATAACAGTAAAGTTGGCCTTAGGCAAATCCAAAATTTGCCAAGATTGCGTTCAGCTTAAGCCAGCAATAAGCCAACAACTGTCTGAGCCAAGTAGGCGGCTCCACCCCAAAAGCCAAGACACACAGCCAATAAAGAGCACTTGCTGCTCTAATAAAGATGAAAATTATATGGCCGAATACACAAGTAACAACGACAAGTGGAATTTACATAACAATTTAATTAAAGTGCACAAAATATAATAACAAAACCAAACACAGCTCCAGCTTGGCCGCGTTGGCTGTTGGCTGTTGGCCACATTTTCAAGTCCGGGCCAAAAGGAGCTGCGAAAAGTTAAAGCCAAAACACAGACGACCGACTCAAGCAGGCATATATGGCAAAAAGTTGGCTTATTAAATGCATAAACTATAATTAACAAACGTGAATTGTATTTATTGTTCGTAAGAGTTGGTCAAAAATCACCCGATGCATAAGACATGATTAAAGCCAGGTCTCTTTAATGGGGAGTGTTGAAATTACCGACTAGTCGGTAAACCAAAATACGCATTGTTATACCCTGAATCTATATATGAGTATACTTCTCATGTAGAAGTATACCTAACATATTGAATTATCTGTATTTGACAACAATTAATCAGAATTAATTACATCTTTTTATTTTGATTTACAATATATCCGAATTTGAATTTAATTCAAAATTCTTCAAGTCTCCAGAATAAATTAGCAATTAAATTTAGTATTTTCGGCTGCACATCTTGAACTAGAATTAGAATATAGAATTAAAATACATACATTTATATTTTATGGAATTTTAATAATATAAATATTTCTTATAATTCTAAGTATTGTGTCATTTTAAATATCTTTTTGAGTACATCAAGAAAAGGAAATAAAATAAAAAATATTTGTATTATTGTATATATTATTTTAATTTATATATATATGTACATTTTTTAAAATTATTATTTAATTAATTTTATTTTAATTAAAATCTAATTTATATTTCAATAACAAAACAAGAATATATTTTATAAATATTTATATGAATTTTATAGATAAATTCTGTACCAACTAAATTTAGATTTTATTTTCGAATTGTGATTATAACTTTATAAATAAAATAATTTTCTTTACCCTTTAAGCAATTATTTATTTTAATATATTTCCTACATAGCTTATTTTATATTAATGTGAAAGACAAAATTTAGATTCAATGCAGTCGGCAGAGCATTTCGAGCTCGAACAGAGAATTGCGTTTTTGCAGGTGGAAGTTGAAGTTGAAGTTGAAGCCACAGCCGCCTTGCTGTCTAAGAGCATGTAGTAGGCCAATAGCAGTTGACTTTTTGGCTTAAACATGTTGCAAGCAGATCCTCGCCATAATTGGAAGCAGTCGCATGGAACTTGTTGAACGACCAACAAATTATAACTCACAAGATGCCCAAGACAAATGCATTAGCATTGTTGTTGCCATTGTTGTTGCTATTGTTGTTGGCTTCGTTGCTGGCCAGTCGATCAGTCAGTTAGTAAGTCAAGTGGCTTCGAATGTAAATATGCGAGTTGCAGGTAGCATCACTTTTACTTTTAAGCCCGCTCGCCGAGATGCGGAGATGCCCACATTTGGCTTTGTGTTAATGTGACAAGTTGGCTGCCAATCGTTTTGGATCTGGTCAACAAATTGTCCCAGCCGGTGCTTTGTGAGCTGTGATCTGGGAGCTGACCGTTGCTCTTTTGTTGTTGCCACATGCAATTGACACCTCGTTGTTAATGGTTTACAGCTCCACGGAGACGCTGAAGAAGGCTTAATGCTCAAATCATGTCTGCAAAATATTCTGCAGTAAAACGATAAAATTAACGGTTCAGCTGTTCTCTTTGCTGGCCAATAACCATTAAGCTGCTGCCACAATCTCAGCCAGGCTTTCGTTGCTAAATGCGATACGCATCCTTAAAAGGCTAATTGTAATTTGTGAAGCATTTCGACTTGAAAGAAATATAATTTTCAACAGCAAGTAATGTAATAAAATATATAATAAAAATATTCATTGCTCTAATATAACTACTTCTGCTAACGAACAGACTCATTTAAAATGAGTTTATTTTTAATAATAGCTGAAAATTTAATAATTTATAATAAAAAAATTATTAAAATCATTTTTAGTTTCTTATATATTTGATTGTTTGCAGAAGAGTGATTTGTTTGGAAATTCATTTAATTTAATGATAATATTACAAGTTATAGGAAAAACCTTTGTTGGATAAGAAAGTAGAAATAATTATTAACATTCGTGTTGACATCACAGCTGATTAATTCGGATTTGTCAAAACTATTCTGAATTTCTATGAGTTTATTGGGTAACAGAAATAGCGTAATTTGAAACAAAAAAACATTTATAATTGTTAAATTCAGTAAGTCATAAGTTACTAACTTTTTTGACTGACGGTTTATCTATTTTTAGAACTTTGCCACTTAAATAAACTTATATACATTTCAATTTTTATGAGACTTGGCAAAAATACTTGAGAAAGGCAGCCATTTTGGGAATGGTTTGCAGGTGTTTTCAACCACATGATTCATAATGAAAATGAAAATGAAAATTGTATTGCTTGGGCCTGCTTTGTGTGGCAACATGTCGTGCAACGAGACAGCTCGTAAAATTAACACAAGGGAGCCAAAACGCAGTTATACAGATATTAAAACGTTTCCATAAAAAAAGGCGCAGACGTTGACAAAAAGCGAGGAGCTGCGAAATCTAAACACTAGGTGACAATCAAGGGCAGAGGCAGAGACAGAGGAAGGACAGAAGATTGTAGGGTAGAGGGAGGAGCAGGGCGGGGAAACGATAGCTCGTAAAAAGCTGAAGATCGCGTGATAAATGCATAAATGAAGGAAGAAATTAACATAAAATTGTGAGACAAGATGATCAGTCAGGGGCAACACCCTGACACATACAGCTGCGGTCAAAAAAATAGTTATATTTTTATCTTTTGAAAAATGTAAATAAATTGTTAAAATAAAGCTTAAATATTATGAACATTTTATTTAAACAAGCAGTATAAAAAAAAATTCGCATAATGTCTAAAAGATATGAAAATCAATACTGAAGATAAAATTAGTTAATTAGTTAAATTTTTATTAATATTATGATTAATATTATTTTTTATTTATTTTTATTATTACGACACTTAACTAAAACAGAACAAAGTCGAAAATAATCCAAAGGATCAGCTAATATAAATATAAAAGTGAGAAGATATTTTGTAGATTAAAATTAACCAAGGAAACAAGATGTTATTGAAAGGAGCTATGAAGAGAATGTGGCCTTTATAAATCAGCAGTATTATTATTTTGACCACAACTGTAGATTGTATATATGTATCTATAAATATGTACGTATGTATGCCGAATCCCGTCCGTCGATCGCTCTATAATTGCCGCAGGCCAAGAGCAAAAATCCAAGCCGTAGGGCAATAGTCGCACTTGTGCCCAGCACACTCTGCAAGTGTGTCTACAGTAGGGTCTAGGGTCGAAGGGTGCAGGGTTCAGGGTGCAGGGTGCGGGCTGCGGGGTGCAGGGGTGCGGGATTCAGTTTTGAGTTGATGTTCGAATTGGCCTGCGGCTTCAGCTTCAGCTTCAGGGTTCAGGTTCACTGAGCTGATCCCTTCCCAGCGCCATTGTTTTTACAGTGCGATAAGCAGTCGTTGGAACTCACTTTGCTAAATAAAAGTGCCCAGACCAGGAAGACCCCGGCCCCGGCCCAAAGAGAGTTCGACGGTTTCGCTGGCCCTTTTTTCCAGTTCGTGTTCGGGATCTTTTAGTTTATTTGTTTACTTGTTGTTTGTTTGTTGGCGTAGGACGACCCTTCCTTTTTTTTTACATATATCTTTCTGAGGCTCCACTGCAGCGCAGAGACTGACAAGTTTCACCTGTCCGTATTTGTCTATGGGGTGATCTATCATGCCAGAGTCAGGCCAGTCCCCAGATACGGACTACAAACTACAAAGTACAAGTTTGGGCCAAGTTGACGTTTCTATTGCTCTGTAGATTTGCTGTGGAACATTTGTTTGAGTAGATAATGGGGCAAAGAGTGCTTGTTGTTGCTGTTCTTGTTGTTGCTCTTGTTGTTGTTGTTGTTGTTCTATGGTAATTTAATAGGGTCTTACATGTGCTAGGTGTGCCTGCATCTGCATCAGCATCAGATTGACTGACCCTTTGCCCCGATGGGTCAACATTGGAATTAATATGTCTGGCTAGATGGTAAGTCGATATACACACACACTCACACACACATACATACACACAGACTCACACACACACACATTGCAACTAAATGGGCACAAACAGCCCCCAAACTGGCACCCAATATGCCCCCAATCCTGCAGCTAAGGCATTGAAAGTGAAATCCCGCATTGGTTCATGACCATCCATGGCTGGCGGGGCTTAACTCCAATATCGCTCTGAGAACGTGCAAACTGCGTGCACGCCAACTTGACATGACGATAATGATTCGACCCAAAAATAATAAAGAATAACAAAAAATCAGAAATGAGAAATGAGTAAAAGGAATACTCGCCCAAAGCAACAAAAAGTGAATGTCATTAGAAGAAACTTTGTCGAGGCAGTCGCAGATAAAATAAAAACTATAAAAAATAAAAAGCAAAGAGCTGCCTGCCACTGCCACTGCCACAGAGCCGAAGCACTCCCCAAGCTGCCACAGCTGTCAATCAAAGTGCAGCAAATAACACAGAACAAAAAAAAATGTATCCATGTTGCACATACCCTGCAAAAAGAATTGAAAAAGTAAATACATTATTTATTTTATTTATTTATACATTATTATTTATAATAAAAGTGGTAACAGAGCCATTTTTCATTATAATTATTAGTAATATTAAAAAAAAAATAGTTTGATAATATTAACTAAAGAAATTATAAATAGTTTGGCTAAGCAAACTATTTTTATATTATTATTTTAAAGCAAGGTACTAAAACTTTTTTAATTTTAATAATATTTACTGAATAATTTATGGATAGTTTTATAATAACTTCAAAAATGAGCTGACATCAAATCCATCAGTTGAGTTTGCTTTATATAATAATTCATTAATTAATGGAAATAATTTTTTATTATAAGATTATTAACTGATTCATTTATCGATATCACTTCAAAAGGGGTAACTTTGAGTGCGTCAGTTGGAATTGATTTGTTTTCGATTTTCCCAACGTATTTGTTTTCTATGAACAACTATTGGGTGCGTAACGCGGCTGTGTTGATGCCTCTATCCCCATCCACAACCCCAAATGGGCCCTGCTTATGCAAGCTGGTGAACACTATTGAAAAATGCCCCCAGCTTGGCTGCCCCAGATTCTGTGCCTCAGCCTCAGCCTCTGCCCTATTCTCGTTGCATACATGGCAAATGCTTTCAGTCGCTGCGGCTAAAGAAGAGTTTTGTTTACATTTTGTTTTGTAAACAAAGAGGCATGTTTAAATGCTCCTCGATATGTGTGCCAGAGTATATGGCAATATCTCTGTTCCACACAATCGAAAACAACGAACTCAACGACGACGACGACGACGACGACATGTTGCATTCTAATGTGGCCTGTGCCACAAGTTATGAAAGCTTGAGTAGCAAGTCTCGCGTCTGTTGCCTCTGTTGATCATGTTCATTAATTAATGATCAGTCGTCTGCCCATTGGCGTTGTTATATTTCATCTTTATTATTGTTATTGTACTATGTATTTTATGATGGCCATGCGTTGTGTTTTTATTTTAATGCTGTTCCTCCTTCAACCGTATAATTTATGACATTTTATTGTGTGGCAACGCAATGTGGTGCAATATCGCGCTTGGAGGGGCTAAACGATCAACTCAAACCAGATCACAATATGAACATATATACATATATCATTATTAGAACTGGCTAATGCTTAATTCCATAGAAAACAAATTTAATTATAGTAAGGCAAAAAATGTATGAATTCTTATTGTTAAAAATATGTGCTTATATGTGCTTTATTTGGAATTATTATAGCTAGATACAATTAAAATTAACCTGATTAAATTTCAAAATGCTGAACACCAAAGTAATTTATAAGGACTGTCTAGATAGTGATTATCATACTTTGGTTTAAAACTTTTTTTAATAAAGTAAATCAGTAAATCAAAGTAAATCTTGTTTTCCTTAAGTATAAATTTAATAAATTTTGAGTAATTGAACTGCTTTTTAGATTTCGTGACTGTGTTAAACCTGAATTTTCGAGCGCGATGAACATAAAAACATTTTGCATAATGTATATTATGGAGCATGTTTTCCCCGTTCTGCTGCCCGTTTAATCCAAAACAGAACCAAGGGAGCCACGAACAAGTAGAACCCATATATCACAATAAACATCCTCTGAGTAACTGTCAAAGATTACCATTCGGTAGTCGCTATCGAATCTTCGTTCACTGTATCCACATTTAACCCAAAACAGACAATAACACAACAAAAACTCAAAGAGTATAACATAAAATGAAATTGTTGATTGTACATTTGTTGTTGTTGTTGTTGTTGTTTTGCACTCAAAAGATAGATTGCTCATAGATTTAAAGGTGGAAAGCAGAAGAGGGAAGGAAAACACTGAAAATGAAAATAAAATCGTGTTACACTGCCAGACAATAACAACAGCAACAACAACAAATGATACGGGTTACCAAATGGGCAACGAAACGAAAATAAATGAAAAAATAGAAGAAGAAATAAAAGAACTGTTGTAAAACGCATTTTGACTGACAGGTACCCATAGGTCATAGGACCGAGAAACGGACCCCAGAGCCAGGCCACAGCTGAAACTGTTCAGTTTGATTGCACGAGTCAGTCGACGACGAAGACGAAGACAACGACGACGGCGACGCGTCGTCGAGTGTTGAGACGCTGGCTCGATTTGAAAATGGACAAAACGTGCAGCTCACATGTCATACACGCGACGAAGACGAAGACGTAGTCGAAGACGGCGCCGCAACAGCTGCTCCGCTTTTCATCTCTGCCTTGGCAGTCGGCTGCGTTCGGGACTCGGCTTCGTTTTGCACTGAGGGAAAGAAGGCAGAACGTTCGTTCTAACGATAGCAGTTGTTTGTTGGCTCAGGGTTCTTACGTGCGCCATTGCTAGTGGGGAGGGGTACGAGAGAGGCAGAGAGAGAAAGAGAGCAAATTGAACAGGTGTGAAGCAGTTTAAATCAATTCGAAGAGCAACGAGATTTACCCAAAGGTTTACTCGAACTGATGCGATTGGGGTTGAAGAAACGCAAAAGGGACCACATTACACAGGATTTTCTGTTTGTAAAATATTATTATATTATCTATATATATGTATATTAATATTAAAGTGATCTTTAGCTTATTTCTCAGCTTTTTTTATTTTATTTTATTTATTGTACAAGATAAATAAATGAATGTCAATAAAAAGAGCTATACAAAATAAGCAGCGATAACCTGATAATACGATATAAACCATAATTTTTTAACAATGGATGGTGATTAAATTAAATTTACGAATTCAGTGGAACACTTTCAAAAAGCAAGGAATACTCAAAATCCATTTAATCAAATTTAGTTCTTTTAGTAGAAAATCAAATTACTTCTATCTATAGCAATAAGTCGTAAGAATCTGTAGAAAGTCTGGCTGTCTGCACGATTGAATTATTTTAGAATCACGTTCAAAAAATTAAAAGCTTTTAGCGATTCTCAATTGTTTTAAATCTTGACTTAAAATTTTTAATTATAAATAGTATGGAAAATTTATAATATAGTTGACATAGATTTTATATATATTTTATATACTTATTAAAAGAATATTTGTAAAATTAAAATTTGTATCTATTTAAAAAATAAGATAGTTTTAAATATTATTATACAAAAGTATTATATGTCACATTCTCAAAAATTTTAGATAATTGGTTAGTTCATTATACGTATTTAAAATAAACTCGAATTATATAATGTAATTTGCTGTATATAAACTTTTTTTCTTTGGTTACATCTTTTTTTTGTAAAACAAACCAGTTTTTTTTTTTTTCGGGAAATTGCATTTTAGGTTAATTTGCTTAAATTCATAAAACATATAAACTTGAAAACACTAATTAAACTAATTAAAATCTTTGTTCTTGCTGGAACTTCTGTATTTAGAAACAAATTAAAATGGATTTCTTCTTCTTTATGTTTTGAGTACAATGTGTTGAAAACAAGAAGTTCTCAAGCCAAAACCCAGCTCGGATATAAACTCAAGTCAACACCTGTTGGGTGTCCTCAACTAATGTGTACTTAGATAGCCTATAAACCCTTGAATCAATGGGTTTAAATTGTAAGGCTTTAAATGGTGTCACATAAAATTATAATATTTTTTGTATTTTCTCTACTCCCTCCGTTTAGTTTGTAAGTTTTATAAATAAAAGTTAGTTTTTTTAATTTAAATTTTTTTATGACCACACTAATTTTAATTGAGAGTAAATAAATGAAAAACAGTACTTTTTTAATAAAAAATTACAGTAAGCAGAGTTTCTTTGTTTAATTTAAGAACATGATTTACAAGAATTTATTGTGTAAGAAAATGATACATTTTTATACCCAGAACCCAATGAAAATTGTTAAAAGGGTATCATGGTTTTGTGTAAATATAAAAAAATATAGAAGTATATATATATATATACATATATATATTCTTGATCAGGATCAACAGCCAAATCGATAAAAACATTAAATAATCAGAATAAGTTTGCGTTATTTGATCGATAATTGCCTATGTTTCTCGATTATCGATAACTTTTAAAGGCAAAATCATCTAATTAACATATAAAATGTATATGTATAATATTGATGAGCTGCCCAAATTTCGTCTAGATTGGATAAGAAATATTGATCTCATTTTTACCAGCAGTCGCAAGCATTATCTGTAAGCATAAATATGCAAGCGCATTAGTGAGAAAGAGATGGCATGATAATTGATGCGAGTTTAAATATGTTTTTGTGTGTATTCTGCAGAGCACAGTAGAATTGCGTGTACTTATGTAAGTATGTATTTAAATTAGTCGAGATTACTCGACTACAACATTCTTGTTTAATATAGTAAATGGGGTTTTCTTTTTTTGTATACAAAATTGATTTATTTTAAGTTATAGTTTAAAATCTTTTTAATTATTATGCTTTTGAGAGGGTAAAAATCCCATTAAGTATGTATTTATTTGTATTCTTGATCGTCAACACTCAATGACGCTATAATGGCGTACTTTTTCTTAAAATTTGGAATGACAAAATAATTTGTACAACCTTTTTTACTTAATGTTTATGATTATAAAGATATTCTTTGCGCAACTAATTCAAGTCATTTGCAAACCCCCCTTTTGGATTGCTGATTTGAAATGTGCCGTGGCTCTGCTTGAGTGCCCAATATATAACTAGCGAAATTATCGCTCATTATCTTATTTTGGCTAGTAAATTACTTCGTTCGCCAGGGAGCTCTATTAAAGCCAAAGCAGAGCAGAGCAAAGCAGAAGGCGAAGGCGAAGAAAGGCTTTGCCAAATGCCAAATGCGCATCACATTAGTCAAAGAACCAGAAATGCACTCGAAGAAGGATCCAGAAACGAAGTCGAATTTGCAGCTGAGTGCAACAGAGACAGAGTAGATTGTGGCGGACGGACTAAGAACGGCACGAGCGCATCAAATTAAGAAGAAAAGGGACAGACATATAATCAGACAGCCGGACAGATAGACAGCAGCGACGACAAGAGACAAGAACAACAAATAAAGTACATACTAAAAACGCCTAACCAATGTAATTTGATACCGAAAATCATTATGCACAAACATACTAGGAGATGTGTACAGTAAACAAACACACACAAACATATATGAACACTTGCGAACAAAATAATAGCAACACTCGCACAAAAAATACTTTCCAATGTGTCAAATTTCATTTCGTAAGTTTAAATAACGATTGATTAAGATTTTAAAGTTGGAAGAAGACTCTTAAAATAATTGAGAAAAAACAAACATTGTTGTTATAATAAAATTAATATAATTAAATGAAAAAAAATATTTTATTATTATTTTAAATTTGCAGTTAGTATTATGAATATGAGAACTAGGTAATTATTTCAAACTAAAAGGGGTGCTATTATCTTATTCGCGTCTCTTTTTGAACATACTACAAAGCCAACGATTTGTTTATTCGTTTCGTATCAATAATATCATAGCAGTGCTATTATTTCTTTCGCAGCTGTATATGTGTGCGCAGCTGAGAAGAGCAGCAGAAGAAGAAGCAGCAGCAGAACAGCAGCAGCAGTAGATAAAGAACCAAAACAAGAAGAAGACGATAAGTCGACGACTAATTGCCATCAATTTTTTGCATAAATCTTGGCAATATTATGCATGCAAATGCGAAGAGGATGAGCAGAATGAGGAGGGGGCACAGACAACAGCAGCAAAAATGGCACAGTTTAATTCCTCAGACCGCACCAACTTCAGGAATGCCCATGGAGCCGAACAGAGCCGAATCGAGCCGAGTCGAGTCGAGTTCTCGAGTCGTGTTTAGCCTACCAATCAAAAGGTTCTTCAACCCGCGCCAGTTGAAACTTTTGCCAGGCCTGCTTGACTCCAACTCCCGTACTCGTCCCCCAACTCCAAAAACCAACTCCTACTCCCACACTCAAAAAAAATTGCACAACTTTTAGCAACTTTTTATGAAAATTACCCTAAAATATAAAATAATCACAATTGAAAAATTATTTTCAAAATTTAGAAATGCTTGCCTTAAATTGACAAATTCTTTTATATATTTTTAATTTATTTTATTTTGTATTATTAAGACATTTCTAAAAATTGAATATGTAAATAGCCTGGTTATGAGAAAAGATCCGGTCTAAATTTCAATATCGGTCGTTTATTATGAAATAAATTATGTGAATTTATTAAATTTTCAATATTTTTGATGTAAATAAATATTTTTAATAACATTATATAACATTGAATATACTCATAAAAACAATAAACTATAAATTAGACATTTATTTAAAAATTGTAATAAAAATCAATCCTGAAATTTTACAAGTGTACTTTCTGAATAATTGGTTGGAAAAGTATAGTAGGGTTTTTTTCTTTGAGTGTACTTCAACTCTAACTCCTACTACTACTTCTACTACGACTAAGACTGCCTGGCTGCTCTTCGTAGTTAACCACTGCTAAAGTGGCACGATCACCAACATCATTATCATACATAGAACGACTTCGACTACGACAATGGACAACAACAACAATAACAACAATAGCAAAAACAACAACATTGAGGCGTGTTGGTAAAATCAAATAAAAGTTTTAAAAACGTTGTTTTTGCCTTGTGCCCAACTGCTGTTAGCATAACAGAGACGGAAAGACGGACAGAGAGACAAAGACAGAGAGAGAGAGAGGGATAGATAAATGGATAAGCAGCCAGACAAAGGCAGTGTTGCCAATACGGCTTTTTTAAGTGCAATTTAAATTTGGTCTGGGTTTTAGGTAAGTTTTTATTTTTTTGTTCTTTAGTTAAATCTACAATAAAAAAAATCACATTGCATTTTTACCAATTTCTTTATATTTATATTTCTGAAAAATATACAAAAAATTCAAAAACTAGTAGCGGCAACCACCATTTGTATCCAAAAATTAAGAAAAGAAAGCTCTGCTCTTTAGAATTAGTGAATATTTTATTGGCGCCAAGAGTAAGGCGATTTTATTTAATTTACTAATGTTTTAGTGTTATATATGGAGTGCCATAAAATTAATATTATTGCTTCTCCACACAGCTGATGATATTAAATATTCTATTAGGGCACTTAAACATACAAATTACCTTATGATTGCTCGATTCTAAACAATCCAATATAATATTTCATATAAAATAAAATTGGGTTCCATAGGAATAATTATTTTTATTACTATATTAATTCCTTTGACTGGCTTAGGTTTTCTCTCATTAACTGGATGATGTTTCCTAGTTTAAAAAGATTAAAATTATTACTTTACTTAAAGCTATTTTTTTTTTGTAGGACAAGCTTCACTTCTCTCCTTAACTACACTTAAATTTTTTAAGTTTTCGCTTTAAAAAACTTTAATTGACATAAAAATGTTACAGTAATAAAATAATTATACGATAAAAAGTATGAAATTTAAGTTGAATGGTAAATTTGTATTTTAATGAAATTAAATTTTCTTGTAATTTTTGTATTAATTATTAATTTAGTTTATAATAATAAAATAAGCTGAATGCAATTATTTTAAATTATTTCATTTATGTTTATGACAGTTTGCTAACTAAAATATGTAAAATAAAACACAAACAAAACAAGTTGAACATAATTTTTAACTGCCTGCTTTTGATAACCAAAAAAAAAAAATAGAAAATTGGCCAAACTGACGAAAATCGAAAGGGGAGAAGAGATAAAGTGATTTGAAAATTGCGTACGTATCGCCAAAACGCAGTTCATTATGTCCAAGGAGGAGACGTCGAAGACAGAGCGAGAGAGAGAAAGAGAGAGAGATAGGGAGAGCTGACACAAAGCTAGTTCACTGTGTCCCCAGCGATGATGATCATTCTCTGTTGATATCAAGCGGCAACAGCAGGCAGGCAGGCAACAGGCAAGCAGACAGGGATGGCTTTATGTAGGCAAGAGACCAGGGAGGGGCAGAGCAGAGCAGTCAGGATAGGTTCATTGACTCGCATCTAGATTCTAGAAGTTCATTGCAGTTGAAGTCGTACCAACAACAACAACAGCAACTATCGCAGTGTTTGTCTTTTGCTTGGCTTCGCAGCGTGTCTTGCACACTTTCTGTTTTATGCCAGAGCCAAGACCAAGTTCGAATTCGAGCTTGACTTCGAGTTTGATTTCTTTTTTTCTTGTCTTTCCTTTAAGCACCTTGTGCTAGGATTAAAGACATTCAAAGACAGAGCGAGAGTGAGAGCGAGAGAGAGAGGGCAAAAGGAGAGCGAGCAATGCGCATGCGTGTGTGAGTGGCAAATAAAACATCTGTGCCGTAAAATCAAAACATAGAATACAAGTACATATGTATGTGTGTGTGTGTGTACAAACTGGCTTCCCGTTAAGTGTGGATCAGTCGGGCTGCAATGGCGAAAAGGAGAGCTTGCAAATTGACTTCGTGGGCTTCTTCGTGCGTTGGGAATAAGACGAAAACAATTCGTGGACCCTTCACGAAACAAGTAACGTTCTTGTGTAACCCCCCCTCACTCCACCCCACACGCTCTTCCACTATACCCCACCATCTTGTCGCTCTCTGTTCGGCCTGCGCTCAGCTTCGATATGTATTCTGCCGGTAGCCTTTTTTGCTGCTTCTTCGCTGCTTTGGCTCTGTCTGCTGTTCAGTTTGGGGTGAGCGCATCTGTGGGTCTGCTTGGGGTTAATACACTCTCTCCCTCTCCCCCTCTCTCACTCTTTTGAACCGCTTGCCTTTATTTTTACTAAGGTAAGTAAGGACTAGAAATCAGAGAGCGGAATAATTTATTGGCGCGCTTTTTTAATGTAGTTAAAAATTGTTAGCACAAATAAAGTGTGTTATTTATCAGTATTTACTTATATCAAATTAAATTAGTTCAATTGATAAAAATAACTCAAGAAATTACATTTGAACTCCTTATGTAAGAAAGCAGCTAAAAGTATTTTTGTTTTGAATAATATTAATTTTTAATTATATTTTATATATATTTTGTTCAATTTATTTTAAGACTTTTATTATTACATAAGCATCTTTATTTATATAATTTTGAATTTTAATCAGCTGAAAGCTATTTTTTATTTCCATTATTTACTTCAATTTACCCTAATCTTACTTACCATTGTTAGTGGTTAATAACTAAATAATTGAGAAAATACTTTTTTTTGTATATTTGTATTTAGTTCTTTACTTGAATATTTTTAAGCATTTTCCAAATAAAACCAAAATTTATTTCATGATCGCATGTAATTTATGCACTTTTGCAGCACGGCAACACTGCACCACTCTTTTACATTTATGCTCTCACTCTCTCTCTCTGTTATTTAAGCTCTTAAGTGCACATATGCTCGCTCTTAAGATCACCGCAGCTCTTGGGCTCAGAGTTTTGTTTTGATTTTTGTTGTTTTCTTCTCCATTTTCTATATACACACACACACAGCGAGCCACACATACATTCGCGCACATATAATCTTTCGTAGCCGTAGTTTTGTTTTGTTCGTCGTCTTCGATATGGGAGTACAGTAGTCTCCCGCCAAAATTTAGTGGCTCTGTGTGCGTTGATCTTTTACGTTTTTGTTTTGATTTCAACATTCTCCATTCCACGAACGCTGTTTGCTGTGCGCTCGGCTCTTGCTGCTCGCTGCTTGCTTGCCGGACTGGACTGCACACAACAAACACACACACACTGCTTGGACAAGTGATCATGACATGTGTCTGTGTGTGTGTGTGTATTGTGCATTTTCGATTTCAATTAGGTTTAATCAAGCAAACGATCGATCATATTGACTTGTTTTATTTTTTTTATATTTTTTTTTTGTAGCTGGCTTGAGGTGTGCGTTTTGTGTACGCTGCCTGCTGCCAACTGCCTGGGTTATTGCTCGCTTTTCATTTTCCTGTTCTGGTTTTTTGAATTTTGCATAAACTTGTTGATTAACAGCGGCCAGAGGGGCTCAGCTGCTGCCATTGCTGCTGATGCTGCTTGTTGGACATATTACACGCATACACACACACACGCACAAGCGTACACACGTATAATGCTTGTCCGCATGTGTGTACCCAAAGGGTACCAAGGTTATAAATAGTTATTTATGTGTGTGTATGTGTACTCAAAATAGAAATAAACCAATTTTAATTAAACGGAATAATAACAAAACAAAAAATTTAAATAAAACAATACAAAATAATTATAAAATTATTAGATGAATGAAAAAAATTAGAATATTTCATTTGCAAAAATGCATGATACATGTTCTAATTTTTTTATTTTTATTTTTTATTATTTATTTCATTTCTTAATAAACTAAATTTTAGAAAATTGCAATAGGCAAATAGATGCAATTGATTTTTAAACTAAACCAAATCATAGTTAATAATACAATTAAAGAAATC
The DNA here is from genome assembly GCA_035042365.1 of Drosophila dives. NCBI lineage: Eukaryota > Metazoa > Arthropoda > Insecta > Diptera > Drosophilidae > Drosophila > Drosophila dives. Next base: position 1,238,037 of record JAWNLJ010000133.1, on the reverse strand, counting down.
TTTTCTAAATTATAATTTCGTAATTAAATCTTAAGTAGATATATATATTTATTTGAAATGCTGCATAAAATCTATTTGTAACTCTTGAGTCATATTTTTTTTTTGACATTTAAATAATGTATTAATTTAAATAATACAATATCAATAAACAAAATTTGATGCGTTCAGAATATATCTGACGGAGTTAAATTACCTCCAGCTTACATTAATTAATTTTATTTAATTAAACAAAATTACAATTTATTAACATTAACATTTGCTTTGTATTTTTGTATTGTTTCTCCCCCTCTAACATCATTATTTTATTAACTAAATACAAGCGATATTTAAGTGCATAATAAATTCTTAATTCTATCCTTATTTTTCTAAAGTCTGTTTATATATCAATATATTGGAAAAAGATTTATTAATAAATAAAATATTATTAAATTCCAGGGTCCGGTTTTATTTTGTGATCAACTCAGGAAGTTAATATAAATATATAGACCAAAATTTGTTGAATTAATTAGATGACATAATATTGGCACAAGCAAAATAAAACTGTATTTATATATCAATTCTACCAGCTTTAATAGGACTAATATCAAAAGGTTTTCAAATATGCTTATTTTTATTAACTTATTGATATAATGTTAATCAATTGATTGTAGATTTTGCATAATTTAGTAAAGTTAAATTAGAAAATATAAGAATTAAAATAAACTCTCGTTAGCAGGATTGAAATAAGATGCTGATTAAAATGATGATTCATATTTATTTTTGCGTTTCATATAGCTTTTTTAATGTGATAAATCATTATTTTTATTGAAATTAATTAATTTGAATTGTTTTATTATGTTGGTGTTGACTGGCAATTGTCGACATTTAAAAATAAATAATACAAATTAAACAAATATTCGTAGTTCAGATTGAAAACAGAAACATTTTTTATTCTCTTTTTTATATTATAATAATACATAGGTAACATATAAATTAGGAAATATTTTTTTTTGAAATTACATGCTCTATTAAAATGACACACACACACACAAAATAAGAGGACTGCTGAGGGAGGCAGAGCCAAAAACCACTTGTACAATCAGCAGCGTCAGGCATTATCATTATGTTTATTATACGACTGCTTGCAAACAGCAGCAGCTCAGCAACAGCCGAACAGAGCAGCAGTGGCGCAGCAGCGCAGTCAGCAAACAGCTCATATTGCTCCTCGCTCTGATCGTAATCAAACTGTGTGTACAAGGGTACAGGCGAGGTGGGGGGAGGGGGCGCAGCTTGAAATCGACAAGTTACTGCATGCACGATCGATGCGACATCGCCGTTGACGTCGCTGCTTGGGACTCGTGTCTGTTTGGGTTTGGCTTAGCCCCTTCAGCTGGCTTTGCTTTGGGGGCTGCATAAAGTGTTTTCAGGCGACTCGTTTTGGATGCTGCTGCTTCTTCTTCTTCTGCTTCTTCTACAGCTCGGCCCGCATCGTTGTCGTCGTGCGCATTTAAAGGTCTCCAGCAACGATCTCGCTTTCGTCGCGCACCCCTCCCCAGCTCTCATGCTGTTGTTGTCTTCTGTTCGAGAGCTGTTTAAGTGCCGTTGCCGTCGTCGTTGTTGAATCTTTAAAACTTGATTTTAAGTTTGTTTTTTTTTTGCCTCTGGTTTTTTTTATGTTTTGCTGCAGCAGCCGCTGAACACCTGTGTTCTTATGCGCTCCCCTCAGCTCCTATAGACAATATTATTATTATTATTTTTTTTAACCTCATGCAATTTAATGTCATGTTTTTCGTCTTAGTTGCTGTTGGATGTTTATTTTTTTATTTTTTATTACTTAAGTGCGTGTTTAGGTTTAAAGGTTTATGTGTGTTGCTGCTGCTTGGCAGCGTTCTTAGCTTTTTATGCCTAGTAAATTTAGCGACTTAACCTACTTATAATGAAATCTGTTTTGGCCATAAGCTAGCCAGGGGATGGGGCTATAGCTGCTGCTGCCATAATTTTGAACAATTTATGGGGCTATTAAAGCACAGTTAAGACTAAGTCCATGAAAATCATCTAGATAATTGCAGCAACTCAACAGCAAACACAAACACACACAAGCGCACACACACATACAAACACACAGACCTCATCATAAAACTGTCTAATCATATTTAAAAATAGAAAAGAATAAATATATTAATTAACGCAATTTTGTACAAGTAAATGCGCATTTTAAAACAAATTAAAGATGTGTAAAAACATGTTTTTATTTTCTTAATGATGTGTAATCAAAACCTCATACAAAAAATATGAAATTGTTAAAATATTCATAATTGATTATTCAATTTAAAATTAAAGCTACATAAGATTATATGAAATTTGAAATCTAAGATAAATCTAATCTAACTATTTGAAACGCTAACCATAAATATTTACTCAATTTTTGTATTCGAAATCTATTTAAAAATAAATAAATATTTTATTATTTTATCTTTGATTAAAACCGTTTGCAATTTTTAAAAATAAAAATGAATTATGTTCTGCTTAATAAATTTATAATTAAAATTACAAATTAAATGATATAAAATGACATAAAAAGTTTCGTAATATAATAAATTGGAGGGTATTAAAAATAAAATTGTATTAACATTTATAAAATGACATAAAAAGTTTCGTAATATAATAAATTGGAGGGTATTAAAAATAAAATTGTATTAACATTTATTGTAAGAATAGGGGAAATTTAGTTTGTATTTTTTGGAATGTTTTTTAAGCCGATTTTCAAAATTAACAATTATCTGTTATCTGCAATCGCAACAAATATAATGTTCTTTATTTAATGTATAAATAAATACCAACTCATAACTTAAAGTAAAACAGAAAATGCTCATCAGGAATAAGTATACCTTATAGAGTCGGAAATTAAATCAAATTAAGGTTACAAATTAAATAAAGCTATCAAATTGCATCGACAAAAGTGTAAGCAATTAAATGCAAAATAAAATAGTAAAAAATAAAATAATTTTTTATAAGATTCACAAGAATTCTGGGTGATTTTTGTATTTAAATGAAAAATGGACGCAAATTTAATGAATGGATTGATTTAAGCGCATCCACAAAAATTTACTCTGCTAATAAAAAGCTTGAATATATTTAGGTGAGAGACCAATACTAAATTAATTTTTCATCGTCAATTTTGGATGGCTAATTTGCACAATGGCTAAATTAAATACTAGTTGAAAGAAATGCATTTGCATAATTAATATTAAAATATTAGGATTTCGGCTGACATGGCGTATGCGTAATATGTAATCAAATAATTTTAAACATTAGGCGAGCTAAATCAATTGAACAATAGCCAAAGTACGTTTATGGCTGCTCGGTAGTACCATATGTATTTAGCCAAAATGCTAAATGGCCAACTACACTAATAAATAAATTGCACTAAATTTTCGTAAATTTCTAAAATAAAAAACAAATATGTTTAATTTACACGATAAAGAATTTAGTTGAATAATTCTTATATTAGCTAGTTTGTTACTTATATTATTTTTCTTAGTCTTCGCATTGTATAAATAATAAATTATAAATTCATAAAATCTATGTTAAAGAAAGGACCTCCAAGTCAGGCTTTTCTAGTATTTAAATTTCTTAGCTTTTTTTCTGAAAATTACGGCTTACAAATTTTGTTTTTACATATATTTTTATTAATATTGGAAAAAGTTTGTAAGAACAGAAAATTCACAATTATTTAGAATAGTTAATAAGGGCGAATTATTTTTAACGTGGATTTTTTTCTGACTGTAGCTGAGGGCCTTTGGAACTGATGCACTGACTAACTGACAAAGCGCATTCAATCAGTATATGGTAACATGCCACAAACAACAGCAGCGCACAGTTGCAAGTCATAAAAACTACTACTACAGAAAAAACAAAAAAAAAAAACAAAAAAAAAACCAAAGAAGAAGAAAAACAATTTTGAGGCTGCTACTGGGCATACGCCACAAAAGAGGCGAGGCGACGCCTCGTAGCGCTAAGCAAATAGAGTGGAGGCTGCTGCCACATGCGGGTATGAGGATGGTGTGGTAAGGGGAGTTGTAGCAGGGGCAGCTTTGGTTGCAGGTAGGGTTGGTGGACAGGGCACACAAAGTAACTCCATGCCGCAAGTCAAAATGCAATTAAGCGCAGCTACTGGATGATGATAATGATGTTGCTGTTGCTGTTGCAGTTGCAGTTGCAGCTGATGATGATGATGAGTTTGGCAAAGTTGTAAGCATCAACCAGCAGATTGTCAGAGACACACACACACACAATAACACACACGTACACACACATGCGTATATATGTACAAGTATATTTATAAAGCGAGAGACCCATGAGCTGGGCGTTGATGTTTCGGGCGGAGTTGCACAGATAGAAAAAAACTACATAGTACAACAAAACTCGATTTCAGTTAAGACGCAGTAAAAAGTTGTAATGCAGCTTAAGACGGCAGCGCAGTCGCCTTAAACATAGAGGAAGCAAAGAACTGAAAAAATATAAAATAAAAGCTTTTGTGCTGGAAGTGGCAATTACACGCAACAAAATTGGTGGCACGAGGCTCAGACCATAATTTGATAGATGTACGAGTGTACAAATGTCTGCATCTACAGTTGCAAAAATAATAAGAGCACCACAAAAAAAAAAAAGTTTTGAAAAGTGTAATTTTTGCGTGAAAAACATTATTTTATACTACGACTGTAACTTATTTAAATTAATTTTAAATTAAAACTAATAAAACAGAATTTGTAAAATGTGTAATAATTATTAGAAATGAACGATTTCTATATAGTGTGGTGCTCCGATTAATCGCTACTTTTTTACACTTTCAATTCAAGTTAAAAAATATATATTAATTTATAGTATATTTAAAAAAATTGTTAATGTCAAATGGTTCTATTAATTTGTTCGCAACTGTAAACAAGCAGCACTTTAGAAATGGCTTACAAAGGGGAGCACATTTTTGCAACCTTGTAATTACCAAAGGCAATTGCAGAAAAACACAAAGCACGAAAAGAGAAATTCAATATATCAACTAGATTAGATTAAACCAAGTCTGTGTTGCGAAGGCTCGCTGAAAGTAAAATATTAAACTATATATACGACTATCTTGGGTATACCGAATGTAAAATACCCTTTAAGAACCGTTTCAACTTAATCTATTTATTTATAACTTTTCACAAGCATATTTTTTCTGCCGAATTAATTTGTATCCCTTTTGCCTCCTATTCTTAAATATGGATTTTTAATTTGGTCTTTCAATAATATGTATTTAAATTTTTGATATTTGTCCTTCGGGGTCTTAACCAGAACACTTACAATAGCTTACCTTCTTATTGTACTTTTAATAAATCTTCGTTTTCTTTTTGACCGGTCTAATTGTCCTTAACAATCCAATAAGGGCGAAATTGATTCATCAGTTTTAATCAGCGTAAATCGTTATGCAGTTCCGAATAAAAAAATTATACAAGGAACGTCTCTTCAAAAATGCTATCCATAACCAAATTCAATGAAATAATTAAAATTAGTAAATTAAAATTATTTATTTTTTATTTTAGTTGAGAATGTGAAATATAATGTTCAAAATAATCAAAAAAATTAACATTTCTTATTATCCGAAACTTAAAATAAATCTTTTATTCGATTGTTTTTATATCTGCTATAATATTTTATTTACTTTATTGTTATTTTATTTTTTTGTGAATTTGTGTAAGATAAATGTATTTTTCTTATGATGTTTATTATTGCTTTATTCGACAAAAACAGAACACAAAAATCAACGAATACACCAAATGGTTATCTTTTCAGCTTAGTCAATAACATTTTTTTAAAATTGATTTTCTATTATTAGCAACATTTGTTCCATCGATTCTAGATCTTTCAACGGTTCTACACTTAAAATTGGAAAGACCAGCTCCTTTGATATTTCCACTTTTGTAAGTTTTTTTGCAGCTTTGTTTTGTTACTTTTCTAGTCTAAATTTCTGTATTTTAGTTAATTCTGAGAATATTTTCTTTCTTTAAGAATGCGCGAATTTTATGCTCTTCAAAGTTAATAATAATTATTTCAATTAATGCATTTATTATAATTATTAAACATTGACCCAAAAAAACCAGCGAGCTAAAATGATTTAATGATAAATGATAAAAATTTAAACCAAAAAATATGTTATATATATAAGCATAAGTATGAGCGCATTTCGCGCAGTGTATATGCAACTGCAAGCTACAACAAAGAAGGTTCTTAAAAGCTTTATGCATCGTTGTTGTTGTTGTCGTATGGCCCCAAAAACAACAACAACAACAATAACCGGTTTGCCCGTTTCCTACAAACCAAGACTCCAACGCTGAAGTCTATCTGTGCAGATGGTGCGAGACGGGATCAGGAAGGGGGTGATTTGACTTGCTTGTGTTGATTTGTTGCGCTTGCGCGCGACTCTTATACACACACACACACACATACATACTAAAAGATATACACATATAAATATATGTACATGCAATGCACTGTGTACACCCTGCAGCGCTGCAGCTGTGCCAAAGAGCAAAGCAAAGGGAATTGAAGAGGTAAATGAAGGGAGGGGGAGGAGAGATTACTACGACTGAAAACTACAACATGTTGTTGTTGTTGTTGTTGCTGTTATTATGACGCTCGAGCAGCTACTGTGCACTTCTCTTAACGATCATGCCCGATCATGCTTCAAAGCTAAAGCCAAAAGCTCTCGCAAACGAGCACGTTTCGTATTCTGTTGTTGTTGTTTTTACTGCTGTTGTTGTTGTTGCTGTGGTTGCTTTTGTTTAGTGTGTGCTTTGGCTACCGTTTGTATCGCGAGCTTGGCATCGGTTTTTAGTATCGCATTTGGCTCATTGTCAATGTCGCAAATGCTCAGAGCAAACAGATCGGCGCATGATTCATTTGTCGTGCTGCGCTTTGGTGCACGCAACATGTGCTGCTTTGGTTTTTTTCTTTTTATGTATTTGCCACAGATTTGACGTTTATTGCTGGAAATATGATTGCCCAAAAGGTACTCGGCCACAAAGTGACTGACTTGCCCCCAAATCGATTATGCACAATTTAAAGTTGCACCCACTCAGCCAAAAGCAAAAGATCAACGCTCATTGCCAGGTCAATTTATGTTAAAAAGAACGCTGATTAAAATTATCGACAATTGTATTTGCATTGGTCAACGCTAAGGCTTTGCATTGATTGACGAACACACTGAGAATAAAATCTATATACATGTTTGTAAATGCAAAAATATGCAACATTTTTAGACTTTTAATTAAGTTATTTGAATAATTTAATAGTTTTAAAATATAAACATTTTTTGGCTACTTTTTAAAAAGTTTACAAAATTTATATATTTTTATTTAGCAGGCAACATAAACGATTTTTTCTAAATTTGCACTGTTTTTAAGAAACCTGTTTCTTTCCAATAGAAAATATTTATAAATATTTCTTCTTTTTCGAATTGTTTATTTTTAATAAAATAAAATGTTTATAAAACTAAAATGTATTGCAAAATTACCTAGGATAAGGCTTTTAAATTTTAAAATTTGTTTTTGCAATATTTAAAATTAACTTCTTAAAAATAGAGAAACTTTATATTTTTTGCAGATATTTTAATTTCACGTCGATTTAAATTTTAAATTTAAATTTTTCCCGAGTGTACTATTTACAAAACAAAACAAAATTTATTAAAAATATGGCTCGAGGGGGTGTGTCCCATTAGCGTGTGTTTGTATTTTTAATATCTTTGTTAAAATAGCGATGCACGAGTTTTGTATAAAAGATTTCAATTTGTTTTCAAGGATGGCAAATGCGATGCAACCAGTTGCAGTTGCATTTGCCGTTGCCGTTGCCGTTGCACTTGGGTCTCTGATTAAATAATTAGAATTCTATGACCCTGAGAGCTTATATCAATTATATGGTCAAGGTTGGGCACATAATGCCACAGAGTGCGACATGAGCAGAGCAACAGCTAAGTAATAATTCAATATTTACTCTGGGAAATTTAAGTAGCCAAACAAGCAACGACATCTTCAACGACGGCAGCCAATGCAAAGAATGTAATAGGTAAATATCGCCAGATATGTGAATAAATAAATGAATTTATGTACACACACACACACACTCACACACGCACATACACACACACACTCACTTGTAGATTGAGGACACCTAGGCAAATAGAAAAGACTCTTATCTTAAGCAAACGGCACAAATATTATGAGCCTATGGCCTATGACAGTGTCGAACAGGGAATTATTGACCTAAAAATACCTAGTAACGTTTACAATTTAAATATATACATTAAATACTAAGCAACTGTGACTTTTAATTGCTAAAATACGATTAGATTAGTGGCGTAAATAAATATAGAACATTTTAGACAGAAAAATATATATTACAAATTATAATATATTTTTAAAATGTTAAAGTAAAAGTGGAGTAGATAAGTTTATGAATTTAGATTATTCTAGATAAAAAATAATGCGTATAACAACAAATACTCTTATATATTTTTATAATAAAATAATTTTTAATTAATTAATGTTTAATTGTGTCACTGGTACAGTATAAATAAATAAATAAAAATAAATAATATGTGTTTTGTAAAGAAAAAATACAATAATAGTTTGAAGAAAGTAGAAAAAGGGGAAGTTTTGAAAAGGAAACAAAAAAATGAATTTCGCCAATTTCACTGCCAATTTAGAAAACGAAACCACTTTGTTGCAACGAAAAGTGGGCAGAAGTTCAGTTCCTTATGCGGATATTAGAGAAGCGTGCCCAAATTAAATGGTGCCTAGAATGTTCTCAAGTTACCTAGGCAAAGATTACCTCGACTTAAAGTCCATTACAGCTTGTTACAATTGTCACGCTGAAGAAAACTTGTCAAAGCAACAGAAAACCGAAACAGAAAACAGGAACTTTGCACCAGACGCAAAGACTCAGATTCACCTACGTTCGTACTGTACCCAGTATGGATAGAAGATAGCAGCTAGCAGCTAGCAGCTAGTAGTTAGCAGATAGCAGACAGAAGAGGCAATCCAGCCGGCACATCCCAAACCAGATTAAACCGCAGATGGCTCTGTCAAACTGACAGCGTCTGTGAAACGACTTGATTGCGCATGAGTCCCATGAAGTCCCCACGGTCAGGCTCTGACTCTGACTCTGACTCTGTCTCCGACTCTGACTCTGACTCTGACTGGGCTTATCCAGAGAGCCAAGACAACGACGACGACGACGACAACGTTCAACGTTCTAATGAACCCAAAAGATTTTACGCGCCAAAGGCTTTTTCCACGTTCTAAACTACGACGGACTCGTACTACTGCAAAAAAAAATGAAAAAAAACTAAAAAAAAAAAGAAAAAGACGAGGAAAAAAGGAGAAAAAATAAAGAAGAAGAGACCAGGCTGGATTTTCTCTGTTTTAATACGCGCTTCCAGTCGATATAAAATTAAAGACCTAATGAAGTGGAGGCAGCGACAACGCAAAGATAAATATGCACAGGCCAAAGAGTAGAAGAAAAAAAAACACACACACACATATGCATATATATGTGTATATGTATATATATATATATAACTCGTTTGACCAGTCGACGGCGGTTGTCGGGGCAGAATCATCATAATTTTTACTATCAACTTGCAACATGGACACATGTGGACAGACGGACGGATGGACGCACTGACGGACGGACTGGCGGAAAGACAGACAGAAAGACAACTACCGATCCGATTGCGTGTGCCTTAACCCTCTGCTGATGCCACCCTCCTGCACACGCCTACGCTACACACGTTCCAAACCGCGAGGGAGCGAGACAAAACAACAACAAAGCAAACCACATACACAATACACACACACACTTGTTTACTAGCAAGAGAGACAGAGCGAGAGAGAGAGGGGCATAGAGAATGAATAAAAAAAATGATATGAAAACAGGTCATTGCCTTAATGGATCTGAAAACAACTTCGAGCTGGCATCGAGAGTCTCTCGTATGTAGATGCAAACCACGACGACGACGACGACAACGAACGCTGCCAGCATACGAACGAGAGAGAGAGGCGACGATGCAGGCAGCCGCGCAGGCAGCAGCGCAGGCAGCAGAGCAGGCAGCGAGCGATAAAGATTTAAGCAAATAATCAAATACATAAACAAGAACGAATAAATTGAAAGTGTTACCCGCAACCCGAATGCTCTTTTTACTTAGTTTGGCATTCGAAAGGCGAAAAAGCCCCAATCAGATCAAAGGCAAAACTGACTAAAGTTGGCATAAGAAAAGAAACATCTTTAACATGAGAAAAAATGTCTAATTTTAATTTTAATTTAATTTTTGTATAACCTAATTTTATTTTCTAATTTAAACAAAGATTTTAAACAATTAAACAAAGTGAACCAATAGTTATTTATTGGAGTTGTGTAGTGTATATGAGAACTGATAAATATTTAATAAACTCGAACTCAAATAAATAATTAATTGGCTAAGATTTGTAAAATCCTTAAGGTTAATTAAAAGTTTTTTTTAATATTGTATGATTAATCAACATATTTAATATATGAGAAAGTTTTTATATTAAATATGTGTCTTAGTTAAATTATTCAGATAAAATATTTATATATATTTGTAAGCAAATTGAAAGTAAAATGGCTTAAAACTGGTTTCCCATATTAACTTAATGTGAAGAAGTGAAGATAAAAATCACAAAAAAAGTCTAGTTTTTTAGTCTAGAATTATTTATTTCGTTTTAAATGTTCAGTTAACTATCGCCTAAATACGGCTGTAAGAGTTGTTGAATATATTTTTATTAATGCGCAATTATTATTTATTTCTTTAAGGGTATGCAGAGTGCTGCTTGGGGCGACGGAAGAACTCGAGGCTCGAGTTGAGTTTAGTTGGGCTGTCAGACAGACGGTCAAACAGTCAAACAGTGACTTGGGCAGATGGGTAACGAGAGAAGAAGAGGACGAAGATGAAGAACAGAGTTGACTTTCCAAACTTTACACAATTTAGATTTATTGTTAAGGCAGTGAAAACAAAGCAAAGCGCTAAGTAAATTGGGTTAAAAGTACAATTGTCGTTTAGACTCTAATTGGAGGCGTGCGCTGCTCAAAACCGCTGATTGCGCTGAGCCTGTCACAAGCCCAAAGGCCGCAAACAAATCAATTGCATAGCGAACAACGCAAACCAACTCGACAAAAAAACACAATTCAATACACAATGTACAATGAGCTACTGTTTGGCGAGGTTGCCCAGATACCCAGCTGCCCAGCTGGTCATTCACTCAATCCCTGTCCAGACACGCCGCCGACTTGGCAGCTTGGACGCGTGCCAGCCTGCAGCCTGGAGTTGCAGTTGCAAGTTCCAGTTGCACTCGAAGCTGGCCCACTTGCACTTGGTCCTCATGGTACAGTGCCGCCATCATTTGCCAGCTGTTTTGCCTAGTCGTTGTGGCAGTTGCTGCTGCGCCCAGACGCCTTGGGGCACCAGCTCCTACCCCATGCCTCTCTGCCTCTGCCTCTGACTCTGACTCTGATCTTGTGCCATTCTGCCAGTTGCAGTTGATCTGTGCAGTTGGGGCCAATAGATAAGCCAACTGCTGCTCGATGTTGACTTTGCTTATGTAATACTAGACTCCAACTCAGCTGCCGGCGGTTTTCCACAGTTGCCTCTTGCAACGCGTTTGTCTTTGCTGCTGCTGCTGCTGCTGCTGTTGCATCTTCTTTTGCTTGGCTGCTCTTCCTCAGTTGCCGGGATGGCGTGTTGTTTTTGATAAATTGCCCAAGTTCAGAAGTGGAGTTGCAGCCGAAAGGGTTATGGTTTGTCAAGTGGTTAAGTATGAGGCACAGAGTGGAGAACGAGTGCCATCTGTCCAATAAATTGCCATAAAATATATATGTCAAAGCCAAAAGGTTATTTGCAGTCACCCACCGATTTGGACAACAAAAAACACATGACAAATTTTGTTGTTGCTTTAATTATTTAATTTACTGGCTTCAGGTCAATTGAGTTTTTCTTATTAAATAAATAAGTATTATGTTAAATATATAAGTTATTAATGGTTAGGAATTATTGTACACTGGAATATGCAAAATAAAAAAATATATAAGTAATTTGACCTTTGACAAAAACATATACAATTCTTAACTTACTTAATTAATAATGTTGTCACAGATTATGCAAAAAATAAAACTTAGCAATTCATTGTTTAAAATGAATAAATACATTTTCTAAAAGTTTTTTGTTTCAATTAAGCAAATAAATTATAGATATTAAATGCAATTATAAGGCCAAAATATTAAATAATTAATATCTAACTAATATCTATGATTTATTAATTTACGTTATTTTTCCTAATTTTATACATTTAAAAATGAAATCAATATCCTTATTTTAGTCTAGATTAATAATGATTTTCTTACTAGCAAATTATAAGGCGATTCTGCAACATTGGGTGATAATCACATAATTCCAAATTATAAAGTATCCAACAGATACGCTTAGAACACATTGACAGATATCTGGCCTAAGTATATGCAATTGTATTGATTGAACAAGTTAAAAAAAAATAAAAAAATAAATAGAAACAAGAACTAGTTTCTTAAAAGGGGGAGAAGGAATAGGAGCAGGAGTAGGAGTTTGTTAAACCTGGATGGAGCACTTCATCCACATCCAGAGTAGCGACAAAAGCGAGGCTGTCTGATTACACACATTTGGCATTTGGATCGCGTGCAACGCGCTGTTGCAGTTGCAATTGCAGTTGCAGATGCTGCATTGAATTACATTTAATGCAGCTGGGGACGCTGCGAGGCTCTTGCTCGTAGTTGCAACTGGCAAGCTGCAAGCTGCGAGTTGCGAGTAGCGAGTTGCAGTCGGGACGTGCACACAAATTATCTAATTTGCAAAGTTATTGCTATTAATTGGGCGTAATTATTGCGTGTCGTCGGGGCTAAATGGCGCCTTTTATGCACCCATTGTAATTAGTTTCCTTTATTTCGCGCAACTTCCCCAGTTGCACTTGTTGCATGCTTCGTCTTCGGTGCTGCTCAGTTGTCAATTTTAATTGATTGTTAATCTGCGTCGCGTAAGCTCAGCATGATCTGGAAGGGAGCATGGGCCTCGGCCTGGACCTGAGCCTGAGCCTGGGTCTGAGTCTGAGTATGAGTCTTTGCCGAGGTTAATCTTATAAACGTACCGAGTTAATTGTATTAAATACGCTCGATGGCTCATTGTTGTTGTGGTCCGTCCAGCTGGATAGCCGGCTTGCTGTCTGTCTTGGTTGGAGTTGGAGCTGGAGTCGGAGTCGGAGTTAATGAACCATTGAAGATCAAGGATAAACGACGAGCACATGGCAATTAGTTGATTTTTTATTGTTGCCCCTACGATAACTAAATATAGACGGAGGCCATAAATGCATAAAAACGATATGAGACAATCGATGATCAGACAAGCCGAACAAAGCCTTCATCAATGGAAAACTGGCAATGGGCAAAACAGTTTATTGATACCTTTCCGCGGAGAGCTGATTATTAAATGGTTAAGTGAATATCATAAAAAAGATCCTTATATTATTAATAAAATTGACCGTAATTGAATATGTGGCAATTTGCTATTTTGAGAAGTATACTTTTGGGCTTACTAACTGATTAAATATGTACTACGTGTTTAATGAGACATAAAAAAAGATTTCAATTCATAAGGAAATTTTAAATCGAAGTTACAAATTAGAATATAGTTAAAATGAGATAGAAATTAAATTTAAAATGTATAATGAAGGAAAATAAATATGTTAAAATTGCAATTGCGATATCAAGAAACATATCTAATCACTCTTTGTAAATATACTAATATTATTTAATTGCAGAAATAAATAAAATCCCATTTACTATTAGTTGTTTCTTAAACTATAAAAATGTAAATTAATATACTCAATTGTTGCAAACTTCTGCTTTGTGATTTCTGATTTATTAACAAGCTTTTTGAATAAATTGATAATTTATTAAATATAGTACATAATTATTATATGTGCATATTGCGTAAAAAACGAGATTTTATTGCTGTCGATTAAATCGGACAGTTAGCCAAGGCAGTTAACTGAATCGTTAACAACGCTGACAGGCATAAAAGTAAATTCAGTTTATAACAAATGGCATTATATTCAAGTTAATAAAACACTAAAAGCTACCAGTTTTGAATATTAACATGCATATGAAGCTATATTAATAGCCCTCGGTTAAAGTGGCGATCTCGAGTGACGGGCATTAGCATAATCAGCCCAAGCCAGAGCCAGTCCACTCTGCAGACAGGTCAACAATTTATGCACACCTACCAGGTACAACCAGACGGAGACAGAGACAGAGAGAGAGAGAGAGTGAGAGAGAGGGAGAGAGGGGGGAGATCAGAGACTATCAGGCATCAGCTCGATAAAATAATTCAAAACTTTTAATTACGGTGCAATGAGCGTAACGTATTTCAATTAATTAAAACAAATTTGATTGGGCGAGCTCGAAGCCATGCTGAGACTTAACTGGCCCACGCCTGTCCACAGCCTAAAAACCCGATGAACATTACGAAACCTACAATTTTGCGCGCCAAATTCTGCTGCGCAAAACAAAATATATTTTATCAAAAAATAAAAAAAATTATATTTATTTATTTATTTACAAGATAGAACTGCTACCTTATTCACGCCGATTTTCTGTTACTCTTCAGTCCGTAGATCAGAAAAAATAAAATTAACTAAAAAAAAAAATATAAAAAAATAGTTCCCTTGGACATCTATTAGATATGGTAAATAATAATATCAGCTAGGCATATTTGATTTATTCAAGAAATATAATAATAAATAATGCTACATTCATCTTAAATGCGCATTGGAAAATTAATTTATAAAATACATTTTTAACATGGAAATATTTACGTATTTAATATCACACTATTTTTACTCCATTCCAATCTTCCTTGCTAACATTATTATTCATCTTCATCTTAAACTAAGAAAATGTAATATTTTTATGCTTAATTTTATTACACAAATTAGATATTTATAAGCCTTCTTCAAATACAAAATATAGGAAAAGGCTCCACTTCAAATGAGATTTAATTTATTTCTATACAGTTCATAATAGCAAATTAAATTAAATTAACTAAGGTTAATTTATATACAAACTTTAAAAATAATTTGTTAAGATAAGGTAACTTTTGGCTTTAGTCTTATAGACATTCTTTCATCAACCAGTTTCCTTTATAGCAGACAAACATAGAAAACAGAATAGTAGATATTAATTTTTATAAAATGTGTAAAGAAATATGCCCTAAAGTAAAGTAAAGAAATATATAAAGCATAATAACATTTAGTTTACAATTTATTTCTGTTTTTTTTCCAATTTTTTTCTTCTACTGCTAATTTTTTTTCTTACTGTAATATATTCCATAATATATAAAATATCTTTTAGAAAATTATAGCTTGTGTCAAATTCGTGTTAAGGTTTTAGTGCTAGCTGAGATTGAAAAATTGCGTCTGTAAAACAAATATAAAAAAATACATGTGAAGTCAAAAATGTAAGTAGCTTAGGAAAGGGTATTAAAACAGCTGGCCACGCTGCTGTGGCAGAGTCAGGTGATAAGAAGCTGTCGTCGGCAGGTTGCTAAACCAGCTGCAGCTGCGGAGGGAGGGAGCAGCGTGGGAGCTGCGCGGCGACTCTATTGCGTCGTTGCAAAAATTAACTGCCACAAAGCACTAAAGAGCGCATTGGCTGCTGCGGTGTCGGGTGGGGTGGTGTGGTGGGGTGGTGCTGAGCCGAGTGCCACTTGGCATAAATGTTAAAAGGCTCTCTTCCTACACAGGCGTGAGCGGCTTCCGTGGATTCGGATTCCGCTGCAACTCCAACACCGAAACTCGGATTGTTGTTCGCAACATTTTGTTGTTGGCGCATTGGCCTAATACGAAAGTTGTTGCCCTTGTGTTGGTGTACGCGGTGTTGTTCGTGCCACAAGTGGCAGTGGCAAAGCACACTATACAACCCAGATCAGCAAAAATTCAAAAGCCATAAGTAAATCGGACAAAGATCATTTATCTGTGCTTATTTTATATTTAAGATCATTTTAATAATTTAAGTAATTTGATCGAGCTAATAATGGGGTTTTTACCTTTTATACAATTAATATAATACAATATTGGAAGTAATTTAAATGATGAAATGCAAAAAAATAACATCCACATAAATAAATAATTTTATGTTATAGAATATACTTTTAAATAGATAACAGATATAAAATTTACGTTAGTAAAGACAAATAAAACAATTATTAATCCAATTAATATTCGCTACAAGAAAACTATTATTTTCCAACAAAGATTTTATTCAGTAGATTTAGGCTGAAGTCTAATTAAATTCATTGAATTACTTAAAAGTTTAAACCAAACCTATATCTATTATTTGAAAATAAAAACAATTCTTAACCCATCTAGTAAAGTTATCAGCTACTGGAAAAACTGTAGACGTATTTTTTTAATTTTTAATTTCTTAATTGCTACTTTATACAAAAAGACACATTATACATTTCGAAATGAATATTAAACTTCTCGTAGAACATGCACATTAATTAACATAATTAATCGTTATATTAAGCACTCAAATTTGTTTCTTTGGTTAAGTCTGAATATGTTTTTTTAATCGTCGAAAAGGCAACTTAAATTAGTGTTTAATAATTGTGTTTTGCTGGCCAGTGTAACTAATGAGCTAACCAAGCACGTCACGCGTCAAACTTTGTACGTGTTGTTTCGTTTGTTGGTCAAGTGGGCAACAACAGCAGCAGCTAATACAACAACAACAACAACAACAACAACAACAACAACAACTGCAACTACAACCACAACAACAACAAATGCAACACGCGCTTAATTTTATTGGACGTCATGCGGTGCGCATGCGCAATGGACTTGGCGACCTGATCCACCATGCCGTTGCTTATATATATATATATATATATCTATATATATATGCATATGTGGATATATCTTTTTGGGCCAAATGGCATAATTGGCTGCCCCACTGTGGTTTCGGGCTACCGTCTCACACACGGCTGAGGCGTTGCACGTGAGACGTGATGAGGCATTCGATTACACGATTTGTTTCCTAGCTGGACCACTGTGTTCCATATGATTGATGCATGCCATTACCATCAGTCAAACGGTAAATGCCAATACTCGAGATGACAAGATTTCATTGAAATATGAACTGACAATATTTGAATACCTGAATTAAGTTTTGGGTGTTGCGCAAATGTAAATTAAGCACTTATGGATTTAAACTGATATTGTAAACTAACTATAAAAACAAGAGACAATTTGGCAAATAAAAAAATCACATTTTTACAGACCATATTATCCAAATAGTCGAGTTTCAGTTTGGTACGTAATGTATAAAAGCTTCTGGTATTTTCCAAAAATTGTTTACTGTTGCCGGTTACGTATTGGTCCCTTTTTTTTACCTGTATCGCCATGTTTTATTACAATTCAAAGCATAAACAAAATTGAGAACCTTTCCATTTTGCTTGGCATAATTAACTGCGTAACATTTTTGTACATTTAAAGCAAAAACTATACACATATCAGAGGGATGTATTATGTATGTAAGAATGTATTCTCTTCATTTTTTAATAAGATAATGTTATTATTACCCATTAAAAATGTAATACGAATAATCGTCAAAATTCACTTATGCAAATCTATATCCCATCCACGTCCGCCCCAAAAGGTATAGCGGAATCAAGCAACCGGTTTTCAGCGACTATAAGAGCTAAAGATTTTGAATTTGTTATGATCGGGGATACGCTAGAATAGCTGTAAATATATACTTTAATGTTATACATGCTATGAAAATGAATCCTATCTGCAGAGCATTCTATATGCAAATTGATGTGAGTTTTCTAAATCTGACATTATTGGTATACCTGTCAGAAGTCAGAAGCATTAGCTTTTGACAAACACTAGTTGGCCGGCTGTGCTTGGCTGTGTGGGCTCTAAATTATGGAGCCCATTTGCGTCACCAGATGGAAGATTGTCGTTGGTTAGTGCATTAAATTTGGGTTTTACTGCTGAAATCAGATTTTCGATTCAATTGCAAATACGTGTGGCGAAAAAAGTGTGGCTCGAGTGTGCAGCATGTTGCATGTGGCGGCCAGTGGGACGACTGTTTGTGCAGCAGGTTTGTTTCTGTTTTTCTGTTATTCTGTTTTTTCTCGTTTTTTTTATATTTTTATTATTGCTTTGCTCGCGCTAATTTGAGCAAATCAAACAGCCCACAAGAGCAGCGGAGCACAAGAAGGAGTTGAAGACTCAGCGGAACCAGTTTTCTGATTATTGTTGTTGTTTATAGTTGCTGTTGTTGTTGTTGTTTAAGTTGCTGTTGTTGTTTTAGTTGCAGTTGTTGCTGCTGTATCACTGCGTGCAGTTGTAAAACACCTGCTACAATTGATTAAATCACAGCAATTTATTATTAAGATTTTTTTATTTTAGCATTTTTGTTTTGCGATTCGTTTTTTGTGTGTTTCCTCGGCAAAGACCACAAAAAAAAAATATATGAAAAATCGAGGTTGATTGATTTTCGAGGTCTTGCGCTGGCGCGGATCAAGCATTGTGGGTGTTCTCTCTACGTGAGCCTCAATTTGTTGGTCGGCCTATCGGGTTAGACACTGCGGCTACCAGTTTTGCCGTTACTTTTGCCCATTTTGCATAAATCAATTGCTCGCTTTTTTCGCAACACATGTGGCACGTTCTAACGCGTTAATTGGGCTTTATTTTTCATGGGATATGTGTGGGTTGGCTTCACTTGATCGATGCGATCGAAACTCGATTTCCCGCTAAAAGACTTTAAATAAGTAATTTTAATCGCATATATGAATACTTAATTTAAGAATGATTTAAAGTGCATCAACATAATAATATTTTAAATATATAAAAACAATGAAAAATATTTAGATAATTGATTTGCATAGTCAAATATTGAGTCAAATTTATAATATTGAATAATTGATGTTAATATTAATTTTTTTCTTCTATAAAAGTTAGAAATTCTTTTTATTTTATAGTTAAATTAAAATAAATATCAAATAAATAAAGTGGATAATGCATTGTAGAAAAGATTTCATATTTATAAAAATTCAGATTGATAGCAGAATTGAGAAAATCTGAAATGTGCTTTATAAATAATGCTTAGATTGGGCTAGTTTGGTTTTAAAAGGTTTACATTTAAAAAAATATTATAATTGGTGTTAAAATTATTTTCTATAAATAAAAACTCCAAATTTTATATAAACACAAATATTAAAAAGCAATCGCTATCTAAATTTAATAATAAAATGACTAGTGCTTTGAATTAATTAAAAATTATTTTCATATTATCTGTTTAAATCATAAATATACTGCACGGGGTACAATGTCATTTTAAAATAGTCACTTGTTTAGTAGGTGTACAGTTAAGAATGTAAGGTTACTGTAAATAGTTATCAAATGCAAAAATGTTGTTAACAAGAGTGACGAACATGGAACTTGCCACAGACACGAAAATCGCGTGCCGCAAATGGACCCGGGGGATCTAATAAATAGGCTGGTCAATCGTAGCGATTAGTTACTGTACGAAATGAGGTTAGCAGTGGTACTCCTAGTCGCCCAGCAGGTGCTCAATATTGCGGTAAATAAGTATTGACCGAGATGACAGGGAATATCAATTCAGAGATCTCCAAATTAACAGGCGGAGCAGGCTTACGAGGTGAGCAATGAGCAACTGGAATCCTTTGAGGGCGAGTCGGAGACGCTCGTGTTCTTCGAAAATCTGAAGACAATTGGACGTGAGCGAGCAATTAACGGTTCATTTTCATTTGCTGGAGACATGGACGACGATAGCTTCAAGGTGTCGGTGGAGCTGTACTCCGATCCCCACGGCGATGGCGATTTCAAGCGGATGGTCTTCGATGTGCCACAGACGAGCATTTGTGAGTGCTTCAAGAAGTTCTACGTGCAGTTTGTTCAGCCCTCGCTCAGCGGTGGCGAAACCACAAATTTCCCACTGGTGGACGAGGACACCTGCCCCATCCCGCAGGGCGAGTTCTACATCAAGAATGTGCAGCTCAACACAGAGGATTGGCCCGAGCAGGTGCCTCGCGGCGTGCTCAAGGTCATCATAACCTTCTTCTCCGGTGACAAGAGTGTGGGCGGATTAATAGTGCTCGTCAAGATTGAGGATCGTCAGAGTTGAATATATCTCTTTATATAATTAACAATTTAGCAATAAATACAGTTCGATAATGGGATCAGTTTGAGTTAAATTTTTTATTTGCTTTAATCGAATCTCAAATTACTCGCTGGTGCTAAGACAAACAACTAAGATGCATCAATTCCAACTGACGACAGCTACACAGGAGCCGACACAATTCATTAGAAGCCCTGCCATCAGCAGCCCATCAAGAGGAAAACATTCAAATAGCGACTCACACGTTGCTGCCCCAATCTTGGGCGATAATAAAGCATTTATTGAACATTTACAAACAACAAAAAGCAGAAAAAAAATAGGAAAAAAAAAACAAGGAAAAGAAAACAGATTTAAAGTGTGGAGAGTCACGAAATTAAATGAAAAGTGCGCCAAGAAAAACTCAGCAGGAGATATTTTACATTTTCACGGATGGATTTCCCCAGAAGTGACGGGCCGCGATCTCTGAATTTATTTATAAATTCATTCACGACACAACGAGGGCGGCCTCTGCCACTGCCTCTGCCTCTGCCTCTGCCTCGACCTCGGTGCGGCAACCAGCAACCAGCAACCAACACGCGCCTCTGCCACACACTAAAAATAGAGCAACAACAGCGGCAACAAAGACGACAACGACGACAGCGACCAAGTCAAATGGGGGATTTTCCGAAAAATGAAAACGTCACCTTAGCTGGGCATTAGTTTAGAAGAAGAAGAAGAAGAAGAAGAAGAAGAAGAAGAAGGGGGCCACCAAGCCCAGGTCGCCTGCTGCCAAACATCTGCGGGCGCAACTATTTCAGGCATTTTCCAAGTAATATGCAACACATGTTCAGCCTAGGATCGCACTGCTCGCAACTTGGGGCTTGCTGCTTGCTGCTTGCTGCTTGCTACTTGCCACTTGGGGTAGGCCGATGCGCGTGCGCCCCATTCACCAGATGAAAATCCATCCTCTGTCAAATGCGGCAGCAACGGACTAGCGTCAAGTGACAGTTTGGGGTGGCCCCGGCCCTCTTGCCTGTTGCCTCTTGCCTCATGCCTCATGCCTACATGCAACGCCAGCTGATGTCAGGCATGACATTAGATGATGCTGTGCCACGATAAGTCCTGCAGCCTCAAAGCCCACTCGGCCCCCTAGCAATGTCTACCCATGCATTTTATGTTGCACAATTGTCAATCAAATATGTTGTGGCAGTGTTCCGACAACTCCACCAAAATCTTGTACAGTTGCCACAAAAGTCACTTTGAGGAACATGTTCATTTATGAAATTAATTTTTTTAGATTTCATAACTCTTGTGAGCTCCAAAAATAAGACTGTAATCAAATAGAAAACTTACAGAGACGGTTCCTTTTAATCTTAGGTCCAAGTTTGGTAACTGTAGTTGTTAAAGTGCTGGAGATATATGCTTTTTATCATTTTGGGGGATATAGTGGGCGTGGCAAAAACATTTTTTTTGGAGTAGTGTCTTTTTAATCGACCATCCTAGTTTGGTAACTTAAGCTATTGAATTGGTGGAGATATAATTTATTGATGGTTTTCGGTGCGGACTATTTTTCCTTCTAGTTTTTGAAGAGTTTTTCCAGCAATTAGCTTACAAATCCTTTAAAACAATCTACCTATTTGTGTAAGTATTGTTAAGAATATATAAAAATAATTTAATAATATGCGTTTGAATAAACTGCAAGCTGCAAACTGTGAAATAAATTAAGGTCAATCATAAGAACATTACAAAACTTAATTGAAGCTTAAATAATAATTATTCGATTGGCTGCTTTACCGGAAATCAACTCGATGAGAATCGAAATTGATTGAGTTGAACTCAGCAGATAGTAAATGCATATTTAGCACTCATCTGTGCATCTCTTGTTTTTATGTCTTCTTCTAAATTGTACAAATTTGATTTTTTCCAGAATTTACACAATCATTTAATGGCCTACAAACAGGGTCATAAAAAGAGCTGCAGCTGCAAACGCTCAACATGCCCCAAGAGCTCGGCAAGTGAAGTGGAGCTGTTGTTGTTGCAACTGCCGCTGCTGCTGCTGTTGCTGCTGCTTTCCACAAATCAAATCAAAGCATACAAATTGTTTTCAACAGAATTATGGCATATCTATGGCTGGGAATGATACGAAGCGACAATGATTAAATATTTGAAACTTCTGTTTGCCCATTAAAATGTCGGAGACGGCGTAGAACTTTAACAATTTTATTAATGGGTCGTGTGATTTAATGTCTGCCCCCATATCTGGCTAAGGGACCTAGAGACGACCATGGACTGCAGATGCTTGGAATTGGGATACATTTAGTTCTGTTGTATTCCGTTGCCCTTTCGGTTCTTGCCTAATTGCATAATGATTGAGTTAGTTGTTGGGATTGGTTTATGATCTGACCGCTAATTGGACCAGCTCAAATGTGTGGATTGTACAGTTGGCTACTTTTCAATTGGACCAGCTCAATGCAGCTCTAATTGGCTTCCGTGTTTAGCTGCAGTTTTGGGCATCGACTCCCCATGGTGATAATGAGCTGATCCAACTTGCGTATACACCTCATATCAAGTTTGAGACTTTTAACATTGGACCTAATTATGAAATCACAAGATTTCCCACGGTTTTTAAAACCATGATTTTTCCAAGATAACATTTGATAGCAAATCTGAATTTTGCAATACTCCTCTGAAATATTTCAACAGCTTATTGTGATGTCAACACACATATCTAAATTGCCGCATTGAGTCATAAAACTCTGCTAATTGAACACGAGCTGTGCTCCCGAAGCAATTAAAATGTGCCCTCAAATTAAAAACGGGGCAAATCATGGCCATTAAATAATCACAAATCGGGAGCATCTTTTGGGGGTGCCATCGATTTATGAGGTTTGCCTCTTGACGCACAGAGCTGTAAAAATGTCGAAAGCATTTTAATGGTTGTTCTCAATATATTTACTGTTTTACGCGTTTCTTTGCAAACATGTTGCCAATTTTTTCAAATATTGCGTCCACTCAAATATGAAGTGGAATTGAGTCGAAAGTCTGAAAAGCTTCAACCAGCCGAATGAGAGAAAAACGTTTTTAATTCTGTCTCGAGACAAAACAAAAATACATAACAAAATAAAAAGCAAAAAATCCTAGTTGCATTTTAAAATTTTCGTCGAAGCGGCATTCAAAATATTAAAATTCTAACAAACAACACAATGAAATGTGTATTCATTAAATTAAAAATAAAATGTAAAACGTATTTTAAATAATTTTGTTTGAATTGAATTTTTATTTAATAATAATTGGTTTTCTCTTTATTGCAGATTTTAAAATGTATATTATTTTTTTTTACTTATTACAATATTTTTAGTTTTTCTACAATTTAATGTGTGTTAAAATGGGCGATTTTTAATTTGAAGAGACTTTGTTGTGCTGTCTGATGCGTGGTTTTCCTAGGCTTAATGATGATGGAACAGGCAGCCCAAAACTGGGAAAACCTTTTAAATTGTTAGAGTTGCCTTAAAGTATGCAATGATTTTTTGAGATACTCGATAAGGAAAATACTTTGTAGGAGCTCGCCTTTCTAGTGTTGCCACAAAAACCAATTTACAGATAATAAAATAATTAATCATGCACTTGTCCAACTGAAAGTCCTCTACACACACACACACACACACTCAGATTGGATGTGTGAGAGGACACGCAAACACCCAGCACATTATCCCTGACCATTAACTCAGCTGTCCGACGTGCTATGATTGATGTGTGAGCCAGCACAATGACTAAACAACTTCTGGCATTTTGCAGCACTGTCTTTGAGTCGTGCAGAAATCAGAGAATGGGGAAATCGCTTGGGGAAATTATGATAAGACAATTTGAGTTGGCTTGGCTTGACTTTTAATTAAACTTGACTCTCTCGTACACAAATAGATTCCCACTTCCCCCTGCGCCCTGCGCCCTACGACTCTTATTTTTTTTTTGTGCGGCATCATGGTAAATAAGAAGCGCAGCTCATTAATGCAACGGCAGATTTGTAGCATGAATTATTCATGTGTAATGGGAGTAGAGTGCGAGTGGGTGTAATTGTGGGTGTGGCACTCAGCAAACCCAAATTGGTTGGGCATTGTGCCAGTCAGCTGGCTGCTCGGTGGCCATTTAATTTAGTTACTTTTTGGTTGAGCCATTATATCCTCAAGTGGCACACTTATTGCCGGGATTTGGGATCGGCATAGGTATCGGGATCGGGATCGGGATCGGGATCAGACAATTCAAAATTGGACTCAAGTGGACTTAAGTAGTGGAAGGGATTCGTGACCAAAACGAAAAAGAATTAAGTGATTTCAACAGGGGTGTTCCCTTGTTATTAGATGACTTGCCAGAAGGCCAAAGGATAACAGGTGTTGGGCAGCAGAAATAGTTGTAAGCAGGAAGCGGAAAGCGGAAAGCGAAAAGCCGAGTTTAATGATGAATCACTGTCAAGGCTTTGGATACGGCAAAATCAGCTTGTAATTAGGGCCAACGAATGATTTAAATTTATTGTTTTTGGTTTACTTTGAGCCAAGCAAATTAGCGATTGCCTTTTGGCCTAACTTCCCTTCCCACCACCTCTAAGTATTGAGTATGTATCGAGTTGCAGCCAATTCTGCAACGCGTTGCAACTCGGACGATGATTTATGTGCGGCCGCACCTACATTTATGCCATAAAGTGGCCATAAATCACACCAACAGGCAAAACTGCGACTCCGCAGACCTGCCAGCTGCACTCCAGCTACGTTGAAGCCGAGAGTCGGGAGTCGGGAGTCGGAGTCGATAGCCGAGTGCCGCAAGCTGCGTG
This sequence comes from Drosophila dives, assembly GCA_035042365.1. Taxonomy (NCBI): domain Eukaryota; kingdom Metazoa; phylum Arthropoda; class Insecta; order Diptera; family Drosophilidae; genus Drosophila; species Drosophila dives. The sequence continues at coordinate 1,212,980 of JAWNLJ010000133.1, read as the reverse complement.
CTTGAAGCCAGAACTAGACACAACTGGCGGTGCCTCAACTATCGGCGAGGAGGCGTGGTGGTGGAGTGGGGAGGGTTGGTGCTAGTGCCAAGTGTCTGTCAGAAGGCAACAAAGCACGCAGCAGAGTCGACAACAAATTGATATTTTTAACATGTGAGTTCAAATAGATAAAGTCAATTGATGGACAGAGAGTAGGAAAATAAGAAAAATCAGTAGCAAAAACGCAACAGACACACACACACACACACTTACACACACACACACATGTCCAAATGCGTTTGCTTGCTGGCATGACAATTAGCCGGCGGGCTGCCCAGAGTGACGCCTCCAAACAAAGAGACAAGCTGCGAGGGCTGACATCGCCTCCGATTCCGACTCCAACTCCGCCTTCCACATCGCCATCGCCTTCCCCTTCGCATCCCTCTTCTACGGCCACAAGTTGTCAATTTGTTGTCTTTAGTTGCTGTCGTTCTTGTTTGGGTGTTTTTTTTAATACACTTGCTTAGGGTATTCTTAGTTGCTCATTAAGTTTGTTGCATCTTAATGAAAAGCATTTTGATGCCTAAGAGAAACACTTAATGCAGACTGGAATCAATCGATAAATTGAGTTGCATTTAATTTATTTTGATTAACGTAAATTAGTTAAACAGCAATTTAACAAATCACATTTAATCATTCAGTTTTAATCAGTGGATATAACTTGGCAAAATTGTGAATTTAATATCTATAAATATAGTGGTGAATGTTAAATGGCGTATTTGAATTTGGGATGGACTGAATTAGTGTAAAAAATAATATTTCCAAATTATTACTAAATTTAACATTAACATATATATATATATAATATATGTTTTTGTGTGTAAGAATGTGAATGTTTGTTTTCTTTTAATTTCTCTTCTTTTTTTTTTAATTGTAAGAGCATTAAATGTTCTGCAGCTGGACTAATTATTGCTGTTTCTTATTAGTTTTTGCTTTTCTGAACACTTGTCACAAATTGCGCAAATTTATTTTACGCGCTAAATGCAAAACGTGCCCGGCCAGCTAAATGGCAAAAATTGCACTCGTCCATTCGCTGCTGGCAGTCACTGTGCTTTTTGCTTTGTGTTTTCTGTTTTCTGTTTTGTGTTTTCTTTTTTGTGTATTCGTATTTACACATTGGCATTGGTTCTTCTATTGTCAATAACTGTGCCTTCCCTGAACTGGCCCACCCACAAGATACGCATTTTGAATATGTTTTACTTAAATACATAAATATGTATGCATTTGTACGTATGTGTGTGTATACTTATTTATGAGGCAGCTTAAGTGGTTGGCAACTCTGGCGAGTTTTTAACCCTTTCGGCTGCCTAACAATGCGTAAAGTTTGTCGCCGCTTTTGATGGATTACAACAAGTTGGAAGCTGTTTGCTGCCTGTTTGTTGGTGGCTGGGACTGGGACTGGGAATGGTTGAGTTTTGCTTTAACACTTTTGCCTTTTGTGCTCTATAATTATTTATTTATATATGGCTGTTTGGCATTATGCAATTTATTTCAGGTCTACCGCTCGACGTCTTTTCTGTTAATTTTATGCCTTTTGAGCAGCGCCTTTTGATTAATTGCCACTCCGAAGTGGGAGTCACAATCACGAAAGGAGTTGGAGAAAGAGCTGAATTAAAGTCGCAGGAACGATCATAGATTAACCTTAATATCCTGCTCGTAAAACTGTTATCGAGGTAACCCAATCTATGGTAAATGAATTTAGTGACAGTTGAGGCTACTGTTTTGTCAATTATCCTGAACCCGTTTTCTTTAAATGTACTTTTCTTATTTTTATGCACAATCCAACAGGCAATTTCAAATTAAATGCAACTGCCAAATGCCCAACGTCACGTTGATTAATGATGATGGTTCGAGTGAGGCACCAGAAGAAGAACTCATGTCAATTATGCCATTTGCATCTACAATCCCAAAAATTGTAAGCAATTATTAGACATTTTTCTTGTCTTATTTTTTGTCTGCCTCTGATGGATCGTCGCATCGTTGACGTCCAAGATTATATTTTTTTGTGGCCAACAAATAGATAAGAATCACAACAAGCAGCAGACGGATGAACGGGGCAAATAACAAAACGATCAACTGAAAATAATTAGTCAACAAGCCTTGGCCAGCAATAAAAATTACTGACGATTTCATGAACAAACGCCTTTTATTACCCCACCAGAAACAAGAACAACAACAACAGCTACAGAAAACAGAAAAATGGTATTCAATTTTTGATTTTGTATAGATGGAAAAACCTATTAACAAATGTCAATTAGATGACACAGGCGCAACAGAGAAAGGCACTGAATGCTGCACTTAATGAGAGTCCGACGTGCAACAGATACAAATAATGATAATGATAATGTATAAGATACAAGATACAAGTTACAAAATACAAAGAGATACACATAAAAGATATGTTTGTCATTTTTGTTAATCAATTTCGTGGCAATGTTACAATTCTCAACTTGATGGCATCTGGTTGTAGCCAACCAAATGATTTGTTGGCATTCTTCGCACTCGCACTCGGCCCGAATGACTCAGAGGCATGTGAATTTCTCAGATACTTCAGGTTTACCGTTGTGGGAGGGGGGAGTTTAGGAATGTATCTCAGAGATATCTTGCAGCTTTAATTGAGCTGTGAAATGTTCATATCTTTATGTGGTCCGTAGAATTTTGAATTGAGACTACCTTGGTGGCATTAAAGGCCAATAAGCCAATTTGATTGCATTTCTCTCTTTTATTTTACAACTTAATTTCCTGGTAGGGCAGCTAACCATAACCAGACAAATAGAACCCATTTTGGGTTCCATTCTATTGCTTACCGTGTTTTTATGCTTGAAATCAATTTGTAGCACTTTACTCGAAATTAACATTATTATATTTATATGTTTTTCATTTTATTATTATGCTTGCAACACTTTTTTCCCTTTTCGCTTTATTCGCTTTTAATGCGACACGTCTGCGCGCTCAATTAAAACAGAGAATTCAATGAGTTGCTGGAGTAAAACCTTTTCTGGATTTCTCTTTTTATGTAGCCCTTTCAGCCAAAGGTGTTGCAGGCCAAGTGTCACTTGCCAAGCGAGTGAAGCGTTAACGGTTTTGTTCTAGCTACACGAGGCAAAATTAACGCCTGAAATGGATTTCAAGTGCGGCTGGCCAACTGAAAAGGTATATATATATATATAAATATATATTTATATATATAGATGTAAATAGGTAACAAAAGGCTCGACAGGATGTCGTATGCTAAAAAATTTGCATACAAGACAAAGAGTCGGCGGAGGGGCAAATCACAGACGAAGCAGCAATTGACCGCTGGGATATGAACCCATAAACAAATTACATGCGAAAGGCATTTGAGGACGACGGAGCATCCGCATCTGAACTGGACACGCAAGCACCTCGCCAATTTATTTATTAATCGCATGTCAAGCGACAGGCGGCAACTTAAGTGACACCCCTTCCCCCCCTCCAACACGGTGGGTGGGTCACTCGCAAAAATATTAGCACGTAAGCATTAAATACATTTTAAGCGGAAGAACTAATTAACAAGCCACACTCTGCAATGGGTCTAGCCAGACAGCCAACCAGACAGCCAGCCAGCCAGTTAGCCAGTCACAAAACCCAACTGCGCCAGACCAGAAGAACCAGACAAACTTGGCAACAAAAAAATAATACAAAATAATACAAAAAAAAACTCATTAACACGCTCGAACGTTAAAAATGTCGCGTCAAAATCAGCGCTTAATATTTTTTATGATTAGCTGCCTCAACACGACATTTTTTGGCTGACATTTATGAAGCCAAAACAAAAAGAATCCAAATACTAAGCGAATATATATATATACATATATATATATGTATATTTGTTAGTCTCCGCTGAGTCATGCTAAATTATAGATGCTCTAACTTTCTTTCCTCTTTATTAAATAGTTTGTATTCCTGATAAATAAGCTGCATTTTATTTTAGAAACGACTCTCTTTTTTTTGGGTTCATAAGTGTCACATAAAAATGTGTTTTTGTCATGTGTTGAGACATGGAAAATTATAGATACTCTTTATATCAAAATTATTCAAAATAAGCGCCAATAAATTGCTCAATTTTAGATACTCAATTTTTCTTCCAGATTGCCATTTTATTTCTTGGTAAAGATACTTTTACTTTCTTTAACTACGCAATCAATTGACAACTATTTATAATTATTGAAATATTTAAATATTTAAGCGCAAAACTTGTGAGAAAATCATGTTGAACGCTTTGTGGCAAGAGTAGAGGAATCTGAGTCGTGGCACTGGTGAAAATGTGCACACAAATTATTTGTTATTTGCGTAGACTTTGGCTGTCACAATAATATATACTATACTATATAGTATATAGAACGACAGACAGGTGGCTTAAGTCGGTAAGTGGGAGGAGTGGGCGTGGGCGTGGGCGTGACAGTCAAAGTAATCATCATAATACTGAACTACGCGACTAAAAACGCTAAAGACTCATTAATCGTAAGCCAGGCTAACAGGACATTTGTGGCATTTGTGCTGTGAGTCGCGACTTTTGCCGGCAGAGCTTTTATTTAATTGTCTGCTTTGTGCTGGAATTGGGAACAGCACCCACTGGGGCACTGTGAGTTGCACAGTCAAGGCAAACACAAAACAGAGGACATGACACCAGCGGCTTCGTCACTCAGTACTCACTTCTCAGTCCTGTTCCTTCAATTTTTTGTATGGCTGATAAGGTGTCTTTGACGACCCGTCGGGATGGAATCTGGCTGGCAACTGCATCACGATGCGCTTTTATAAATATGACGATAAATTTCGCTGGCCACTGTTCCAAGTTTACTTTTTTTATTTCGACTTTACTTTGGCTTTTAATTTCCTACTGGGATTTACGCAAAGGTATTCAGGATTTTTCGTGTTTTTTTTATATTTATTTTGTATGCACTGAAAGCGTCAGCAGCAACGCTTTTAATAGCCCTCGTCCAGTCTGGAGCGATTTTAATATAAAAACTACAACAGCCAAAAGCAAAAGAGGGCAACACAACCTTCTCTTTATACGCTGTGTTTTCAGCTTTGAGCAGCGCTTAACGCTTTGGCCAGAAAAAAGCAAAGTGAGATAAGCGCTTTAAGCCCTATTAACGGGCTAGTAGCTGGAGGACCATGTGTTTCGATGTCCTCTTCTCTCTGTATGTGTGTATGTGTATGTGTGCATGAAGAGTTAAGCTAAGCCATTTGTAATAGCTGAATTTTTGAAGCCATATTAAAGAGCAAAAAGGAATTTTTTTTAGTAAAATCATTTAAGAACTTTTCTAAATAGAGTATGAAATATTGATGGAAAATCGAGGAATGAATAAGATCTGAAAATCCAAAACTAAGAAATCAAAGAATAGAAAAGAAAATAATAAAAATTAGTTTGAAATTGTAAATAGTAAATATGAATAAATAAAACCTTTTGTAAATCAGTTTGAAAGTTACCTTTCTTTAAATAATTTATTTTTTTCACTTACTCATCCATCCTAAAATGTTATTGTTTAGTTTTGTAATTATTTATATGAATAACACATTTATTCTCATCTACAGCAGAGATGTGACTTTAATGGAGAGATAAATAAGTGTGCATTGCATTTGGCAAACCAAATTATCGCCTTTATAACTAACTCTCTGCACACCAGTAAACCACTCCATCAATGCGAGAAATCTCAACGAAAGCAATTTATGCAAAGTCCAACGATTCCACAAATACTCACACACAGAAATGTTGGGCTAACAAGCTCATTGCTCATAGACGGTGGCAATCAAATCAGCCAAAAACTTGTTATCGCCTCCTTTGAGCGACACCAAGAAAATTAATGACCACCCAACCAGCCAACCCGCCAACCAGCCGACCAACTTGCAACTTGCAACGAACCCGAAACGCAGCAGTTGCAATGTGTTTCTATATTAGTCATAGTCGAACCGGTGCAGCAAGGCTCATTTGAAATATGCAAAGCATATAAATTATGTGCTGAGCCGAGGGAGTGGGGCAGGAAATGTGAATGAATCAAAGGATAATCCAATTTATTTCACATTATGGGCCGCCTGCGCATTGTGCCCCGCAACAGATACACCTAAGTACTGCGACACAAAGTGTGGCAACTTGCAAGCGCCTGCAGTCGAACTTCAAAGGTGTCAAGCCCGAAACGGCAACTGCAACTGCAACTGCAACCCTCACAACTGGCTCCAATCTGAGCCATCCTTGCTCTTGCAACCAGTGCACTTTCAGGCAATCAATACGTTTTTGTCTCTAATATAATTTACTGACTCTAATGTGCAGAGTGAAGACTTTGAGCAGGAGGAAGGGGGAAGGCACTTATAGACAGTCAAGCGATGTGATGAGTGAGAAGTGCCAAATCTGAAAGGGATACACAGTTTGCATATATCACTTACAGCTAAAATATGTATAAAAAGCTGACTTAAATTATGTAAATGCAGTCGAAACAGATTTCTAATCAATTATCAACTGAATTGAATTATCAAAGAAAAATGCATGTGAGGAAACATGGAATTCAATTCGATGTGCAGGGTATCTGAAAGTCGGGCAGCGCATTGATAGATCAGTTTGTATCTCTTGGCCATAACTCAAGTTTTTTAATATTTCACGCTCAAGTAACTCTGCTCAAAAGATTCCCGAAAACGCAGGTCAGACCAGTCTATGCGGAATCCATACACATGTCAGTCACACTTAACCCGGGGCCATAATAGAAGAGAAGAGACAAGGCAGGAGCAGCAGGAGTAGCAGCAGCAGCAGGGGTTAGTAGACCGCAGGAATGCGAAATCCAGATTTGTTTTGATTGCCTTGCGGCAAAACTTATTATTTTAAGTCAGCAAATGTTATGCGAACTTTTCATAATTTGAACGTTTTCCCAACATTTATTATATGATTTCCGGAAATGTTTTGAGGCGACGTCGCCGCAATTCAAATTTATGCGCAATGCATATGTCAACAGCTCGATTTTGGTGGATACAAAAAAAAAAAAACAAAAACAAAAAGGATATGGAATAGCTTATGGATATATAAATATCTGTATCCTTGCTTGGCGACTGTTGCTGCTTTGGTGAAATTTGCATATTTGCATTTCAATTTGCTGCCTGAAATTTGTGTGGTTAGGGAATCAACTGTTTCTCTTTTATTTTTTTCTATTTTTTATCTTTAGCTTTGGCAAAAATTTAATTGTCAATAAAAATTTACCGTGCGGAAAATTTGTTATGCAAACAAATGAAATTGAAATGTGGCTGCTGTTGGCTTATCGTGTGCACTTTTCATGCGATTCACTGCCTCTGAAAAGGCGAACCCACAAGGACAAAACACATCCAGACAAATTTGCATTATCTGAAAAGTAAATTGCAATACTACAAGCAGAAATCTTGTATGGCATCTTGTTTAAGACTGTGAGAACATTTGTTCTTTTTGAATAATGCATGAAACACGACAATTTTACAATCTCTAATTGAGTTAATTGGAAAATTCTCAGCTCAATACATGTCCGCGTCGAAGGGTTGGAGAGGGTGGAGCGGATGGAGCGGATGGAGAGTCTCGGGGAGAGTCTCGTTGCTGTAATTTTGTAATTTACATTGCTGGTTTTGAGTTTACACTTGCAAGCAATTAATAATGCTGCATTAGGGTTATCCATAAAGCTACCCACATCCACATCCTTGCCACATCCTTGTTGCCTGCATATGCACGACAATTAAGCAGGATAATTAAGTTTATCGTTCATTGGCATTGCATTTTGTCCAGCTCAACCAACACATCAGTCTTTCTCTCCTTCTACGTCTGCTCCTGCTCCTCCTCCTGCTCATGCTCCTGCTCCAATATCCCTCTCATTTACCTAATGTAACACGTATGACAGATTACGACAGGATGCTCGGAGCAGGCATGGAGCAGCAGGATTGGGGGCACTGCAGGACATGATTGTGCATATTAAGAGTCTGCTTCTAAGTGCATTTTCAAATACAAGTTCGAAATTGCAAAAGTTATGTAAATGCATACAATTGCAGGCATTGTGGATGAAAAGTCCTACAGCCATGGCAAATACGATGAGCTGCTCAAGTTGCCATTTAGTTGCCATGTCCCCCTCCGACCAATCCGGGCAACTAGTAGTTCACACATTGGCAGCCGTATCATAAAATGCTGTCGTGTCATCAGACATTAAAGATGCCATTTCTAGACGCAATTAAAAGCATTCAAAATAAACATTTCATTACCAGCCGAAACGATCTTAATGCCACGCCCCTTCTATCTATATTTTGCTCTTCTTTGGATGCACTTAAACAACTTTTGGCACCAAAAAAGCACAACAGGACGAAACATTGTCATAAACATTGCTGACATTAAGATAACTTTTAATCATCGTAAAAAGCCAAAATCCGCCGACCCTTTTCACCCGTTAAAGGTCTGCGATGTAAGCGGCTTTTCGTGTCGCCATTCGCAACAGCAGAATGTTGCATACAACATATACAAAATGGAATAAAAAAAAAATAACAAAATGGGAAAACAAAATACAAAAAATATGTATTTTGGCAAATGGTTTTCCAACACAATCAACAAGAATCTTGGACAGACTTACCGACTCTGAGTCTGAATCTGATTTTGGTTCTGACTCTGGTTCTGATTCGGATTCTGAGTCTGGTTGCGGATTTCTATATTAAATTGTGTTCGGTAGCTTTTTGGTGGGTCTGTTGGCGTCGTTGCCACGTTGCTGGCTTGTGGCATGCTGCGCCCGGCGAAACGGAAATGTAATGAAAATTCAATTAAAAAATGGCATTTGCCAGATTTTACGAGATGCACTCGATGGATGGGCTCGCAGTGATGAAATCATTTCCATTAAATTCACTTGGCAGTTTGCAGCTGCAGTAAAGATGAAAAGTGTACTTCGACTGGCTTTAAGCTAAATATAACTTTAATTAATTATTTATCACATGGTGTGAATTTGTATACAAATAATAATTACACTCAGCATCCCCAATCAGAAGCAGATCTTTAAAAAAAAAATCGCTTGTAGACAAATCGGCAGAAACATGTAATTTCACTTATCTGACATAATGTCAACAATTTTGAAATCTTCTACCCGTTTCACATGGCACATTAAGGACAAGCACAGCCAGTAAATTCACATATAAATTACAAAAAACCAAAAAAAAATTACCCCTTATCGTGTTGCGGGTTAACAATAACAACGAGTTGACTTGTGCAACAAATAAAAGTCACTTGATAAGCCCAATATGCAACCCCTTGTTGTCAAAAGGGTGTTGTGCCAAAAATCGTATGCTAATCACACACACACACAAACACACACACACACTCACACACCCATCCGAAACGCCTTTAACACGCTTAAGCACAAACCAACGAGCCAAAGATCTTTTTGGCTGTATTTCTGGTACTTTAGTGGCAAATGGAAATTGTGATTCTTTTATGGCCTGGCGCCGCTCGAATGATTTTTATGGGTTTTGCCAAAAAAAGAAGAATAAAATGAACTGAAATGCCAGCAAACTGATTTGCATGTCTTTGCCAAAGGTTCCATTTAATAGAATATTAATGGTATTTACTTTTTGCTCTTCGCTTTGTAACAAGAATGGAGATTTGCGTTTTTAGTTATATTTTTATTGATTTCAAGCAGTAAATAAATAAAAGTAATAAAAATAAAAAATAAGCAAATAAAATAAAATACAAATAACATTTAATTTATAAAAGAAAAATCTAAGCTATATGTTTTTTAATAGATCACAATTTCAGCAATTAACAAAAATGCGGCATGAAACAATTACATTTATTAAGGAAAAACTAGTTTAGCATTTGTAAATATATGAATTTGAGAATATTTGTTTATTAAAATGAAAAAATTCGAATGATCGATATTGTAAAATATAATAATGTTTGCTGATCTTAAGATTTGCTGAACTCTAATATTGAAGATGTGCCCACAGAAAGAGTATTAGATTTGCGCTATTAGTAGTTGAAATTTTCAAAGTATACCTTCTTTGGTTTTTCAATTTATTTTGATATTTATATTTGCATATGTAATAATTTACAGACGTAGTAGCAAAGGAGTTTTCGCTGTGAATTGAATTGGATTTATATCGTTTCTTGAGCGTTGCGGATAGTAGAAATTTATAATATGGAAATATTTAATTCAGGCACTGCAATGAATAGGCAATTGGAGCAGGGCAAAAGTGTAGCTAAAAGGGAGCATTTAATAAACACTAAAATGCATACAAAATCTCATTTTTGCTATTTTAGGAGCTGATTATCCCCACAGTTAAACTGTGTGTGTAAATATGTGTGTGTATATGTGTGTGTGTATATATGTGTGTGTATAGATGTGTGTGTAGCATTCAATTTCAAGAGCCATTAAAAACTATGCATGCAATTAAGTCGAGTGAAAATTTCATAAAGATAACAATCGACAAGAACAAGAAATATATATATATATATATATAGTCGAGATCTATGGACATGTGTAGCTCTGTGGAGAAGGGGCATGTAAAGAAAACCTGCAGTTGCCCGTCAGTCAACACTTCAAATAAAAAGGCGGATGAGGAGACCACATTAATTTGCATTTAAAAACTGTTTTTAGTAGCATCAACAACAAACATGGGGCGCACCAACCGAACCGAACAGCCATTAACAAAGTGTCTCCAGATGTGGCAGCAACAGCGGCAGCAGCAGCAGCAGCAGCAGTAGCAGCAGTGCGGCACAAGTTGATTTGGGGTCGCAGCATATTTAACATAAAAAGATGAAACGTTTATTATGATTGTTGGCTGCTGTTATTAGCCCAAGATATGGTTATGGGAGCAGCGCACGCCATTCTTCTTCTTCTTCTTCCACACAGATGTCAAATGGCAGCGGTCAGAATGTGTCCAACTTCCACTGAGAGCACAAATGAAGCCCTATGCCTCCGATCCGAGCCCGTGTGCCCAGGCAACGGCAACACAGCGGGGGCAGGGTGTCGGTGGCACTTACAATGATCTTGTCATAAAACGTTCGGAGTCATCAAAGTTGCACTTTATGCGAAAAGATCTTCGTTCGACGATGTTTGTTTTTCTGTTGTTGTATCTGTTGCTAATGTTGTTGTTGTTATTGTTGTTGCTTGTTGTTGCATGTTTGTTGTCGTTGCACGTGTTCATCGCCATCAGCATTAGCGGCAGTGTTGTATTAGGCGAGAACAGACAAACAAGCGATGATCGGACCAGGCCGACAACTGGCACTGTCTGCTGTCTGCTGTCTGCCGTCTTTTGTGTCCGCCGGTTGTCTGTCTGCTCTTTGCACCCGGACTAATCATAGAAATTATGTGGCCCCTGCCTTTGGCTAAATGGTGTTGCCAGTGCCATAAGCACTGGCTAATAGGCAGCATGGGGTCGTGGCAAGCAGCTTTCTGGGCCAAGAGGTGCGGCGGAGCTGGTAATTTGAATACATATGGATACAATGTAAGAGCAAAAAGAATGAATAAGCCAAGCTAATATATCGTTTTGATTACCAGCTTAATGCCTACAATGGGAAGGAAACACAGATATCCCACTCAATAGCCATATTTTGTGTAAACATTGTTTGTTAACTGACAATTAAATGGTTCTTGGCTTTGAGTAAACAGAGTTGTCGTTTAAGCCTTTTAGGCCTGACAATAATAGTTGAATGAAATTTTGATTAAGGCATCAAAGTAAATTGTCTGAGAAAATAAATAAGTTATCAGTTCAGTTTTGGGATATTGTTTTCGAATTATATTTTTAAGTTTCAGGGGAGTAGCCAGATCGGAACAACTTTACTTATAAGCAATGACAATTTGATTAATATATATGAAAATGTATATTTAAGAATTAAACACCCTTTTTACTTAACTCGGCATGCTTTGGATCGAAAATCAAAGTTAAATTCGAAGTTCAAATATGTATTATAATTACCAACTGTAAACCAATTGATTTATTAGAGATAGTAATAGAAAAAGAAATTTATGATTTGTAAATAATCTAAAAATATAAAAATATAAAGAAATTCTAGAACAGTTACTAGAGAAGGATTATAAAATTTTTAAAGTACCTAGCCAGATCAATAATAAACTTTAAAATAAACCTTTTTTTATTCAATGATTATTTGGAATAGTTGTCAAATGTCGAGAACAAAATTTCTTTTAATTATTTTTTCCCTTTTATAAAACGAAGAGCATGTCACTTTAATTCAATTTCGCAGTTTTTATATTTTAATAGATTTGCTTTTTAAATTAAATTTTCTAGATTTGCTATCAGTATTAACAATTAAAAATATTGATATTCTTAGCGGATCCCACGACATTACCGTTCGGATCTTATCTCCAGTGCAATCCGCAAAATTACGAATTAATTAGAAGGGGCATAAAGATAGTTTGGAAGCACAGAGAATAATTGTAACTAAATTTGTATGTATAGCAAAAGAAAAAAATATATTTTTTTGCGACTCGGCAGATGATGCTAAAAAATATAAATATAAAAAGATATATGTTTGAATTGCTTATGCAACTGCTTCAGATAATTGCTTATCGAATGCTGTTCGAGGCAAAACTCAAGTTGCCTTGCCACAAACTACAAGCTGCAAGCTGCATAACAGTAAAACACACATTACTAGTGAAAACTTGTCCGTTCCGATTGGAACTATGCATCCCTCCATCACTTTAGGAGCGGCACATTTAATATGCGAGCGTGTGACAGGCCCAAGTGCGCCTCGAGTGTTGTCACACACATGAATAACTGATGGCATTACAACGATTTGGGCCCGAGTGGCAAGTGGCAAGTGGCATGAAACCCGAAAAACACACAAAGCATAGCATACAGCCCAAGCACTTGACACTTGCCACTGACTTGTGGCATGAGCCGAGTTGACATGCTGCTGCCGTTGCTGCTGCTGCTGTTGCTGTTGCTGCTGTTGCTGTTGCTGCTGCTGCTGTTGGGTGTTT